>CM017321.1:30839342-30975334 GCA_006937295.1 Carpinus fangiana
TGTCTAACAAAAATCCTTATGAATTGTTATACTCAAAATCCCCTAGCTACAATCATCTAAGAGTCTTTGGATGTCTATGTTATGCTTCTACTTTAAATAGACATAGAACTAAATTCGATCCTAGAGCTAGACCTTCTGTTTTTCTAGGATATTCTTTAATTCATAAAGGCTACAAACTTTATGATTTGCAAACACATTCATACTTTGTATTTAGAGATGTAGTTTTTCATGAACACATCTTTCCTTTTAACAAGTCTCATGGTTCTATTGTCATTCCACACAATTCTGATTCTGATTTGCTTCTTTCCCTACAACTGATGGAGTTTTTATATTACCTTCCTCTTTTCCTGATATTTCATGCTCCTCAGATTGTACTCCTCATGTTCCTCCTATGCCTTCATCAGTTTCTACTCCCACCATTAGTCCTGTCATTAGTTCTACCATTAGTCCTACCATTAGTCCTGCAATTAGTCCAACTATTACTCCTCCCATCACAAACATAAGAAAGTCATCTAGAACTAAATGTATACCTGGATATCTGCAACAGTATCATTGTCATCTTGCTGATCACTCCTTCTCATCTAATCATCCATCCACATCAGGTACTCCTTTTGCTTTATCTTCAACTCTTGGTTATGATAAACTTTCTCCTTCTTACATTCTGCTTATCTGTTTCCATTAACCCTAAAACTCAATATTTTCACCAAGCTGTTAAGCATCAGCATTGGCGCCAGGCAATGAGTGATGAGATCCAAGCTCTTGAGGAAAACAACACTTGGATACTCACTGATTTGCCTCCACATAAAACTGCAATTGGTTGTAGATGGGTTTACAAGGTTAAGTTCAAGGTTGATGGGACTGTTGAGAGGTATAAGGCAAGATTGGTTGCTAAGTGTTATACATAGTGTGAAGGTCTTGATTATTATGAGACTTTCTCACCAGTTGCCAAGCTTACAACAGTGAGGTGTTTACTAGCCATTGCCTCATCAAAGAATTGGTTTCTTCACCAACTTGATGTCAACAATGCCTTCCTTCATGGGGAGCTCAATGAAGAAGTTTATATGAGTTTACCACCTGGTTTTGCTAATAAGGGGGAGAAGCGTGTATGCAGGCTTACCAAGTCACTTTATGGACTGAAGCAAGCTTCAAGGCAGTGGTTTGCTAAGTTTTCAACAACCCTTCTGAATAATGGTTTTCAACAATCCAAGGCTGATTATTCCTTGTTTATTAGAGTTAAAGGAAATACTTTTGTTGCTCTCTTGGTGTATGCTGATGATATCATCATTGCTAGTAATGATGCTTCTGCTGTGTCTCAACTTACTACTTATCTAAACACCAAATTCAAACTCAAAGACCTTGGACCGTTGAAGTTCTTTCTTGGCCTTGAAATTGCTAGAAGTTCCAAAGGCATTTCTGTTTGCCAGAGGAAGTACACTTTGGAAATACTTGAAGATGCTGGTTTGTTAGCTTCAAAACCAGTCAATTTTCCCATGGAGTCTAATCTGAAACTTAGTCGCATTGCTAGTGATCTTTTGAAGGATCCAACTTCTTATAGAAGATTAGTAGGAAGGTTACTATATCTTACTATAACAAGGCCAGATATTTCATACTCAGTTCAGATTCTAAGTCAGTTTATGGACAGTCCTAGACAACCCCATATGGATGCTGTTGTTCGTGTCTTGAGATACTTGAAATCAGCTCCTGCTCAAGGTCTTTTTTACCTTGCTGTTTCTTCTATGCATCTCAAGGCTTGAAATTAGCTCTTGCTCCAGATACAAGGTGCTCTATTACTGGTTTTTGTGTATTTTTGGGTGATTCATTGATTTCGTGGAAATCAAAGAAGCAAGTGACAGTTTCTAGGTCTTCAGCTGAGGCAGAGTACAGGTCCATGGCAGCAACTACTTGTGAGTTAATTTGGTTGTCCAGTCTACTTAAGGATCTACACATGATTCATCCTCAACCTGCTTTGATGTTTTGTGATAGTCAAGCTGCTATCCACATTGTAGCTAATCCGGTATATCATGAGAGGACAAAACACATTGAGGTTGATTGTCACATTGTAAGAGACAAGATTGAAGAAGGTTTGATTCGGACTCTTCATGTTAGCACTCAACACCAACTAGCTGATTTATTTACTAAAGCTTTAGGTTTTGCACCTTTTTCTCATTTAATTTCCAAGATGAATATTGTTAATCTCTTCCCTTCATCTTGAGGGGGAGTATTAGCAACTGAACGTAAATGAAGAAGCTTTAGATATATTGTGTTATCAGTCACTGCGATCAAGCGCAAATCAATCACTCCATCAGTAAGTTCTGGCTTATCTAGCAGAGAAGTGCGATCGATCGCAGTGATCTATCGCTTCATCAGAAAGTTCCAGCTTATCTAGTAGAGAAGTGCGATTGATCGCATACACTGAGTGCGATCGAGCGCAGTAACAGAATGCACAAAAAACTCACGTGAACAGTAATTTGTTTTGATGTTCAATTAGTTGAGTTAATTTCATAATCAGTTATTGATGTAAACGGACTATACAATTGTTTGTTAATCTGTTAGACTTCTTTTCTTGTATAAATACAACCCTTTACATGTAATCAAACTACTTGAGTTCATGCAATATACAGTTTTGGCACATTCTATTTTTCTCTCTTCGTTTCACTGTTTTCATTTCTTTCCAAGTTGTCAAGAATCAAAGAAAGCAAAGAAAATCTCCAAAACAGAGGAGAGAAAGAAGGAGAGAAAATGGAGAAGAAGAGAAAATCCTCATTTGCAATATTAATCTCATGAGTCTTTTACAAGGGAAAGATTGAAGCTTATATATGAGCTTACAATCATAAACTAACTGTGCAAACTAACTAACTTACAAATGAAATGAAGTTAAGAAAGTTAGTTAATTAGTTTACAAGAGATGAGTTACTGTTCATGCGCATCTGAGCATCTGGAGGTGCTCTCTGTAACTGCGACTGATGTCTGAGCTCGATCGCACTCGACATAATGATCGATCGCACTTCTCTTCTAGATAAGCTCAAACATTCTGAGGAAGCGATCGATAATTGAGATCGATCGCACTTCTTTGCTATATAAGCTCGTACATTCTGAGGAAGCGATCGATCACTACGCTTGATCGTAGTGTGCTAAAAAGGTGTGTTGATATCCCCCCTCAAGATGGATGTGGAGGATGATAAATATCCTTTACATGCATCTTGGACAACAACCTAAAAAAATCTTTGAAGCCAAGACTTTTAGTGAAGATATCTGCAATCTGGTTTTGAGAAGTAACATGAAGTGTTCGAACAAATCCAAGTTGAATCTTCTCACGAACTATGTGACAATCGATTTCAATATGTTTAGTTCTTTCATGATAGACCGGATTTACAGCAATATGAATGGCTGATTGACTGTCACAAAAGAGGAGAGCAGCCTGGGAATGAGGAATTCCAAAATCTAAGCTCTATATTTTGCCTCAGCAGAAGACCTTGACACTGTCTTCTGCTTCTTGAATTTCCAAGACACCAATGAATCCCCAAGAAACACACAAAGACCAGTTATGGATCTTCGAGTGTCCATACAACCTACCCAATCTGAATCTGAAAAAGCATTAAGGTGAAAATTTGACTTGGTAGAAAAAAGAAGACCTTGAGCTGGAGAATTCTTCAAGTATCTCAAGACTCTATGAGCAGCTTCCAGACGAGGTTGCCTTGGTTTATCCATAAATTGACTTAAAATTTGAACAGAAAAGGCTAAATTAGGTCTGGTAATTGTCAAGTAAATTAGCCTACCAACCAACCTTCTATAACTTGTACCATCTGAAAGGAGAACACCTTCATCCTTTGAAAGTTTCAAATTCTGTTCCATAGGGAATTTTGCAAGTTTAGAGGCTAATAAACCTGAATTCTCTAAAATCTCAAGGGCATACTTCCTCTGACAAATCGAAATTCCATCAGCAGATCTAGCAATCTCAAGACCAAGAAAATACTTCAAAGGCCTTAAATCTTTCAATTTGAATCTGTCATTCAAAAGAGTAATAAAAGAAGACACAGCTTGTGGATCATTGCTAGCAATAGCTACATCATCAACATAAACCAATAATGCAATGAAAGAAGAACCCTTTGAACGAGTAAATAAGGAGTAATCAGCCTTAGATTGAAGAAAACCAAGTTCAATCAATGCAACTGAGAATTTTGAAAACCACTGTCTAGAGCCCTGCTTCAACCCATATAGAGATTGGTTAACCTACAAACCTTTGTCTCACCCTTAGTGCCAAAACCAAGAGGCATGGACATATAGACTTCTTCATCCAAATCACCATGCAAGAATGCATTATTGACATCTAATTGGTGTGAAAACCAGTTCTTAGCTGCTGCAAGAGCTAAAAAACATCTAACAGTAGTCATTTTAGCAATAGGTGAAAAGGTTTCATAATAATCTAACCCCTCACACTGAGTGTACCCTTTTGCAACCAGCCTTGCCTTGTACCTTTCAATGGTTCCATCAGACTTGTATTTTACCTTATACACCCATTTGCAGCCAATGGGATGTTTGTTAGAAGGTAAATTAATCACTACCCAAGTATTGTTTTCCTCCAAAGCTTTAATCTTAGCTTTCATAGCCTCACACCAAAGTGGATCCTTAACAGCTTGATGGTAAAACTTAGGCTCAGGTTAGGATGAAATGGAAAGGCAAAAATACTTATGCTTAGAGGATAGATTATCATAAGAAATGAAAGAAGACAATGGATAGGGTTTACCTTAATTGTCAACACTTGAAGCTTATTGAGGTGAGCAAGAAGAGACCTGTTTACAGTGATAATCTTGCAAGTAACTAGGTTTTTGTTTGACCCTATCTGACCTTCTAAGAATATGAGGAGATGCTGAAACTTCTGCAGAAGGATGAGAATTGAAAGGTGAATCTATAAAAGGATGGAAAGAATCTGCAGATTTTGATTGAGAAGATGAAGTTTCTGCAGAATGATAATGAGAAGGTAAAATGGTTTCTGAATTAGGAAAGACTGTGGAATTATTGTTTTGGGATTGAACAATGTTATGTTGTTGAGTGTTTGGTGGCAAAGAATCTAAAAAATTTGTGTTAGGATGCGTTGGAAAATGAATGGATGAAGGAACACTTTCATGCATATGCATTGAATGTGAAAATTGATTTGAATTAGAAGCATAAGGAAATATTGTCTCATGGAATATGGCATTTCTATAAATAAAAGTGGAATGAGTATGGAGATTATAGAATTTATGTCCTTTAATGCCATATGGATAGCCAATGAAAATGCAAGGTGTAGCTCTTGGATCAAACTTTGTTCTGAGTCTAGACAAAGTTAAAACATAAGCTAAACATCCAAACACTTTGAGGTGTGAATAGATGGAGCAGTAGAAAAAAGAAGTTCATGTGGAGATTTGTTGGATAAAAGAGGTGTTGGAATCCTATTAATAATATGAGTTGTAGTTAAAACACAATTTGCCCAAAAAGGTAAAGGAAGATTGGATTGAAATCTTAAAGATCTAGCTACATTCAAAAGATGTTGATGTTTTCTTTCAACCACAGAATTTTGTTATGGAGTTTCTACACAACTAAGTTGATGAATGATGCCTTGGGCTAAAAAAAAATCTCTCATGTGAAATTCAGTACCATTATCAGATCTAATGCATTTGATTTTGGTATGGAATTGTGTTTGAACCATGTTAGAAAAGGATTGGATTATTGAGGAAGTTTGTGATTTATGTTGCATCAAATGGACCCAAGTGAACCCTGTGTAATCATCCATAATAGTAAGAAAAAATCTAGATCCATTGATAGAATTAATGGCCATAGGACCCCATACATCACACTGAAGTAATTCAAAAATAAAAGTTGAAAAAGAATTACTGACAGGAAATGGTAATTTGCATTGTTTAGACAGTGGACAAATTGGACAAACGGATTCTTGTATACAAGAAATAGAAGGAACAATTGTTTGTATCAACTTTTTCTAGAATGAGAAGGATGCCTCAATCTGTAATGCCACAGATTACATGAGGGGTCCTTTATTGAATTAAAAGACAAGTGCTTGAAAAAAGAAGGAATGGAAGGAGCTGAAATGGATGCATTGGTTGAAACTTTGTTTGCTTGCATCAAATAGAATAAACCAGCCACTTCTTCACCCACCCCAATCGTTCGCCAATTGTGTAAACTCTGTATAAAACAATATCTAGCAAGAAATATGAGGCAACAGTTTAAGGATTTGATGAGTTTAGTGGCTGAAATCAGATTGAAAGTGAAAGAAGGAACACACAAAACTCCAGTTAAAGAGTTTCTGAAATTGTAACAGTTCCTATGTGTGTGACATTAGCCATTGAACCATTTGGAAGTTTAACATGGGTAGAAACAATAGCAGTAATGGTGGTAAACATAGAAGAACAACTGATCATGTGATCAGTAGCTCCAGTGTCTATAATCTAAGTATAGTTTTTCAGGTTTGTATGAGAAGCTATATTGACATAAGCAAAAAAAACTGAGTGTTTAGGGTTAAGTATACCTGAATTACCAACTGTAGAAGAAGAAGATGGGTGTGGAATTTGATGCTGATTCTGGAGATTCATCAACTGTTGGCACTGAGCTAAAATCATGGACAACTGAGGACTACTCAACTGTGAAGCATGAGATTGATGACCACTAAGGTCAGTTCCTTGATGATGAGGACCACTAAGGTCAGTTCCTTGAGAATGAGGACCACTAAGGTCATTTCCTTGCAGCTGTACTTGGTTTGCTAAATGTGGCACTGGTCTGTTTTGATTAAACTTAAAACCAGGTGGGAATCCATGCACTCTATAACATTTTTCAACAATATGACCAACGAGTCCACAATGAGAACACATGGGGAGGTCTTTCTTGTAGGGTTGTTTGAAAAATCTAGGTCTTGGTGAGGGTTTACTCATGTATACAGCATGTTCATGATGAGTTGAGGGAGAAGGTTTAGGCAAGAAAGATTTAGTCATCATAGTAGAGGATGTATCATGACTAATGGGATTCACACATATTTCTCTTTGTTTCTCCTCTTGAATAATAAGAGAGAAAACCTTATTTATAGAAGGAAGAGGATCCATTAGTAAAATCTGCGCTCTAACAGCAGAGAATGAATCATTTAATCCCATGAGAAATTGCAAAACACGTTCTTGACTATAAAGTTCAAGAATAGACTTCATTCTACTACAATGGCAACAACTACAAATGGAAATAGGTCTGTAATTGTTAAGTTCTTCCCAAAGAGTTTTGATTTTGGTAAAGTAACAACTTACAGAGGAATTTTCTTGAGCAACAACAGAGATGGCCTTTTGTAGCTGAAACATCCTCGGGCCATTCTTCTGTGTATAGCGATCCATGAGGTCCTACCATACATCATGAGTAGAAGTGATGTAGATGACAGTGCTGTAGATTTCCTTGGTTACAGAATTAAGAATCCAAGAAACTACAAGATCATTGCATCAAGTCCATGCATGATAGTAACTCTAAAAAACAGATGGCTTTGGCAAAGAACCATCAATGAAACATAGTTTGTTTTTGGCACTCAAGGCAACTAACATCGAGCGGCTCCAAGTACTATGGTTTTCTCCAGTCAATGGCTGAGGAACCAATATAATTCCAGGATTGTCACCATTGTGGAGAAAAAGAGGACTAGATGGATCGATAGGACGAGAACTTGCAAATGGATCTTTGAAAGTGTTTTGAGGATGAGTGTTTTGAGGAGGGTCTGTCAAAGGATTTGGTAAACCATTTGATTGATCATCTGCCAAAGTGTTGGATAGATTATTTGAAGAGAAAAGATGTTGATGATTTTCAGCCATTGTTGAAGCTTGAAAATCACCTTGAACAGTGGAAGTAGATGGATTATTGTTTGCCATTGGAAAGAAAATAATAGCAAACGCAAGAAAAGAAAGAAGATTAGATGAATCACAGTTTGTGATTATGGCTCTGATACCATGTCAAGAATCAAAGAAAGCAAAGAAAATCTCCAAAACAGAGGAGAGGAAGAAGGAGAGAAAAATGGAGAAGAAGAGAAAATCCTCATTTGCAATATTAATCTCATGAGTCTTTTACAAGGGAAAGATTGAAGCTTATATATGAGCTTACAATCATAAACTAACTGTGTAAACTAACCAACTTACAAATGAAATGAAGTTAAGAAAGTTAGTTAATTAGTTTACAAGAGATGAGTTACTGTTCACGTGCATCTGAGCATCTAGAGGTGCTCTATGTAACTGCGACTGATGTCTGCGCTCGATCGCACTCATCATGATGATCGATCGCACTTCTCTTCTAGATAAGCTCAAACATTCTGAGGAAGCGATCGATAACTGTGATCGATCGTACTTCTTTGCTATATAAGCTCGTACATTCTGAGGAAGCGATCGATCATTGTGATCAATTGCAGTGTGCTGAAAAGGTGTGTTGATACACACCAATATATAATCACGTGGATTAATTCCAGCAACTACATAAATATATACATATATATCTATAAATAATTGCATAGTCAGGTAAAAATAAATTAATAGCACTTATAAATGCATATATTATATATATAAAAAAATGTTTTATACTTCTATTTAAGTTATAAAATTTATAGGGTGTCATATTCTCCCCCCTTATTAAAATTCCGTCCTCGGAATTTGCTTAGTTTTATGAAAATGCACCATATTGCAACGTCAAACTAACACACAAATAAATTTATCTACTACCGCATACCTTATATTCTAATAGTTCTCAGCAAACAAAGAGGGGTATTTCTTGCGTATCTCATCTTCTAATTCCCATGACGTTTCTTTGACTTCATGATTTCTCCATAAAACCTTTACTAATAGAATGCTTTTCGTTCGCAACTCTTGGACCTTGCGATCTAGTAATCTTACTAAAATTTCTTCATATGCCAAATCTCCCTGTAACTATAACGGTTCATATTTAATTACGTGGGAAGGGTCAGGGATGTATTTCCTCAGCATAGAGATGTGAAAAATTTTATGTATATTTGCAAGTTCAGGAGGCAAAGCTAGACAATAGGCCACGGGACCTACTCTCTCCAGAATTTCAAATGGTCCGATGTAGCGGGGGTTCAATTTCCCTATCTTCCCAAATCTAGTGACTCCCTTCATTGGTGCCACTCTAAGAAACACCTTGTCGCCTTCTGCAAATTCCAAGTTTCTTCGACGCATATCCGCATAGCTTTTCTGTCGATCTTGAACTGCTGACAACCTTCGTCGAATTAATACAACTTTATCGATGGTATCCTGCACAATATCTAGTCCTAAAATTCTCCGTTCACCGAGCTCGTCCCAATAAAGTGCGGAACGACATTTTCACCCATACAACGCTTCATATGGAGCCATCCCAACACTTGCCTGATAGCTGTTACTATAGGCAAATTCCACCAAAGTAAGGTAGCGTGCCTAGCTACCACTGAAATCCAATACGCAGGCTCTTAACATGTCCTCCAATGTTTGGATGGTCCTCTCTGATTGTCCGTCTATCTGAGGATGGTAGGCAGTACTAAATCGCAATTTAGTCCCCATTGCTTCCTGTAAACTCCTCCAAAACCTTGACGTGAAGCGAGAATCTCTATCTGATACTATTGATTCAGGTACCCCATGTAATCGAACAATTTCCTGTATATACAGTCCTGTCAGCTTCTCCAGTGTGTATTTCACCTTTATTGGAATAAAATGAGCGATTTTAGTCAACCTATCCACAATCACCCATATTGCATCATACCCAACTTGAGTTCGTGGTAACCCCACTAAAAAGTCCATGGTTATTGCTTCCCATTTTCATATCGGTATCTCCAGAGGTTGTAATGGTCCCGCTGGTTTTTGATGTTCCGTTTTGACTTGTTGGCACGTCGAGCATCGCTCCACAAATTCAGCAATCTCTCGTTTCATTCCGTTCGCCTTCTATCTAACCCAATATCAAATCCAGGTAAGGGGACACAACACTAAAAAACCCCAACAGATATTATTAAATATCGTTGAAAAAATGTTGGGGATTTTTCTTCCACTTGCATGATTTTTTTTTAATTGCACTTCCTAAATTAATGTCAATTTTTTATGTGCTATAGTTATTTTATTTCATTGTTTTCATGAAAAGAGCTCTCAAAATTCATGATATAGTACACAGTTATAGATGAGCTTACAAGATTATATGAAATATTATATGTGCAATCTTATCATAAATGTTTAACCTGAGACACTGCTAAAGTCATGAATGGTACCGGATCGCATGGGTAGCATGGCAAGCATACTGAAGGACGGTTATGAGAATGTGTGTGCTATCAGCCGGGTGGCCTTCACCTAGGGGAAGTTCCCAGCCTGGTAGCTCTCCCCTGTGACAATAGAATGAGCATATAGGTCCTTCGGGACAAGTCAACATGCGCCACACATGGTAAAATTGCGATTATGGGTCAAAGGGTTAAGCATGATTTTTTTTAGAAAAGTGAAAGGAAGTGCCTATACATTGTATAACTTACTTACTATTCTCGCTTTTTAATTTTTTCATTCTGAAACAATTATTATTTTGCATGATTGAAATTATGATTTAAAAATCTGCATGGCATATTTTATAGTATTTTAGTATTGTGGCTGCTTACTGAGTTGTTGAACTCACCCATTTTCCCTTTTATTTTATTTTTTTTTCAAATGCCACTGTACATCATAGTGTTAAGAATGGGGCTTCCGGTGGGGGTTCTTACACTTAGTGACCCGGTCATATGGCCTTATGACTGGGACACATGGACGTATTGCTTTGCAGAACCGTATGAGTCATGGTGCTTGGGATTCCAATAGATAATTTGGGTCGAGCCCATACTGTGTGGCTTTTGTTTATGTTTTAATATTTTGTATATAGGAGGATATTGACTCTTGGGAAGGTTAAGACCTCCCTATGGTCACTTTTGGTCTATACCTCCTTAAAAGGCTTGTAATGTGTTACTGGATTCCCAGTACTTATATGCTTACAAAATGAGAAAAAAAAAAAAGTTTATATTAAGATTATAAGTTTATCAGTTGCCTTCCTTATTCTTTCATTGGTTTTATTAAGCATGTTTAATGGTAATATAATATTAATACTAAATATGTCTCCTTAATTGTCATGAGTTTCTTTTAAGTTCGTGTTTCCCCTATTTGCAACAGGGGCATGATAGTATGTTTCTTCATAATCAATACTATGTTTCTGCAAGAAACCTTGTGCAGCAAGTCTTGCTTTATATCTCACAATTTCATTTTTCTCATTACGTTTTTGTACAAATACCCACTTGTATCCAACATGCAATACATCTTCAGGTGTTTGGACTACAGGTCCAAATCCTTCACGTTTTGCTAGTGAGTTCAACTTTGCCTAAATTGCTTCCTTCCACATTAGCCAATCATTTCTACGTCGTCATTCTTTGACGGTTTGTGGTTCAATATCATTATTACTTCTGGTAATGTCAAATGCAACTTTAAATGAAAATATGTTGTCGACAACAATTTTGTTTCTATCAAATATTTCTCTTGTACTTACATAATTTATTGAGATCTCATTATTTGCAGGTACTTGTTCCTCTTCAAGGAGTAACTCTTTAGGAGATTTCTCTTCAAAAGGTTCCTCTTCGGGGGATTCATTTCTATGAGAATTTTGTACAGAAAGTTTGGATGGATCAATTGCTGTTGCCTGTTTTGTGGGTAAAGCCTCTTCAGGAGCGCCAATTTCATTTCCTTGTGCTTTTCTCTTCCGAAGAATCTTATCCTTTTGATGTACAAATTTAATTGTACTCGCCAATTGCACGAGTCGTTTGTAATATAGCGGTTGTGCAAGTGCGAGGTCGAACCCACAGAAAATCGCGTTTTGTTAAAAACCAATTTTAAAGTGCCTAAACTAATCCTATTTTAACATAGTCCCAACATCAAACAGGTAACATGCGTAATATAAAAACTAGATTAAAATGCAATAAAATAAATAAATATAAACGACTAAGGTCCCTAATTCACCTCACCACAAACTAATTAACATATAAACATGCTTAGCTCATACTCAGTAACGATTACGCTACTAGGCATATTCTGAGCGCTAACACATTGTTCATATTTCCGTCTATCGATAAAGCACATGTGTATATCCTATTGTTGCTACAAAATCTTGTCGAACTAACTAATGCAAACACTGTTAAGAGGTCACAACGGATATTGGTCCGAAGAAGAATCATCCGATGTATCTCCGGTTGCAACGAAAGTCGACGTTTAACAATTTGCAAACAACAATCAACACATTTTCGTCACTCAAATGCATTGAAACGAATAAACATAAAATGAAATGACAGAATGATACGAACTAAACATGAATAAATGTAAACAAATCTATAGTGAAGGGAATAAGAGACTAAATAAGAGCAAAATAAAACATAAAATAAATAAATGACAATTTATGAGGGATTTACAATGGAAATCAGAGGGTTTGAGGCCCTAGGGACGCCTCCCAAACGTGCAAGAAATACACAAAGTCCTATTTATAGACAAAATTTAGTGTGCTGCCAGGTCAGGGGTGCCTTCGAACGCAACCTTGCTTGTGTTCAGTCGCAGACGCATCACCGTGCCGCGTGCGTTCGAGTGCAAGCGCTGCGTTTGACCGCAGTGCAATCAAACGCACTATGTGCGGTCGAACGCACATAACTGCCCACGATGCAAGGTTGAAGCGATGAACGATAGGGCCGGCTAGGGCGACGTGGCGTGCGATCAAACGTGGCTCCTGCGTTCGGTCGTAGTGCGTTCGAACGTAGTATGTGCGTTCGAACGCACCTGCAAAGGCTAAAATACCAACGCATCTTGATCGTACCAAATTTGGGTACTCACAATAGAACGAACCGTTAGGTCGTATAGCGTTGCGCAAGTACCGAGATCGAACCACAGAGAACGGAGTTTTGCAATTAAAAACCAATACGACTCTTAAATTGAATATATCTTAACCTAGTCCCAAAGTGAGAAATGATGTTGAACATGGAACGTGCAGAAATTAAATTTATTCTAAAAAAATGCAAATGTACGGATAAAAATAACTAAGGTTAAAAACGAACCTCACCCAATAAAAATTAGCTTAATACATTAAACACTCATTTTCCGTTTTTTAACACTTTAAACCCTTCAACACACTCTATTGTGGTTATTGACACAAGTCAAACCGAATAATGTGTTTACCGTTAAGGAGCTACAATGAGTATTGATTATAGATAAAATCATCCACTGTATCCTTGGATCACAGTGGATATTAAATCAAAACTAATAACCCGTTGTGCACCCGGCTTGGAACACATCACAGGATGACTATTATTGTATCAAAAATGCACAACCATTCAATTATTTGTCACGGAAATTAAATTACGAGTACTGAAATTAAATGACGGAAAATAAAGCATAAAATGTAAAAGCAAGAAATATAAACTAAGGGTGAGGCTTCATCTTCAACCTTAGTTGAAGATTTTAGCTACCCATTGAACAAGAAAGCATAATCAAATTAAAAGAATGCATTAAAATTAACTTTAAAGTAAAAGCTTACAAATAAAAGGAGCAGAGCATGGCCAACAGAAGCAAAATGCTCTCTAAAAATCGCCCCAAAAACTCAGTGTTCGACCAAATGGACCTAGGGTCTTATTTATAGGCTAACAGGTTGCACGAGTGCGTTCGAACGCATGCAGTGAGTTCGAACGTAATGATGAGTTGTGCGTTCGATCGCACAATGTGCGTTCGATCGCAGAAAATCGTAACGGCGCAGCTTGGAAGTGATGGACTCCTAGGGCACCCGCGCGAGATGCGGGATGACTGGAACTACGTTCGACCGTCCCCCTGCGTTCGACTGTCAGTGCGTTCGAACGCACCAAGTGCGATCGAATGCACTTGGCAAGGATCCATTTCTTCACTTTGTGTATTTTTGCTCTTTTGTGGCCAACTTCCCTTGTAAAGACCTGCACAACTCAAAACACTAAAAACACTAAAAATAATTAGATATTAACAAAGCTAAAGGCTTAACAAATATAAGTTAAAGGGTCAAACATACACAATTTGACACTGATCACATCTGCAGAGGCTAAAATACCATCTTTGCTTAATTACGCCCCTTTTGAGCCACAATTCGCATCAAGGACCTACAACACACTAAAACACTAGAACAACACAAAATATTAGATATTAACAAAGCTAAGCACCTAACAAATATAAATTAAGGGGTCCAAATAAGCACTTTTAGGCACTCATCAAATACCCCCAAACTTATATTTTGCTAGTCCCTTAGCAAAACAAAACTGAAAACAAAACAAGAAACATAAATCCGCTTTCATGGGAGAAACGATTGTATTTAGCGTATATAACAAGCCTTTTAAACCACTAGGCATCCCTAGTGGACGAGTGAAGTCTCGTGAGGGTTTTTCAGGAATGACACCCACAAACAATTATTTGGCACTATGTTATTAATGGACAAAACCCTTCACACAAACACATGGTTCATACATCATTAGCAAATTTAACATGTAGAACATACAAACCACATCATCCGGGCATCCAAACATTATTTCACTCAAGGTTGGAAAATTGAGACAACAAATACTCCATGAAGTGCAAAGTGAACTAACAATAAGATCATGAGGTTTCAATTATCCTCCAAAGACGTGTATCCCAGAATTCAAAGGAAAACAATGCGATAAATTAACCAAGGCTTGAATTGAAAGATGCAATTTTTTGTGTAGGCTGTGCAATGCTTGACTCCCTTAAGCTTCTAAATGACCTATGTAACGAGTGTTGGGCCAGTGACTCCCAAACCAAACGGCTTTAGGGCACTAGATGTAGAGACATCCCTAGGGCTTTAATTACTCAAGTCAAAAGAGCTACGAAGTCTAAACTAGCCATACAATTTTTTTAGCTGAAATTTCTCATCTTTTGACGCGAACACTCATTCCTTGGCCAGTCAAAAGGTCCGGTTACTCAATGAGAAACTCACTTTATTATGATATATATATATTTTTAAAAAAAGCAAAGGTTTTCATCATCACGTCGCAAACCTAGAAATCTTAAGACACACACTTCAAAGTCAAATCTCATACCCCACAGATCCTAATGCTAGTGTGCATGTGAAATATCGACCAAACAAGTGGAGTCTCTCTAATCCAACTCATGAATCAAAAACTGGGATTTCTAATGATATGCCATGTTCAAACAAGTTAAACACACCAATGACATGTAATCCACAGTTATGATGTAAATTTGTGCCCAATCAACAACATAGCAACGAACAAAAAGAAAAAAAAAATTTATATACAGACAAAAACAAATATATACAGACAAAAACCAACAAATAAAATAAACAAACACACAGACAGAATGTTTGTCCACACCCCCAAACTTAAATGACACATTGTCCCCAATGTGACAAGAAATACATTACAGTGGGATGAGGAACCGAGATGTGCAAAGTTCAAAGCGTCCCCTGAACTTAAACATCAAAGCACCTGTCAAAAACTAACAGCAATTTTTTTCTCAAAGATCAAACATCAAAAGGTTAATTGCTGTTATAAACAAAATAGAATAAAATAACAAAAAGAAAATGACAAAAATTAAAGTGCGGAAAATAAAAAAGAAAACATACCGCACCTTCCCCGCTCATATGGGTGTCCAACCAATCCCTTCCACCCTTTCTTCTTAAGAATTGGATATCCCTCAGGAAGGATGTTCCACCATCTTATGTAGCCTAAAAGCTTGTTTTGAAAAATTCTCTTAGGACCACGATTTCTAGATTTTTGATCTTGTGTGCGTGAATCCTTAAAGATTTCTACATAAGATGGCTCTTCGAGACATTGAAAGATGAAACTTGAGGCTCAAGATATGTCTCGAGAGGGATTGTGACGAAGGAGTGAGCTTCAGTACTCACTTCCTTGTCGTTGGAAAGAATTGGAATTGGCGGGGGCTCAAATTGCTCATCCTTTTCTTCCACCTTGCTGACAGCTTTTTCCTCACTAACAAGTGTGGTGGTGTTTTGTGCATCCTCATGTGCAGACATGTTCATTTGACTCACGTAATGAATATAAAATGGGCAATCATCAAATCTGTGAGAATGATGATAACAATATTCACATGACTGATGAGGTGCGTGAGTGTGAGGAAGCTGGGCGTGGGCACGCCTAGCTGCCATGAGTTGGTTCGCTCTCTCCTCTAAGTCATCAATATGAGCAGTTGGAAAATGTTGCACTAATGACTCTTGAGGAGGAGGATTATATGATAAAGGCATGAAAGAGTGGGTATTGAACTGCAGATATTCAGGATGGTGCAGTTCATCAGATTGGAGAGCATAGTTTCCCGAGGCATGAGCATACCACGAGACATCATAATGGTTATTCCGGTTAGGGGTGTAAGAATTAGAATGTGATTCAAACCCCTGGTCGGAAAAATTGGTGTTTAGCTGCCCATATGAGAAATTGTTAAATTGTCCCAAATGTGGACAATCACCGAAATTATGGTACGGGTTAGAGCAGGCTAAACACAGTTCATGTGGGTTCAAATTGGTAGGCTTTAATGTCCTACTACTAGGGGAAACATCAAAATTAATAAACGGAAGACTCATGCTTCACCCAAACAGTTCAAAATATCCCACATGAAACAATAACAACAAAAATAAAATAAAATAAACAAAAACTAACAAAAAATAAACTAAACAAAACAACTAATCAATAAACTAACAAAATTAATAAACTAATTAAATAATTAAAAATAAAATTAAACTAAACAAAACTAACAACAACAAGAAAATAAATAAAAACAGGCATAATAAATAATTAAAGATAAAACAATAATTAAACAAATAAAATAAAAAATTAAAACTTAGCTGCTTCAGGTCTGTTGGTGCTGACTGCGGAGGTGCGTTCAATCGCAAGCATCACCTTCGATCGCATACACGCATATGTAGCAGGCTCTGCAAGTGCGTTCGAACGCAACTGAGATGCATTCGCACGTAGCACTGCATTGCTTGTCTGTTCAGAGGCACGCACTCGCACGCAGAAGCGTGTAAAGCGAGCGCAGGTACGCGGCTGAATGGAGTAGTCCCAAGTGCGTTCGATCTCAAGGACTGCGCTCGACCACACTGTCGGCACCTGATTTTCCAGAAAAAAAGCCAAAAAACAACTAAACTAATTTTTTTTTAAATTTTTTTCTATACAAAAGCATGAAACAAATAAAATAAATGCACAATTAAAATAACTAGTAGAAAAATAAAATTAATTTAAGCAAAAAAAATCAATTTAAACAAAACAACGATTCCCTGGCAATGTCGCCAAAATTTGATGTACAAATTTAATTGTACTCGCCAATTGCACGAGTCGTTTGTTATATAGCGGTTGTGCAAGTGCGAGGTCGAACCCACAGAGAATCGTGTTTTGTTAAAAACCAATTTTAAAGTGCCTAAACTAATCCTATTTTAACCTAGTCCCAACATCAAACAGGTAATGTGCGTAATATAAAAACTAAATTAAAATGCAATAAAATAAATAAATATAAACGACTAAGGTCCCTAATCCACCTCACCACAAACTAATTAACATATAAACATGCTTAGCTCATACTCAGTAACGATTACGCTACTAGGCATATTCTGAGCACTAACACATTGTTCATATTTCCGTCTATCGATAAAGCACATATGTATATCCTATTGTTGCTACAAAATCTTGTCGAACTAACCAATGCAAACACTGTTAAGAGGTCACGACGGATATTGGTCCGAAGATGAATCATCCGATGTATCTCCGGTTGCAACGAAAGTCGACGTTTAACGATTTGCAAACAACAATCAACACATTTTTGTCACTAAAATGCATTGAAACGAATAAACATAAAATGAAATGACAGAATGATGCGAACTAAACATGAATAAATGTAAACAAATCTATAGTGAAGGGAATAAGAGACTAAATAAAAGCAAAATAAAACATAAAATAAATAAATGACAATTTAGGAGGGATTTACAGTGGAAATCAGAGGGTTTGAGGCCCTAGGGGTGCCTTCCAAACATGCAAAATACGAAATACACAAAGTCCTATTTATAGACAAAATTTAGTGTGCTGCCAGGTCAGGGGTGCGTTCAAACGCAGGGGGTGCGTTCGAACGCAACCCTACGTGCGCTCGCTCACAAGCTGTGCGTTCAGTCGCAGGTGCATCACCGTGCCGAGTGCGTTCAAGTGTAGGTGCTGCGTTCGACTGCAGTGCGTTCGAACGCACTATGTGCTGTCGAAAGCACATAACTGCGCATGGCGCAAGGTTGAAGCGATGAACGATAGGGCCAGCTAGGGCGACACGGGAAACGCGGGCTGACGCGGCGTGCAATCGAACGTGGCTCTTGCTTTCGATCGTAGTGCGTTCGAACGCAGTATGTGCGTTCGAATGCACCTGCAGAGGCTAAAATATCATCTTTGCTTAATTATGCCCCTTTTTGGCCACAATTTGCACCAAGGACCTACAACACACTAAAACACTAGAACAATACAAAATATTAGATATTAACAAAGCTAAGAGCCTAACAAATATAAATTAAGGGGTCCAAATAAGCACTTTTAGGCTCTCATCACCTTTGCACCAATAGGTATTTCATGCTTCAGGCATGCCTTACACTCATTTGCTACTGTATTAATTGATTGTCCTATAGGAATTTCTATCTTCGCTTGAGTATTAGCAGTTGGAATGTGAAACTTAACTATTTTCTTATTATCAATAAATGCATCTGGCAATTGATTTGCAATACTCTGCAAATGACTGATCCTTTGAAATTCTAGTTTACATTGATTTGTACAAGGATCAAAATGATATAACGTTGAATTATTCCAAGTGATTTCTTGTCATGCTTCTGGCAACGACTTTTCTCTCCCTAGTGATGGGAATATGCTTTCATCGAAATGACAATATTCAAAATGTGCTTTAAAAATATGATCAGTTAAGACTCAAGGTATCTAATGATAGAAGGAGAATCAAAACCAACAAAAATTTCAAGTCTCAACAAGATGTTCAACATTAATTCCAATTGACATGCAATAATCATAAAATGTTTGAGATGTAAATTCACCCACAATATCCATTCGAGCTTATTGAATTGGATAATCAGGAAATTATGCTCGTAATCTAATTATTTTAGCAAAAAGTCTAGCAAATGCAACATTACGAGTATAAAGCAAGCAAGTATGTGACCACCTAATTGATGCATATATTAAAACCATAAAATATCTAAATGGCCCATATATATCCCCTTGAATTCTTTGTAAAAATGATGGAGATTCAACAATTACCTTAGAAGGGGATGATTTGATAACAAGTTTACCCTGAGAACATGCACCACAAGAATAATCACTTGGTAAAAGAATCTTTTGGTTCTTTAAGGGATGCCAATAAGAGTTCTCAATTATTCGATGCAACATAATTGTTCCCAGATGTCCAAGACAATTATGCCAAAGCATAAACATCTTTGGATTGGACCACTTCTAGTGCGTCACAATGTGTGATTCAATAGTTCTTATTGTTATATAATATAACCCGGAAGAGAAAGCTGGCATTTTTTCCAATATGAGCTTCTGACCCAAAATTATTGAAGTAATATAAAGATATTTGTTACTACCTTCATTGGTGGTTTCAACATGATAACCAATTAGACGAATATCCTTAAAACTGATTAAATTTCTTCTAGATTTAGAAGAATACAAAGCATCGTCAATACAAAATTTTGTTCCTTTTGGAAATATGATATTCACTCTTCCAGAGCCTTCGATTAGGTTTGACGAACCTAATATTGTTTGACACTAGCTTTGTTTAACATCAAGTATTAAAAATATTTCTTATTTCTAAGAATTGTGTGATCGTACCAAATTTAGGTACTCGCAAGAGAACGAACCGTTAGGTCGTATAGCGTTGCGCAAGTACCGAGATCGAACCACAGAGAATGGCGTTTTGCAATTAAAAACTAACACGACTCTTAAATTAAACGTATCTTAACCTAGTCCCAAAGAGGATTGATTTCGAACAATTAAAAGTGCAGAAATTAAATTAAAATGAAAAATGTAGGGATAAAAGTAACTAAGGTTAAAGATGAACCTCACCCAATAAAGATAAACTTAATACATTAAACACTCATTCTCCGTTTTTAAACTTTAAACCCTTCAACACATTCTATTGTGGTAATTGACACAAGTCAAACCGAATAATGTGTTTACTGTTAAGGAGCGACAATGAGTATTGATTATGGATAAAATCATCCACTGTATCCTTGGATCACAGTGGATATTGAATCACAACCAAACACTTGTTGTGCACCCGGCTTGGAACACATCACCGGACGACTATCAATGTATCAACAACACACAACCATTCAATTATTTGTCATAGAAATTAAATGACGAATGCGGAATTAAATAACGGAAAATAAGCATAAAATGTAAAAGCAAGAAATATAAACTAAGGGTGAGGCTTCATCTTCAACCTAAGTTGAAGATTTTAGCCACCCATTGAATAATAAAGCATAATTGAATTAAAATAATGCATTAAAAATAACTTTAAAGTAAAAGCTTACAACTAAAAGGGGCGGAGCAATGCAAACAGAAGCAAAATGCTCTCTAAAAACGCCCCAAAGAAATGTGTGTTCGACCAAATGGCCTTGGGTCCTATTTATAGGCTACAAAATCCTACGAGTGCGTTCGAACGTACTACTGAGTTGTGCGTTCGATCGCACAATGTGCGTTCGACCGCAGAAAATCGTAACGACGCATGCTGAAGCGATGGACTCCTAGGGCACCTGCGCGAGATGCGGGCTGACGGGGACTGCGATCGACCGTGTCCTTGCGTTCGACCGTGAGTGCGTTCGAACGCACCAAGTACGGTCGAACGCACTTGGCAGGGGTCCAATTCTTCACTTAGTGTCTTTTTGCTCTCTTGTGGCCAACTTTTGTTGTAAAGACCTGCACAACTCAAAACACTAAAAACACCAAAAATAATTAGAAATTAACAAAGCTAAAGGCCTAACAAATATAAGTTAAAGGAGTCAAATATACACAATTTGACACTGATCATTGTGTGCGTTGTACAATTGTCTGCTAGACACAAATCTTCACCAATCATCTTGGAATTAATCATTCCATCAATATGACCCATGCCTCCATATATATAAACAAAATATATATTAAATTTTATTAATCAAAAAGAAAATAATAAAATACAATTAAATTTGACAATGTAAACATACTGTGATTAAAACATAATGAAAACATATTAACTGTTTCACCTCAATGTGGTTCCACTTCTGGTAGTATGGAGTATTTCTTTTGTAAGAATTATGAGTACGTATCCCTTGACTTATATAATTTTTTCTACAACGTCCATGACCATGGTTTCCTTTATTACCATGAAATGAGGTTCCATTTACTTCAGGAAATGGTATAGAACCCACTCGATGAGATTGATGATTTTTATTAATAACTCTTTTTTTTTTTTTCTTAGCCACTAGAAGACAAGATATTAGTTTAGAATATCTTGTGAAATTAGACTCTCGATACTACTGCTGCAGGAGCACATTCTAGGCATGAAATGTGGTATATGTTTTTTTTTTCTTACATATCCACATCAAAGACTTTTTCTCTACACAATTTTAATTGTGAGATGAATTTAAAGAGTGCAAAGTTATAGTCACTGACACTCATGAAATCTTGCAACTTCAAGTGCGTCCAATCATAACGAGCATTTGGAAGAATAACTGCCTTATGGTGCTTGTATCTCTCCCTTAAATTATTCCACAAGGTCAAGAAATCTTTTATTGTAAAGGTACTCAATTTTATATGCTTCAGGCATATAAAATTATAAGACATCATATTCATAACATTAGTATGATAACATTCTAGTTCATATAAATCTCACATGGATCATAATATGAAAACATTATAATATGATTCTTAAAACACTAAATTTTTTTATGCATATGTTAGAATGTTAATTAACAAAACAGATAATAAGATTACTAAATGTTAAAGAAACTTACCATTAATTGAGAATACCTTATGGATAACTTTTGATGTTGAAGATCAAAAGAATACAACAATTGGCTAGAGCTTCGTGCAGATAACGTGTTGTAAAATCAAAGAAAATAACAGGACAATATAAAGATATTGCAATATGTGAAACTAGTTCTTTAGGAACTATGTATGATTCTTTTCTATTATTGTGTATTTTACATACTACCCAATGCTCCCTTTTATAGATATGAAATCATAATTGGAGGTTAAGAAATATGAAAAGGGGAATATGAAAGGGTAGTATATAAATCAAAAGGCTACATCAATGTATTACATGAATGTTATAGGAATTCCAAAAAATGACATAAATGTGTAGAATTCCAAGAGATGGAACTAAATGGTCATCCATCGAATGCATGAATGCATTCATAACATAATAATATTTTTCTTGCATTTTCTTATTATATAATTAACTTCACATTTCATAATATGAAGCAGTAAGATAGTTCATAACATAATGAGTAAAACATCAATTAAAAATCATTATAATTTAAGTACATAGCTTTGCCATAACATATCATATCATAACACAATATAACATAACATACTTATCATCATAAGTGAATTTATACTCCCATTTATCCCCTAGAGTTTGCTAAGTATTACCCCACTTAACGGTAAGGTTGTTATTAATTTATTCATTTCATAGCTTTGAGGTGTTGAGCGTGTAACTCCACTTAACCGCTAGGTAGTGGGCCCCGATTTCATCGCCCACAACTCTATATATATATATCTGCTATAGTATTGTGGGGGCCACATCGGCTTGAGAACATTTGGGAACGTTTTGAGTCTTTGAGAACCTATAGAATATGAAATAGGTTCTCAAAACATTCTCAAATGTTCTCAAGCCGATTTCGGCTTTTAAGGGTTTGTTTGATAAACAGTGTAGAGGTTGGCAACGGCACGACACTGTTTAAGAAAAGACAGCCATCACTCATTGTAACTGTTTCTCTCTGACTCGTGCAGGCAATTTTTCAAAACGCAGCAGCTTCTTGGTATTGTAGTCGATGAGTGCCAAATATTGTATATTTGATCCCCTTAACTTATGTTTGTTAAGCTCTTACCTTTGTTATTTTCTAATGTTTTTGTTAGTTGTAGTGTTTTATTGTGTTGTTGGTCAGTGCATAGAAATGTGGTTTAAAGGGTGAAATGGTCCCTGTTAGTGCGATTGATTGCACTTGCGATCGAGCATGAGCATTACACGATCAAGTGCATCTGTGCTCGAGCCCAAGAGGCCGCGATCGAGCGCACGCCATGTACACCCGAGATACACGCGTAGCCTTAGCCCATCGCTTACTCCACTGCGCCGTGGGAATTTTGAAGTGTTGAGCGCGCTGCGTGCGATCGAGCACACTTGCGCATGATCTGGCAGCAATATTTTTCTTATAAATAGCAAACTTTTCTTTTTGTAAAACCTACGTTTTGGAGGCGCCTTTGAGAGCAAAAACTTTATATTTTTGGCATTCTTTAGCCTTCCATTTGTCGTTAATTGTTAGCTTTCGATTTATAATGCATTCTTTTAATTTTCCTTTGTCTCTTATTAGCATGAGAGACTAAATCTTCAATTAAGGCTGAAGATGAAGCCTCACCATTGATTTTCTTACATGTTTTCATGTTTAGTTTGTACTTAATCCATCGTTTAATATATTGTATGTTCGTTTCAATTCAATTGTGTGACAAAATTGTGATTGATTGTTGTTTATGAATCACAAAACGTTGAATATTCATGTGTTTCGTCCAAGGGTACATCGGATGATTTAATCTCGATTAAATATCCGTTGCGATTCTTTAACGGTGGATTCATTAAATGATTTGACAAGATTTTGTAAAAGCAATAGAATATGCATAGAGTCTAATCGTTTGACAGATGTATGAACTAAGCGTGAAAATGTGTATATTGATTTGGTGAGGCGGATTCTAAAACCTTAGTGCTTTTCTTTAATATTTTTCAAGTAATTAGTCTAGTTTATGCTTTTGTTCGACACAATCGCTCAAACTTAGAACTAGGTTAAAATAGAATTAGTTTAGATATTTAAATTGATTTTTGCAAAACACGACTCCTTGTGGATTCGATCTCGCACTTCCACACATTATATTGTACACGACTCGTGCGCTTGCGAGTACATAAAATTTGTACATCAGTAGCCCGTCACTTTTCCAAAAATGCCCTCACACCCTCATATCTCCTCAACTGCTGCCCTGGGTTTCATTTATCTTTGGAAAAGCATTTGTTTTCATTTTTTTCCCCCCCTCAGCTCCACTCACTAGAGCTCGAACTAAGGCAATTTTCTGATATTACTTTTATTTTCATTATTTGTTTACCATTTTCATTTAGTATGTTAGTCTTCACGAAACCATGTTGGCTACACCTTTATACTTCATTTGTGTAGATTTTTGCGACTATTTGATGACTGAGATTTAATTTATAGTGGCATGATTTTTTTTATGCAACTTTTACTCAGTTTCTATGTTTTGGAAATTAGTCACCAAGGTAGAAGAAGGAGAATATAGGAAGAAGTTTGAAAGAAGTTTTCTCTAGAGCATATTTTTTTAAAAAAAATTAAAAAATCAAAATTAAAAAATTGTGAAGAGTCACGTGTTGCTAAAACTTTGATTTTCTCTCTCTCTCTTTTTAAATAGAACGAGTCACCTACTTGATTTTTTTTTTCTCTCTTTTTAAATAGCACGAGTCACCTACTTGATTTTTTTTTTTTTTAATGAAGCTTGCCCACTTTTAAATCTAAGTTACCTACGGGCTATTTTTTAAAAAAATAATAAAAACAATTAATTACCTAAGGGCCAAGTATATAGTAAGTATACTTATATCAATACTAGTGCAATTTGTCATTTATTTTTTCCCGTTTAAAAAAAATGGTTTGGGGTGAAAAGAGGAGTGTTTACACTAGGGAAAATTGTTAGCCTTTTTGACAATTTTTTGTTTCACTTATATATGGTGAGGTATGTAATTAAATTTTTACACTGATTTATTTACACATGTAATATATATATTCTAAAATCATCTATGTAGGTTTATATATTTAGATTACTTTTTAAAAATTAATTCTTGAAGAATATATTCTTGGCTGTTGTTTGGGTTATTGCTACTGTTTGGATTAACGATATTGTGAAGATTGTTGTTTCCTTAAATTAAAGCCATGACATAATGTAGTTGTAGTGACCCAAATTATTAACTAGGTATAAGTAGCTTAGTTGGGGGAGTTAATTTGGGCTTTGGGTCACTAAGGGCACTACAGGGGTAATTTGGATTGAAGTGCAGACATACGTTGCTGTCTGTAGTGCGGATGTACGGAAGGGACCATCGGACGTATGCTCTGCAAATCGTACAGGCGGACGTATGTAGGACCACTGGATGTACGCTACTTTTTAAATTCCCTCTGGTTAATACCTGGACGTACGAGATAGCCTTTAAACCGCTGGGCAAGAACCACCGGAGATACGCCCCTTGGTCGGATGTCCGCTGCTTTTTGGGCCTATAAATACCCCCTACCCCCTTCGTGTTTTGCATAAGTTGCAGACACCCCCAGGCTGCCAGAGTGTTCCGAAAGTGTTCTGAAAGTGTTTTAAGTGTGTTTTGTGAGAGTGTGTGAGGTGTTTGTATATTTCAGAACGTTCGTGAGGCAGAACTCTTGCGGTTTTATTTCAAGGAGGTAACGTTCAATCCTTAGCTTTTTTATTGCGTCGTTATGCTACTCGATTTCTGTTTAGTTGTAGTTGTTAGCTTATATTCGCTTTGAACCTTGTTTAGGTTAGCATTTTGTTAGCTTAGCGTTGTTACGTTGCATGGAGGCTGTAAACTAGACTAGGAAGCTTTAGGGTGTTTCTAGTAGCCCTAGGAGTCGAAGAATAGGCGGACAGTGGAGAGAAAATGAGGTTCTCCTTGAAAACCCTTAGAGTGGACGTACGATATTATGACCGGACGTACGGCCCGTCGTGCCACAGTGGACGTACGGCCCCGAGCCCGGACGTACAGTCAGTGTGTGACAAGGAAACCCTATTTTCACCAGCCATCCCATAGCTCATGTTTTCCTTAATTTAGAGTTGTTTTAGTGGAATTAGGACTAATAGAAGGTTTTCCACAGATTTGGAGAACCCGAATTTTTCGGAGTATTCGGAGACGCTTTTCGATCCAGGTAAGTTTTAACTCATATAATGCTCATTGTTATTTTCCATGCACTGCACATCTATTTTGTGTATCGAGAAAACATGCATATTTTACAATTCTCACAGTTTATATGCGCATGAACTCTAGCATTTTGAGAAAAACGTTGTACTGAACATGTTAACCAAGTGAGACTTGTAAAATGACATGCATGTAAAATACATACAAGATAATTTGCATCGTATGACATAGTACACCAATACGTGCGGTAGTAATGGCCATGGGCTTACTATACATGTTAGCTTTATGGTCAAATGTGTGTGTTATATGGGGCTTTGGATCCATTGGTTTCGTGACCATGGTGCAATCATTCCCAATGGTTCGGTAACTATAGGACGGACGTCATTAGTTGGTGTGGGCCACTCGAGGTCGGACTCGATCGTGCCACTAATGTTACGTACGGTATGTTGTGCAATGGCTGGGGCACTGATATTGTATTATAGGTCCTTCGGGACAGCACCAACCCTGTTGAGAAGGGGTAAAATCTCGAGTAGACCATACTGTTTAACTATGACTGTTGTTTACATCATATGCATATACCATCTATTATATATATATCACATATAATGTAGTCCCCAAGAGTTAGCTTAATCAGCTGAGACCACGCCTAATAAAGCGGAGGTCACTAGTTCGAATACCCCTCCCCCCTCTTGTGTGGACATGTCAAAAAAAAAAAAAACATATAATGTAAGCTATCATGATGGAACTGTTTTTGCTTATTAAACATTCGAGTTCATTACTAAACTAGCATAGGTATTATCTGCGTTAAAAATCACTAATTCTTAGACTTACCCTTTTTATTTATATCTTTCCCCCATTATTACGAATAATTGCGCGGTTTAGCTGCACTAGACGAAGATGCCATCAGAGATTACTTGGGTGATCGCTCAAGACCTGATACGGGTGATCTTTGAGGATATGGATCTTGTTTGGCTTAGGACTATGTGGGAAGATGGAGGATCTGCTCGTGATGATATGATAGGGATTTTGATTTCATTAGCTCCTCTTAAGCTTAAGTCTAGGCTTTGAACTGTTGATCTTTTGGGAACTATGTTGATGTTTTGTTATTTTGGGTTGTATCTATTTTTCTGATGATGGACTGATGACCAGTACATTTGATGACTATTTGTAACATTATGGTGACGTAGTACTTTATCTCTGATATTTGCTGTGTGATGTTTCATTTACTGTCTCTATATCCCGTAGTCTTAGTAAAGTCTTTCACTGCAGTTTTCTCGTTACGACAAGGAAAGTGAATTCCTGGAGGTCTTGTTCTGAGAGGGATAAGGCTGGGACGGCACGCCATGGGATCAATTACTAGTTAATTGATTTGTCCATCGGGGTCGTCACAGTAGTCTTACTCTCCTTTTGTATAATTTCATTGCATGGAGACATAAAGTGGTTATTTCTGTTGTGCCTCATATGGTTATTGTTTATTTCTCAGTATAGCAGATACTCTCTAAGGACACGTCACACCTTACCCAAAAAGGTTGGTTGATTATTCTAGTTAAATCAAACTCATCATTTAATTATATTTGTTCATTTATAATTTTGTTAATGTGTTCTACTTGTTATCTTTGTTGTTTGATCTTTTTGTCTGCATTAACTGTTAACTGCATTCATATATAATATCTTATATTTGGGATCTATGTGCTTCATATATTTATGCATGTATGCCAATAATCACTTTGTCACACGTGATTATTCCAAATCATAGATGTCTTACTTTTCCACTCCACACAAGTTCCCCTATAAGCATGTTACTTCCACCCACTCACCCCCCCAACTCGTTGGCCGGATTAACTTTGCTATGAAATGGGAAGAAGAACACGAGGACCGCCTAATCGACATTCTTAGAGAATTCCTTGAAGAAGGTACACGACCATGATATGGAAAAAAAATAATTCCTCGCATTGCCCAAAGCTTGAACAACCAACTTCATGATGGCACTCAGTACACGAATTACCAAGTTGGTGAGAAAATTCGTTGCCTAAGAGAGACGCATGCCAGTTACGCAACCTTTAAAAGGGACAACATTGGAACTAGGTTTGGTTGAGATGATGACTATGGAACGATCAATGCAACTCCAGAGCAATGAAAACACATCCGAAGGATATGCCTTTACCTTTATTAGTAACATTTACTTATTCTTATGTCCTTTACCTCTTAGAGAGGTTGTGTTACCTGAAGTTTTTTTTGCGTCATTTTTTTTTTCTTTTATCAGGATCCAAAATTGAAAAAGTACTACAAATTTCATAATGGCCCACCTCGGAACTTCGAGAAACTGTGCTACGTCTTTACAGGGTCCACTGCCACTGGAAATTACAAATATGCTAGCACCCAATCCCCCTCAAACTCCGATCGTGATGATGAGCATCACGTAGATCTTAATATCCCTTCTGCCATCATTGACTTGACTGAAGGCCCTAGTTGTCTTGTAGTGAAGCTTGAAGACAAATCAAAGGGAAAGAGGAAATGTGACGTGGATTTGCAGTCCTCACATTCCAACAAGCGTAGTGTACAAATTTAATGTACTTGCAAGTATACAAATCGTTTGCAATATAGTGTTATACAAGTGTAAGGTCGAATCCACAGAGAGTCGTGTTTGCAAAAATAGATTTTTATCTAAACTAATCCTACTTTAACCTAGTTCCAAAGTTTCGAACTTAGTCGTGTAAAAACATAAACTAAACTAAATGCTTTGAAAACAATTAAATGAAAAGTACTAAGGTCTTAGAATCCACCTCACCAAATCAAGGTACATATTCTCATGCTTAGTTCATACATTCGTCTAACGGTTAAATCCTATGCATGTTCTATTGTTCCTATCAAAAGATTCAAAGAATCCATCCATTTGATAAAAGACAATGCATATCCAATTTAGTTCAAAAGATCCAATGTATCCATGCCTAACACAAAAGACAGAGAATATCTAAAGTAAATCAAAAGATGCAATGTATCCATCGGACAAAACACAATGAATATCCAACTACGGCACAATCAATCACAATTTTATCACACAATTGAATTGAAATAAACATTCATTACATTAAACGACGGATTTAGTACAAACTAATCCATGGTGAGGCTTCATCTTCAACCTTAGTTGAAGATTTAGCCTCTCATGATAATAAGAGACAATCGAAAAACAAATGAAAGCATTATAAAAAAATGACATTTGGAAAGGCTAAAGATTGCCAAACAGTGGTGTTTTTGCTCTCCAAGGCGCCTCCCAAACGTAGGGTTTACAAAATTATAAGAGTCCTATTTATAAGCAAAATTTATGCTGCCAGGTCATGCGTAAGTGCGCTCGATCGCGCCTAGTGCGCTCGAGCTCACTCAACCATTTAATAATCCCACGGCGCAATCGAGTAAGCGATGGTCTAGGGCTACGAAGGAAACTCGGGCTGGTGCACTCGGTTGCGGCCTTTTGGGCTCGAGCGCAAATGAGCTCGATTGTGTCACACTTAGGCTCGATCGCAGCTTTGTGCGCTTGATCGCACTAACAAGAACCTTCAAACTGCATTTTCTTGCCAATGACTTGCAACACAATAAAACACTACAATTAACAAAAACATTAGAAAATAACCAAACTAAGAGCTTAACAAACATAAGTTAAAGGGGCTCAAATTTACAATATTTGGCACTCATCACATTCCACAAAAGGTGAGGAGTTTTACACTCGGATTACCCGCAAGTTCAATTCCATGGTCGATACAGTCATCCAACATCTGAAATTATCCAACAATTCTCCATCAGTTGGGGATGCTAATTCTGCCTGGCACCTTCCATTTCAAGGTTCTATTCCACATCTTATGCAGATAATTAATGGTATTGCTAAGGAGATGTCAATGCCTCCAACTGCATATGTGGAGATGTGTAAAACGCTCAAGGATGAACACTGGGCATCAATCATATTGAACATGAGTGGGTCGCAGGTTTCATGCCCTCCGATGATAATTAATCAAATACTTATCATTTTATGTGATGTTTTTATTATGCGTGACTTGAAGACATTATTACCTAGTTTGATTATGTGTAGAATTTGTGTTGTTTAGTAGACAATATTATGTAATTGTGTTGGTGTGTAGTATCTAAATGTTAACAGTGTACGAATGCTTATTTCCTAATATGTATGTAGATTTTAAATCTATATTACGTTTTGTGGTTTTGATATCTAATGATGCATACTTCAATATGATGTATACCTAAGTGACATTATGCATTCCATTAAATTGTAGGATTTTGGAAATGGATGCAGTAGGAACCTCAGATGATAACACTGATTTCACACTGTGATGATCTTATGGATTCCGATTTAGACGTATCAATAACGACGATGACAAGCCCAATTTGGATCCATTAATAAGGGAGGAATTGGAGGTTCTTCTTTTGCGCTCGTTTGAGTTAGTGCAAGAATGTTACTATCATTTAATGCACCCATCAATAAAGCGCATGCCAATTCCTTAAAGAACGTCAATGTTGACTGGCCCTATGTGGGTACATTGGGTATTTACTGATGTCAATCATACAACATGCTACGAGCAATTTCGGTTGGGGCTGAGTACATTCTTAAAATTGTGTTACACATTGAAAAAAAATAGTTTTTTAAAGAGCAATTGTTATGTTAGGATCACAGAGCAAGTTGAGACATTTCTTTTAGTTGCCACACACAATCATACGCATAGGGATGTGTTGGATAGGATACAACGATATTCGAAAACAGTAAATTGATATTGTCACTTAGTTTCGAAAGCGCTTTGCAGGCTTGGGAAAACTATCATACGACCATCTGCAATGCAGATGTCTTACCCGTATGTCATGAAAGATAGCCGCTATTATCCGTGGTTTGGTGTAAGTTATATCAAAACCAACGTAGTGTAAGTTAGTATCATTTTATCGATTTCATGATTTTTCCTTTTTCTCCCAGAAATGCATTGGGGCCATTGATGGCACTCCCGTTGACACAAATGTGACGGGGGAGAACAAGGTGCCCTATCGGGATTGCAAGTTGAACACATCACAAAATGTGTTGTGTATAGTTGACTTTGACCTATGCTTCACTTACGTCTATGTTGGTTGGGAGGGTAGCACACATGACTCCCGAGTTTTTTGAGAGTACATCCATGATCCAAAAGTCTGCTTCCCCACCCAAACCAAAGGTACTACTTCGTAATGTGTGCATGTTACATTTTCTATGTAATACATAAGTCTTGTGTTAGTTCATTTAATATTGGTACCGAGTCTAACGTGGTAGTATTCAATGAAATTTTGTAAAGTATTTTTACCTGGTTGACTCAGGCTATGGCTGCTACAAGGGGTTTCTTACCCCGCATCGCAATGAAAGATACCATCAAGGTACATTTCGTCAATCTTGAATACCCCCCAAGAATGCTATGGAATTATTTAATTACATGCACTCTTCCCTACGTTCAGTTGTTGAAAGAACGTTCAAAATTTTGAAGAAACGTTTCAAAATCTTCAAGTGCATGCCTCCGTTTTCCATGCGATATCAGCGATATTTTGTAATTGCGTGTTGTACCATCCACAACTTCATTCGAAAGGACTGCGGTCTCACGGATCCGTTATTTGTTGATGCTTTAACGAAGATATACGGGGAAGAATGGATTGATGTGTCGCAAGTAGCAACCATGCCGGTTGTTCCATACATCACGCATGATGTACAACCGGATTGATCACACCAGAGTAAAGAATTTATGATAATATACCGGGACGCAATGACAAGTCACATGTGGAACACCGTAAATTCAGAGTAATTTACTGCTCATTTCCTTTTCCCGTATTTTGTTTAGTTTGGTGTATTATGGATATTATGTAAACTTTGCGTGTTTGGACATCCAAGACATGTGTCCAGACATGCAATGAATTTTGTTCTCCCTGGAAAAGATGTCCGAACACCGATTACGTATGTCCGGACATCTTACCTTTGCCCCACTGGCAAAGGTTACTTTTGTATGGCTTTGATAAGGTGAGAAAGTAGTATTCATTCCAAAAAACTAAAGTAGTTTAACACTGTATTGAAGGGGAACTTGAAACTTACTGGATCACCAGTCTCCAACTATCTATGGGAGAAAAAAGGTAGCAACATCATACCAAAGAAAAGAAAAACAAGTTTAGATTAATTACTAGTATGTCATTTACCATAAGAAAATAAACCAAGAGTACACCCATCAACCATACAATTCTTGTCTACTCACTAAGAACTTACAATATAGGAGCCATCAACAAGCCCATTTCAAAAAGATAACGCCCCCTTTTGCCCATTCGGGGACAAAAACGTACAAGGAAATGTTACAAAAATTAAACTATATGTTGGGAATACTATGTATAATGTATGAAAGTGAAGGTATGTAATTAATGAGTTTAAAATTTGATTGAAATGCATCAAAGTAAAGGTATAGTAGGGTGTCCAATGCGATGATTTTAATGAAGTTTTCATGAGTCAATCTTACTTACGAATCAAGAAAACGACAACACAAAACGGATCTACGACAGCAAATGGATTGTTTGCTTCCTTCAATGCAATAAAAAAGTTGAATATAATGTTATACTTTGCTCCCTATTTGGGTTTGTACTTTGTACCATAGTATGCCAATTTTCGTTCGATTTTGGCCTTTCAGTTTTACGTGACGTTTTAACTTGCAAGCAATTATATTCTCTTGTCCCTTTTGTGCTGCATGTAACAACAACTGTACATCTGGTATTGATTCTAAGTAGATCCCCACACCCGTCCCATTAATGTCACATACACCATAAGATTGACTTCATAATTGGCTTTAACATTTTTTTTTTTTTTTTTTAACAAAAGAAGTTATTGGCTGAGTTGTCATTTAAATATAACATACCTTCATTATGTTAAAAAACATTTCCCTATAAGGGCAGCCTACGCCGATCAATCCCCTGAGGTATTTCAAAAATAAAATACATAAGCATTAAAGCTAGAGCCAAACATAGATCGCATAGTGCAATAAGCAGAAAATGGAGTCGACCCTCAATAGCTTCTTTATGGCGAAGTTGATCCTCAAGCAACTTATTCTTTGTCTTCAGCTTAGATAACGTCATGCAGTTATGATCATTGTCAGGGTCGTCAACCCAATCAAAAAATTTGCAATGTGTGGCACTTCCATCTTTAAATTTAGGTCACCCAAAGTAGCGCCAACCTGGGTTATCTTTATTCCATGAGGTCTGTAGCGGAGATGGAAATCTGCAAAAGCATACACGCGTCTCTTGGTGACCAATGCCGGAGGCAGTTGATGAACGTTCAGACATCTGCAACCATCAAAATTTGGTGTAAAAATTTAATGTACTTGCAAGCGTACGAGTTGTATGCAATATAGTGTGTGCAAGTGCGAGATTAAATCCACAGGGAGTCGTGTTTTGCAAAAATCAATTTAAATATCTAAACTAATTCTACTTTAACCTAGTTCCAAGTTTGTGTGATTGTGTCGAACAAAAACATAAACTAAACTTAATGCTTGAAAACTATTAAAGAAAAGCACTAAGGCTTTTAGAATCCACCTCACCAAATCAAAATACATATTATCATGCTTAATTTATACATCCGTCAAACGATTAGGCTCTATGCATATTCTATTACTTTTACAAAATATTGTCGAATCATTCAATGAATCCACCGTTAAAGAATCACAACAGATATTTAATCGAGATCAAATCATCCACTGTATCTGATCACAGTGGATATTAGTCTCGATCCAATCATCTAATGTACCCCGGATGAAACACATCGAATATTGGATGTTTAATGAATCATAAACAATAATCAATCACATTTTTGTCACACAATTGAATTGAAACGAACATGCATTAAATTAAACGACGGATTGAGTACAAACTAAACATGAAAACATGTAAAACATCAATGATGAGGCTTCATCTTCAACCTTAGTTGAAGATTTAGCCTCTCATGCTAATAAGAGACAAAGGAAAATTAAAAGAATGCATTATAAATCGAAAGCTAACAATTAACAATGAATGGAAGGATAAAGAATGCCAAAAATATAGAGTTTCTGCTTTCAAAGGCACCTCCAAAACGTAGGGTTTACAAAATTATAAGAGTGCTATTTATAAGAAAATATGTGCTGCCAGGTCATGCGCAAGTGCGCTCGGTCGCACGCAGTGCGTTCGAGCGCACTTAACCGCTTCAGTATTCCCAAGGCCCAGTCAAGGAAGCGATGGGCTAAGGCTACATGGGTATCTCGGGTGTACATGGAGTGTGCTCGATCGCGGCCTCTTGGGCTCGATCATAGCTTGCTTAGGCTCAATCACACCGACAGGGACCTCTTTGCTAATTTCCACCCTCAAAACCGCATTTTCCCGTTAACGACCTGCTGCACATTAAAACACTAAAACTAACAAAAACATTAGAAAACAACAAAACTAAGAGCTTAACAAATATAAGTTAAGGAGCTCAAATATACAATATTTGGCACTCATCAAATACTCCCAAACTTACATTTTGCTAGTCTCTTAGCAAAACAAAATGAAAAACACATTCAAAACAAGAAACATAAGTCCACTTTCGTGGAAGAAACGATTGCATTTAGCATATGTAACAAGCCTTTTAAACCCCTAGGCATCCCTAGAGGACAAGTGAAGTCTTGTGAGGGTTTACCAACAATGTCACCCATAAACATTTTTTTTTGGCACTATGTTATAGACAGACAACGCCTTTTACACAAACACATGGTTCATATATCATTAGTAATTTTAACAAGTTGAACATACAAACCACATCATCTAGGCATTCAATCAACATTCAACTCACAGCTGGAAATTGAGACAACACATGCTTCAAAAAATGCAAAGTGGACTAACACAAGATCATGGGGTTTCAATTATTCTCAAACGATGTGTACCCCAAAATTTGTAGGAATGCAATGTGATAACAACAATCAAGGCTTTACTCGACAGGTGCAATTTTTTTGTGTAGGCTATGCAATGCTTAACTCCCTTAAGCTTCTAAATGACCTATGTAACGAGTGTTGGGCCAGTGACTCCCTAACCAGGAGGTTTTAGGGCACTAGATGTAGAGACATCCCTAAGGGCTTAATTACTCAAGTCAAAAAGAACTACGAAGCCTAACTAGCCATACAATCACTTAGCTGGAATTTCTCATCTTTTTACATGAATACTCATTGCTTGGTGAGGCAAGATGTTTGGTTACTCAATGAAAAGGTCAACTTAAAACAGCCAAGGTTTTCATCATCACATCACATCAACCTAAAAATCTCAAGAAAAACACTCCTTAAGTCAAATCTCATACCTTACAAACCCTATGCTAGTGTGCATGTGAAAAATTAATCAAACAAGTGAAGTCTCTTTAATCCAACACATGAATAAAAAACTGGGATTTCTAATGATATGCAGTGTTCAAACAACTTAAGCACACCAATGACATGCAATCCATAGTTATGATGTAAGTCATGCCCAATCAACAACATAGCAAAAATTTTTTAACAAAAACAAATCACATAGAAAGACAGAAATGTCTACCCGCCATACTAAAATGGCACATTATCCCTAATGTGTCCAGAAATACAATACCAGAGGAATGGCGCAAGTTAGGCATAACGTAAGAGAACGCTCTCCTAAACTTGAATGGCAGACACTTGACCTGAAAAATATAAGAAACACAAAAACAAAACAGACAAACAAAATCAAATTACAAGGAAAGTTTAAAGTCTTCAGCTAGACTTTCCACAGGAGACGACAATCACTCTGTATAATTCGGATCCTCCAACAGAGTTGTCTCCACCTCCACACTCCTCAACTCCAAGAATGGTTTTAATCTCTGTCCATTCACCTTAAAGGTGTTACTATTCTTGGGATCCTCAATCTCGATGGCCCCATGAGGAAAAATTGACCGAATAATAAATGGGCCTGTCCATCGAGATTTTAGCTTGTCTAGGAATAACTGCATCTATGAATTATAAAGAAGGACTTGCTAACCATGCTCGAAAGATCTCATCAAAATGCTTTGGTCATGAACCTTCTTCATTTGTGCCTTGTACATCCTCGCACAATTATAAGCATCATTCCTTAGCTCCTCTAATTCATTGAGTTGGAGCTTCCTTTGTGAGCCAGCCTTCAAAAGATTGAAGTTTAGCTGCTTGATGGCCCAATATGCTTGATGCTCTTACTCGATAGGAAGATGACATGCCTTCCTGTACACAAGCCAATCGGGTGACATCCCAATTGGGGTCTTGAATGCTATCCTATATGCCCACAATGCATCACTTAATTGTAGAGACCAATCTTTTCTAGTGGGATTCACTGTCTTTTCCAAAATATGCTTGATCTCTCGATTGGAAACTTCAACCTGTCCACTCATCTGTGGGTGATATGGGGTGGCAACCTTGTGTGTGATGAAGTACTTCTTCATCAACTGCTCAAAAATCCAGTTGCAGAAATGCTTACCTCCATCATTAATGATTGCTTGAGGCGTACTAAAACGAGCAAATAAAAGTGTCTTTCAAAAATTTGACCACAACTCTGTGGTCATTGGTCTTGCATGCAACTTCTTCCACCCACTTGGACACATAGTCCATAGCAACCAAAATGTATAGATAACCAAAGGAGTTCGGGAAAGGTCCCATGAAATCAATGCCCCATACGTCGAAAATCTCAACAATCAAATTGGGATTGAGGGGCATCATATTCCACCTAGAAATACTCCCTAGCTTCTAATAGCGCTCACAAGATATGCAATAAGCATGAGCGTCTCTAAAAAGGGTAGGCCAATAAAATTCACACTGCAAAATTTTTGCAGCGGTCTTCTTTGCACTAAAGTGGCCTCTGCAAGCATGATCATGACAAAAGGAGATGACATTGGATTGGTCATGCATATACACCTCCTAATGATCTGGTCGGGACAATACTTGAACAGATAAGGATCATCCCAGAAAAAAGGTCTTCACCATGGACAAAAATTTGATCTTATCTTGTTGCCCCAAATGCAAAGGCATTTGGCTAGTGACGAGATAGTTCACTATGTCAGCAAACCATGGTGTAGGATTGTGAGCAATGTGCATCAATTGCTCATCAGGAAAAGTCTTAGAAATAGGCGTGGCATCCTCGGTGTAATCCACAGTCAACCTAGACAAATGATCCACCACCATATTTTCAGAACCTTTCTTATCCCGAATCTCTATGTCAAACTCTTGAAGTAACAAGATCCATCGGATAAGGCGGAATTTAGCATCTCTTTTGGAAAAAAGATACTTCAATGCTACGTGATCCGAGTAGATGATGATTTTAGATCCTAACAAATAGGATCTAAACTTGTCCAGTGCAAAAATGACTGCCAACAACTCCCTCTCAAGGGTCGAGTAATTGAGTTATGCATCGTTTAGAGTCCTGCTCACATAGTAGATGACATGGGGACGTTTATCAACACGCTGCCCTAAAACAACTCCAACTACATAATCTGACGCGTCGCACATAATCTCAAAAGGGACACCCCAATTGGGTGGCCGAATAACTGGTGTGGACGTCAAAATCTTCTTCAGAGCCCTGAATGCTTGCTTACACTCCTCATAAAATATAAACGGGGTCTCCTTCATCAACAACTTACACAAGGGCTTGGCAATCTTGCTGAAATCCTGGATAAATCGCCTGTAGAAACCTGCATGGCCCAGAAAAGAGCGAATCTCCTTCACCGTACGTGGGGGTGGAAGGTTGGAAATCAGGTCCACCTTCACTTTGTCAACCTCAATCCCCTGGTGAGATATGACATGCCCCAGTACAATACCTTGCTTAACCATAAAATGGCACTTCTCCCAATTAAGCACTAGGTTCTTCTCCATGCACCTCCCTAACACCAAAGTGAGATGGTGTAGGCACTCCTCAAAAGATGAACCGAAGACAGAAAGGTCATCCATGAAGATCTCCAAAAATTGCTCTACCATGTCAGAGAATATGCTGATCATGCATCGTTGAAAAGTAGTGGGTGCATTGCACAACCAAAGGGCATGCGACGGTGTTGTGCAAATATCTACCTAAATTAATAGGCAAATAATTGTACGTTTTACTCGCAAGTGCACAAGATCAAAACGATAGTATAGCAGGCAAATACGAGATCATTCCCACGAGGATTGTTAATTTTGTTTAGAATTAATGAAAATATCAAGTTGTCACTAAATTGATACTATGAAAAAGAAATAAAGATAAATAAAAGTGGAGGGCTTTGATTTCCATCGCTAATCATGCTTATACAATAAAACAATATGCCAGTGCTTAAATTACATGATGAATATTTAATGGTTGCCAACCTAAGGGCATGGTGTATACTCCTTAAACTATTGGTTTTCCTAAGCAACGAATTAGGCATGGTGTATACTCTAACTCTTTTCTTTCTTAAAGGATTTAGCATGGTGTATACTAAGTTGTTCTCTAAGAAAGCATATGAACTGTGAAAACCGACAACCACATGAGACCTAGGGCATGGTGTATACTCTCGGTTTCCCATGTTGATTAACCCAAGAATCTGGCGTCGATTACTTTTGTTACTTATGTTAAACCCAGGACTCGGTCATCCAAATTGATCTAACTAACAAGTCCATACCACATGCATATGTTGATCAGGCAGACACATATGAGGAATTCATGAAAACAGGTATTAATCAAGTTAAATACTAATATGCAATTATCGCAAAGGCACCAATATTGAATTAAAATATAAACATAATTAGGGCTTCAAGCTAGCCCCACAAAAGTAATTAGTTACACATAGTTAAAATAAAACTAAAATGAAAAAGGAAAAGAAAGAACCGAAAACCGCTCTTAGAAGTAGCCTCCAAATTCTCCTCTCTGAAATTGTATCTAGTTGTGAGGCTTAGAGGTCTATTTATAAGCTTTAGGAGAGTCCTAGAAACCCTAGTAAACCTAGGAAATTCGGAATTCTATCTCCTAGTCAATTTAGGAGACAATCCTATTACAAATCGGAATAGGATTCGTCCAGAATTGGGCTCCAATCTTGCAGGGTGATTTTAGCATTGCGACGGTCCGAATTAGGAAAATACTATTTCACAATGATTTGTGGCCTGTTGAGTCAGCTTTCCAATTCCGTTGGAATCACCTTAATCCAATATTTGAGCTGAAAGTTATAGCCAAAATACCGAGACCTATTCAGAATCCAAATTTGAATCCAATCCAATTTTAGCTCCAATTTGATAAATTCCGATTTAATCCTTTCCACATCTTCTAGGTCTTCCCAATTTGCCCTTTAAGCTTGGAACATTTCCAGAAACGCTTCATTTTCTTCCATGACCTACAAAAACACAGAAAACACAAAAAGGAAATAAAATGGAACAAAATAACAAAAACTAAGAAATTAACAAATGTAAATTAAGGGCTAAAATATGAATATTTTGGCACTTATCACACCCCCAGACTTACATATTGCTAGTCCCTTAGCAATACTAAACTAAAAAAAAATGAAAAATAAAGAACAAAAAGATAAATCCATCTTTCGTGGGATGTACGATTGCATTTAGCGTATGCAACAAGCCTTTTAAACCCCTAGGCATTCCCTAGAGGACGAGTTAAGTCTCGTGAGGGTTTTCCAAGAATGTTACCCACAAACATTATGCATAGTTCATGTTATCCAAAAATTAAAGTATCATTCAAAACCATGATTTTCATTCATTAGAAAGTTTAAAAAGTTAAACTCCATCTTCACAATGAATTGGAATTTAAAGTCTAATCACTTACAGCAAGCAAGTTAAGGCATCACAAGTTCGAAACAGTGTAAAGTGAACTAGCACAAGACTATGAAGTTTCCAAATAATTTCAATGTGCAGTGTCTCAACATCTCAAGCTTCACTGAATTTCCATCAGAATGAACAACAATGGCATAATTTTATTATATATATTTTTTTCTTTCTTTTATTTTTGACTCTGCAATGTTTAGTTCCCTTGAGCTTTCTAATTGACCCATGTAGCAAGTGTTGAGCCAATGACTCCCAAACCAAATGGTTTTAAGGCATTAGGTGTGAAGACACCCCTAAGGACTTACTAACTCAAGTCAAAAAGGCTACGAAACTAAACTAGTTATATTTTGAACCAAATCAAATCTCTTCACCTTTTGACGTGAACGCTCAATGCTTTGAGGCAAGAGGCCCAGTTACTCAGTGAAAATCTTATCAATGATCATTTTTTTTTTTTTTTTTTTGAATTATGCCAATGTATCCAATCCAACAAGTCATCCAATGTCACCCAAAACATAGACACATACACATTAAGATCACATGTCATACCCCACAAATCATGTGCTAATGTGCTTGTGTTAGAGTATATCAAACATGTGAATTCTCAAATGCCTAAAGTAAGTAACAAACTTAATAATCCATCATCAGATCATGTGTTCAAAATTTTAACCTCACCAATGAATATCAAATCACAATTCTTAAATCAACCAAAATTTCAAGACAACATGAACATGCATTTTTTTTTTTTTTTTTTTTCAAAAACAAAAAGTGGAACCAAGTGTGTGTAAATGTGTCCCCCATACCCCCAAACTTAAATTGTACATTGTTCCCAATGTGTGTATATCATGGAAAGATCTTAACCAGGAGATGGAGAAACTGGCTGGAACAGGTATGACTCAAAGCATTCCCCCCAAACTTGAACTCAAGCACACTTGTCCCTGAAAAACAAAAACAAAATAAAACTAAAAAATAAAAAGGATATGTTGTGAGGTGCCTCCCATGAGCGCTAAGTTTAACGTCTTCAGTCAGACTGTGTGGCTGCTCACTGTTGTCCCCCATATGTTAGTCAGGACTTTTGTCAAATAGATGGTGTGCAGCTCTGAAATTGAGTGTTGCAAATCCACTCCAAAATTTTTCCAACTCCCGCAGTTAGTGGCCTCAGTACCACTGACCTCACAGAGGCGCTTGAGATCCAAGACTGCTCAACTGCCTCCACAGTAGCTTCAGTTGGCACTTTAAACTTGAAGCACCAGTCTTTTCTTCTCTTGCACCAAAGTGAATGATGTCTTCCCATTGTAGAGGGATTCCAATTGTCTGTATATAGGGGTGGACCACTCTGAGTCTTCTCCAAAAATTTCTCATCATGGACTGGAATAAAATAAGAAGAAGACTCAGGGAGCTTTTCTATCTTGATGTCCTCAATTTGCTCATTTGGTAGCTCTAACATACTTCTCTCTTGGCCTCTTGGTGTTTCAAGAATAAGAGCTAATGTTGAAAAAGTCTTAGTACTCTCTTCTTTTTCCTGATGTGGCACCTCTAGATCCTCAGTTTGCTACTCCTTCCTTTCATCCACTCAATTTTCAACCACTGCTTGCTCACAAAATTGATTAAAGCGCTCTCCCAAAGGATCTTCAAGACTTGGCTCACAAAAATTTTCCTCAACAATTTCTTCATTCCTAAGTGTGGTGGTTGTTTGCTCACGATAGTAAGTGCACTCTTCCTCCATGTATTGTCCATTGTAATTGGCAATAAACTGACTTTGACACTCTTCTTCTTGGTATTGTTGAGGCCAATTGACGGGAGGTGGCTCCTCTTCTTGGTATTGTTGAGGCCAATAGGTGGAAGATGGCTTCTCTTCATGATAATGTTTGGACAAATTGATGAGAGATGACTCAGGAGCACTGTTATGATTAACCATAGCTTTCATGAGCATGTCTAGCTTTTTCTCCATGGCAGCCATTTGAGCTTTAATTCCACCATTGGTGCTCTCTTCCTGTATGCCTTTTTCTTTGAGTCCTTGTCTCCCTTTAGATGGGAATTGTTGGGAGTTCTCACTTAAGGTCTCAAAGAGTTCTATGGCTTCCTCGCTGCTTTTCTCCATCAACATGTAACCACAAGCTAAATCTACAAGACTCTTGTTAGGATCATTTAAACCCTCATAAAATGCCAGTACCTGATCTTCTTGAGATAAATTGTGATGAGGGCATCTGAGAAATAGCTCATTAAAGTGCTCCCATGCTTCAAAGAAAAGGGCTCCGTCTTTTTGTTGGAAAGTCAGAATTTCCCTTCTCAATTGTCTTGTCTTGTGGGCTGGGAAAAACTTCTTTAAGAACTTTGTGGTCATCTCATCCCAAGTATGAATAGAACCTGCGACGGCCAAAGAATAGTACCATATCTTAGCATTATCTTTTAAAGAAAAAGGGAAGAGGATTAACCTGATTTCATCTTGAGTTAAACCCTGAACATTCTGAGTCTTGCATAGATCAACGATTTCTCGAATATGCCAATATGGGTTCTCTGTAGGTGTGCCTTTATAGTGTGGACTCAGATTGAGCAGCGGAGATAAATCGTAACTGCTCTGCACAATGGGCTGAAAATTAATGCATGATGGATGGTTGAGAATCTGGGGACTGAAAGAACTTTTCATTGGTCTTCGCACTGGAGGTGTATCATCTCTCAACATGATTAAAACAAAAAGAAAATTAAATAACAAAAGAAAAATAAGAACAAAAATAAAAGAAATAAATCAAATCTGTAATTACCATAGTTCCAGTGCTACTGTCCGGATGTGCGATCGATCGCACCGTGAGGTGCGCTTGATCACACTGGTGCGCTCGATCGCCTTGAAAGGGGCGCTCGAGCACACCTCCAGAGAACAAAATTGAACTGTAAAACTAAAGATAAAAAGAATTAAAACAAAAATAAAATTAACTAAGGAAAATAATTCTAAACAAAATCAAACAATCCCCGGCAATGGCGCCAAAAACTTGTTGTGCAAATATCTACCTAAATTAATAGGCAAATAATTGTACGTTTTACTCACAAGTGCACAAGATCAAAATGATAGTATAGCAGGCAAATACGAGATCATTCCCACGAGGATTGTTAATTTTATTTAGAATTAATGAAAATATCAAGTTTGTCACTAAATTGATACTATGAAAAAGAAATAAAGATAAATAAAAGTGGAGGGCTTTGATTTCCACCGCTAATCATGCTTATACAATAAAACAATATGCCAGTGCTTAAATTACATGATGAATATTTAATGGTTGCCAACCTAAGGGCATGGTGTATACTCCTTAAACTATTGGTTTCCCTAAGTAACGAATTAGGCATGGTGTATACTCTAACTCTTTTCTTTCTTAAAGGATTTAGCATGGTGTATACTAAGTTGTTCTCTAAGAAAGCATATGAACTGTGAAAACCGACAACCATATGAGACCTAGGGCATGGTGTATACTCTCGATTTCTCATGTTGATTAACCCAAGAATCCGGCGTGGATTACTTTTGTTACTTATGTTAAACCCAGGACTTGGTCATCCAAATTGATCTAACTAACAAGTCTATACCACATGCATATGTTGCTCAGGCAGACACATATGAGGAATTCATGAAAACAGGTATTAATCAAGTTAAATACTATCATGCAATTATCGCAAAGGCGCCAATATTGAATTAAAATATAAACATAATTAGGGCTTCAATCTAGCCCCACAAAAGTAATTAGTTACACATAGTTAAAATAAAACTAAAATGAAAAAGGAAAAGAAAGAACTGAAAACCGCTCTTAGAAGTAGCCTCCAAATTCTCCTCTCTGAAATTGTATCTAGTTGTGAGGCTTAGAGGTCTATTTATAAGCTTTAGGAGAGTCCTAGAAACCCTAGTAAACCTAGGAAATTCGGAATTCTATCTCCTAGTCAATTTAGGAGACAATCCTATTACAAATCGGAATAGGATTCGTCCAGAATTGGGCTCCAATCTTGCGGGGTGATTTTAGCATTGCGGCGATCCGAATTAGGAAAATACTATTTCACAATGATTTGTAGCCTGTTGAGTCAGATTTCCAATTCCGTTGGAATCACCTTAATCCGATATTTGAGCTGAAAGTTATGGCCAAAATACCGAGACCTATTCAGAATCCAAATTTGAATCCAATCCGATTTTAGCTCCAATTTGATAAATTCCGATTTAATCCTTTCCACATCTTTTAGGTCTTTCCAATTTGCCCTTTAAGCTTGGAACATTTCCAGAAACGCTTCCTTTTCTTCCATGACCTACAAAAACACAGAAACACAAAAATGAAATAAAATGGAACAAAATAACAAAAACTAAGAAATTAACAAATGTAAATTAAGGGCTAAAATATGAATATTTTGGCACTTATTAGACGGTAGGCAAATGTTCCAAAAGGACAGGTAAATATCGTCTTCTCTTGATATTCGGGGTCCACAGGGACCTGGTTATATCCAGAATAACCATCCAAGAAGTAGTAGTAATCGAGCCCAGCGAAGCGCCCCACCATCTGATCAATAAATGTTAAGTGGAAAATGATCATTTCTGGTGGCAGCATTCAATTTGTGGTAGTCAATGCAAACTCTCCATCCTGACTGAATACGAGTTGGCACCAACTCGTCGTCCTTGTTCTTTACTACCGTCAATCCCGCCCGCTTTGGCACAACATGATTAGGGCTCACCCATTTGCTGTCAGAGATTGGATATATGATCCCTGCATCCAATAATTTTATTACTTCAATTCTCACAACCTCTTGCATAGCTGGGTAGAGCCTTTTCTGTGGCTCCCTCGATGGTTTGGCATTCTCTTCCAAATGTATCTTATGCATCACCAACGAGGGGCTGATCCCTTTAATATCCTCAATGGTCTAGCCAATAGCTTCCTTGTGCTCTCTTAAAATATCCAATAATTCCTCCTCTTGAGCATCAACCAAATCTGTAGCTATAATCACAGGCAAAGACTCTGCTGTCCTTAAGTTCGTACTTGGGGGGATCAGGTACTACTGTCTCCTCCTTCTCACTGTTCACCAGAGGAGCAGTCTTTAAAATTGCATTTGCTTGCTCAATTAATTTATCCAATTCTAAATCTTCTTCGAACTGAGCATGCCTCAAGGGGGTCCTCTATGCTTGATTCTTCAACAACCTCCTCTATAATCTCCTCTATCAAACATATCTGTTGCGCTTCGTCATAATCCAGTGGTTGTTTTCTGATATAAAAAATATTTACTCCACTGTCATATTCCTGATGGAAATCTTCATGACCCCAGTCCTACAATTGATAAGGGCGTTAGCCGTAGCTAAAAATGGTCGCCCTAAAATCACCGGTATTTCGCTCCCTATGATCTAAACTGGCTCTGTGTCAAGCACAATAAAATTCACGGGGAAATAAAACTTATCCACCTTGATCAGTACATCCTCAACTATTTCTCGTGGAACCTTCACTAACCTGTCAGCCAATTGTAGAGTCATGGATGTGGGCTTCAACTCTCTTAGCCCTAACTGCACATAGACTGAGTAGGGCAACAAATTTACATTTGCTCCTAGATCCAATAATGCTCTCTCAATCTGGCTGATTCCTATCATGGAAGTAATAGTAGGACATCCAGGGTCCTTGTACTTAAGGGGTAACTTGCATTGCAGGATTGAACTAACTTGCTCGGTCATGAATGCCTTCTTTGGGACATTCATCTTCCTCTTCACAATAATCAAGTTCTTTAAGAACTTGGCATATGAAGGTATTTGTTGGATGGCGTCCAAAAATGGGATATTGATTTGGAATTCCTTGAACACATCCAGAATGTCCTCAAACTTGGCTCCTTTCTTAGGCACTTGTAATCTCTCAGGATAAAGCGCTTTAAGTACAAATGACCTAGGAACTTCCTCAACAATCGGGGTGGCTGTAGATGGCTCAGCATCTATTTCCTCATTGATGCCACTCTCTTCCCCTTCTTGCTCAGCTAGGCCCGCTTCTGGCTCTACCACCTGATTGTCCACTTGTTTCCCAGACCTCAGTGTGACAATCGCCTGCACATGCTCCTGCCCGTGCATCTGACTTGAAGAATTTCATATCATCAGTGCCTTAGGATTGGTCACGGGCTGGCTTGGGAACTTTCCCTTATCTCTCTCATCTAAGTGATTGGCTAACTGACCCATCTGCATCTCCAACTTGGAGATCACCTAGGTGTTCACCATGGTGGAATTCCTTACGTCATTGATGGATTGACCAGTCGTTTTCATAAAATCCCTGAGGGTATCTTCCAATGACTGTGTCATCGACGCTGGGGCTTGAGTGGGGGCTTGGTAAGTAGATGTTGATGCTAGCTGAGCCGAGCGGCCATGATTGGTACCCGTCGAAGAGAATCTTGGAGGGTATTGATTGTGAGCATGATGTGAAGCTCCTCCTTGATTCGTTGCTTGGTTCTGCTTCCAAGAAAAATTAGGGTGGTTCCATCACCTTGGATTGTAGGTCTCTGAATATGGCCCATTTGACTGCTTTCAAAAATCATTGAAAGCGTTCACTTGTTCCATCGGGTACTTGAAAAAGACTAGCATAGATGGACAATTCTGTGCTGAGTGCATAGAACTAGCACAGAAGGAACAACTATCAACAGTGAAAGTGTTGGAAGCATTGATGGGCTGACCTATGTTCAGAGTGTCAAGTCTCTTGGTGAGGGCATGATGTGGTGATTTTATGACCAAAAATATTAATGATAAAATTAACCACTTGCAATAGAACGAATCCCGTAGGATAGGGCTATATTGAGGGTGTCGAACCTCAAGGACTGTAGGGGTTTCGTTATTAAATTCAAAGAACGAAATTTAACCTAATTAAATAAAAGAGATTTGATTTGTTTTGTGAATTGAAAGTTCATGAAATTAAACGCAAAATTAAAAGTGAATATATAAGAGAGAGAGAGAGAGTAAAGTACCGATTTCACCACAATCCGCACAACAATGGTAACCGTATTTAATTCTAGAAACTCATGATATGTATGTTATAAAAGAACAAGAAAGTACAATATCAAACGATAAGGATAATCTATCTTCGGCTGGCACGGATTGTCCACCTAACCACTAAGATGCGGCACGACCTGTCTTCCCTAGGCATAAACTATAAAACCCTTTAATAATTTTCATACAATTAATAGAATAGCATAACCCATCTTCGGTTGGTAGGATCGTCTACCTAAATTACACTAAACTAGGGTGTAATACGACCCGTCTTTCCTAGGCATGGCCTATCTTAATCCTCCTAATCATATGTCTATTAAAACCCAATGCACAACCATCAATCTTATAATCATAGAAAATAAGGTTGATTTGAGTCAATACAGGCAAAATAATTTCTAAGACAAGAATAGAACTTCGCAAATATTGATTTTGTAAATGAAGAACAATTGCAATTAATATTAAGAACATAAATCAAATGTTGCAATTCTCACACTTATGCAATCAACATACATAAATTGAATAACTAAAAATCAAATACAATCAGCATTGTGTTTGGAAAGGGCTACATCGGTACCCTACAAAGGGGTTTAGCCGCTCATGATCTTCTAAGCTCCACAGACAAGTTTCTGAATTTTACTCTAGGAAACGACCCCCTTCTACAATGTATAATAGCCTATTTATAGGGACTAGGAAACCCTAGAAACCCTAAAACCCTAATTACAGTCGTAGTGACGTCTTCTAGTCTAATTAGGAGACTGAAAACCAAGTTTTCGCAGTCAAAACGGCGCCTGCCGTATGATGTACCCCTGAATGCGATCAATCACAAGGGTGTGCGATCGATCATAGGCTTTGTGCGATCGATTGCAGATGCGATCGATCCCCAGTACAGCTATGATCGATCCCAGGTACAGAATGCTCCAACTTGTCCTTTTTAGCCCAATTTTCAATGGAACTCTTGCATTTGACCTGAAACATAGAAACAAAGCAAAATCAAACGAATAACAACGCTAAGGAATTAACATATGCGAGTTAAGGGGCTTGAATGTGCAACATTCGGTGCTTATCACACCCCTATACTTACATATTGCTAGTTCCTTAGCAATACAAAATAGGAAATAAAATGAAGAACAAAAAGATAAATCCAGCTTTCGTGGGATGTACGGTTGCATCTAGCTTATATAACAAGCCTTTTAAACCTCTAGGAATTCCCTAGAGGACGAGTGGAGTCTCGTGAGGGTTTTCCAGAAATGATACCCACAAACATTATGCATAGTTCATGTTATCTAAAAATTAAAGCATCACTCAAAACCATGATTTTAATTCATTAGCAAGCTTAAAAATTTAAACTCCATCTTCACAATGAATTGGAATTTAAAGTCTAATTACTTACAACAGGCAAGCTAAGGCATCACAAGCTTGAAACAGTATAAAGTGAACTAGCACCAGACTATAAAGCTTCCAAATTATTTCAATGTGCAATGTCTCAATATCTCAAGATTCATTGGAAGTCCTATCAGAATGAACAATAATGGCATACTTTTCTTATTCTTTCTTTTATTATTAAGCTCTACAGTGTTTAGTTCCCTTAAGCTTTCTAATTGACCCATGTAGCGAGTGTTGAGCCAATGACTCCCAAACCAGATGGTTTTAGGGCATTAGGTGTAAAGACACTCCTAAGGACTTACTAACTCAAGTAAAAAAGGCTACGAAACTAAACTAGCCATAATGTTAACCACATCAAATCTCCTCACCTTTTGACATGAACACTCAATGCTTAATGAGGCAAGAGGCCCAGTTACTCAGTGAAAAGTTTACCAATGATCAGAATTTTTTTTTTTCTTTTTTATATGCTTATGCCAATGTATCCAACCAATAAGTCATCCAGTGTCACCCAAAACATAGAGACATACACATTAAGACCACATGTCATACCCCACAAATCATGCGCTAATGTGCTTGTGTTAGAGCAGATCAAACATGTGAATTCTCAACTGTCTAAAGTAAGTAACAAAACTCCAAATTCTATCATCAGATCATGTGTTCAAAATTTTAAGCTCATTGATGAAATCAAATCACAAAATTTTTAGGTCAACTAAAATTTTAGACAACATGAACATGCAAAATTTTTTTTTTTTTTTTTCTTTTATTTTTATTTTTTTTTTCAAAAACAAACAGGACAAGTGTGTTTAAATGTGTCTCTCATACCTCCAAACTTGAATCATACATTGTCCCCAATGTATGTACAGAATTGAAAAATAAGATCAAGGGTATAGCAGTAGTACTTGAATGAGCAGATGTGCGTATATCATACCCCCAAACTTGTATCCAGAAACACATGTCCTGCGAAAAAAATTGATACTCCAACCAAGAAATAATCAAGTGCAACCCATTGTTGTAAAAGTGATAGGGGAATGGGGAAAAGTGACTCCCTTTCTCGAATGTGCTCGATCGCACAATAAGGCCGATCGATCGTACTCATGCAAGATTGTGAGTTCGTGTGCTGGAAGCGATCGTATGCCTTCAGGCGCATGGTGAGAGAGCGTTCGATCACCATGTAAATTGCGATCGTTTGCTTCCTCAGAAAGTTTAGCACTATTAAGGGAGTTTCTGCGATCGATTGCCATTTACATAGCGATCTTTCGCAGTAACAGAATGGCACTTCCCACTTTTATTGAATCAAGAATTTAACAAAAGAAAGAAAAATATAAGCAATAAAAATTGAAACAACAATGAATAAAATAAAACTGGATGGAGATCATGTACCCTCGTGAAATGAGGAGTCAAGCGCACAGGGTCTGCGCTTGATCCTTTGAGGTAATGCTCAAAGTAATTCCGAGTCCCAAAGGATCTTACCTCGATCCTTCAGAAGTCCAATCAAGCTCTTCCATCCCTTCTTCTTTATGATCATGTAGCATTCCACAAGGAAGCGAAATCTCCTTACTATTCCGAAGCTGCTTCTTTCAAATGAAAGGTCTTGAGTCTCCCCATGTCAATACTCTAGATGTTTGTCCTGAACTGGTTCCATGATCAAACTTTTGTCTCTGTAGGGTTCCACAAAAACTAGGACAACCTGGGAGCTTGCTAAAAAGTTGTCCACCCTAATGAAGTCCACTTTAGTAACCTCTGAATGAGATATGTCCCATGTGGGGTTGTCATTAGGTGGGGGAGTACTTGAATTCAGGGGCATAGGCTCTGGTGGGTTTCTCCATGATGAGGCTTCAGATAGAGACTCGGGTGGTGGGTCTTCAACAGTTTCTCCAATGGCATCCAAGAAGAAACAGGCCTTTTGATCAGGTGCATTCTGGAAGGTAGTGAAAATGTTCAGCCTGATCTTCATATTCCCAAAGGAAATCTTCATTACTCCGGGCCGACAATTAATGCATGCATTGGCTATTGCAAGGAAAGGACGCCCAAGGATGACAGGAATTTGCTTCTCTGGATAAGGGACATGTTTTGTGTCAAGAACTATGAAATCAACTGGATAGTAGAACTTGTCCACCTTGATAATGACATCTTCTACAATTCCTCAGGGTTTCTTGATGGATCGGTCAGCCAGCTGCAAGACAATACTTGTTGGTTTCAGTTCCCCTAAGCCAAGTTGCTGATATAATGAGTATGGAATCAAATTTACACCGGCTCCTAAGTCAAGGAGAGCTCTCTCAATCTCAGTGTTTCCAATGACGCACAAAATTGTAGGTGTTCCAGGGTCCTTGAATTTGGGAGGAGTGTTGTGCTGAATCAAGGAGCTCATTGCTCAGTGAGAATGACTTTCTTAGGAATGTGCTTTCGATTATTCATCTTTTAAGTGCACAAGTCCTTGAGAAATTTTGCATAGGCTGGAACTTGCTTGATGGCATCTACGAGCGGAATGTTGACCTTAACCTGCTTGAAGGTTTCCATCATGTCTTGTATCTTCTCTCCTTGCTTCCCGAAGTGGGAGGGTGCTTTAAGGCGCTCTGGAAATAGGGCTTTAGGCACATATGGTATCTCTAAAATGGGGGCAGATGGAGTAGATACTTCAATGCTTACTTGTTTACCCTTGTCCCGATGCATAGTCTGTGGGGTCTCAAGTTGCTCCTCCCTCTTTCTTCCACATGATTGTCTACCACTCTTCCACTTCGCAATGTGGTAATAGCTTGAACTTGCTCCAAATGAGAAGTGCTTCCTTCTACCATGTACAGCCCCTTAGGATTTACCACTGGCTAACTTGGAAGCTTCCCTTCTTTCCTTCTATTGAGGGAGTTAGCGATTTGCCCGACTTGAGCGTCCAATTTGGCAATAGATTGAGAGTGCGAATTTACTGTCTGAGATATCTCACCAAACTTGTCGTTCATCTCACCCAACATGCCGTTCATCTCGCCAAACTTGCCAGTCATCTCACCCATCATGCTCAGCATTCGATCTTCAAAATTAGATTCTACCCGGGGCGGTGGGGCAGCCTGGTATTGTTGTTGTGGAGGCTGGTATGTTGAAGACGGTTGATAGGGCTGCTTGCTAGACTGAGCTTGATTGTGCTGCCCTGGGGCTGAGTTTCCCAAAGTTGGATTCTTCCATGAGAAATTGGGATGATTTCTCCACCCCGGGTTGTAAGTGCTAGAGTACGGATCATTACCTGGGTTGGAGAAAGCTACATTAACTTGTTCATGAGAAACATCAGTATAATTTCTAGCAGTAGGACAGTCATTCACATGATGCATAGTACTAGAACAAAATGAGCATGATTCCAATTGTGTGTTTGTGTGAGCAGTATTAGGAGCAAAACCAGCAATCATTATTTGATCTAGTTTCTTGGCAATTGATGAGTGCCTAAAAGTGCTTATTTGAACCCCTTAATTTATATTTGTTAGGCTCTTAGTATTGTTAATTTCTAATTATTTGTGGTGTTTTTAGTGTTTTGAGTTGTGCAGGTGTTTACAACAAAAGTTGGCCACAAGAAAGCAAAAAGACACCAAGTGAAGATTTGGACCCCTGCCAAGTGCGTTCGACCGCACTTGGTGCGTTCGAACGCACTCACGGTCGAACGCAGGGACGCGGTCGATCGCAGTCCCCGTCAGCCCGCGTATCGCGCGGGTGCCCTAGGAGTCCATCGCTTCAGCGCTGCGCCGTTATGGTTTTCTGCGGTCGAACGCACTGTGTGCGATCGAACGCACAACTCAGTAGTACGTTCGAACGCACCTCCTGCGTTCGAACGCACTCGTAGGTTTCTGTAGCCTATAAATAGGACCCAAGGCCATTTGGTCGAAAACACAATTCCTTTGGGGCGTTTTTGAGAGCATTTTGCTACTATTTGCATTGCTCCGCCCCTTTTCAGTTGTAAACTTTTATTTTACAGTTAATTTTAATGCATTATTTCAATTCTTTTATGTTTTATTGTTCAATGGGTGGCTAGAATCTTCAACTTAGGTTGAAGATGAAGCCTCACCCTTAGTTTAAATTTCGTGCTTTTATATTTTATGCTTATTTTCCGTTATTCAATTCCGCATTCGTCATTCAATTTCTGTGACAAATAATTGAATGGTTGTGTGTGTTGATGCATTGATAGTCGTCCGGTGATGTGTTCCAAGCCGGGTGCACAACAAGTGTTTGGTTGTGATTCAATATCCACTGTGATCCAAGGATACAGTGGATGATTTTATCCATAATCAATACTCGTTGTAGCTCCTTAACGGTAAACACATTATTCGGTTTGACTTGTGTCAATTACCACAATAGAGTGTGTTGAAGGGTTTAATGTTTAAAAAACGGAAAATGAGTGTTTAATGTATTTAGCTTATTCTTATTGGGTGAGGTTCATCTTTAACCTTAGTTACTTTTATCCCAATAGTTTTCAGTTTAATTTTATTTCTGCACTTTTAAATTGTTCGAAATCAACCCTCTTTGGGACTAGGTTAAGATACGTTTAATTTAGGAGTTGTATTAGTTTTTATTTACAAAACGCCGTTCTCTGTGGTTCGACCTCGCATTTTCACGCGCACTTTATTGCACACGATTCGTACACTTGCGAGTATTATTTTTGATACGATCAAATTTTGGCGCCGTTGCCGGGGAACGGTTGTTTTTGTTTAGAAATTAATATAATTTTTAGATTGATGTTATCTTTCTACTAGTTTTTTTTATTATTTTCTGCTTTGTAAATATTGTGCATAGTTTATTTTATGTTTCATTTCATTTTTTGTTAATTTTTAGTTTAGTTTTTAGTCTTTTGTTTCGGTTCTGTTTGTGTTTCTGGAAAATTTGGGGCGTCGACAGTGCGGTCGAACGCACTTCCTGCGGTCGAACGCACTGCCGCCTATTCCAGTACGTTCGCGCGCCTGCGAACGCCCGTCGTGCGCCTGCGTGCGAACTCACAGCTCCTGACAAGAACGCAGTGCAGCCCTGCGTTCGAACGTCCTTGTTGCGGTCGAACGTAGGTGCAACAGCCTGCCACATTTCTGCATCTGTGCGAACGAACGTACTGACCTGCGTTCGAACGCACAGCACCTGGCTGCACCAACAGACCCGAGGCAGGTAAGTCTTCTATTTTCCATTTTTATTTATTTATTTATTTTATTTTTATTTTATTTATTAGTTGCTTGTTTAGTTTATTTTTTTGTTAGTTTTTGTTTATTTTATTTTATTTTGTTAATTGTTTCATGTGGATTATTTTAAACTGCTTGGGTGAAGCATGAGTCTTCCGTTTATTAATTTTGATATTCCCCCTAGTAGTAGGACATCAAATCCTACCAATTATCCACATGAACTGTGTTTAGCCTGCTCTAGCCCTTACCATGATGCTGGTGATTGTCCACATTGGGGACAATTTACCAATTTTTCATACGGGCAGCTAAACACCAATTTTTCCGACCAGGGGTTTGGATCACATTCAAATTCTTACAACCCTAACCGGAATAACCATTCTGATGTCTCGTGGTTTGCTCTTGCCACGGGAAACTATACTCTCCAATCAGATGAATTGCACCATCCTGAATATCCGCAGTTCAATGACCACTTTTCCTTGCCTTCGTCATCTAATCACCTTCCCCAAGAGTCATTAGTGCAACATTTTCCTACTGCTCATGTTGATGACTACGAGGGGAGGGCAAACCAACTCATGGCAGCCAGAGATGCCCATACCCAGCTCTCTCACACTCACACACTTCATCAGTCATGTGAATATTGTTATCATCCTTCTCACCAGTTTGATGATTGCCCTTTCATTAATCATTACATGACTGAAATTAACAAGTCTGCACATGAGCACGCCCAAATTACCACTACACTTGTTAGTGAGGAAAAAGCTTTTGACACGGAGGAAGAAAAAGAGGAGCATTTGGAGCAGATTGAGCCACCGCCAATTCCAATTTTTGCCAATGACAAAGAAGTGAGTACTGAAGCTCATTCCTTTGTCACAATCCCTCTCGAGACATATCATTCACCACAAGTTTTACCTTTTCAATGTCTCGAGGAGCCATCTTATGTAGAAATCTTTAAGGATTCACGCACACAAGATCAAAAATCTAGAAATCGTGGTCCTAAGAGAATTTCTCAAAACAAGTTTTTAGGCTACATAAGATGGCGGAACATCCTTCCAGAGGGGTATCATATTCTAAAGAAGAAATGATGGAAGGGATTGGTTGGACACCCATATGAGCGGGGAAGGTGCGGTATGTTTTCTTTTTTATTTTCCGCACTTTAATTTTTGTCATTTTCTTTTTGTTATTTTATTTTATTTTGTTTCTAACAGCAATTAACCTTTTGATGTTTGATCTTTGAGAAAAAGATTGCTGTTAGTTTTTGACAGGTGTTTTGATGTTTAAGTTTGGGGGACGCCTTGGACTTTGCTCATCCCGGTTCCTCATCCCACTGTAATGTATTTCTTGCCACATTGGGGACAATGTGTCATTTAAGTTTGGGGGTGTGGACAAACATTCTGTCTGTCTTTTATTTGTTTATTTTCTTGTTTTGTTTTGTTTTTGCATAAATTTTTTTCTTTTTGTTGCTATGTTGTTGATTGGGCACAATTTACATCGTAACTGTGGATTGCATGTCATTGGTGTGTTTAACTTGTTTGAACATGGCATATCATTAGGAATCCCAGTATTTGATTCATGTGTTGGATTAGAGAGACTCCACTTGCTTGATCGATATTTCACATGCACACTAGCATTAGGGTCTGTGGGGTATGAGATTTGACTTTGAAGTGTGTGTCTTAAGATTTCTAGGTTTGCGATGTGATGATGAAAACCTTGGCTGTTAATTAAAAAAAAAAAAAAAATCAGAAAATTAGAATAAGTCGAGTTTTTCATTGAGTAACCGGACCTCTTGCCTGGCCAAGCAATGAGTGTTCGCGTCAAAAGATGAGAAACTCCAAAAAATTGTATGGCTAGTTTAGGCTCCGTAGCTCTTTTGACTTGAGTAATTAAGCCCTAGGGATGTCTCTACATCTAGTGCCCTAAAGCCGTCTGGCTTGGGAGCCACTGGCCCAACGCTCGTTACATAGGTCATTTAGAAGCTTAAGGGAGTCAAACATTGCACAGCCTACACAAAAAAATTGCATTTTTCAATTCAAGCCTTGGTTAATTTATCGCATTGTTTTCCTTTGAATTTTGGGATACACGCCTTTGGAGAATGATTGAAACCCCATGATTTTATTGTTAGTTCACTTTGCACTTCATGGAGCATGTGTTGTCTCAATTTTCCAACCTTGAGTGAAATGATGTTTGGATGCCTGGATGATGTGGTTCGTATGTTTAACATGTTAAATTTGCTAATGATGTGTGAACCATGTGTTTGTGTGAAGGGCTTTGTCCATTAATAACATAGTGCCAATAATTGTTTGTGGGTGTCATTCCTGAAAAACCCTCACGAGACTTCACTCGTCCACTAGGGAATTCCTAGGGGTTTAAAAGGCTTGTTGCATACGCTAAATGCAATCGTTTCTCCCACGAAAGCGGATTTATGTTTCTTGTTTTTATTTGTGTTTTTATTTTTGTTTTGCTAAGGGACTAGCAAAATGTAAGTTTGGGGGTATTTGATGAGTGCCTAAAAGTGCTTATTTGAACCCCTTAATTTGCATTCGTTAGGCTCTTAGTATTGTTAATTTCTAATGTTTTGGTTAGTTTTAGTGTTTTAGTGTTTTGCAGGTTGTTAAGTTGCATTTGGGGCTAATGCCATCAACTCTGGGGCTTAAGACAGTTCGGGGAGCTTTGACAGCAAATTTGAGTCGAGCGATAATTCGCACCCGACGAGTCCCACCAAAACGACCATATCTGGAGTTGTAGACCTCCGATTGGGGTGATCTTGGTGTCTTTGGAAAGCTAACTCAAAGATCTACAACTTTGTATTTCACATGTGAGGGCTAATTCTGAAGGCAGTGCGTTCGAACGCACGTTTTACGTTCGAACGCACTTGCGCCCATCAAATGCCGAAATTCATGCACGAGTGCGTTCGAACGCACTTAGTGCGATCGAACGCACCTCATCTGACCTGGCAGCGCAGAAACCCTAAATTTAGCCTATAAATATCCCCCTTTCTCTTGTAAACGAACCCTACGTTTGGAAAACGCTTGGAGGCGCCCCTTGTGGCCCAAAACCTCCCCGTTCTTCATTGTAAACACTCCTAAACGTCATTTTAATTTAATACTTTTGTTTATTTTGCTTTAGTCTCTTATTCTTCACCATGTTTTTATCTACATGTTTTTATGCTTAGTTTAATACTCCGTTCGTCATTTAATTTTATGTTTATTCGTTTCAATACATTTTAGTGACAAACGTGTGTTGATTGTTGTTTGCAATTCGTTTAAACGTCGACTTTCGCTGCAACCGGAGATACATCGGATGATTCGTCTTCGGACCAATATCCGTTGTGACCTCTAAACAGTGTTTACATTGGTTAGTTCGACAAGAATTTGTAGCAACAATAGGATATGTATATGTGCTTTATCGATAGACGAATGTATGGACTAGTTAATAGCAAATAGAATACGCCTAGTAGCGTAATTTTTGTTGAAGTATGAATTAGACATGTTTATATGTTGATTTAATTGTGGTGAGGTAGATTAGGGACCTTAGCATTTTTATTTCTTTATTTTTTATTGCATTTTAATTTACTTTTATTTTATGCACGCCACATGCTTGATATTGGGACTAGGTTAAGATAGGATTAGTTTAGGCACTTTAAAATTAGTTTTTAACGAAACACGATTCTCTGTGGGTTTGACCTTGCACTTGCACATCCGCTATATCACAAACGACTCGTGCAATTGGTGAGTACAATTAAATTTGTACATCAATAGTCCCCGGCAACGATACCAAAAATTGATGTGGTGATTTTACGACCAAAAATATCAATGATAAAATTAACCACTTGCAATAGAACGAATCCCGTAGGATAGGGCTATATTGAGGGTGTCGAACCTCAAGGACTGTAGGGGTTTCATTGTTAAATTCAAAGAACGAAATTTAACCTAATTAAATAAAAGAGATTTGATTTGTTTTGTGAATTGAAAGTGCATGAAATTAAACACAAAATTAAAAATGAATATATAAGAGAGAGAGAGAGAGAGTAAAGTACCGATTTTACCACAATCCGCACAACAATGGTAACCGTATTTAATTCTAGAAACTCATGATATGTATGTTATAAAAAAACAAGCAAGTACAATATCAAAGGATAAGGATAATTTATCTTCGGTTGGCACAGATCGTCCACCTAACCACTAAGATGCGGCACGACCCGTCTTCCCTAGGCATAAACTATAAAACCCTTTAATAAGTTTCATAAAATTAATGGAATAGCATAACCCATCTTCGGTTGGCATGGATCGTCTACCTAAATTACACTAAACTAAGATGTAGTACGACCCGTCTTTCCTAGGCATGGCCTATCTTAATCCTCTTAATCATAGGTCGATTAAAACCCATTGCACAATCATCAATCTTATAATCACAGAAAATAAGGTTGATTTGAGTTCAATACAAGCAAAATAATTTCTAAGACAAGAATAGAACTTCGCAAATATTGATTTTGTAAATGAAGAACAATTGCAATTAATATTAACAGAAATCAAATGTTGCAATTCTCACAGTTATGCAATCAACATACATAAATTGAATAACTAAAAGTCAAATACAATCAACATTGTGCTTGAAAGGGCTACAAAGGGGTTTAGCCGCTCATGATCTTTTAAGCTCCACAGACAAGTTTTTGAATTTTACTCCAGGAAACGACCCTCTTCTACAATGTATAATAGCCTATTTATAGGGACTAGGAAACCCTAGAAACCCTAAAACCCTAATTACAGTCGTAGGTCAGTCTCTTAGTCTAATTAGGAGACTAAAAACCAAGTTTTCGCAGTCAAAACGACACCTGCAATATGATGTACCCACGAGTGCGATCGATCACAAGGGTGTGCGATCGATCTCAGATGCGATCAATCCTAGGCTTTGTGCGATTGATCGCAGATGCGATTGATCCCCAGTACAGCTGTGATCGATCCCAGGCACAGAATGCTCCAACTTGTCCTTTTTAGCCCAATTTTCAATGGAACTCTTGCATTTGACCTGAAACATAGAAACAAAGCAAAATCAAACAAATAACAACGCTAAGGAATTAACATATGCAAGTTAAGGGGCTTGAATCTGCAACATTCAGTGCTTATCAGCGCATCTATCTTTAAGTTCAACTCAGCTTCTCCTTTCAACTCATAGATGCCTCCTTTCTTTGGGTTACGAGCAGATTTATCCCGACAACTCAAAAAATCCCACTGTTGTGAGTTGTCGGCTAGCTTGTCCAATGCCTTATATGCTAAATCTCCCGTCAAACTTAAGAATGCGCCCGGGTTCATCGACTCGATCATGCTACGGTTGGGCTGAGTCAGCCCTTGGTAGAAGAATTGCACGAGTCTCCACTTCTCATATCCATGTGGAGGGCATTTGATTAGCAAATATTTGAAATGCTCCCAACTCTCAGAAAACTTTTCATCCTCAACTTGAGTGAAAGAACTAATCTCCTTTCAGCACTCATTCACTGCAGACATTGGGAAAACTTATTGTAGAATTTACTCAACAAGCTTTCCCAAGATGTAATAGGGGCGTGTTGGAATCCAACTATGCCCTGGCTCTACCTTGAAGGGAAAAAGGGAAAAGTCTAAGATGGATCGACTTTTCTGAGAAGTTCTGAAATTTGAATGTAGCACATATATCTTTGAAAGTCTTCACATGGCCATAAGGGATTTCATGATCAAGGCCATGAAATGAAGGTAGGTGTTGGATGACATGTGGTTTTAAGTCAAAATAGGTGGCATTGGTTGGTGACAGCTAGGGCTGTAAATGAGCTGAGCGAACCGAGCTTTAGGCAAAACCGGCTTGGCTCATTAGAGGGAAAATATATTCGAGCCGGTCCCGAGCTCGAGCCGAGCTAAAAAACCAGTGCTCAAGCTCGGCTCATTAGAAATATAATAGGCTTGGGGTCGAGCTCGGGCTCACCAAAACGGGATAATTGAGCCGAGCCGAGTACTTGAGTGGCTCGAGCTCGTGAATTAGAAAATAATTTTTGGGCCGAAGTTTCGAGCCCGAGCCCGAGCCTGAGCCCAATTAGCGAGCCACATGAGCCTTAAATTGTAGGCTCGGCCCGATTAAGCTCGTTAAAGAAAAAAAAAAAAAAAAAAAAAAAAAAAACCCAAATCCCATTCTTGGTCAAAATCAGTGAAAAAATTCATCGCAAAACTAACACATAATTTGTATGCATCAACAATTCAACATCAGCAAACAGCCTTGATTGTCATAACTCAAGCAATTTAGTAATTCATAAATGATCCTATTATAGTATTACCTAATAGCTATACATATAAAATAGATTACAATTTACAACTCAAATTGAAAATGAACCTAACAAGAGATTACAAGCAAATTGAAAATGAACCTAACAAGAGATTACAGGAAAATTGAAAATGAAATTTACAGGCAAATTGAAATTGAACCTATAATAGATTAGAGATTACAGGGAAACTGAAAAAGATGAAAAAATAATAGAGATTACAATCAAACTCAAAAATATGCAACTAATAGGGATTACAATTTACAAGCAAACTGAAAATGAACATAAACAACAAGATTACTTATAACATAATTACATTATACATCAATTTTGGTTCCCACTTGCAGACTTGCAGTTTCCAGTTGCCACATACTAAAGTCTACATTCAATAATTTAAAAATTAAAGTTAGTTACTCATCAAAGTAGGAAATATAATCAAATTAAAAAAGAGAGAACATACTAGACCTATGAGAAAAATGCAACCAAATCAGTGAAATCACACTTCCCTAGTTGCCAGAAGCCCACACAGACTACACAAACTTAACACACAATAGTCACTGCATTCAATGGAAAAAAAAATGGTTAGATGTTTTTAACTCCCTTGCAAGATGTCAAGGGAGAATTATCACTTAAGATTTGGTAAAAAAAAAAGAAATTCAAATGCCCCAATAATGATTATTCAAAAAGCAGATCTGCAAAATCAATAAGGGCAGAATGAACACAAGTTGGTACATTAATAATCAAAGGAAAACAGTAAACATAAACAGTTTTTTCAGAGAATCCCTCATAGACATAGGGTCATAGAGCATTCACAAAAAATTAGGTAATTCCACTACCACCAATTTCTACAAGCACAAACACAGGTAATAAGGTAATTCCACTACCACCATTTTACATGAACAAAGCAGGAAATATAATCAAATTCAGAAAGAGATGGAAGATTAGGCAAATGAGAAAGATGCAACTAAATTACACTACACTAGTTGCCACATGCCCAGTCAATACATCCAATGGGAAAAAAAAATGGTTAGATGTTTTTTAACTCCCTTGCAAGATGTCAAGGGAGAATTATCACTTAAGATTTGGTGAAAAAAAAAAAAACAGGCTGTACAATATTCCAATTCCAACAAAGCCAGCAAAGGTTAAAGGTATAATAATTGATACATATTACATAATAGAAATAAAGATATAATGTGACAAATATTACAGATTCAGACTATTCAGTAATAAAAAAAGTTAAAATATTACAGATTCAATAATAAAAAAGGATATAAGGCTCAGATTCAGTTAAGAGAAATAGAGAACCCCTCACAGTACAAAACATGAGCAAACAGCATTCAGGGCAGCTTCCCTTCCACCATTTTCTACAAACACAAACCCAATATTAATAATGTGAAATTACAAGTAAAAAAGAGCTTGGAAATTAAATGAATAACATAATCATAACTTACTGGTATGCAAGATTTTTTCTTAATACCATGAAGTGCCATAACCCAATCTGAACCACATAGGAGCATCTGGACAGTATCAGTTGATAATGATGCTCTATAGGGTTCAATTACTCTACCTTCAGCACTGAAGGATGATTCTAAAGCAACTATGCTGATTGGAACAGCCAATAAATCCCGTGCCATCTTAGATAAGATGCGGTACTTCAAGGCATTGGATTTCCACCATACCAAAACATCAAAGTTTGCATCACTATCATCACCATTCTCACTTTCAGAAATGAATACATCTTCTTCAAGATAAATATCCAAATCAGTTTTCAAGGGTCGGATGATGTCACTGCTTCTACAATGTTGCCTAAACCGTGATCTGCCACCACCAGAAATTCTCTCTGTAACAGAGGCAACTAAAGTACTAGAACTGACTTCAGCAGCAGCTTGCTGTTGAAGGATAGATGAATTATGGGCAACAACATAAACTTCGTACAACTCTTGCAAAACCCTCAGCACACCCTTTATGCCATTACCTTGAACATCAAGTGGATAAATGATAGGAAAACAGAAACTTATCAACTTCATTTTGTATCTAGGATCCAACACAGCAGCTAAGGCCATCAACATATTCGTGTCTCCCCAATACTTATCAAATTTAACACTCATCCTAGCTGCCATTAATCTCATGTATTCATTCCTATCCCCAGCCTTAACATCCACAATTTCTTTCATTCTCCACACCTCAGGCAGAAACAGATTGAATGTTGGGTAGTCACTTCCAGAAACAATGTTTGTCACATCATTAAAAACAGCTAATACTTGGTTCACATTCTCAACCTTTTCCCACTCTTCAGGACTTACCACCCACAAAAAAGCCTGCTCAACTCTATGGTATCTAGGAACACGTCCCTAAACTTAATTGCAATCTCCAACATCAAGTAGGTGCTATTCCATCTGGTAGGAACATCTAAAATCAGTTTCTTACAACCCAAGTCCAACCCCCTTGCTATTTCACTAAACACCTTCAACCGCCTCTCAGAAGCCACTAAATATTTAATCCCCTGCCAAACAGAATCTATAATGTCCCCTATTTTTGACAGCCCTGCTTGCACTAACAGATTAGTAATATGGGCACAGCACCTAACATGAAACAAAAGCCCCCCAACAGGCAAAAACATACCCTTCAACCAAAAATCATCCCTCAAAATGTCAATGGCAGCACCATTAGCACTTGCATTATCAACAATTATTGTAAATACTTTTCTCATAATGCCCCAATCATTAAAAGTGTCTCTTAAGGCATCAGCAATAACAACACTCGAATGTGGAGGAGGCACATTACAAAAATTCAAAATCCTCTTTTGGAGGAGCCAATTACAGTCCACAAAATGGCATGTAACAACCATATATGAAACCCTTTGAGAGGAGGTCCACATATCAGTGGTTATGTTTACCCTATCAACCTCACTTAGAAGTGTTTTCAGTTTTTTCTTTTCAATGTTGTAAGTAGCAATGCAATCACTTTTTATAGTGGTACGGCTAATTTTTTTCCAGTGTGGTGTGCAAGCCCTCATGAACTTGTTAAAGAATTCATGCTCCATCATATTAAAAGGATACTCATGTAAAAGTACCATATGAGCAGCAAGTTCCCTAACTCTCTTCTCATTGTAAACAAAGTTTGACATTGTCCCAAAACCTTCATTGTCATCACTAGGTTCAAAACACAAAGTCTTTTGCTTTTTACGGTTATTTAACTCCACAAACTTCTTACACCCAGTTAAATGCCTACTAAGGGTGGAGGTAGTACTAGATTTCCCTACAGGAAACAGACCCTTACACCAATGACATTGGTTTTTTCTTACACCAGCTACTGTAATTGATGAAAAGTCATTCCAAACTTTTGAACTCTTCTACCTTTCCTTCTTTTTGAAGGCGACAGACCCACCTTCACCCCCACCCCCACCCCCACCCCCAACCCTTCCCCAGACACAGACACAGACACAGACCCAGACCTATCCCCATCCCCAGACTCAGACTCAGACTCAACAACAACAGGTTCATCTGGCATGCATTTAGTGCTAGCAGCCACACCTGATCCAGGAGTGGGGTCGGCAGTAAGTGTATCATCACCCAAATACACCTCATTGATTTCAATTGTATTCTCCATAACTGTTATTAATATGTAAAATTTAAATCAAAGAAACAAATCATAATCATACACACTTAACAGAATCATGCTCATTAACAATTGACAGAATCATGCTCATAAACAATTAACAGGATCATGCTCATATACAATTAACAGAATCATTCTCATAAACAAATAAAAGAATCATGCTCATAAACAAATAACACTTAAACAGAATCATGATTACAAACAATTAATGGAAACAGACAGAACAAGTTTATTTAAAAAAAAAAAAAAAAAACACCTGAAACTTCAAAGTTCATGCTCATAAACAAATAACACTTAAAAAGAATCATGATTATAAATAATTAATGGAAACAGACAGAACAAGTTTAATTTTTTAAAAAAAAACCTGAAACTTCAAAGTTCGTGCTCATAAACAAATAACACTTAAAAAGAATCATGATTATAAACAATTAATGGAAACAGACAGAACAGTTTATTTTTTTTAAAAAAAAAAACCTAAAACTTTAAAGTTCATGCATATAAACAAATAACACTTTAAAAAAAATCATGATTATAAACAATTAATGGAAATAGACAGAACAAGTTTATTTAAAAAAAAAAAAAACCTGAAACTTCAAAGTTCATGCTCATAAACAAATAACACTTAAACAGAATCATGATTATAAACAATTAATGGAAACAGACATAACAAGTTTATTAAAAAAAAAACCTAAAACTTCAAGTTTCATGCTCATAAACAAATAACACTTTAAAAGAATCATGATTATAAACAATTAATGGAAACAGACAGAACAAGTTTATTTTTTTTTTTAAAAAAAAAAAAAAACCTGAAACTTCAAAGTTCATGCTCATAAACAAATAACACAAACAGAATCATGATTATAAACAATTAATGGAAACAAACAAAACAAGTTTATTTAAAAAAAAAAAAAAAAAAAAACCTGAAACTTAAAAGTTCAAACAATTAGTAGATTCAACTCTGTTGTAGCTACAACCTTGCAAGTTGCAAATTAAGTGCTACCAGAGACTCCCTGAAATGATGAAAATAAAATTAATGAACATTAGTTAATAGTTAGGGTTTTAGAAAAACAAAACAGTAAAACACAAGAATACTGAAAACTAAAAAAGTCTAAAATAAACTTAACTTAAGGTAAAGGAAAAGAAGCTCTTCAAATGCCAGAAGGTTTTCTGATTCTACTCGAGTATATAAGTATATAACTATATAAGGGGGATGGATCATGGGGGGATTTTGGAATAAATAAAAAAATGGCAATCGAGTACTTGATAGCCCAGTACTCGATTGCCATTTCTGTCACAGTCAGATCAAGTGCAATCATCTCTGTCTCTTACAAATCAGAAGAAAAAATGTCACAGAACAGTTGAAGAAACACAAATAAAAAAGTAAATAGTGTAAATAAGATCACAAAATCACGATTAGGCGGCGAGATTGGACGGGGTAGGAGAACTCTTCTGAGAAGCACTGAATGCTCGCTCAGAATCAGAGTCACCAGATCCCTCTCCCTCCCGGTCTCATATGCTAAACTAAACCCTAGGCAATAGGCACTCATGCCGTTATGCAGACTCTTGGACTTGGACGAAATGTAATGGGAAATGGGTAATGGCCCTAAAGGCCCCTAATGGGTTCAAAGTCAAACGACTCAAACGAAGAGAGAAGGGATTCATTTGAATCCCTTCTCAGTTCTCTCTTCGTTCGATTTGATTGTAGGCTTGTAGCTATGTGGAATCTGGTTAGGCTGCATGGTTAGAACCCTAACTGAAACGGAGCAAACTACTGAACTAGTGAGTCACTGAGTCATTACTGGTGATTGGCGAGATTGTGAAAAGACCGAACTGAGAGTCTGAGAACAGAGCGAACAAGTGGGAGGCTGGGAATGAGAGCAACTGAGGGAACGAGAGGTATGATTAGGGATTTTAGGGTTTTTTTTTTCTCAAATGTTCCCCAGCCGTTGGATTTGATTAACTTTTAGTAATGAACGGTTAGATTTGATCCAATCTTTATGGTTTTTTCCTAGCGTGCCATGTGTCCCACTTACGCGTTTATACGTTTTTTATCCAATACGGCCGTATCTAAAAAAATCTTGTGTAACCCTTTCATATTGGCCGTAGATTATATAGATTAAATTTTTAAATTGATCTCACTCGTTCGATCACTTAATTCTAGAAAGCTTACGGCGATTCGCGGAACACCAGATGACTCTTGGGTTGGGCGTGGTTTACAACTGTATTCCATTAGATTGATCCAACGGCTGAAGTTTAATCGCCAAAACTTGGACGGCCGAAATTAAACTAAAACCTGCCGCCTCGTTTATTGTGCGTGCGTTTGGAAAACGAGACTGGATAATTATCCAGTGCGTGCGTGATTTTGTGAAACTGGTTCGAGTGTACACCATATTTCATCTGCACCATTTATTATTAGATTGATTTTTAAAATTATTTCAGAAACGTGAGCTCACGTGTTATTCGGAACACCAGATCATCACCACGCGGCGATTGGTTTACAGCTGTAATGCAATTCCACAATCCAACGGCTCACGTTTCATCTTAAAAAAATGGACGGTCCTAAGCGATTTCTGAGATATCGAGACGTGTCAGTCTCGATCCGCGTGCGAAGACGTATAGGGTTTATGATTCTCCGCGGCATGACTCACTAAAACCGAAATTATTTAAGCACATGATTTTTTTTTTTTTTACCGTTGATTCTGATGCTTATTACTTTCATTGAATTTGAGACCGTGCGATTAATAGGCTTATAGTGTGAATGCCACACTGGATAACTAGCTTTGGCGGGGTGGTTTACAACTGTTGTCCACTTATATGATCCAACGGCTCCGATTAAATCAAATTAAATCGGACGGCTATGATTGAAAATTTGAAACGTCTAAAATTCGAAAATTCAAATAATCTAAATAATCTAGTATGGATAATTTCAGGTGAGCTCGCCTCTTAGTTACCCAATAGATGATCTATACTATTAAAATTAAATACAAATTTATATCAATTAAATCTCAACCGTTTAATTAACTAAAGTACCAAATAAACCGTGCGTGTATAGTACCACATAAAAACTCTAAAATAAACGATTTTTTTGAAAATAGGTTTAAAATAATTAATTATATGATATTATTAATTATAATTTATATGATATAAATTATAATACTTCATTAATTATATGATATAACTAATCATAATTTATACTCTATTAATTATATGATATAATTAATTCATGCTTTATTAATTATATGATATAATCTAATAATCTATCATACTTTATTAATTAATCATAATTTATATGTAGTAATTGTTACCAATTTACCATAATATATGTAGTATTATTACCATATTAATTAATCATAACTTATCATGTTAGATTATTTAAACATGATAACTTATCATGTTAGATTAATCATAACTTATCAACTTATCATGTTAAACATATTTATTTATCAACTTATCCCTAACTTACTATTTAATAACTAACTAAGTAACTAGTAGTCTATCATATGATTCATATGTGATATATCATATGATAAATTCAAAAAATAAGTATAATTCGTATAATAATTTACCATAATTTATATGGTGTAATTATTTACAATTTACCATATTATATGTAGTATTATTACCATATTAATTAATTATAACTTATCATGTGATTCATGTTAGATTATTTATTTATCAACTTATCCCTAACTTACTATTTACTAAGTAAGTAAGTAACTAGACTAAGTAGCTAGTAGTCTATCATATGATTCATATTATACTAATTATACTTATTTTTTTAATTTATCATATGATTCATATGTGATATATCATATGATAAATTTAAAAAATAAGTATAATTCGTATAATAATGTAACATAATTTATATGGTGTAATTATTACCAATTTACCATATTATATGTAGTATTATTACCATATTAATTAATCATAACTTATCATGAGATTCATGTTAGATTATTTATTTATCAACTTATCACTAACTTACTATTTACTAAGTAAGTAAGTAACTAGACTAAGTAGCTAGTAGTCTACTCTATCATATGATTCCTATTATACTAATTATACTTATTTTTTTAGTTCATCTTATGATTCCTATGTGATATATCATATGATAAATTTAAAAATAAGTATAATTAGTATAATAATTTGCCATATTTAATTAGTATAATAATTTACCATAATTTATATGGTGTAATTATTACAAATTTACCATATTATATGTAGTATTATTATCACATTAAACCTATTATTATTATTGATTAATTACATGGTTAATTTATTTTTTGGTTATATTGTCGTGCGGGTTGGGTTGGGTCAAATTATAAAATGGGTCGAGCTCACGAGCCCTAAACGAGTTGAGCGAGCTGGGCGATTCTCGAGTTAAACGAGTCGAGCTCACGATCCATAAACGAGCTCGGGCGAGCCAGGCGAGCTCGAGTTTAACGAGTTGAGCTCACAAGCCCCTGTCGAGGTTAATCGAGTGAGTCGGGTATGTGTCGCTAGTTAATCGAGCGAGTTTCAACAATAACGAGCGAGCTTCAACAGTGTCGAGCTCGAGCTCGGGTCGAGCTTAGTCGAGCGGGTATCGAGCGAGTTGTCGGGTGTATCAGCTCGTTTACAGCCTTAGTGGCAGCACTATACATGAGTGGGAACTAGTCGCAACAAGTACGAAAAACTCCTGGTGATGTAGTGAAGTCCATGTTCCAAGCTCTAACTTGCTCCTCATTATCTGGTCTCGCATCATGGCACTCCACATGCTCCTCTTGATTTGCATTTCTCTGGTTGTCCCCCATCTCAACAGGTGTTCTACGGCTTCTCCTACGATTTCTCTCTAGGTCGGGATCTAAAGGTATTAAAGCTAAATTTTTGGGATCTTTGACCAAGCATACACAAAAATTAAACTAACTAAACAATAAATGATTTTTAAAAAAATTTAATAACAACAGATAAAAGACAGGCACAACAAAATAAACAATTAAAGAAAAATAACAATAAACCAAAAAGAAATAAAAAAACTTAGTACTTAGCTACTTCTGGTTTGTTGCTGCTGACTGTAGAGATGTGCTCAAGCGCAGGGATGACACGATCGATCATAAGCATGCACGAATGTATCAGTCTGCAAGTGCGCTCGATCGCAACAAAGGTGCGATCGAGTGTAAAAAAGCACTGTGGAATAGGCGGTCTGATGTATGCTTGCGGGCAATTACAAGCTGTCAAGCACAGGCGCACAAACAATGCAACAACAAGCGGGAGTGCACTCGAGCGCAAGTATGCTGTGTGTTGTACAAATTTAATTGTACTCGCAAGCGTACGAGTTGTGTGTATCAAAGTGTGTGCAAGTGCGAGGTCGAATTCACAGGGAGTTGTGTTTTGCAAAAAAAAAATAATAATTTCCTTATTAAATTAATTCTATCTTAACCTAGTTTCGAATTTGGGTGATTTTTGTTGTGCGAAAACATAAACTAGCCTAAATACTTGAAAACTGTGAATGGAGAAAGAAAAAAAAAACACTAAGGTTTCAGAATTCACCTCGCCAAATCAAACAATACACTCTCGCATTTTATGCATACAAACGATAATTAAAAGAGTTTTAAACAATGTTCAAAAGTCGTGAACATGCATGTAAAATCATTCGATGAATCCATCCATTAAAGAATCACAACGAGTATTTAATTGAGATCAATCATCCACCGTATCTGTAGATCACGATGGATATTAGTCTCAATTCAATCACTCGATATACCCCAGACGAAACACACCGAATATTAAACTATGCATGAAATAAATAAAAGTGCTCAATCACACAAAGTAAATCAAGCAATTGAATTGACTTCAAACAACCAATTTATAAAACATCGAATTGTAGCATAAAACGACGAGAATGAAAATGTATATCAATGACAAGGCTTTATCTTCAACCTTAGTTGAAGGTTTTAGCCTCTCATGATCACAAAAGCCATGCTAAAATCTGTTGAAATCATCAAGAAACAAAAACTTACAATGGGAAACGTTCCAAAAGCTAATGAACGACTAAAAGTCATGTTCTGTGCTCTAAATGGCACCACCCAACCTAGGGTTACAAAATAAAAGAATGCAATATATAATAAGACTAGAGTAGGGTTTGGCGCTGCCAAATCAGCGCGAGTGCGCTCGATTGCACTCAAGCTGCGCTTGAGCGCACGCGAGTCTTCAAGGCTCCTGCAGTACGCGCTTAAGCGATGGTGCTAGGGTTAGGGCTGACATGGTCTTTGCACTCTATCGTAGCCTCTTGAGCTCGAGAGCATACGCGCTCAATCGTGTCTTTCTTAGGCTTGAGCTCAAGTGCGCTCGATCGCAGCATCTATGCACTCGATCGCACTGCCAGAGACCTTCTACTCCTTTGGTTATTTCTACCCTTAAACTACATTTTTATGTCAATGACCTACAGCACACTAAGACACCAAAAACTAACAAAAACATTAGAAAATAACACAGCTAAGAGATTAATAAACATAAGTTAAGGGGCCTAAATATACAATATTTGACACTCATAACTGCGCTAGATCGCTTTAACAGAGACCAAATTTCCTGAAAACTTCAAAAAATGCAAAAATACCCAAACGCTATTCTTTTTTTTTTTTAAGAACAAAACAGAAACAAATAACAATGAAATAAAATTGCAGAAAGTAAATAACTAGTAGAAAAATAAAATCAATTAGACAAAAAGTCAATTTTAACAAAAACAAACGACTCCCCAGCAGCAGCACCATATAGAAGCACACACATGACAAAATGTATGAATATTCAATTAAATGTCGTTTATTATGTACAGTTGAAGTAAATGTTGTCTATTCAAATTAGGTAGTGGAACTTTTATAGTTAATTGAGTATTAAAACAAATTAAGAGTTTGTTTAATATTTACTAATATTCTTCGCAAAACCACATAATTTAAGGAAACCGCAATCTTCACAATATCGTGAATCTAAACAGTAGCAATAATCCAAACAACAACCAAGAATATATTCATAAAAAATTAATTTTTAAAGAGTAATCTAAATATATAAACCTAAATAGATGATTTTAGAATATATATATATCACATGTGTAAATAAATCAATGTAAAAATTTAATTACATACCTCACCATATATAAGTGAAACAGAAAATTGTCAAAAATGCTGACAATTTGCCCTAGTGTAAACACTCCTCTTTTCACCCCAAACCATTTTTTTTAAACGGAAAAAAATAATAATAATAATTTGACAAATTACACTAGTATTGATATATGTATACTTACTATATACTTGGCCCTTAGGTAATTAATTGTTTTTATTATGTTTTAGAAAAAATAGCCCTTAAGTAACTTAGATTTAAAAGTGATCAAGCTTCATTAAAAAAAAATAAATAAATAAATAAAGTAGGTGACTCGTGCTATTTAAAAAAAGAGAAAAAAAAAATCAAGTAGGTGACTCGTTCTATTTAAAAAGAGAGAGAGAGAGAAAAAAAAATATCAAAGTTTTGGCAACACGTGACTCTTCACGATTTTTTAATCTTTTTTAAAAAATATGGTTTACAGAGAACATTGGGGTTTTCGAACTTCTTCCTATATTCTCCTTCTTCTACCTTGGTGACTAATTTCCAAAACATAGAAACTGAGTAAAACTTGCAGAAAAAAAAAATCATGCCACTACAAATTAAATCTTAGTCACCAAATAGTCCATCGCATAAAAATTTGCAAATGTAAATAAAGAAATTCACAGAAATAGCAAAAATCTACACAGATGAAGTATGAAGGTGTAGCCAATATGGTTTCGTGAAAACTAACATACTAAATGGAAACGGTAAACAAATAATGAAAATAAAAGTAATATGAGAAAATTACCTTAGTTCGAGCTCTATTGAGTGGAGCCGTTGTTGAAGGTATCTATGTCGCTGGGTTGCAGAAAATGAAGAAGAGAATGGGGGAGCCAGAGAGGAGAGTTGAGGGGGAAAAAAAACAAAGACAAATGCTTTTCTAGAGATAAATGAAACCCAGGGCAGCAGTTGAGGAGATATGAGGATGAAACCCAAGGCAACAGTTGAGGAGGTATGAGGGTGTGACGGTATTTTTGGAAAAATGACGGGCTACTATACTGAGAAGCTCATGTGTTTTGAAAAACTGCCATGCACGAGTCAAAGAGAAACAGCTACAGTGAGTGATGGCTGTCTTTTCTTGAACAGTGTCGTGTCGTTGCCAACCTCTACACCATTTATCAAACACAGCCTAAAAGTTGTATTATTATTTTAAAGTCCACTAGTTGGACTAACCTCCTACTTCATGCATATATATACTTTATCTACTCACAAATATATAACAATTATATATTACGTAAATGCTATAATGTTTTAAAGAATATATAGGATCCTTCAAAAGATCACCAGCAATGCGACTAAGTTTCAGATTAGACTCCATGGGAAAATTGACTGGTTTTGAAGCTAACAAACCAGCATCTTCAAGTATTTCCAAAGTGTACTTCCTCTGGCAAACATAAATGCCTTTGGAACTTCTAGCAATTTCAAGGCCAAGAAAGAACTTCAAGGGTCCAAGGTCTTTGAGTTTGAATTTGGTGTTTAGATAAGTAGTAAGTTGAGACACAGCAAAAGCATCATTACTAGTAATGATGATATCATCAGCATACACCAAGAGAGCAACAAAAGTATTTCCTTAACTCTAGTAAACAAGGAATAATCAGCCTTGGATTGTTGAAAACCATTATTCAAAAGGGTTGTTGAAAACTTAGCAAACCACTGCCTTGAAGCTTGCTTCAGTCCATAAAGTGACTTGGTAAGCCTGCGTACACGCTTCTCCCCCTTATTAGCAAAACCAGGTGGTAAATTCATATAAACTTCTTAATTGAGCTCCCTATGAAGGAAGGCATTGTTGACATCAAGTTGGTGAAGAAACCAATTCTTTGATGAGGCAATGGCTAGTAAAGACCTCACTGTTGTAAGCTTGGCAACTGGTGAGAAAGTCTCATAATAATCAAGACCTTCACACTGTGTATAACACTTAGCAACCAATCTTGCCTTATACCTCTCAACAGTCCCATCAGCCTTGAACTTAACCTTGTAAACCCATCTACAACCAATTGCATTTTTATGTGGAGGCAAATCAGTGAGTATCCAAGTGTTGTTTTCCTCAAGAGCTTGGATCTCATCACTCATTGCCTGGCGCCAATGCTGATGCTTAACAGCTTGGTGAAAATATTGAGGTTCAGGGTTAATGGAAATAGATAAGCAGAATGATTTATAAGTAGGAGAAAGTTTATCATAACCAAGAGTTGAAGATAAAGCAAAATGAGTGCCTGATGTGGATGGATGATTAGATGAGAAGGAGTGATCAGCAAGATGACAATGATACTGTTGCAGATATCCAGGTATACATTTAGTTCTAGATGACTTTCTTATGTTTGTGATGGGAGGAGTAATAGTTGGACTAATTGCAGGACTAATGGTAGGACTAATGGTAGAACTAATGACAGGACTAATGGTGGGAGTAGAAACTGATGAAGGCATAGGAGGAACATGAGGAGTACAATCTGAGGAGCATGAAATATCAGGAAAAGAGGAAGGTAATATAAAAACTCCATCAGTTGTAGGGAAAGAAGCAAATCAGAATCAGAATTGTGTGGAATGACAATAGAACCATGAGACTTGTTAAAAGGAAAGATGTGTTCATGAAAAACTACATCTCTAAATACAAAGTATGAATGTGTTTGCAAATCATAAAGTTAGTAGCCTTTATGAATTAAAGAATATCCTAGAAAAACAAAAGGTTTAGCTCTAGGATCGAATTTAGTTCTATGTCTATTTAAAGTAGAAGCATAACATAGACATCCAAAGACTCTTAGATGATTGTAGCTAGGGGATTTTGAGTATAACAATTCATAAGGATTTTTGTTAGACAGAATAGGAGAAGGGAGTCTATTTATTAAGTATGTAGCTGTAAGAACACAATCATGCCAAAAAAATAAGGGTAGATGTGATTGAAAAAGAAATGATCTAGCTACATTGAGAATATGTCTCTCTGTAACTGCGACTGATGTCTACGCTCGATCGCACTCGGCATTATGATCGATCACACTTCTTTTCTAGATAAGCTCAAACATTCTGAGGAAGCAATCGATAACTGTGATCGATCGCACTTCTTTGCTATATAAGCTCGTACATTCTGAACAAGCGATCGATCACTGCGATCGATCTGCGCTCAATCGCAATGTGTTGATAGTGTGAATATTTATATGCATATATACATAGCAATATCCAATAAAGTAGAGCTCTACGTGAAACTTTGTCCAATTAGATAGCAGGTAGATCTGTATGGAGGAGATTGTTTTTCACTCTTTTAATATTCAACGTAGGTCTTCCTAAAAAAAAAAAAAGTTTATTACATTCACCTTGGTATGCAAGAAAGGAATTACTACGTGTCTTTTTCCCTTTATTTCTTTGGCACTTGTAATGCATGCATATCCTCTTTAATCAACCAAAGCCACCTAAGCCCTCTTCTTTGGATATATATATATAACTCAAAGCCCTCCTCATTTCGTCACATCCTATTTTAAGCCAAGAAGAAAATCGTCTCAAGTGTTTTTTATTTTTTTTTTCTTCGACTCCGGTAATCATTTCCCTTTATTTTAATTTCTGCAATATGTCCAATACTGTGAGCAAGCTAGTTGGGAGAAAATTTGTGGAAATTGGAATATTTTTGCATTCCTTTACTTCTCTTGGATTTTCTGTACAATTTTCAAATTGTGATTCAGTTTGTTTTATGCTACTCTCGCGGCTTATTGTGGTTGGGTGGTTAATTTCTGAGTTCCATGGTTTTTGTCGATTTTATTTGGGGAAAATACATTTTACCCGTCTGAACTATCAATCCATTTGTACTTTGACCTCCAATATTTAAAATGTGACATTTAACCCCCAAACTTCCAAATTATTGCAATTCAACCATTTAGACTCTTTTTTTTTCCAAAATGCTTCCATCCCAAGTTTTTTTAAAAAATAAATTAAATTAAATTAATTTTTTTTAAAAAAAATCCTGACCGTTGAATCTCATATCTCATCTAAGGGTCTACAAGGCGCCACGTGTCCCATTAATTAAAATATAATATTTTATTATTTAAAATTTTTAGAAAAATGTAAAGCAAAATAAATAAATAATTAGGATTTTTTTAAAAAACGGTGTTTAAGTAATTAAGTTATCTGTAGCCTTCTTAATTAGAAAAAGAGTTATCTTTCAAAGTCGGACACCTATTCACCTTCTCTCTTTTTTTTTGGGTAAAGATGCTTTTCACATGGCAATAATGCCTCTCTTAATCTTTTATTTAATACGATATGTTTAACAATTATACATACATTTCTTGATTTTCTCTTGATCTTCATTTAATTCCACATTTTTTTTTTCCTTAACTACACTATTAGCAAGAAAATCACTCAAAACTCAAAGCCCCAAAATAAACTAAGCTCGAGTAAGTTGTGTTTGCTCGAACTTATACTACAAAAATTAACTTAGGCAAGTGGGGGTACTAACGTTTTCTCTCTAGCAAACCCTAGATGAGAATGAGCTGTATTTCTAGGCTTAGTCTGTGAAAGAATATTGTTTTGTTTTGTGATTTTTCTACAGAATGGCGAACGATCTATCTACTTTGTGGGGGAACCTTTCTTTGACCGAGGATGAAGACTTGGAATTATCTTTTCAGAAGGTGGAGTTGAATGAAGGGGAAACGTTCGAGCAAGCATGTGTTTTGGGCAAGTTCGTGGCGGATCGTTTGGTAAGTAGGGAGATTATTCGATCATCTCTGATGCAATGGTGGAAGTCATCTGATAGCATTACTTTCAAAGTCCTTGGGAAAAACCTATTCCTGATTGAATTTGAAAACCCGAAGGACAAAGAGAGTGTTAGAGGGGAGGCCATAGGTTTTTGAAGGGAGCTTATTCTTGTCGAGGATTTTGATGGAACTAAATCGCCATCACAATTCACTTTTGACAAGGCTTCCTTTTGGGTGCGGATGATCGACTTACCTTTAGCTTGTATGGGCAGGGAGATTGGCCACAAGATTGGAGCCTCTGTAGGGGTGGTTGAAGCGGTTGATACAGATGCGAGGGGTATGGGGTGGAGGGAATTCCTCCGAGTCTAAATTCTTATTGATTTGCAAAACCTCTTCAGCGAGGGAGGAAAATTAATATTGAAGGTAAGGCTCATTGGATCACCTTCCAGTACAAACGTCTACCCAAGTTCTGTTTCCAATGCGGGGCGATATGTCATGAAAAATCCGGGTGTCCCCAGAGGAGCAACTTTCGACAGTAAGAGACCAACCATGGGTCGTGGCATAGGGTTCGTTCTCCCACTAGAAGAATTGAGAGGAGTCACAATAGGTTTCCAACAAAGAAGGGGTCTTTTAATTCTGAGTATACCAAGGCAGAAGGGCAATACTACCGTGAGGCAAGGAATAGCCAACTGGTCGGCGACAGGGGAGGTGCATTCGGTGAGTCTCCAGGAGCTGGACACTCCAACGTTCGTTTTTGGACGAGCAGCAATTTGGGCGAAAATCAAGGAGCAAATCGCATAGATTATGGAGAGAATATGGGAGGATATGGAGATTTAAATGGAGAATTTGGCAAGATTTATTATGGTAAGTGACAGAAGGTGCAAGAGGTTTTTTCAAAAAAAGATATAGGCGAGATTTTCTCGACACAAAATATGGGAGACAATCTCAGTCAATCAATGACTTTGGAGAAGGATGTACACATCTCTAGCATGGAAAGTGGAGTAATTATAAAAGTTCATCTTGTGTCCATCTTAAGTCCATCCAAGAATGATGTAGTTATTAAAATCATCATTTGATTAAAATCTAATAATGATCAATCACAAACCCAATTGTGATTTTAATAGCCACATAATTTTTGGATGGACTTAAGATGGACACAAAATGGACTTATAGCATTACATTGGAAAGTGTGCATGGCAAAATTAATGAGGATCTTCCTCATGGTGATGCCACGAAGGTTGGAACGTTAGGGGATGGAGCTGTCCATTGAATGTGCAGTAGAAGGGGGTTTTATTGGGTCAAGAGGCTTTTCATAAGAGCCCAAATGGGTTTATGGGCCCCCTCATTTCTGATGTGGCAAAATCCATGCAGGGGAATGGACTGACCTATGCCGACAGCCCAGAGAAGTCTTCCACAAAGAAGGGAGATCTTGGAGAGATGGAATTACCAGTAGAATTTTGTTCTGGACTGATAAAGGAGTCATGTAGAAAGAGAAATTCCAAGGGTGAAGCTAAGGGGTTGGAGTTAGCTATGAAGGGTCGCAAAGGCTGCTTGGCAATTACAAAAAATGGTTCGAGAATGGCGGAGATACAGCCCTGCTGACCACAATGAAGATAATTAGTTGAAACTATCGAGGGCTTGGGAACCTTCGGACAGTTCGGGAGCTTTGACAGATAGTGAAGCAAAAAATGACCAAAATGGTTTTCTCAATGGAAACCAAGTTACATAAACAAAAAAAGGGATTTTATTCAGTGCAAACTAGGCTTTACAAGCATGTTTGTTGTGGATAGTATTGGAAAGAGTGGAGGTTTGGCTTCGTTTTGGGGTGATGAGATTGTTGTGGATATACAGAATTTTAGCCAACGCTGATGCACCAAAAATAAAGTACTCATAAGTGTACAAGTCGTATGCAATAAAGTGCGCATACAAAATGCGAGGTTGATCCACAGGGAATTTGTGTTCTTGTAAAAATAAGCAATTTTCTATTCGAATAAATCCTATTTTAACCTAGTTCCGAAGTTCGAAGTTGGTTGTGCAAAAAATATAAATTAAGTAAAAACAAAATTGCTTAAATAATAAAATGGCACTAAGGTTTTCTGAATCCACCTTATCAAATCAAAACTCACTTTCATGTTTTGTTCATACATTTGTCAAAAGTTAAACCCTAAGCATTTTCTATTGTTTTTATAAAATCCTATTGAAAGATTCGATGAATCCAACTCTATTGCGAAAGACAACGAATATCCAATTGAGATCAAAAGATCTAATGTATCCGTTTGAACAACGAAAGACAATGGATATCCAATTTCAATCAAAAGATTCGATGTATCCGCTGGATGAAATACAACGAATATCCAACGTTTAAACAATTCTATAAACAACAATCAATAGAAGTTTTGTCACATAACTAGATTGAAACGAAAATACTTCATATTAAATTCAGAATTGTACGAACAAAAACATAAGAAATAATGAGTTTATCAATGATGAGGCTTCATCTTCAACCTTAGTTGAAGGTTTTAGCCTCTCATGAAGACAACAAACATCAACATATCCATTGAATTCATGAAAAAAAGGTAAAACTTACAATCAAAAAGCGTTCACAAAGACCTAGGCACGACAAAAGTCATGTTTCTGCTCTCTACGATGCCTCCCAATGTGTTTACAATGAAAAAGATAGTATTTATAAGCTAATTCTAGGGTTTTAGCATTGCCAGGTTGGCCGAGTGCACTCGATCGCACTCTTGCATGAATTTCTGCATCTGATGGGCACAAGTGCGCTCAATCGCACTCGATGTGCGTTCGAGCGCACATACTTCAGAATTGGCCAAATTTTGGAAATATAATTTTGTAGATCTTCAAGTTAGCTTTCCAAAGACACCAAGATCACCCCAATCGAAGTTCTACAATTCTAGATATGGCTGTTTTGGTGGGACTCATCGGGTGCAAATCATCGTTCGACTCAATTTTGCCCCCAAAGCTCCCCGAACTGTTTTAAGCCCCAGATTTAATGGCATTAGCCCCAAATGCAACATAGCAACCTGCAAAACACTAAAACACCAAAACTAACCAAACCATTAGAAAAAGACACAGCCAAGAGCTTAACAAATATAAGTTAAGGGGCCCAAATATACAATATTAAGCACTCATCAAATACCCCCAAACTTACATTTTGCTAGTCCCTTAGCAAAACAAAATGAAAAACACAACAAAAAACAAGAAACATAAGTCTGCTGTTGTGGGAGAAATTGTTGTATTTAGCTAATGCAACAAGCCTTTTAAATCCCTAAGGGACGAGTAAAATCTCGTGAGGGTTTTCTAGGAATGACACCCACAAACATTTTATTAGCGCTACGTTATTGACAAACAATGTCTTTCACAAAAACATATGGTTCATACATCATTAGTAAATTTAACAAGTTGAACATACGAACCACATCATCCATGCATCCAAACACCATTCAACTCACAGTTAGAGAATTGAGACAACACATGCTCAAAGAAGTAAAAGTGAACTAACACAAAGTCATGGGGTTTCAATCATTCTCAAAGAAAATGTGCACCCAAAAATTCATAGGACTGCACTATGATGAACACAATTGAGGCTTGAATTTTTTTTTTAAAATTTTTTTTTTATTATATAGGTTGTGCAATGCTTGACTCCCTTAAGCTTCTAAATGACTTATGTAACAAGTGTTCGGCCAGTGACTCCCAAACCAGGTGGCTTTAGGGCACTAGATGTAAAGACATCCCTAAGGGCTTAATTACTCAAGTCAAAAAGAGCTACGAAGCCTAACTAGCCATCATACAATCACTCAACTGGACTTTTTCATCTTTTTATGCGAACACTCACTGCTTGGTGAGGCAAGAGGTCCGGTTACTCGACGAGAAGTTCAACTTAAGATTTTTTTTTTTTTTTTTGAAATTTATTCAAAGCCAAGGTTTTCCTCACCACATCAACCTACAAATCTCCAGAGCCACACTCCCCTTAGGTTAAATCTCATACCCCACAGACCCTAATGCTAGTGTGTATGTGAAGAATCAATCAAACACGTGGAGTCTCTCTAAAACAACATGTGAGTTAAACATGGGGATTTCTAGTGATATGCAGTGTTCAAACAAGTTAAACACACCAATGACATGCAATCCACAATTATGATGTTCAGTCATGCCCAATCAACAACATAGCAATTTTTTTTTTTTTAAGCAAAGCAAAAGACAGCAATGTCTACCCCACCCCCAAACTAAAATGACACATTGTCCCCAATGTGTCTGGATACAATACCAGATGGGCTGTGTAAGTCTGGTGTAACGTAGGAAAATGCTCCCCCAAACTTGAACAATAGACAGATTTCCTAAAAAACACAATAACAACAAAAACAAAATAGGAAAAGCAAATCAAATGACAACAAAAACTAAAAGGAACAATGGGTTGCCTCCCATAAGAGCTAAGTTTACAGTCTTCAGCCAAACTTTCTATGGCAGGTGTGTTGCATAATCCAGACGACATGTGACAATAGGCAAACACACCAACGGTAGATGTGAGAGTGGTGTTCTCTTGCTTGCCGGGATCCAAAGTAGCATGGTTGTCACTGGAGTAACCATTAAACACACAGTAGTAAGAATATCCAGCTGACCGTGCCACCAATGGATCAATGAATGGGGGAGGGAAGTGATCTTTCCTTGTGATGGCCTTCAACTTGCTGTTATGAATGCACCCTGGCCATCCTCTCTGAACACGAGTTTGGAACAACTCGTTATCCTTTTTCCTCCCTATGGTCACACTTGGCCACCTAGGCCACACATGAATGGGTGCAACCCATTTACTCTCAGAAATCAACTCGGGAAGCTCAACTACTGATGAATATGGTGTGGGGAATGATAACTCAATGGTTTCCCCACATTCTGCCTGCAACTCAAGAACGGGATCCAAAATGGCATCAGCACGCTCAACCAATTCCTCAAAATCCACATCATATCTTAATTGAGCAAAACTTTCAAGCACAATGTCCTCCAAACTTGGCTCAAGTAACCCTTTGAAATCCATGTCTTCTCCATGCTGAGCAAAACACTCCATCTCAAGATCCTCAATACTATGCTCATGCATAAGTCTAGTCTATTGAAGTAGCTCACCAATATCAAGAATACCTCTAGATGGTGCAAAACACTCTATCTCAGGGTCCTCCAAAGCTAGCCTCATACGAAACACCATCTTGCTCCAGTAGCCTATCAAGGTCTAGGTCATTTTCATCTTGACTAAAACACTCCACCTCAGATCCTTCAAGCTAGACTCATTTTCAGCCTCATCAGTGATCTCTTCAATCAAACACACCCGGTGAACCTCATCATAATCAAGTGGCTGCTTATTGATGTCAAATATGTTGAGCTCCACTGTCATATTTCCAAATGAGATTTTCATCACTGTCCTACAGTTTATCAGGGCGTTAGCCGTAGCTAAGAAAGGTCGCCCTAAAATAACTGGAATCTGGCTCCCAACATTCTGCACCGGTTCTATGTCTATCACTATGAAGTCCACAGGGAAATAAAACTTGTCAACTTTGATCAATACATCCTTAATTATTCCCCATGGTCTCTTCACCGATCTGTCAGCCAATTGGAGTGTCATAGAAGTGGCCTTCAATTCTCCTAACCCAAACTGTAGATACACTGAATAGGGGAGGAGATTCACACTTGCACCCATATCCAATATTGCCCTTTTTATCTAATTGGTTCCTATCCTGTAAGAAATGGTTGGACACCTAGGGTCCTTATACTTAATGGGCAACTTGCACTGAAGGATGGAACTCACTTGCTCAGTCAAGAATGCTTTCTTTGGGATGTTATTCTTCCTCTTGACCGTGACCAAATCCTTTAAGAATTTAGCATATGATGGCACTTGCTGAATTGCATCCAGAAACGGGATGTTTATTTGAACTTTCTTAAACACCTCCAAAATTTTAGCAAACTGTGCATTTTCTTCGGAGCTCTCAATCTCTCTGTGTATGGGGCTTTTGGAACAAATGACCTCGGGGGATCCTCAATATTAGGTATGGCTCTAGCAGGCTCAACTTTTTCCCCCTTATCTCCACCACTCTCTTTCCCTGGTGGCTCAACATGGTCTTCTTCTTCTTGACTCACTTTATTGTCTACTTGTCTCCCTGACCTAAGTGTGACAGTGGATTGCACTTGTTCTTGCCCGTGTGTAGAATTTGAAGAATTTCCAATTGTGAGTGCCTTAGGATTGGGCACTGGTTGGCTTGGGAATGTCCCATTTTCTCTCTCACCCAAATGATTTGCTATTTGTCCAATCTGGCTCTCTATCTTTGCAATAGCTTGGGTGTTGACCATAGTTGCATTCTTTACCTCTTGTATAGCCTGACTATTGATCATCGTGGACTTCTGAAGCTCTTGCATCAGCTGACCATTCGATTGAATGAATGTTTTCATAGTTTCTTCCAAAGCTGATGGAGATGCAAGCACTTGAGAAATAGGCTGATTTTGCTACTGTGTATGAAATCCAAGAGGATATTGATTTGTGGCATTCTGATGTGCTCCTCCCTGATTTTGCTTCCAAGAAAAATTCGGATGGTTCCTCCATCCTAGGTTGTAAGTCTCAGAAAAATGTCCATTAGATTGCTTTCGGTAATCATTGAAAGCGTTCACTTGTTCCATCAGGTACTCACAATAAACCGGTGCAAATAGACAATTCTGTGCTGAGTGCATAGGACTCGCACAGATGGAACAACTATCAATAGTGTAAGTATGGGCAACATTGATGGATGGACCTGTGCTGAGAGCATTAAGCCTCTTGGTGAGCGCATCTATCTTCATATTCATCTCAGTTTCTCCCTTCCACTCATAGATGCCTCCTTTCTTTGGGGCACAAGCAGATTTATCCCGACAGCTTGTGAAATCCCATACTTGTTAGCTGTCGGCTAGCTTGTCCAATGCCTTGTAAGCTAAATCCCCTGTCAAACTTAAGAATGCCCCCCCGTTCATTGACTCGATCATGCTACGGTTGGGCTAAGACAGCCCTTGGTAAAAGAATTGAACGAGTCTCCACTTCTCATATCCATGTGGAGGGCATTTTATCAACAAATCCTTAAATCTCTCCCAACTCTCCAAAAATTTCTCATCTTCCTCTTGAGTGAAAGAGCTAATCTTTTTTCTATATTCGTTTACCTTCAAAATCGGGAAGAACTTGTTGTAAAATTTTCTCAACAAGTTTTCCCAAGATGTAATAGATCCGGGGGTGTTGGAATCCAACCAAGCCCTAGCTCTATCATGAAGGGAGAAAGGGAAGAGTCTAAGGTGGACTGATTCATCAAAGAAATTATGGAATTTAGATGTGGCGCAAATGTCCTTGAATTTTTTTACGTGCCCATAGGGGTTTTCATGATCTAGGCCATGAAAAGAAGGTAGGAGTTGGATGACATGCGGCTTCAAATCAAAATGGGTGGCATTGGTGGGTGGTAACACTATACATGAATGGGAACTAGTCGCAACAGGTGCGAACAATTCCCACAATGATGTAGTGAAGTCCACGTGTCATGCTCTGGCTTGCTCTCCGGTTTCTGCTCTCGCATTCTCATTCTCAAATATGGGTTGCTCTACATTCTCCGGTATGTTCTCTTGTCGGTCTCCCATTTCACCTCTAATCTCACTCTCAGCAGTTGCTCTCTGAGTTCTCCTAAGAGTTCTATCAATGTCAGGATCTAAGGGTATCAACTCTAAGTTCAGGGATCTTCGACCATTCATACACCAAACAAAAAGTTTTTTTTTTTTTTAAGCAAAAATAAAAATAAAAATAAAAATAATAAATAAAAATAATAAATAAATAAATAAACAAAATAAACTAACTAAGCAAAAATAAAGTATTCACAAAAATGAAGAACTCAAATGAAATATGAAAGAAAAAAAAGGCACAAAAGTAAATAAAGAAAAATAACAAGACTAAAAACTAAAAACAAGGTGGTGCTTAGCTGCTGATTGCGGCACTGCGCTCGAGCACTGGACGTATGCAATCGAGTGTAACTGCGCTCGATCGTCAATGAGCTGCAATCGATCGTAAGTGCGCTCAAGCGTCTAGTGCTTGGGCTCGAGCGTCTGTCTGCTTTGTGCTCGTGTGCGAACTAGGAATCGTTGTGCGCAAGTTGGTCCCGCTTGCGCTCGATCGCACTCGGCAGAGGCTGAATTTCGAATTTATGAACAAACACCAAAACACAAAAAAACACCTTCTTTTCTTCTTCTTTTTTTGTCAGATCAAAACAGAAACTAAAGTAAAATAAAAAGAAATAAATAAACAAAAATGCAAACAAAAAACAAGAAAATTAACTAACTACTAGAAAAATAAAATCAATTCAAGTAAAAAAATCAATTTCAACAAAAACTAACAAATTCTCCATCAACGGCACCAAAATTTGATGTACCAAAAATAAAGTATTCGCAAGTGTACGAGTCGTATGCAGTAAAGTGCGCGTACAAAATGCAAGGTCAATCCATAGGGAATTTGTGTTCTTGTAAAAATAAGCAATTTTCTATTTGAATAAATCATATTTTAACCTAGTTCCGAAGTTCGAAGTTGGTCGTGCAAAAAATATAAATTAAGTAAAAATGAAATTGCTTAAATAATAAAAAGGCACTAAGGTTTTCTGAATCCACCTTATCAAATCAAAACTCACTCTCATGTTTTGTTCATACATTCTTCAAAAGTTAAACCCTAAGCATTTTCTATTGTTTTTATAAAATCCTATTGAAAGATTCGATGAATCCAACTCTATTGCAAAAGACAACGAATATCCAATTGAGATCAAAAGATCCAATGTATTCGTTTGAACAACGAAAGACAATAGATATCCAATTTCAATCAAACGATTCTATGTATCCGCTAGATGAAACACAACGAATATCCAACGTTTAAACAATTCTATAAACAACAATCAATACAAGTTTTGTCACATAACTAGATTGAAACGAAAATACTTCATATTAAATTCAGAATTGTACGAACAAAAACATGAGAAATAATGAGTTTATCAATGATAAGGCTTCATCTTCAACCTTAGTTGAAGGTTTTAGCCTCTCATGACGACAACAGACATAAACATATCAATTGAATTCATGAAAAAGGTAAAACTTACAATCAAAAAGCGTTTACAAAGACCTAGGCACGACAAAAGTCGTGTTTCTGCTCTCTACGACGCCTCTCAATGTTTTTACAATGAAAAAGATAATATTTATAAGCTAATTATAGGGTTTTAGCATTGCCAAGTCAGCCAAGTGCGCTCGATCACACTTGTGCATGAATTTCTGCATCTGATGGGCACAAGTGCGCTTGATCGCACTCGATGTGCGCTCGAGCGCACATACTTCAGAATTGGCCAAATCTTGTGAAATATGATTTTGTAGATCTTCAAGTTAGCTTTCCAAAGACACCAAGATCACTCCAATCGGAGTTCAACAACTCTAGATGTGGCTATTTTAGTTGGACTCATCGAGTGCAAATCATTGCTCGACTCAATTTTGCCGTCAAAGCTCCCCAAACTGTTTTAAGCCCTAGATTTAATGGCATTAGCCCCAAATGCAACATGGCAACCTGCAAAACACTAAAACACCAAAACTAACCAAAACATTAGAAAAAGACACAGCTAAGAGCTTAACAAATATAAGTTAAAGTCCCCAAGAGGTAGCTCAATCGGCTGTGAACCACGCCTTATGAAGTGGAGGTCACAAGTTCGAATCCCCCCTCCCCCTACCCTTGCGTGGACATGTCAAAAAAAAAATAAAATAAATATAAGTTAAAGGGCCCAAATATACAATATTAAGCACTCATCAAACGCCATATAAATGGCGTGGTTAATTTTACCGATTTCTACAGGCACTCAAATGCGTCTAAAAGAGTCGACGCCTGGGCCTTGCTTAAACACCTAGCTCAAATGGATCAGGCTCCATGGGTATGTGATGCAGGACGTCACCCAAACATCAGTACTGGGAAAAGACACCCGAACATCAGTCTTAGGTACTATTCATCTAGGTACTATTCACCCAAGAACTGTTCACCTGAGCACTGTTCATCCGGGTACTGTTCACCTGAGCACTATTCATCTGAGCACTATTCATCTGAACACTATTCACTCGAGAACTGTTCACCCGAGAACTGTTCACCCGAGGACTCCTCTTGGCACAACTTTCCACTCGACACACCCTTTGACCCGAGTATAACATATACCCGGACTACTATTTTCCAAAGTTACGAAATCCTGCAAAAATCCTAGGCATTTAAGACTATTAATTCATCTGTTGACAAAAAGGGAGAACTTCGGCATTGATCAAAGCTGTAGATGTATGCTTGTCAAATGGGCGGTGAAGGCTGCAACTTTTGTCAGAGCAGGGATGGCCACAAAGTTTGAAGGTTAGAGCTGCAGACGATATTTTTTGGGCCAATCATGTCAAGGCCAAAATATCTTAATATTTCTTTTAGACTAAGTTTATTAATATTTCTTTTAGACTAGTTTATTAATTTTTCTTTTCCTATAAATAGGAACATTGTAACCTTTATGGGAAAAAAATCCCAAAATTTTATCAATCAAATATCTGAGAATTCTTTCTCTACGGAGAACTTATCTTACAATCTGTGGATTGTGTTGTGTGTCAATCTGCAGATTGAGCGCTGTTTATCAGGTCAGGAGACACAGAAGCTCCTAACCTTTTTGGTTACCAAGTCTTCCGCTACGTTAGTTGGTATCAGAGCAGGCATTATCCTGATCATGACCAATCAGCGCATCGGTGATGACCCCCTTAACGATGCAGTTCGTCATGAGGAGGCTCCTTCGAGAGCCGAATTTTAGATTCTCCAACAGTATGTGCAAACCCAACAGAAAGCTATGCAGTAGGTGCAAGAGGCCTTGGAGCGTTTGGAGACTGGATTCAATCAAGCTCGCCGGGATCAGGCCCAGGGAGATGATGGAATCCGAGTAGGGGCCATCCATCGGCCTCCACCAGTTGATCAACCCCAACCATTCTACTACAACAGCGATGACGAAGATTACACTAGTGAAGTCTTTCGCAGGGCTCATGGTGCAGGACCAGGAGGATGCAGGCATAGAGGTGGACATAGAGGTGGCAGAGGAGGCACCGGCTACGGAGTTTACCGACCCAGGGATGCTGCTTTTGTAAGGGGTGCTGTTGGCCATGATGATGTTTATGGTGAACAACCTAGACATCAACAGTATGGCATGGAGGAACCCAAGGAGTACCGAATGAAGATTGATCTACCCTCATTTGATGGTCATCTTCATATTGAAGATTTCCTTGATTGGATCGTGGAGGTAGAGAGATTCTTTGAATACATAAGTATTCCGGAGGAGAGAAAGGTGAAGTTGGTAGCTTACAAGTTCAAAGGTGGAGTGTCAGCTTGGTGGGAAAGGCTGCAACTCTCTCGATTTAGGGAAGGAAAGGGACCCGTGACATCTTGGCTCAAGATGAAACGGCTACTCAATGCCCAATTCCTACCACCAGACTTTGAGCAACATTTGCTCCAACAATACCAGGAGTGACGGTAAGGAGTTCGCACGGTCCAGGCATATGTTGATGATTTCTATCGACTATCTGCCCGGAATGATTTGATGGAAACTGAAGCCCAACAAGTGGCTTGGTTTATTGGTGGGTTGTGCTTGCTAATCCAAGACAAGGTGTCTATGCAGCATGTCTTCACACTCACTGAAGCTGTTAGCTTAGCCACCCGTGCAGAGAAACAATTGGAGTGGCCTAGAGCTTCAACATGTGAGAGGTCAACATGGGAGAGAAACCCAGGGAGATCCACGGAGAACCGGGGAAAGCAACCAATGGTCTTAACCGGGACTATTTTTTAACCCACCGCACCTGGAGGAAAGGCAACCGAAGGTAGCAGCAGTCAGAAGCAACTGATGGCCACTCCACCTCACTACAATCCTTATGCTAGGCCCGGACCAGAGAAGTGTTTCAGGTGCAACCAACCAGGGCATAGATCTAATCAATGTCCAAGAAGGCAAACGGTGAATCTAGTTGAAACCGGGACCGAAGAAGAAGAGGAGGATTACGAGGATGAAGAAACCAGGAATGACGATCTCGGATATGAAGCCACAGAAGACTTTGCAGATGAAGGTGTCTTATTGTCACGGTCTTTGGTGATCCAACGTGTACTTTTAGTCCCTAGACCAGAAGATCAAGCTCAAAGACACAAGATTTTTCGCACTTGTTGCACAGTCAATTAATGAGTGTGTGATGTCATCATCGATGGAGGCAGTGGGGAAAACATAGCATCTAAAGTCATGGTTGCAAAGTTAGGCCTCACTAACGAGAGACACCCGGCACCGTACAAGATCGGATGGATCAAGCGGGGCACGGAGACACTTGTTACCGAAAGATGTTGTTTCACGTTTTCAATCGGTAAACACTATTCTGACTCACTACTTTGTGATATTGTTGAAATGGATGCTTGCCATATTATTTTGGGAAGGCCATGGCAGTATGACATGGACGCCTAACATAAGGGCCGGGACAGTATCTCTATTGTTTTTCGTGATGGCCGAAAAATTATATTTCGACCCTTAAAGGAAGACTCGGTAGAAGTTCTTGTCCGAACAAAGAAGCAACCCATTTTGTTGACAAAGACCAGTGAGTTACTGGAAGAAGTCAAGGAGGCCCAGGAAATACTTGCGTTAGTACCCGGAGAACCCACCCCTTCGACTACGCCAGTTATTCCCGAGCCAATGCATGAGATGTTGGACGAATTTCGGGACATCACTCCACATGAAACACCGGAGGGACTCCCACCCATGAGGAACATCCAACACTGCATCGACTCAGTGCCAGGAGCTAGTCTTCTGAAGCTTCCACACTATAGGATGAGTCCTAAGGAGAATGAGATCTTGCATGGGCAAGTAGAGGAGCTCATGAGGAAGGGCCACTTGCGGGAGAGCATGAGTCCATGCGCAGTATCAGCCCTGCTAGTACCAAAGAAAGACAAAAGTTGGCGGACGTGCGTGGATAGCCGAGCAATCAACAAGATCACGGTGAAGTATCGATTTCCTATCCCCCGTTAGGTGATATGTTTGATATGTTGTCCGGAGCAAAAATCTTTTCGAAGATAGATTTGAGGAGCGGGTATCACTAGATACGAATTAGACCCAGAGATGAGTGGAAAACTGCATTCAAAACTAAGGAAGGACTCTATGAATGGAAGGTGATGCCATTCGGACTTTCTAATGCACCCAGTACATTCATGCGGCTAATGCACCAGGTACTTAAACCTTTAATCAAAAAATTTGTTGTTGTTTATTTTGATGATATCCGAAAGAACATTTGAGCCATGTAAGGGAAGTTCTGGAGACTCTACGTGCAAACAATTTGTTCATCAACTTGAAGAAATGGAGTTTCATGATGGACCGGCTATTATTCCTAGGGTTTATAGTTAGTTCCGATGGAATTCGAGTTGATGAAGAGAAGGTGAGAGCTATCCGAGAATGGCCTACACCTGGGACAATGGGTGAGGTACGAAGCTTTCACGGGTTGGCAACCTTCTACTAGAGGTTTGTTCGAAACTTCAGCAGCATTGTAGCTCCTATCATCGAGTGTATGAAGAAAGGCAAATCTCATTGGGGTGAAGAAGCTGCTAGGAGTTTCGAAATTATCAAGGAGAAGTTGTGTACAACACCGGTCTTAGTCTTACCCGACTTTGACAAACTGTTTAAGTCAAGTGTGATGCATCAATTGTCGGAATTGGGGCTGTGTTGTCGCAAGAAGGAAAACCGGTTGAGTTTTTCAGTGAAAAACTCGGGGAGACAAGGCAAAAATGGTCAACTTATGAACAGGAACTCTATGCTATTTTACAGGCATTAAAGGTGTGGGAGCACTGCCTTATTTAGAGAGAGTTCATCCTCTACACCGCCCATCAAGCCTTGAAGTTCATCAATAGTCAGAGAAACCTAAACCGGATGCATGCTCAGTGGGTATCTTATATTCAACGGTTCACTTTCTCACTAAAGCATAAATCAAGCAAGTTGAATCAGGTAGCTGACGCTTTGAGCCACCGAGCTACACTGTTGGTGACTTGCAAGCAGACATAACCGGATTTGAATGTCTCAAGGAGCTATTTGAGACGGATGAAGATTTCACAGAAATCTAGAGGCGCTGTACTATCAGGACACCTGTACCCGAGATGCATATCCAGGAGGGATATCTTTTCCGGGCAACAGACTCTGCATCCCGAGAAGTTCATTAAGGGAGCAAGTTATCCGAGAGTTGCACGGGGGAGGATTAGGCGGACATCTCGGAAGAGACAAGACCATCAGTTTGGTGGAGGATTGGTACTATTGGCCACAATTAAAGAAAGATGTGGGCAATTTAGTGCAACGATGCCCGGTATGCCAAGTGTCCAAGGGACATACTCAAAACAGGGGCTTGTACATGCCATTGCCAATTCCAAAAGCACCTTGGGAGGATGTGTCCATGGATTTTGTTTTGGGACTCCCGAGAACTCAAAGAGGAGCTGACTCTATCATGGTGATTGTAGATAGATTTTCCAAAATGGCTCACTTTGTTGCTTCCAGGAAAACATCAGATGTTGTCCAAGTGGCCAATCTTTTTTTTCGGGAAGTGGTGAGATTACATGGGGTGCCAAAGTCAATCACTTCAAACCGAGACACCAAATTCCTTTCCCACTTTTGGAGGACACTGTGGAGGCGGTTTGACACAGCCTTAAACTTTAGTAGCACTAGCCATCCACAGACAGACGGGCAAACTGAGGTTGTGAACTGGACATTGGGCAACTTACTTCGCTGTATTGTTGGAGATAAAAAGAAGCAGTGGGACCTGGCTTTTGCTCAGGCCGAGTTTGCTCATAACAATATGGCGAATAGATCAACCGGGAAAGCACCATTCGAGATTGTGTATGGACGGGCGCCGAGACTTGCAATAGACCTTGCAAATCTACCAAAGTTACCCGGAGCAAGTATAGCAGCTGAACACCTGGCCGAACGTGTGAAGTCAACCCACGAGGAAGTTCGTCAACACCTCGAAAAGACTTATGCAAAGTATAAAGAAGTAGCAAATAAGGGGCGGAGATCCAATGTCTTTTTAGAAGGTGATTTAGTTATGGTGTATCTGCGCAATGGACGATTACCAGATGGAACTTCCGGAAAAATGAAGAACAAAAAGTATGGACCTTGCGAAATCCTTAAGAAAATCAATGATAATGCTTATGTTGTTGATCTTCCGGATAATCTAGCCAATTCCTCGACATTCAATGTGGCAGACATATTTGAATATTTTCCACCCAAGGATTCTAGTTCTAACTCGAGGACGAGTTATTTTCAAGAAGGGGAGACTGATGCAGGACGTTACCCGAACATCAGTACCGGGTAAAGACACCCGGACATCAGTCTCAGGTACTATTCATCTGGGTACTATTCACCTAAGAACTGTTCACTTGAGCACTGTTCATTCGGGTACTGTTTACCTGGGAACTGTTCACCCGAGCACTATTCATCTGAGCACTATTCACCTAAGAACTGTTCATCCGAGCATTGTTCACCCGAGAACTGTTCACCCGAGGACTCCTCTTGGCGCACCTTTCCACTCGACACACCCTTTGACCCGAGTATAACATATACCCGGACTACTATTTTCCAAAGTTACGAAATCCTGTGAAAATCCTAGGCATTTAAGACTATTAATTCATCTATTGACAAAAGGGGAGAACTTTGGCATTGATCAAAGATGTAGATGTGTGCTTGTCAGATGGGCAGTGAAGGCTGCAACTTTTGTCAGAGCAGGGATGGCCGCAAAGTTTGAAGGTCAGAGCTGCAGACGATATTTTTTGGGCCAATCATGTCAAGGCCAAAATATCTTAATAATTATTTTAGACTAAGTTTATTAATTTTTCTTTTCCTATAAATAGGAACCCTATAACCTTTCGGGAAAAAAATCCCAAAATTTTATCAATCAAATATCTGAAAATTCTCTCAACTTTCTCTGCGGAGAACTTATCTTACAATCTGTGGATTGTGTTGTGTGTCAATCTGTGGATTGAGCGTTGTTTATCAGGTTAGGAGACGCAGAAGCTCCTAACCTTTTGGTTACCAAGTCTTCCGCTACGTCAGTATGTATTGGAGACTTCAATGAGATTTTGATGTTGGAGGAAAAATGGGGTGGTGGGGTGCGGTCAAATACTCAAATGGAAACTTTCCGACAAACTTTGGAGAATTGCGATATCTTCGATCTTGGCTATCAAGGTCCAAAATTCACTTGAAGTAATTGTCAGGTGGTTTGAACTTTGTTAAGGAACAGTTGGATAGGGGGGTGGCCAATTCCAGGTGGAGGAATCCTTTTTCTGGACGTCGAAGTAGTAGTTGAAGTCACAACTTGTTCCGATCATACTCTGCTTATTATATGTTTGCATGGACATGAAGGGGGAGGGGTTGAAAAAAATTTCATTATGAAGACAAGTGGATTTTGGAAGAGGGGTATACTAATATTATAAAAAAAAAAGCTTGGGTGAGTGGAATGGAGAGTGGATCGGGCTGGGTGGGAATTGGTGCAAAAATTACTTGGTGTCAAAAAGAATTATGGAGGTGGCAGAGGAGAGGTAATGACTCCTTACAGGACCACATTTCGAGTCTCTAAAAGCAGCTACATGAGTTACAAGGCTGGGAAGAAATGGACGGTGGAGAGGAGTGTAAGGCCGTGAGGTCACAACTAGAATCTCTACTGGACCAATCGGACCTTATTTGGAGACAATGTGCAAAAATTGAATGGATGAGGGGAGGAGATCGAAATAAAAAATTCTACCATGCATGTGCTAATTCTCGAAGACAATCCAATCATATTTCCAGTATTTCGGATGTAGATGGGCAAGATTTTAAGTCGATTGAGGAGGTACAATTGGCCTTTGTCTTTAAAAATTTATTTACTTCTGATGATGCAGGTGATATGACTCCATGTTTACAACCCCTGAATTGCTGAGTCACGGTGGAGATGAATAATGCATTATTGAGTGACTTTACTAATGAGGAGATTTATGGTGCTCTTCAGAGTATGGCTCCATTAAAAGCACCAGGTCCGAACGAATTCCCAGCGGGTTTTTTCCAAAAGAATTGGAATATTGTGGGGGAAGAAATCTGCTAAGCTATTATGGGTACTCTAAATTCTGGTCATATGCCCTCTTTTTAAATATGACAAATATTGCACTTATTCCAAAAGTCAAGGATCTGAAACGTGTTACAGATTTTAGACCTATAAGTCTATGTAATGTCATTTATAAATTGATCTCTAAGATTCTTGCAAATCGGTTGAAAAAAATATTGCCTTATATTATTTCACCTGTCCAAAGTGCCTTTGTTCCTGGGAGGTTAATTATAGATAATATGTTGGCTGCGTATGAGACTCTTCATACAGCGTACACCCGAATGAAGGGGAAGAAGGGCTTCATGGCTGTTAAGTTGGACATGAGCAAGGCCTACGATAGGGTGGAGTAGAGCTTTTTGGAGGCGGCTATGTGTCGACTGGGTTTTGCTCCAAGGTGGATACAACTCATCATATCAGTGTGTTACCACAGTTGAATATGTAATGGTGGTTAATGGGGAACCGTGTGGACATATTCAACCGAAGAGGGGATTGCGACAAGATGATCCTATTTCACCCTATCTATTCTTGCTATGTGCAGAGGCTTTGAGTGCAATGGCGATGAAGGCAAATGATGATGGGATTTTGACGGGGGTACCCACTTTGAGAAGGGGTCCTCAGATAAGTCACTTATTTTTTGCATATAATAGTTTACTATTTTGCAGATCAAATCTATCTCAATGGGACGCTCTAACAAATGTGTTAAGGACTTACAAAGCTACTTCTGGGCAACAGCTCAATAAGAATATGACGTCAATATTTTTCAGTCGGAATACCCGAGTGGTAGAGAGGGATGCGATTCTACAGATTTCTAGGCTATCATCTACTCAGTGGTATGATAAGTATTTGGGGTTGTCTGCTTTGGTGGGTAAGTCTCGAATGACAGAGTTTAAGGCCATTACTAATAGGGTGTGGAAAAAGTTGCAAGACTGGAAACTTAAATTTTTGTCCTAGGCTAGCAAGGAGATTCTTCTTAAGCCGATGGTACAGGCAATACCTACCTTTTGCAGGAGTGTTTTCCATCTCCCGAAAGCTCTTTGTTTGGAGATATATTCACAAATGCAAAAATTTTGGTGGGGGCATAAAGATAATAAATCCTGAGTGCATTGGACGAGTTGGAAGCGAATGGGTCTTTCCAAGGAAGCTGGAGGAATGTGGTTTCGTGATTTCACAAGTTTTAATAAGGCTTTGTGATGCAGCGATAGATCGTTTATAATCAAGAATTCAGCAAGTAGAAGGGATAAATATTCCTAAGATTGTGAGACTATCACAAAATCAAATATATCTTCTCTAAACAATAGATACTCTCTAAAGCTTGAAGGAAAATAATCAAGAAACTCAACTCTAATATTCTTATTAACGAAATCAAATAATAATAATCTGCATTCTCAGGGCTCTAAGCATTTATTTATAGCCCCAAGACTCCTAGTCCTAAGATAACAATGAAATAAAGTTAATTTAGAAGTCTACGAAATAAAACTAAACCAATTAAAAGACTAACAAAAAAACCTAATTCAAATAAAAGACTGAAAGATAAGATGAAATAAAATACTAACAAAGAAACCTAATTTAAATAAAAGACTAACAGATAAGATAGGTCATTCTAATCTACATCATCCTCCCCAAGTTGGAGAGAATTCGTCCTCGAATTTGCATTCTCATCTGACGAGTCATCTATAAACGGAACAAGGTGTTTGACATTAAAGACATCAAATGTCTTAATATGGCTTGGTAGCTTCAACCGGTATGCATTCAGATTGATCTTTTTGATTATCTCTAAAGAACCCACCTTACGAGCAGCCAACTTGTTGTACTCTCCCACAGGAAACGTGTCCTTTGTTAAGATAGCCCACACGAAATCTCCCTCTTCAAATTCTACAGCTCATCTCTTCTTGTCAGCACTCGCCTTATACTTTGCTGTGGACTCTTGCAATTTCTGAATTGTTAGTTTGTGGCCCTCTTGTATCTAGGCCATTAGGTCTTCTGCTGTCGTGTTTGTTCGCTTCATGTCCGGGATAGGTTCCAAATCTAGTGGGGCACAAGGATTACTCCCATAAATGATGGTAAATAGGTGATGCAGGGTTAGAACGAATATAATTAAGAAAACAGTAAACAGAAGGGATAAATATTCCTAAGATTGTGAGACTATCACAAAATCAAAGAAATCTTCTCTAAGCAAAAGATGCTATCTAAAGCCTGAAGGAAAATAACCAAGAAACTCAACTCTGAGTATTCTTATTAAACAAACTCAATAATAATAATCAACTGTTTTTTCAAATGGTCTAAGCCTGTATTTATAGGCTTAGAGGCTAAAGCATAAAAGAGGTTAACATAAACTAGGATTACACATCCTAGTAGAAAAAGTAAACTAAAACAGAGTCCAATAAGGAAAAGTAATTAACAAGGCGGTTTAAGCCAAAACATGGCTAAGCGTCCGGACGGATAAGTGGCCGTCTGGACGGGACACTAAAAGTAACCCGTCCGTCCGGATGGGGATCGAACTGCCTGCGAACAACGCATTCCGGAAGCTTCCTGGAAAGCTACGGGTCCGAACTGGCTGAGGGGCCGTCCGGACGGTGGTCCCTTGTCCTTCGAGTTTGTGACCGTGTCACCATCCTCCGAGGTGTCTTCATGCTTACGTCACTCCGGTTTATCTTCATAAACCCTGAGACTATCTGATCCACATCATCCTCCCCAGGTTGAAGAGAATTCGTCCTCGAATTTGCATCCTCCTCTGATGAGTCCTCTATAAATGGAACAAGGTTTTTGACATTAAAGACATCAGATGTCTTAATATGGCTCGGTAGCTTCAACCGGTATGCGTTTGGATTGATTTTTGCAATTATCTCTACCGGACCCACTTTACGAGCTGCCAGCTTGTTGTATTCTCCCACAGGGAATCTGTCTTTTGTCAAGATAGCCCACACGAAATCTCGTTCCTCAAATTCGACGGCTCTTCTCTTCTTGTCGGCGCTTGCCTTATACTTGACAGTAGACTCTTGTAATTTCTGGATTGTCAATTTGTGGCTTCCTGGATTTGGGTCATCAGGTCTTCCGCTGTTGTGTTTGTTCTCGTCATGTCTGGGATAGGTGCCAAGTCTAGTGGGGCACGAGGATTACTCCCATAAATAATGGTAAATGGGCTTAAGCCTGTGCTCCGGATTGTGGAACGGTTGTAGGCAAACTCGGCTTGAAACAATTTCGTATCCCATGACTTAATGTGTTCCCCCACCAAACTTCGAAGTAGAGCCCCCAATGATCGATTAACGACTTCTGTTTGTCCATTTGTTTGTGGGTGGTAGGCATTACTGAAATCAAGTTTTGTGCTTGATAACCTCCATAAGCATCGCCAAAAGTGGCTAAGGAATCTTGTGTCACGGTCCGATACTATCGACAGAGGTAAGCCATGGAGGCGGTATACCTCTCTAAAGTATAATTGTGCCACATTGACCGCATCGGCGGTTTTCTTGCATGCGATGAAGTGCACCATTTTAGAGAATCTATCAACAACCACAAAGACTGAATCATTACCTTTTTGTGTCCTTGGTAAGCCCAGCACGAAATCCATGCTCACATTTGTCCATGGTTGTTCTGGAATGGGGAGAGGTAAATATAGGCCAGCATTGGTAGCCGATCCTTTTGATATTTGACAAACCCTGCAACTCTTCACTAGTTTGTCCACTTCTCTCCGCATACTTGGCCAATAGAATTATTCGGCCACCAATTGCAATGTTTTATCTCGCCCATGTGACCTTCGTCATGGTGTTCTTTGATAATTTTTAGTCGTAGGCTCCCTTCAGGAATGCACAGCTGAGTGCCTTTGAAAAGGAACCCATTATGCAATACAAAGCCTCCTTGTGCTCTTGTGGACACATCTTCCAAAATAGGGTCAAAAAACGGGTCAGTAGATAAGGAATCTTTCAATAATTCAAACCCTATTACCTCTGATGTCATGGTAGTGAGTAATGATGTTTTTCGGCTGAGGGTGTCGGCCACTTTGTTCAATGCCCCTGATTTGTGCTTGATGGTGAAAGAAAATTGCTAAACGAAAGCGGCCCATTTAGCATGTCGAGCGGATAACTTATCTTGACTGTTGAGGTGCTTCAATGCTTCATGGTCAGAGTACAAGATGAAGTCATTATAGGCGAGGTAGGAGCTCCAATGCTTTAGCGACTGTACTAATGCATAGAACTCAATGTCGTAAGTACTATAATTGAGTTGTGCGCTCTTCAACTTCTCACTTAAATAGGCCACTGGTTTGCTCAATTGGCTAAGCACCGTTCCAATGCCTATCTTGGATGCATCGCAATGCAATTCGAACGATATGTCAAAGTTAGGAAGGACTAATAATGGAGCTGTGGTCAATTTGACCTTGATCAACTCAAAGGCGTTAGTAGCTACCTCATTCCATGAGAATTTTCCCGCCTTCATGCATTCCGTGATTGGTGCCAATATGGTGCTGAAATTGTGAATGAAACGACGATAAAAGGACCCCAATCCATGAAAACTACGTACCTCATGTAGTGTAGTAGGGAGAGGCCAATCGCGAACCGCTGCTACTTTAGATTCGTCCACTGCTAATCCATCCTTGGACACCACATAGCCAAGGAAAAGTACTGAGTCGGTCATGAAAGAACACTTGGCCAATGCTGCGTAAAATTTCTCTTGTCGTAGCACAAGGAGTACCTCCCGTATGTGTTGGATGTGTGTATCTGGATCGGAGCTATAAATGAGGATGTCGTCGAAGTAGACGACCACTGATTTGCCGATGAATGGGCGGAATATCTGGTTCATTACTCGCATAAAGGTACTGGGAGCATTAGATAATCCAAACGGCATCACTAACCATTCATAAAGTCCCTCACGCGTTTTAAACGCTGTCTTCCACTCATCGCTAACCCTTACTCGGATTTGGTGGTAACCACTCTTCAGATCCAGTTTGGTAAATATAGTTGCCCCACTCAATTGATCCAATAAATCATCTAATCGTGGAATGGGAAATCTATAGCGTANAACAGGTGGCAGGCATCCATGGCCACCACGTCACACCAAGTGTTATCTTTATATTTGGTGCCAATAGAAAAATGTACAAGGCAACGTCTTGAAACTATTACCTCGTTTCCCTTCTTGAGCCACTCCAAGCGATATGGTGTGGGGTGTTTCTCTATGTCTAGGGCCAGCTTCTGAACTGCTTCTTCTGCTACCACGTTCTCACAACTACCTCCATCTATGATTAGTTTGTAAACCTTACCTCCAATAGTGCATGTGGAGTGAAAAAGGTTGTGCCGCTGGTCGTCATCTCCTTCCGTCTTTCGGGGTGTAAGACATATCCTCCTCACCATTAAGCTAGGCCCGCTATCTCCGGTAATGAGTTCTTCTTCCACGTCCCCGTAGTTGTCAAAGATTTGTTGCTCTTCTTCATCGCCTTGCTCATCGAAGGCGCTTCCCGAGTCAATGAGTAGACCCTTTTCCATATTTATCTCCCTTGCGGCAATCTACAATTCTGTGGCCTGGTTCACCACACTTAAAGCATTTAGGCCCATTCGTCGTTGCGCTCCGGTTGGGTGGGCCGGTTGTAATTGGAGCCCTGTTTGGGATTGTTGATTGAGTGGTGTCTCGAGGTGTGAACGGCTCATTGTAGCGAGTCGTGCTGCCCCCTATGATACGCCCAAAGAAGCCTGTGGGTCCTCTGGTTGCCGTTTTCTCCAATAGAAGGGCTCTTTGATGAGCCGTAGATACGTTAACGGGATCGAAAAGATTTAATGAATCTTGCATGTTTTGTCGCAGCCCTCCGATGTATCGGGATACTAATTGATCATCCGTCTCGGCTAACTCAACCCGTGTCAAGTATTTGTAGAACTCCTCCGTGTACTCATCCACGGTCCTCGAACCTTGTTTTAAATTCTGTAGCCGTTGGTACATGGTTCGAGTGTAGTTGTATGGCAAGAAGGCCGGCCGCATGTACTTCAACAGTTTCTCCCATCTGTTGATTTTTGATTTGCCTAGCCGAGTCCTGGATTGCTTCAGTTGCTGCCACCACGCTGCATCTCTTGGTTGCGACCAAAGAAACTCGTCGATCCTCAGGTACCCCCTTGAAATCAAGAACTTCTTCAGCTGCCGCTATCCAGTCCAAGAATTCCTCGGGTTGGAGACCCCCGTTGAATTCCAGAATATCGAGTTTGAAACCGGATTCCCATCGATTGGCATGAGCTTGTACAAGGGGTTGATGTATGTCTTCCTCCTTCGAGTCGTGCGGTGAGGGTATATGCCGACGTCTGTCTTGAACATTCTTGATGGACAATTGCCTTGTGAGGACTGCAATTTGTTCCCTCAAGCTGGCAAATTGTGCTTCCGAATGTGCCTGATAGGCTACCGGTGATTCTTCTCTAACTGGTTCTTCACGATCATTACCGTCCTCCGAGTGTGCAAAGCGGTTACCCCTTCCCCTTGTGACTGGCGCCATGGAAAGAGACTGGGCTCTGATACCAACTGATGCAAGGTTAGAACGAATATAATCAAGAAAATAGTAAACAGAAGGGATAAATATTCCTAAGATTGTGAGCCTATCACAAAATCAAAGAAATCTTCTCTAAGCAAAAGATGCTATCTAAAGCCTGAAGGAAAATAACCAAGAAACTCAACTCTGAGTATTCTTATTAAACAAACTCAATAATAATAATCAACTGTTTTTTCAAATGGTCTAAGCCTGTATTTATAGGCTTAGAGGCTAAAGCATAAAAGAGGTTAACATAAACTAGGATTACACATCCTAGTAGGAAAAGTAAACTAAAACAGAGTCCAATAAGGAAAAGTAATTAAAAAGGCGGTTTAAGCCAAAACACGGCTAAGCGTCCGGATGGGACACTAAAAGTAACCCGTCTGTCTGAACGGGAATCGAACGGCCTGCGAACGGCGCGTTCTGGAAGCTTCCTGGAAAGCTATGGGTCCGGATGGGCTGAGGGGCCGTCCGGACGGTGGTCCCTTGTCCTTCGAGTTTGTGAGCGTGTCACCATCCTCCGGGGTGTCTTCATGCTTACGTCACTCCGGTTTATCTTCATAAACCCTGAGGCTATCTGATCCACATCAACAGGCTAAAGCCTATGCTTCAGTTTGTTGAACGGTTGTAGGCAAAGTTGGCTTGGAACAATTTTGTATCCCATGACTTGATGTGTTCTCCCACCAAACTCCGAAGTAGTGCTCCCAATGATCGATTAACGACCTCTATTTGCCCATCTGTTTATGGATGGTAGGTGCTGCTGAAATCGAGTTTTTTGCTTGACAACCTCCATAAGCATCGCCAAAAGGGCTAAGGAACCTTGTGTCGCGGTCGGATACTATAGACAAGGGTAATCCATGGAGGCGGTATACCTCTCTGAAATATAATTGCGCCACATTGACCGCATCGGCGGTTTTCTTGCACGCGATAAAATGCACCATCTTAGAGAATCTATCAACAACCACAAAGATGGAGTCATTACCTTTTTGGGTCCTTGGTAAACCCAACACAAAATCCATTCTCACATTTGTCCATAGTCGTTCCGGGATAGGAAGAGGCAAATATTGTTGGGTTGGGTTTCCCTCCTAAGTAGAGGATGGCCCAAACACAGTGTAACTAGCCCATATGGAGAGGCCCATTTGGGAGAGTAGGGTTTAATAACCCTATCCTTTGCTGTGGCAAAGAGTAAGATAGAAATACAATAAAATAAAAGAAATAGAGCTGCCGCCAGAGATAGAGAGAAAGAAAATAGAGTTTCTGGAATTTTCTGTCCGGTCTTGATCAACTGCTCCAATCAATGAGCATTCGTGGTCCGATTGAGTTGAAACTTTGTAGGGATGTTCATGACACGTGACTCCTCATTGTGAACGGTGGAGACTGGATTCTGAACACTCTGCATCTGTTTTTAGCCTGTGAACAGTAACCTCTATTTTGGTGAGATCTTTCTTGAATTCTTGTAGAAGTTGATTTGTGCCAAGAAATTGTATTTCTTGAAGACAATAGCTGATTGTATGCCTCTAGTTGAGACTAGAGAAGACTCATGTATTCCTATTATTGTTGATAGTGGAATTGTTTGAGTGGACTACGGTCCCGTGGTTTTTTCCTTCTCACATTGGGAAGGTTTTCCACGTAAAATTGTGTGTCATGTGCTTGTGGTGTTTGGATATATATTTTCCGCATATATATTGCTCTATTTTATAGTTTCCTACAGATTCACACAAAGAGTGAGTTTTGTGTATTGTTGTTTCTCCCAACAAAGTGGTATCGGAGCGAGGTGCGATCGAGCGCCCTAAATATCTTGTGTTGAATAATGGAGGCTAATCTAAGTAGAATGGTGTCTTTGAATGGTTCAAATTATCATATATGGAAAGGTAAAATGGAAGACCTACTTTATGTGAAACAATTCCATTTACTTGTGCTTGCGTCTGAGAAGCCAGAAAATAAATCTGATGAAGAATGGACTTTGTTGCATAGACAAGTCTATGGATATCTTAGGCGGTGGGTAGATGATAATGTTTTGAATCATGCACGCACACTTTGGAAAAAACTTGAGGAGTTGTATGCTCGTAAGACCGGAAATAGTAAAATGTTTTTGATGAAGCAATTGATGTATTTGAGATACCAAGATGGAACTCCCTTAACGGATCACTTGAACACTTTCCAAGGAATTATTAATTAGCTTGTTGGGATGGGTATCAAGTTTGATGATGAGGTTCAAGGGTTGTGTTTACATGGTAGATTGTCGGACTCTTGGTAGACATTTAGAATGTCACTATTTAACTTAGTTCCAAATGGTGTAATCAATATGGATCTAGCTAAAAGTAGTGTATTGAATGAAGAGATGAGAAGAAAATCACAGGGATCCTCTTCACAGTCAGAGGTGTTGATTACAGAAAGAAGGGGGACGAGTAAGAGCAAAGGTCCGAAAAATAGAGATAAAAACAGAAACAAGTCCAACAGGTTTGCCAATGTTGAGTGTCATCATTGTGGCATAAAAGGGCACATCGGGAGATATTGCAGACAGTTGAAGAGAGAGAACAAAGAGAAAGGGAAGGAGACACAAAATAACGATGGCAAGAATGATGATCGAGTTGCCACCACTACTTCCGGAGATTTCTTCACTGTTTATGATGATGATGTCATTAATTTTGCATGCCATGAGACCAGTTGGGTGATTGACAGTGGCGCTTCAACTCATGTTACATCTCGACAAGATTTCTTCATTTCCTATACAGCCGGTGACTTTGGGATAGTGAAGATGGGCAATGATGGTTTGGCCAAAATCGTTGGTATTGGAGATGTGTGCTTGGAGATGGCATGAAGTTAGTTCTTCGAGATGTGAAGCATATTCCTAACATCCGTTTGAACTTGATATCTGTAGGTAAACTTGATGATGATGGGTATTGCAGCACCTTTCATAATGGTCAGTGGAAGCTCACTAGAGGTGTTATGTTTGTTACTCGAGCCCATAAGTTTTCTACTTTGTACATGTTGCAAGCAAAACTCTCCAAAGGCATTATTAATGCAATGGATGACGAGTCTTCTACAGAGTTGTGGCATAAGAGACTCGCCCATGTGAGTGAGAAAGGCTTGGAAATATTGGCCAAGAAGAATTTGCTATCAGGAATGAAGAGTGCACCTTTGAAAAAGTGCACACATTGTTTGGCAGTGAAGCAAAACAGGGTTTCCTTCAAGAGTTCCCTTTTTACTAGAAAGACAGGTATACTTGATCTTGTACATTCAGATGTATGTGGTCCTACGAAGACTAGAACACTAGGTGGCTGCCTTTAATTTGTGACCTTCATAGATGATCATTCAAGGAAATTGTGGGTATATACCTTGAAAAGCAAAGATCAAGTATTAGATGTGTTTAAGCAATTCCAGGCCTCAGCTGAGAGACAAACTGGGAAGAAGTTAAGGTGCATCAGAACAGATAATGGGGGAGAGTATTTGGATCCTTTTGATGAATATTGTAGGCAACAGGGTATTCGGCATCAAAGGACACCTTCGAAGACTCCTCAGTTGAATGGTTTAGCTGAAAGAATGAATAGAACACTGGTTCAGAGAGTAAGATGTTTGCTTTCACAATCACAGTTGCCAAACTCCTTTTGGGGGGAGGGTTTGAGCACATCAGTACATGTTCTTAATCTCACACCATGCATTCCACTTCAGTTTGATGTACCAGACAGGGTTTGGACTGGCAAAGATGTTTCTTATGATCATTTGTGTGTCTTTGGATGTAAGGCATTTGTGCATATTCCCAAAGATGATAGGTCTAAGCTGGATGTGAAGACTTGACAATGTATCTTCCTAGGCTATGGCCTAGATGAGTTTGGCTACAGATTGTATGATCCAGTTGAGAAGAAACTAGTGAGAAGCCGAGATGTTGTGTTTATGGAAGGTCAAACTATACATGATATTGAGAAGACAGAAAAAGTAGTGCCTCAATACAGTGATGGTTTGATTGACTTGGATTCGACTTCTTTGACAGATTTGCCAGCACAGGTTGAACATGATGTTCAAAATGACTACCAAGGTCCAGGTGATACAGATGTTCCTTTACAGGATGAATCTCATGATCAGTTGCCAGTACCAGAGATACCACCAGATGTTCCACTCAGAAGGTCTACCAGAGATCGACATCCTTCCACTCGGTATTCTGTAGATGAGTATGTGTTATTAACTGACAGGGGAGAGCCCGAGTGTTATGCAGAAGCCATGGAAGATGAACGTAAGTCAGAGTGGGTTGATGCTATGCAAGATGAGATGAAGTCATTGCATGACAATCACACTTTTGATTTGGTGAAGTTGCCTAAAGGTAAGAGAGCTTTGACAAACAGGTGGATTTATAGGGTGAAGTAGGAAGAACACACTTCACAACCACGGTACAAAGCTAGACTGGTTGTCAAGGGATTCAGACAGAGAAAAGGTATTGACTTTGATGAGATTTTCTCTCTTGTTGTGAAGATGTCATCCACTCGTGTTGTTCTTGGTTTAGCAGCTAGCCTAGACTTAGAGATTGAAGAAATGGATGTGAAAACTGCCTTCCTTCATGGTGATTTGGAGGAAGAGATTTATATGGAACAGCCAAAGGGTTTCAGGGTGAAAGGAAAAGAGGACTATGTGTGTCGGCTTAAGAAAAGTCTTTATGGTTTGAAGCAGGCACCTAGACAGTGGTATAAGAAGCTTGACTCTGTTGTGGAGGAGCAAGGCTACAGGAAGACTACTTTTGACCATTGTGTTTTTGTGCAAAAATTCCCTGATGGTGATTTTATTATTCTATTGCTTTATGTTGATGATATGTTGATTGTTGGCATGAATTCTTCTAGAATTGACAGGTTGAAGAAGCAATTAAGTCAATCATTTGCAATGAAGGACTTGGGGCCAGCAAAGCAGATTCTTAGGGTTCGTATTCATAGATCTAGAAAAGACAAGAAGCTGTTTATATCACAGGAGCAATACATTGAGAAAGTGCTTGAGAGGTTCAACATGAACAATGCTAAAGTGGTTAGCTCTCCTCTTGCTACACACTTTAAGTTGAGCACAAAGCAAAGCCCTTCGACAGATGAAGAGAAGGAAGATATGGAAAGAATTCCATATGCCTCAGCAGTAGGAAGCTTGATGTATGCAATGGTTTGTCTGAGGCCAGACATAGCCCATGCAATTGGAGTTGTAGCCGGTTTCTTTCAGATCCATGAAGAGAACATTGGAATACTGTAAAGTGGATTATGAGATATCTACGAGGGACTTCCAAGTTGTGTCTTAGCTTTGGGAGTGGTAAACCAATGTTGGTTGGCTATACGGATTCTAATATGGCTGGAGATGTGGATACCCGTAAGTCTACTTCGGGTTACTTGATCACTTTCTCAGAAGGGGCTGTTTCTTGGCAGTCAAGGTTACAAAAATGTATTGCACTTTCTACAACTGAAGCAGAGTTGATAGCAGCAATGGAAGCTTGTAAAGAGTTGCTATGGATGAAAAAGTTTTTATAGGAGCTTGGTTTCAAGCAACGACAATATGTGTTATTTTGTGATAATCAGAGTACTATCCACCTTGCAAAGAACTCCTCATTTCATTCGAGATCGAAACATATCGATGTAAGGTACCATTGGATAAGAGATACTCTCAATGACAAGTTGTTAACTCTTGAGAAAATTCACACCGATGATAATGGCTCTGATATGTTAACGAAGGCTCTAACAAGGGAGAAGCTTGAGACTTGTCGCTCGATCACCGGGATGGCGAATCCCTCCACCTAGTCGGGAAGGGGGAGATTTGTTGGGTTGGGTTTCCCTTCTAAGTAGAGGATGGCCCAAACATGTGTGTAACTAGCCCATATGGAGAGGCCTATTTGGGAGAGTAGGGGGTTTAATAACCCTATCCTTTGCTGCGGCAAAGAGTAAGAGAGAAATACAAGAAAATAAAAGAAATAGAGATGCCGCCAGAGATAGAGAGAAAGAAAATAGAGTTTCTGGAATTTTCTGTTCGGTCTTGATCAACTGCTCTGATCAACGAGCATTCATGGTTCGATTGAGCTAAAAATTTGTAGGGATGTTCATGACACGTGACTCCTCATTTTGAACGGTGGAGATTGGATTCTGAGCACTGCATCTGCTTTTAGCCCTTGAACAGTAACCTCTATTTTGGTGAGATCTTTCTTGAATTCTTGTAGAAGTTGATTTGTGCCAAGAAATTGTATTTCTTGAAGACAGTTGCTGATTGTATGCCTCTAGTTGAGACTAGAGAAGACTCATGTATTCCTACTATTGTTGACAGTGGAATTGTTTGAGTGGACTACGGTCCCGTGGGTTTTTCCTTCTCACATTGGGAAGGTTTTCCACGTAAAATTGTGTGTCTTGTGCTTGTGGTGTTTGGATATATATTTTCCGCATATATATTGCTCTATTTTATAGTTTCCTATAGATTCACACAAAGAGGGAGTTTTGTGTATTGTTGTTTCTCCCAACAAATATAACCCGGCATTGGTAGCTAATCCTTTTGATACTTGACATATCCAGCAACTCTTCACAAGTTTGTCCACTTCTCTCTGCATTCTCGGCCAATAGAACTGTTCAGCCACCAGTTGTAGTATTTTATCTCGCCCCATGTGACCTTCGTTATGGCGTTCTTTGATAATTTTCAACCGCAAACTCCCTTCAGGAATGCACAATTGAGTGCCTTTGAATAGGAACCCTTTATGCAATGTGAAGCCTCCCTGCACTCCCGTGGATATGTCCTCCATAATAGGGCCAAAAAAGGGGGTCAATAGATAAGGAATCTTTTAATAATTCAAAACCGATTACCTCGGATGTCATGGTGGTGAGCAATGATGTTTTCCAGCTAAGGGCGTCAGCCACTTTGTTCAATGCCCCCGACTTGTGCTTAATGGTGAATGAAAATTGTTGCACGAAAGCGGTCCATTTAGCATGTCGAGCAAATAACTTATGTTGACTGTTGAGATGTTTCAGTGCTTCATGGTTAGAGTACAAGATGAAGTCATTATAGGCGAGATAGGAGTTCCAATGTTTTAGTTACTGCACCAATGCGTAGAACTCAATGTCGTAAGTACTGTAATTGAGTTGTGCGCTCTTCAACTTCTCATTGAAATAGGCCACTGGTTTGCTCATTTGGCTAAGCACCGCTCCAATGCCTATCTTGGATGCATCACAATGCAATTCAAACGGTATGTCAAAGTTTGGAAGAACTAATAATGGAGCTGTGGTCAATTTACATTGATCAACTCGAAGGCGTTAGTAGCTACCTCATTCCATGAGAACTTTCCCTCCTTCATGCATTCTATGATTGGTGCCAATATGGTGCTAAAGATTTTAATGAAGCGACGATAAAAAGACACCAATCCATGAAAACTGCGTATCTCATGTAGTGTAGTAGGAAGAGGCCAATCACGGACTACTGCTACTTTTGATTCATCCACCGCTAACCCATCCTTGGACACCACATAACCAAGGAAAAGTATTGAATCAGTCATGAAAGAACACTTGGCCGGTGCTGCACAAAATTTCTCTCATCGTAGCACAAGTAGTGATGCGAACCTCAATGATATGCCATTGAGACCCAACAACAATATTGGAATATAGACCCAAGAAAGCTAAAATTCAGATTTGATAACATTATAAATAGCATGGACTCATTGTAAGAGGATGGACTCATTGTAACAAAAGGACATGAAATGAAAAGATTAAAAATGTGAGGTTTTGCTTCTATTGGTTCTTCAAAGAACCTCTGAACTTATCAAGGATTCTTCCTTGTGACGTTCAAAATTTATACCTTCGGTTCATGATTTACTTATAATCATTGGGTTGGGGTTTTGCTACTTTATACCTTTGGTTCACGTTTTATTTATAAACGCTGGGTCGAGGTTTTGTTACTTTATTCTTTTGGTTCGCGTTTTATTTGTAAACGTTGGGTCAAGGTTTGTAACTTTATACCTTTGGTTCGCATTTCAATTATAAACGTTGGGTCGGGGTTTGCTATCAAATCTGAATTTTAGCTTTCTTGGGTCTATATTCCAATATTGTTTGTTGGGTCTCAACGGCGTATCGATTGAGGTTCGCATCAAGTAGTACCTCCCGTATATGTTGAATGTGTGTCTCGGGGTCAGAGCTATAAATGAGGATGTCGTCGAAGTAGACAACCACTTATTTGCCGATGAATGGGCAGAATATCTAATTCATTACTCGCATAAAAGTACTAGGAGCATTAGATAATCCAAATGGCATTACCAACCATTCATAAAGTCCTTCCTGCGTTTTAAACACTGTTTTCCATTCATCACTAATCCTCACTCGAATCTAGTGGTACCCACTCTTCAAATCTAATTTGGTAAATACAGTTGCCCCACTTAATTGATCCGATAAATCATCTAATCATGGAATGGGAAATCTGTACCGTACCGTGATTTTGTTGATTGCGCTGCTGTCCACACACATCCTCCATGTCCCATCTTTCTTGGGTGTGAGCAATGCTAAAAATGCACATGAGCTCAACCTCTCCCGAATGTGCCCTTTTGCCAGTAGTTCCTCCACTTGTCTTCGTAATTCTTCATGCTCTTTGGGACTCATGCAGTAGTGTAGTCGGTTGGGAAGGCTAGACCCGGGCACCAAATCAATTTGGTGTTGAATGTCACACAGGGGCGGTAGTCTTTTGGGAATACATCAACGAATTCCTCTAGCAAACCTATAACTGCCTCCAGTACAATCTCCATTGGGCTGCATTCTTTGTCGTAGAGTAGGTATACTTGATCAGCGTCGAGCATCTCTCTTATGAATTCTCATTTGGTTAGGAGTTTTGGCCCACTTCTTTTGGAGGATTGGGTACGTCTCCCTGGTTAGGTAGGAGAGTAAGCTTCACATTATCCACCAAGAAGCTGTAGATGTTCTTCCGTACATCGTGGTGCGCATTTCAATCATATTGCCATGGTCTCCCCAATAACAGGTGGCAGGCATCCACGGCCACCACGTCACACCAAGTTTTATCTTTATATTTGGTGCCAATAGAAAAATTTACAAGGCAGCGTTTTGATACTATTACTTCGTTTCCCTTCTTGAGCCACTCCAAGCGATATGGTGTGGGGTATTTCTCTGTCTCTAGGGCCAACTTTTGAACTGCTTCTTCTGCTACCACGTTCTCACAATTGCCTCTATCAATGATTAGCTTGCAAACCTTACCCCCAATAGTACATGTTAAGTGAAAAAGGTTGTGCCGCTGTCCATCATTACCTTCTACCTTTCGGGGTATAAAACATATCCTTTGCACCATTAAGCTAGGCCCATTATCTCCGGTAGTAAATTCTTCTTCAACGTCCCCGTAGTCGTCGAAGGTTGCTTCTTGCTCTTCTTCGTCATCTTGCTCATCGAAGGCGTTTCCCAAGTCAATAAGTAGACCCTTTCCATATTTTTTTCCCTTGCGGCAATCCGCAATTCTGTGCCCGGTTCGTCCCATTTAAAACACTTTGGCCCATTCATCGTTGCACTCCGGTTAGGTGGACTGGTTGTAATTGGAGCCCGATTTGGGATTGTTGATTGGGTGGTGTTTCGAGGTATAAACGACCCGTTGGAACGAGTCGTGCTACCCCCTATGCCACGCCCAAAGAAACCTGTGGATCCCCTTGCTGCTGTTTTTTCCAATAGAAGGACTCTTTGATGAGTGATGAGTACCATTTAGTGCTTATCCGAACCCTTTAATTTATGTTTATTAAGCCTTTAGCCTTGTTAATATCTAACATTTTAGTTTGTTTTAGTATTTTATAGTGTTGCAGGTCCTTGCATTCATATTATGGTCAAAGGGGTGAAAAAGGGCATAAGAATTAAAGTTGTGTTCCCTACCACTGCGCTCGAGCATACAAGGAGCGATCGAGCGCACTGCGATTGACCCCAAGGAACGCGATCGAGCGCATGCCTTGTCAGCCCGCATCTCACGCGTTGCCCTAGCCGCCATCATTTTCAGCCTTGCGCCGTGGAACTTCTGAGGCAGTTACGAGTGATCAAGCGCACCTTTGACGATCAATCACATACGTGCCTGCGCTCGAGCGCACAACCTAAGATCAAGCGCACCTTTGTGACCTGGCAGCACCTTAGTTTTCTATAAATATAACACTTGTGTAAATTTTCACCAGAGACATTTTCTTGGGCGCATTTTAAGAGCTTTTGCCTATGTTTGGCTCTACTCTACCCATCTTATTTGTTAAGCCTTATTGCTTTATTAATTTTAATGTCTAGTTCATTTTGTTCTTGTTTCCCTCTTACATGGGAGGCTAAATCCTCAACTAAGGTTGAGGATGAAGCCTCACCATTAATCTAATGCTAGTATTTACATTATGTTATTTAAATTCCGTCTTTCACTTATAGCTTAGTCGTTTCAATTTGGTTTAGTAACAAAATCAAGTTCGATTGCACCGTAGTCGTTTATTCCTTGTCTTTCGTCCGATGGATACATTCCATCTTTCGATTTACGTTCATTTATCCATTGTAGTTTGTATTAAATCACATTCACTTTGGATCCTTTGGCCTAAATCGTTTATGGTTTGTCTTTTGTCAAAGAGACGGATACTTTGAATCCTTCGATAGGCACAAGAGATTATGTTTTGATTCAATCGATAGACAGATTAATTAATGTAGTGTTTTTAACTAGCATTTTTGATTTGGTGAGGTGGAGTCCTTAACTTTAGTGTTTTATTTTGTTTATTTCATTGCATTAATTTAGTTTATGTTTCCGTTGTTACACAAACACCCACTCGGGGCTAGGTTAAGATACTATTAATCTAGAAGTTAAAATTAGTTTTTAAACAATCACGGTTCTCTATAAATACGAACACGTACTTGCGCAAACGCTATACAAACCACGATTCATTCTATTGCAAGTACTAAATTTGGTACGATCAAATTTTGGTGCCATTGCCGGGGATTCGGTTGTTTTGTTGGAATTGATTTTATACTTAGATTAATTTTATCTTTCTACTAATTATTTTAATTTCAGCAATTATTTTATTTATTTCGTGCTTTTGTATAGAAAAAAATTTCCTTAAAAAAACTTAGAATATGTTTGTTTAGCTATTTTGAGTGTTTGATTAAGTTGCTGGAAAATCACTCTGTAACTGCGATCGATCACACCTCTGTTGCGATCGAGCGCATTTGCACCATTCACAGCACAGTCGCATGCCTGCGCTCGCTTAGTACGCAGTTGCGTGCGAGTGCAGATTTCAAACCAGGCACAGTGCGCTTGTGCGATCGATCGTATCCTTGTTGAGATCGATCGCACTTGCAGCAGACTTCCACATTTTACGCTTACGCTCGATCACACGGTACCTGCGCTCGAGCGCACCTCTGCAGTCAGCACCAACAGACCTGAGGCAGCTAAGTTTTAATTTTTTATTTTTGTTTAATTGTCAGTTTTTTTCTTTTAATTGTTTATTTTATTCTGTCTGTTTTCATTTATTTACTTCTTGTTGTTAGTTTTAGTTAATTTATTTTTATTTGTTTAATTAGTTTATTGTTTTGTTAGTTTATTGTCTAGTTATTTGTTTGGTTTATTTTTATTAAGTTTTTGTTTATTTTATTTTATTTTTGTAAGATGGTTATTGTTTCTTGTGGGATATTTTAAACTGTATGGGTGAAGCATGAGTCTTCCGTTCAATTATTTCAATATTTCCCCTAGCTGTAGGACACAAAATCCCACCAATTTTCACCTACATAAACCATGTTCACACTGCTCTAGCCCTTACCACAGTTTGGGTGTTTGTCCACATTGGAGACAATTTTCTAATTTTTCCCATGAGCAGATGAACACCAGTTTCTTTAGTCTTGGGTTTGAATCAAATTTAAATTTTTATAACCCAAACTGGAGCAACCATTCTGATTTTTCGTTGCATGCTCATGCTACGAAAAATTATGCTCCCCAAGTTGACGAACTGCACCATCCTGATTATCCGCAGTTCGACAACCAATCTTCTTTCCATTCATCATACGACTGTCCTCCTAAGCAATCTTCTTTAGAATAAACTCTTAAGGAATTCATGGAATTAGTCGGCCAACCCACCATTCCTGCGTCACAAGAACCATCATTAGAAGACACACTTGAGGCGTTTAGGAAAACAATCAACTAACCTTGTCAAGAAATCACAGATACCACTATGGCAAATACTGAAGCAATTGCAAGGTTGGAAGGACAGCTCGGTCATCTAGTTGTTGAATTCAACAGAATTGAGGAAGAGGAACTTCAAAGTCAGGAGATGGCAAGACGGCAGTACATGATTGATAAGGATTGCCCTAGCGATCCTCATCATGAGCATGTCCAAGCCACCACCACACTTGTTAGTGAGGAAAGAGCTGATAACCATGAGGAAGAAGAAGAGATGGAGGAACAGATTGAACCCCCGCCAATTTCAAATTGGTCCAATGACAAGAAAGTGAGTACTGAAGCTCATTCTTTTGTCACAATCCCTCTCGAGACACAACAAGCTTCATCTTTCCAATGTATCGAAGAACCATCTTATGTCGAGATTTTCAAGGTATCATGCACAGAAAGGTGAAAATATAGGAATAGGCATACGAAGAAAATTTTTCAAAGAAAGCAAATTTGCTACATAAGATGGCGGAACATCCTTCTAGAGGGGTATCAAATTCTTAAGAAGAAATGATGGAAGGGATTGGTTAGACACCCATATGAACGAGGAAGGTGCGGCATTTTTTTTCTTTTTTTTTCGCACTGCATTTTTTATTTATTTTCTTTTTGTTATTTTATTTCCTGTCATTTCATTTTTTTTATTATTTTATTTTATTCAGTTTCTAAAAGCAATTAACTTTTTTATGTTTGTGCTTGTGAGAAAAAGATTGTTGTTAGTTTTTGACAGGTGTTTGGATGTTTAAGTTTGGGGAATGCCTTGACCTTTGCACATCTCGGTTCCTTATCCCACTGTAATGTATTTTTTTCCACATTGGGGACAATGTATTATTTAAGTTTGGGGGTGTAGACAAATACTTTGTCTGTCTGTTTTGTTTTGTTTTGTTTTTTTCTGTATATATTTGTTTTTGTCTGTATATAAAATTTTTTCTTTTTGTTTATTGCTATGCTGTTGATTGGGCACAACTTACATCGTAACTATGGATTGCATATCATTGGTGTGTTTAACTTGTTTGAACATTGCATATCAGAAATCCCAATTTTTTATTCATGTGTTGGATTAGAGAGACTCCACTTGTTTGATTGATATTTCACATGCACACTAGCATTAGGGTCTGTGAGGTATGAGATTTAACTTTGAAGTGTGTGTCTTGAGATTTCTAGGTTTGCGATGTGATGTTGAAAACCTTGGTTGTTAATAAAATAAAATAAAAATCAGAAAATCATAATAAAGTGAGCTTTTCATTGAGTAACCGGACCTCTTGCCTCACAAAGCAATGAGTATTTGCGTAAAAAGATGAGAAATTTTAGCTAAGTAATTGTATAGCTAGTTTAGGCTCCATAACTCTTTTTACTTGAGTAATTAAGCCATAGGGATGTCTCTACATCTAGTGCTCTAAAATCGCCTGGTTTGGGAGCCACTGGCCTAACACTCATTACATAGGTCATTTAGAAGCTTAAGGGAGTCAAGCATTGCACAGCCTACACAAAAAAATTGCATCTTTCAATTCAAGCCTTGGTTAATTTATCACATTATTTTCCTTTGAATTTTGGGATACACATCTTTTAAAAATAATTGAAACCCCATGATCTTGTGTTAGTTCACTTTGCACTTTATATAGCATGTGCTGTCTCAATTTTTCAACCTTGAGTGAAATGATGTTTGGATGCCTGGATGATGTGGTTTGTATGTCCAATATGTTAAATTTGCTAATGATATATGAACCATGTGTTTGTGTGAAGGGCTTTATCCAGTAATAGCATAGTACCAAATAATTGTTTATGGGTGTCATTCCTGAAAAACCTTCACGAGACTTCACTCGTCTACTAGGGATGCCTAGAGGTTTAAAAGGCTTGTTGTATACGCTAAATGCAATCGTTTCTCCCACAAAAGCAAATTTATGTTTCTTATTTTTTTACTATGTTTTCAGTTTTGTTTTGCTAAGCGATTAGCGAAATGTAAGTTTGGGGGTATTTGATCGGTGTCAAATATTGTATATTGGACCCCCCTTAACTTATGTTTGTTATGCTTTTTGTTTTGTTAATATATCATGTTTTATGTTATTTTAGTGTTTTAGTGTGTTGTAGGTCATTGGTACAAATTGTGGTTTAAATGGGCAAAATTAAGCAAAGATGAAAATTTAGCCTCTGCCAGTACGATCAAGCGCACTTAGTGCGATCGAGTGCATTGCGCTCGAGCCCAAGGGGCGCGATTGAGCTCATGCCTCGTTAGCCCGTGAAGTCCGCGTCGCCCTAGCCGCCATTGCTAACTCCCTTGCGCCGTGGGATTTCAGAGCAGTTATATGCGATCGAGTGCATGGCGATCAAGCGCCACGCCTACGATCGAGCACATACAGCAGTACGGTCGAACGCACTGCATACGATCGAACACATGTGGGCCTGCGATCAAGCGCACCTCCTGTGCTCGAGCGCACCCCTGACCTGGCAACACACTTAATTTTGTCTATAAATAGAACCTCGTTGTTTTCTTTATTTCCTATGCTTGGGAGACAATTTGAGGCGCCCTTAGTAGCCCAAAACCTCACTGTTCTTCATTGTAAACAATCCTAAACGTCAATTTTATTAAGTGTTTTTATTTTTCTTTGTCGATTATGTTTTCCTTTAGCATGAGAGGCTAATCTTCAACTAAGGTTGAAGATGAAGTCTCACCATAGATTTAATTAATTTTTTTTATGTTGTTATGTTTAGTTTAATCCGTCGTTTAATGTTTGTGTGTCCGTTTCAATTTAGTTCGTGACAAACTGTGTTGATTGTTGTTTGCGAACCATTAAACGGCCAATATCCGTTGTGATAGGTCCGGGGTACATCGGATGATTTGATTTCGGTTCAATATCCGTTGTGACAGTTTAACGGATAATACATCGGATGATTTGTATAGGTTTTATAATAGCAATAATACATGCATGAAGCTTAATCGATAGGCGGATTTCTAGCATGATAACATATATCTAGATGTAGTGAGGTGGAGTCTAGACTTTAGTGTTTTTTATTTCTTTGTTTTTATTGCATTAATTTAGTTTATATTTTATGCACGCTACCTATTTGATATTGGGACTAGGTTAATGTAATATTAGTTTAGGCATTTTAAATTGGTTTTTGCCAAACCCGATTCCCTGTGGGTTCGACACTCGCACTTGTACAACCACTTTACTGCAAAACGATTCGTGCAATTGACGAGTACTATTTTTGTTACGACCAAATTTTGACGCCGTTGCCGGGGAATCGTTTGGTTTGTTGAAATTAATTTTACTTTTAGATTAGTGTTATTTTTCTACTAGTTTTTATTTTCAACAATTTCAATATTGTTCTTAGTTTATTTTCGTGTTTTTATTAATTTTTGTTAGTTTTTAGTTTAGTGTTTGGCAGTTTTTCTTAGTTTTTATAGATTCTAGAAAATTAGGCACTGATAGTGTGATCAAGCGCACCCTTGATGCGATCGAATGCACTTGAGCCTATTCCTTCACTGATCGCGTACCTGCGATCGCTTGCTACACAGCTGCATGTGAGCACGCGTTTCTGACAAAAAGCAAGGCAGTAATATGCTCAATCGCACCTCTGTTGCGATCGAGCGCACTTGCAGAGCCTGCTACATAGTTGCATGTATGCGATCAATCTTACTGCCCTGCGCTCGAGTGCAACTCTACTGATTGCACCAACATACCAGAGGCAGTATGTTCAAATTTTATTTAATTTTGCTTTGATTAATTGTTAGTTTAGTTTTTATTGTTTATTCTGCCTGTTTTGAGTATGTTCTCTGCTGTAGTTAGTTGTGTTTAGTTTATTTTTGCTTTTTATTGTTTATATAGTTTGCATGTGTTTAAATTGTTATATTTTGTTAGTTTTTATTTTTCTAAGCTAGTTTGTTTTTCTGTTTCTGTTAATGTTTCTGTGTTATCCGCATATGTTAATATTTGTTTAAGATTGTTTAGTTTTTATTCATTTATTGCTTATAATTTCTTGTTTAGTAGTTTGATCTTATTTTAGCATTTTAAAATTCATTTAGTTTGTGCATATTGATTCTATATTTGTTGTCTTCGTGGTCCCTGTTTTTGCTGTTTTTATTCATACTTGCTTACTTAGTTTATTGTTTTTCTAGTTTAGTTTAATTTCTGAATTAGTGTATGCATGGTTGACGATCCTTGAACTTAGAGTTAACACCCTTAGATCCCGACTTAGAGAGAAACCTTAGGAAAGCGCATAGAGCTCAAGCTGAGATGGAGGAAAATCAGAGGAATGCAAATCAAGAGGAACAAGAGGAATTCCAAGATGCAAGAGTTGGGAATGGGGAAAAAGAAGAGCATATGACGTGGATTTCACTACGTCACTCCGGGAACTTTTCGCACCAGTTGCGACTAGTTCCCATTCGTGCATAGTATTGCTACCGACTAATGCAATCCATTATGATCTAAAGCCACACGTCATCCAAATGTTACCATCTTTTTACAGCTTAGATCATGAAAATCCATATTCCCATCTGAAGAAATTCAAAAATATCTGTACTACCACCAAATTCCAAAATTTCTCTGAGGAAGCTATCCACCTTAGACTTTTTCTGTTCTCCCTTCATGATAGAGCCACGAAGTGGTTGGATTCCAACGCTCCTGGGTCTATTACATCCTGGGAAGACTTGTTGAAACAATTCTACAAGTTTTTCCCAATGTCCAGAGTAAATGAAGCAAGAAAAGAGATCAGTTCCTTTACTCAGGATGAGGACGAGAAATTCTCTGAGTGTTGGGGGCGATTCAAGGATTTGCTCATCAAATGTCCCCCTTATGGTTATGAAAAGTGGTGACTTGTGCAATTCTTCTACCAAGGGCTGTCTCAGCCCAACCGTAGCATGATAGAGTCGATGAATGAAAGGGCATTTTTTAACTTAACGAGTGATTTAGCTTATAAAGCTTTGGATAAATTGGCCGATGACGTGCAAATTATATTGCACTCGCAATGGCACGAACCGTTAGGTCGTATAGCTTCACTACCGTCAACCCAACCCTCTTGGGCACAACATGTATCGGGCTCACCCACTTGCTGTCAGAAATTGGATAGATGATCCCAGCATCTAACAATTTTATCACTTCTGCTCTCACAACCTCCTGCATTGCTGGGTTGAGCCTTCTCTGTGGTTCCCTCGATGGTTTGGAATTCTCTTCCAAGTGTATCTTATGCATAACCAACTAGGGGCTAATTCCCTTAATGTCCTCAATAGTCCAGCCAATAGCTTCCTTATGCTCCCTCAAAACTTCTAACAATTCCTCCTCTTGAGCATCCATCAAATCTGAAGCTATGATCACTGGCAAAGAATCGGCTGGACCTAGGAACTTATACTTCAAATTGTCCGGTAAAGGCTTAAGTTCCTTCTTCGGGGAATTAGGCACAGCTGTTTCCTCCTTCTCCTCGCTCACCAAAGGAGCGGTCTCCAAAAGTGCATCTGCCTACTCCATGAGTTTATCCAAATCCAAGTCTTCACCAAACTGAGCAAGGCATGCTTCCAGGGGGTCCTCTATGCTTGATTCTTCAATAACTTCATCCATGATCTCCTCAATCAAGCATACTTGATTCATTTGGTCATAATCAAGTGGTTGTTTTCTGATGTGAAAAATATTCAACTCCACCGTCATATTTCCAAAAGAAATCTTCATCACCCTCGACCTACAATTTATCAGGGTGTTAGCTGTAGCTAAAAATGGTCACCCTAGAATCACAGGGATCTCACTCCCTATCACCTGAACTGGCTCTATGTCCAACACAATGAAATCTACGGGGAAATAAAACTTGTCCACCTTAATCAATACATCCTCAACTATTCCCCGTGGAATCTTCACCGACCGATCAGTAAGTTGCAGTGTCATGGATGTGGGCTTCAGCTCTCCTAGCCCTAACTGCAAATAGACTGAGTAGGGCAACAAATTTACACTTGCTCCCAAATCCAACAGTGCCCTCTCAATCTGGCTAACTCCTATCATGCAAGTAATTGTAGGACATCCAGGGTCCTTGTACTTGAGGGGTAACTTGCATTGTAGGATAGCAATTACTTGCTCGGTCATGAATGCCTTTTTCGGGACATTTGTTTTCCTCTTCACTGTGACCAAGTCCTTCAAGAACTTGACATATGAAGGGATTTGCTAGATGGCGTCCAAAAATGGAATATTGATTTGGACTTGTTTGAACACCTCCAGAATGTCCTCTAACTTCCCTCCATTCCTAGGCGCTTGTAATCTCTCAGGGTAAGGTGCTTTTGGCACAAGCGCCCTAGGAGGTTCCTTAACAACAGGGGTGACCGTAGATGGATCAGCATCTCCTTCCTTCTGGTCATCACCCTCTTCATCTCTTAGTTTTCCTTCCTCAACATGGTCTGCTTCTAGGTCCACCACTTCGTTGTCCACTCTCTTCCCAAACCTCAGAGTAACAATCACCTGAACATGCTCCTGATTTGAAGAGTTTCCAATGCTGCATGCTTTAGGGTTGTTTACTGCTTGGCTAAGAAGCTTTCCCTTGTCCCTCTCACCAAGGTGATTTGTCAATTGTCCCATCTGCATCTCCAACTTCGAGATTGTCTGGGTGTTCACCATGGTGGAGTGCCTCACGTCACAGATTGATTGACCAGTTATCTTCATAAATTCCCTCATGGTCTCTTCCAGTGACGGTGTTGATGATGATGGGGCTTGAGTGGAGGCTTGATAAGATGATGAGGACGTCGGCTGAGTCGAGCGTCCTTGATTCTGATAAGGAGAAGAAAATCCTGGAGGATAGTGATTTTGAGCATGAGGAGCTCCTCCTTGATTTGTGGTGGGTTGATTCTACTTCCAAGAGAAATTAGGGTGGTTCCTCCACCCAGGATTATATGTCTCAGAATATGGCCCACTGGATGGCTTTTGGAAGTTGTTGAAAGTGTTCACTTGTTCCATCTCAGCAAAAACTGTCATCGATGGACAATTTTGTGCTTGGTGCATGGGACTAGCACAGACTGAACAGCTCTCAACTGGAAATGTGTTAGCCGCATTGACAGGCCTTCCTACACTCAGGACATCCAATCTCTTGTCAATGGCATCCATCCTTTGTGCCAACTCTGTTTCTCCTTTCAACTCCAGGATGCCCTCTTTCTTAAGGTTTCGGGCAGATTTGTCTCGACAACTCGTGAAATCCCACTGTTGGGAGTTGTCGGCAATTTTCTCCAAAGCTTTGTAGGCTAAATCTCCCGTCAAGTTCAGGAATGCTCCCCCATTCATCAGCTCAATCATACTACGGTTGGGCTAAGACAGCCCTTGGTAGAAGAATTGTACCAGACGCCATTTTTCATATCCGTGAGGGGGGCATTTCATCAACAGATCTTTGAACCGTGCCCAACATTCTGAAAATTTCTCATCTTCATCCTAAGTAAAGGAACTGATTTTCTTTCTTGCCTCGTTTACTCTGGACATTGGGAGAAACTTGTTGTAAAATTACTTCAACAGCTCTTCCCATGATGTGATGGAGCTAGGAGCATTGGAGTCCAACCACTCCGTGGCTCTATCATGAAGTGAGAAAGGAAAGAGTCTAAGGTGGACAGATTCCTCAGAAAAATTTTGAAATTTGGTGGTAGCACAGATGTTCTTGAATTTCTTCACTTGAGAGTAAGGGTTTTCATGATCTAAGCCGTAAAATGATGGTAACATCTGGATTACATGTAGCTTTAGATTATAGTGGGTTGCATTAGTCGGCGGCAACACAATGCACGAATGGAAACTGACCGCAGTAGGTGCGAACAATTCCCGGAGTGACATTATGAAATCCACGTCATAAGCTCTTCTATGCTCCATGTTCCCTTCTCTTGCATCTTGATAATCCTCGTGCTCCTCTATTCTTGGATTCCTTTGGTTTTCCTCGTGCTCCTCCACTCTCGGATTCCTTTGATTATCCCCCATCTCGGCTTTAGCTCTACGCGCTCTCCTAATGTTTCTTTCTAAGTCGGGATCTAATGGTGTTAACTCTAAGTTCACAGATCGCCGACCAAGCATAAACCAACAAAAATTTAACTAAACGCTAAGCAAAAACAACAAGCTAAAACAAGCAAACATGCATGGATAAAGAATAAAAAAAATATTAAAAAAAAAAAAAAAAAAAAAAGAAACAAAGCAGCAAATATTTACAACTATAAAAAACCTAGATGAAAATAAAACACTAGATGCAATTAAACTATGGAAATAGCAACCTATATGTACTAAAATGAATTAAAACTAAACAATTTTAAACAAATATGAACAGATGCAGCAACTACAGAGACAAAAAACAACAAACAAATATCAACAATCCTAGCTAAGATATATGGAAACTAACATGCAAAATCAAATTAACAACTAACTACAAATTAACTAAACTAACAACTAACAATTGAAGCTAATTAATCACTTAAAAATTAAAATAAGCTAAATACAACCAACAGCAGCAGAAAACAAGCTAAAACAGGTATAAATATCAATTAAAACCTAAGTTAACAATTTACAAAAACAGCAAAATACATACTGCCTTAGGTATGTTGGGGCAGGAAGCAGAGGTGCGCTCAAGCGCAGGCAGTACGTTCGTTCTCACAGACGCAACAATTTAGCAGGCTCTGCAAGTGCGTTCGAACGCAACCCAGGTGTGTTCGAACGTAGCACTGCACTGCTTTCTGGCAGGGACTTGTGCTCACACGCAGACGCGTAACGAGCGTTCGCAAGTGCGCGAACGTTATGGAATAGGTGACAGTGCGTTCGACCGTAAGGACTGCGTTCGACTGCACTGTGACAGCCTGATTTTCCAGAAACTATGCACAAAATTAAAATTGCCAAACACTATTCTAAAAAGCTAACAAAAATTAATTAAAAATGCAAAATAAACTATGAACAGAATTGAAATTGCATAAAATAAATACTAGTAGAAAAATAAATTTAATCTAAAAACAATATTAATTTAAACAAAAACAATCGTTCCCCGGCATCGGCACCAAAATTTGACGTGCAAATTATATTGCACTCGCAATGGCACGAACTGTTAGGTCGTATAGCTTTTGCGAAGTGCGGGATCGAACCCACAGAGAATGGAGTTTTTGCTAAAGAGAAACTAATATTACTCTTAGATTAAATCTATTTTAACCTAGTTCCAAATAAAGATCGTATCAATGAACACATAACTTGCATTAATTAAAAACTATTCTAAAAAAAAAAGTAAAGGTATGGAAAAACTACTAAGGTTAAAGTTTAACCTCACCCCATATTAAAAGTTAGCTTTACACATTAAACACCAATTTTCCGTCTTAACAAATTAAACCCTTCAACACACTCTATTGTCGTTATTGACACAAGTCAAACCAAATAATGTGTTTACCACTAAGGAGCTACAATGAGTATTGATTATTGATAAAATCATCCACTGTATCCTTGGATCACAGTGGATATTGAATAAATAATCGAACACTCGTTGTGCACCCGGCTTGAAACACATCATAGGATGACTATCAATGTATCAAAAAAACAACCATTCAACTTTTTGTCACGAAAATTAAATGACGAGTATGGAAAATTAAATGACGGAAAATAAACGCATTTAATGTAAAAGCAAGAAATATAAACTAAGGGTGAGGCTTCATCTTCAACCTTAGTTGAAGAGTTTAGCCACCCATTGAACAACAAAGCAAATAAAAAGTAAAAGAATACATTAAATAAACTTTAAAGTAAATGATTACAAAAAAAAGAGGCAGAGCATGGCCAACAGTAGCAAAATGCTTTCTAAAAATCGCCCAAAAAAAAGAGTTCTCATGAAAATGCAACAATGGGTCTATTTATAGAATTCTGGTGTGCTGCCAGATCACAGGGCTGCGTTCGAACGTATCCCCTGCATTCGAACGCACTGACTAAAAATGCGTTCGATCATAGGCTCTGCAATCGAACGTAGATAACTGCCGCGGCGCCAGTTGGAAGCGATGGAATCATAGGGCTGGCTAAGGCAACATGCGTGAGACGTAGGCTGATTGGGCCTGCGTTCGAACGTGGTCCCTGCGTTCGAACGCACTGGCAGTAACTTCATGGCATCTCTTCAAGTCCAATATGCATTTGGGTAGCCATGTTTTGATGTAATGACCTGCACACCATAAAACACTAAAAACAAGCACAAAAGTTAGATATTAACAATGCTAAAGGCTTAGCAAGTATATGTTAAGGGGGTCAAATATACAATATTTGGCACCAATCAGCCGACAACTCACAACAATGGAATTTTAAGAGTTGTCGTGACAAATCAGCTCGAAACCCCAAGAAAGGAGGCATCCATGAGTTAAAAGGTGAAGCAGAGTTGAATTTAAGGATGGATGCGATTGTAAAGAAACTCGATGCTTTGAGTTTAGGCCAGCCCAAAATTGCTGCAAATACTTTCACTGTCGAGAGTTGTTCTATCTATGCTAGTCCGATGCACTTAGCACAGAATTGTCCATCTTTGCCGGTTTTTCTAAGAACCAGATGGAACAAGCGAACGCTTTCAATGATTTTAGAAAGCAGTCAAGAGGCCCATATTCCGAGTCTTACAATCCAGGGTGGAGGAACCACCCTAATTTCTCCTGGAAGCAGAACCAGCCCACGACTCAAGTAGGAGCTCCACATGCTCAAAATCATTATCCTTCAAGATTTCCTTACATATCAAAATCATGGACGCTCGGCTCAGCTAGCGTCATCATCTTATCAAGCCTCAGCATCATCAACGCAGTCATTGGAAGATACAATGAGGGAATTCATGAAAATGACTGATCAATCAATCAGTGACGTAAGAAATTCCACCATGGTGAACACCCAGGCAATCTCTAAGTTGGAGATACAAGTGGGACAATTGACAAATCACCTTGGTGAGTTAGACAAGGGAAAGCTCCCTAGCCAACCAGTGAACAACCCTAAGGCATGCACTATCGGAAATTCTTCAACTCAAGAGCATGCACATGTGATTGTCACACTGAGGTTCTGGAGACGAGTGGACAATCATATCACTAAGCCAGAAGCAGATCATGAAGTAGAGCCAACAACAGACCTTGCCAGGCAAGAAGAGACAGAGAGTGACAACAAGGAGAGAGGTGCTGAGCCATCTTGCCAGCCACTCCCATATCCTGAGAGATTGAAAGCTCAAAAGAAGAATGCACAATTTGCTGAAATTTTAGAGGTGTTTAAGCAAGTTCAGATAAACATCTCGTTCTTGGATGAAATTCAGCAAGTGCCATCATATGCGAAATTCTTGAAGGATTTGGTCACAATCAAAAGGAAAACAAATGTCCCAAAGAAAGCTTATCTGACCGAGAAAGTGAGCTTCATCCTCCAGCGCAAGATGCCAATCAAGTATAAGGACCCTAGGTGTCCAACCATTGCTTGTATGATAGGAGTGAGTCAGATCAATAGGGCATTGTTGGATCTGGGAGCAAGCGTGAATCTCCTTCCCTATTTAGTGTATCTACAGTTGGGATTGGGAGAATTGAAGCCTACCACGGTAACGCTCCAATTGGCTAACAGGTCAATGAAGAGACCAAGGGGAATAATTGAGGATGTATTGATCAAAGTTGACAAATTTTATTTCCCTGTGGACTTCATAGTGATAGACACGGAGCCGGTGCATGATGTTGTGAATCAAATTCTAGTGATTTTAGGGCGACCTTTCTTAGTTTCGGCTAACGCCCTAATCAACTGTAGGACAGAAGTGATGAAAATCTCATTTGGGAATATGACAGTGAAGCTTAACATTTTTAACATCAATAACCAACCACTCGATTATGATGAGATCCGTCCTGTGTGCTTAATTGAAGAAATCACTGATGATTTTGATTTTGAGGACCTTGAGATTGAGTGCTTTACTCAAGATCAAGATGACCTGGAGTTTGATAGGCTGATTGGGCAAGATGATGATTTGTATGAGCCTAGCCTGGAAGACCTTGACATGGAGTGCTTTGCACCATTTGGAGGTGATTTTGATTTGAGTGAGCCATTTCGACACCATGAGCCAATGTATGAGCCTAGTCTAGAGAACCCGGAGATGGAATGTTGCGCTCAGTATGGAGGAAACATAGATTTTTGTAGGTTACTTGAGCCAACTAGGGTTGCAGTTGAGCCAAGTTTGGAGGACATTGAGCTTGAGAGTTTTGCTCAATTGGGAGATTGATGCAGGGTTAGAACGAATATAATCAAGAAAACAGAAAACAGAAGGGATAAATATTCCTAAGATTGTGAGACTATCACAAAATCAAAGAAATCTTCTCTAAGCAAAAGGTGCTATCTAAAGCCTGAAGGAAAATAACCAAGAAACTCAACTCTGAGTATTCTTATTAAACAAACTCAATAATAATAATCAACTGTTTTTCCAAAGGGTCTAAGCCTGTATTTATAAGCTTAGAGGCTAAAGCATAAAAGATGTTAACATAAACTAGGATTACAAACCCTAGAAGGAAAAGTAATCTAAATTCGCGTCCTAGAAGGAAAAGTAAATTAAAATAGTCCTAGAAGGAAAAGTAATTAAAAATGCGGTTTAAGCCAAAACACGGCTAAGCATCCGGACGGGTAAGTGGCCGTCCGGACGGGACACTAAAAAGTAACCCGTCCGTCTGGACGGGGATCGAACGGCCTGCGAACGGCGCGTTCTGGAAGCTTCCTGGAAAGCTACGGGTCCAAACGGGTTGGGGGCCGTCCGGACGGTCTTCCCCTGTCCTGCGAGTGCATCACCATCTTCCGGACGGTCTTCCCCTGTCCTGTGAGTGCATCACCATCTTCCGGGGTGTTTTCATGACTTTGATGGCTTTTGATCCACATCATCCTCCCCAGGTTGGAGAGAATTCGTCCTGGAATTCGGCCGGTCTCTTCCACGGTCCTTCGGATGTTCGGTTAGCTCATTCCAATCGCCTCTTCTCAACTTTACAACAAGGCCACGCCCCATAATATTCATAGTGCTCTTCACTAGTGGAGTATCTTGATGGTTGTTGTGAAATCCCCACACACCCCTTTTCTGTGTAGACGTGTTGTGCTTCTCTCGTGCTTTGCTCTTCCTACAAGCGATAAGAATCCCCAAAGAACTCATAAAGACCTTTTCAATCTTTGACAAAAAAGCCTTTTCTACCATATGGATCTCATCACAATTTTTGCTAGAATAATCTGATAAAATAGCATCTATCCCAATGAAATCAACATAGTCAATTGGTTCAACACTGAAATTGAAGACTTTACCTTCGAGGCTTTTACCCGTCACATGATATGTAGAATTGTCGTCAAAAAGTGCAAAACTATCCGACAGATTTACCTCTTCCAAGGGTTCCTCTTCTTTATGAAAAATTTTGATACTCTCTGAAAGGTTCACCTCGTCCACTTGTTTTCCTAATTCTTCATACTCTTTAGGACTCTTGATGTGGAGTGGATGATTAGGAAGTTTAGACCCCGGTATCACCCCTTGTGGAGGTTGAATATCTTGCAATGGTTGCGCTTCTTTTGGTAGTTCTGCTTGGACCACGTCGACAAATCTTTTCAACGGCTTCTTTATCAGTCCCGGTACTCCCTTGATGTCGCCTTCCTTGCTCGTCAACTCTTGCTCGGCTACAACGGTTTGACCATCCCCTTGTGAAGGTTGTGGCTTTGGCCATGGGCTCTGTACTAACGTCAATTTGGTTTTACCCAACATGAAGCTGTACGTATTCTTGGTTTCATCATAGACGGCAGCTTTATCATCTTGCCACAATTTGCCCAATAATAAGTGACACATAGTCATGTCGACCACGTCACACCACACACGATCCACATATTTACCTCCAATAGAAAAAGGCACTTGGCAATATTTAGATACCCTTACCTCATTTCCTTTCGTGAGCCACTCCAATTGATAGGGAGTAGGATGTCTCTTGGTTTTGAGCCCTAGCTTCCTTATCGCTTCCTCCGAGACGATATTCATACCACTCCTTCGATCGATGATAAGCTTGGCCACCTTGCCTTCCAAGATGCATGTACGTTGAAATTGTTGGCGCGTACCTCCAATGTATCGAGACACCGATTGATGCTTTAGCTCCGCCCCCTCCTTAGGCACCATCTTTGCCATCTTCCTTGGTACTTCTTTTTGTGGAATGTTTTTATTTTTTTCTGCCACCACGAACTCCTTGGATTGCATGCAACTTTGGAATTCTGGTGTATCGAGTTTGAAACCGGATTCCCACCGATTGGCCTGAGCTTGTACAATGGGTTGATGCCTATGCACTCCGCGCTCCGCAAAAGGGTCTCCGTCTTCATCCTCCATAATTGCGTCATCCTCTTCCGATTCGGGCGGTGAGGGTATATGCCGACTTCTGTCTCGACCACTCTCGATGGACAATAGTTTTGTGAGGGCTGCAATTTGTCCCCTCAAGCTCGCAAATTGTACCTCCGAGTGTGCTTGATAGGTTGCCGGTGGTTCTTCTGTAACTGGTTCTTCGTGATCATAACCATCCTCCGAGTGTGCAAAGCGGTTAACCCTTCCCCTTGTGACTGGCGCCATGGAAAGAGACTGGGCTCTGATACCAACTGATGCAGGGTTAGAACGAATATAATCAAGAAAACAGAAAACAGAAGGGATAAATATTCCTAAGATTGTGAGACTATCACAAAATCAAAGAAATCTTCTCTAAGCAAAAGATGATATCTAAAACCTAAAGGAAAATAACCAAGAAACTCAACTCTGAGTATTCTTATTAAACAAACTCAATAATAATAATCAACTGTTTTTCTAAATGGTCTAAGCCTGTATTTATAGGCTTAGAGGCTAAAGCATAAAAGAGGTTAACATAAACTAGGATTACAAACCCTAGAAGGAAAAGTAATCTAAATTCGCGTCCTAGAAGGAAAAGTAAATTAAAATAGAGTCCTAGAAGGAAAAGTAATTAAAAAGGCGGTTTAAGCCAAAACACGGCTAAGCGTCCGGACGAGTAAGTGGCCGTCCGGACGGGACACTAAAAAGTAACCCGTCCGTCCGGACGGGGATCGAACGGCCTGCGAACGGTGCGTTCTGGAAGCTTCCTGGAAAGCTACGGGTCCGGACGGGCTGGGGGCCGTTCGGACGGTCTTCCCCTGTCCTGCGAGTGCATCACCATCTTCCGGACGGTCTTCCCATGTCCTACAAGTGCATCACCATCTTCCGGGATGTTTTCATGACTTTGATGGCTATTTGATCCACATCAGAGATGAACAGTACTTTGATGAAGTAGTTGAGCTACTTACATCCATTTTCGATCCCATGTTTGAGTTACAGCTGGAGTGTGGGGAAACCATTGAGTTATCTTTCCCCACTACTTACTCATCTGCATTTGAGCCACCCGATTTTATTTCTGAGAGCAAATAGGTTGCACCCATTTATAGGCGGCCAAGGTGGCCGAGATTGACCCTGGGAAGGAACGATCATTTTCCTCCCCCTTTCTGTGATCATCTGAAGATAGGGTTAGCTGGATACTTCTTTTTGCTTATTGATTATCCTAGCTACGACCATTACCCGTTTGACCCTGGCAAGCTAGTGCATACCATTCTTGATATTGCAGTTGATGTGTCTACCTATTGTCATAGGTAGTTTGGTCCGTATCACGAGTTTGGCTGAAGACGTTAAACTTAATGCTTGTGAGAGGCACCCCTCATTATGTTTCTTGTTTTATTTTTAGCATTTTTGTCTACCATTCAAATTTGGGGGAGCATCCCTTTTTGCGACGCCTGAATTGACCCGTTCCCTAGGTTTTGTAAATTTGGTCACATTGTGGGCAATGTGACATTTTAAGTTTGGGGGTGGGGTAGAGTTCTAGAGAGTTCTGGACCCTTTTTGTGGTTGTGTTTGTAAATATTTTTGTAAAAAATATATATATTTGCACTGTGCGATTGATCATACCACTATACGTTTGATCTCAGCCATGGGCTTGCGTTCGAACTCACTTGCGTTTGTACGAGCGCAAAGGCCCACATCACACACACACACACCTGCACGCATGCGTTCAAACGCACTCTGGTACGATCGATCACACGCGTTCAGAACCCTCATGTGACCCTTTTTAGGTCACCTTCTTCCCTTCTCCTCCTCATTTCAGCCCTACATCGTACACCATCACCCCCATTTTCTTTCATATTTCACACACCCAAACCTCTCAAATCACCAAAACTCACCACCCATCCTCCACCGCACCACCACAGCACCTCCGCGCCACCACCCATCGCCACCGCCAGCCTTCCCATCACGCCCATTTCTATATTTCTCCATTTCTTTTCCATTTTTTTTTTCTTTTTTCACAAACCCAACTTCCCAAATTTGAACGTCCAAAGGCACAAATCCATCTCTGGATTATGCCTTCGTCATTCTGTGTTGGTATTTTTAGTTTTTGCAGGGGGTTTGGGGTAGATTTTAGAGGGGTTCTTAAACCCTTATTTTTGGAGGTGCCCACCACGTGCTCGACAAAACTCCCCAACGAATTTCCAGCATGCCTAAAGGGCGAGCTTCATCTTCTCGATCCTCTAGGACCCAAGCCATGGTAGCCAAGCCCCCTATTGAGAGTCGGAAGCTCATCTTGGAGACCACGTTCACCATCAAAGAAGACTTCTCCAAGAATGATGCTACGAAGTGGATGGTTCAAGAATTAAAGCATCGTGGTTTGAAGCGGCTATTCAAGCCGCTCACCTCCACCACGTATGAACGTCTGGTCCGAACTTTTTATGAGAATCTGAAGTACGACTGCAACCGGCCAGACGTCCTTGTCTCTTCCATCGACGATAGAGACATCGAGGTGACTCTAGCCGACATAGCGACTGTTTTGAAATGCCATGATGAGCCTCCTGAAGCGGACGAACCATGGATTGTCTGCCCCTCCATGCTCACTACAGAGGACATCATTTTCGACCTGTGTGAGGGGCAGTATGTAGACAGGCACAAGAATGCCGCCAGCAAGGCGAAGATACCTCCCAAGCTTTAGTTTGTGGACATTGTGCTGCAGAGGAACATGTGTCCCTTGGGACACAAGACACAGAGACGGGACTTGTTCCTCAGTGCCCTATATTTGTTTCACAAGGGCTTTTGGTGCTCCATTCCCGAGATCATATGGAGGCAAATTAATAAATTCTGGGACGGAGTGCACCATCGAGTAGCTGAGCCCACAAAAACTTGGGGTTTGCCTTTCCCTTTTCTCATCACTCACATGCTTCGTAAGAAGGGGATTAAAGGCAATGCAGCAGACGGGCCAATCATTGAGCATCCACGATTCGAGCAAATCCAGTGGAATCAGAGTTGTTCCCACATGCCCCGTGTCGCACTAGAGCCAGAGCCAGAGATGATGGACATGGATGAGCCAGTAGCGCCAGAGCCAGTAGAGCCACCAATAGAGCCAGAAGAAGAGGCAGAAGATCAGCAAGAAGAAGAAAAGTATGAGGAGACGGTCACGATCAGAGCCTCAGATTTTCTAGCATTGCAGGAGACCCTGGAGGACATGCAATTTCAGATCGCTAATATTCAGAGAGATGCACGCCAGGATAGGCTCGAGACCCAGGACATGCTGCGAGCCATTTTAGACAAGCTGCCACCAGCTTCAGGAGCTTCTTCAGCACCTCTTCCATGGCATGTCGAGTATTTTACCCCCTTGCATTACTTTTGTATTTTCTGTATCCAAAAACTGTGGACATTGTGAATTTTAGGTTTGGGGGTATTATTTGTGCACATTTTGTTTTCAATTATGCAATTTATTTTAATTATGGTTTTATTTTCTTTTGTGAGCTTAATTTAGTGAACATATGATCACTTTGTTAAGGGAATTTAAATTGTGTTACTTTCTTTGGCAGCATGAGATATTACAATTTCAATTTAATTTTCACGAGCACATTGGCACATAGTTTGTGGGGTATAAATTCTAAATTTAGTCATGTTAATTTTATAAGCTTGAATGCAGTTGGGTAACCCATTGGGAAGATAACCTTAATTGCTATTTTTTTTTTAAAAAAAAAAAAAAAAAAAAAATTTAAAAAAAATGATGATCATTTTGAGCTTTCCACCGAGTAACCGGATCTCTTGCCTCATTAAGCATTGAGCTTTCGCGTAAAAAAAGTGAGAAGTTAGACTTGGTTAGTGAAGTTTCGTAGCCTTTTTTACTCGAGTTAGTAGGTCCTTCGGAGTGTCTCTACACCTAATGCCCTAAAACCTTTTGGTTTGGGAGTCATTGACTTAATGCTTTATACATGGGTCAATTAGAGAGCTTAAAGGAGCTAAGCAATAAAAAAATAAATAAATAAATAAATGATGAAAATAAATAAACCTTGGTTATTGTGTCTAATGGGTAATCTAATAAATTTTGAGTGTCGAAGCATGCATGGCTAAAATTAGTTTTGAAGTCCCATATTTATGTGCTAATTTCACTTTCACTAGAATTGAATTATGTGATGTCTCATAATGCCATGTTCATGGCTTGATTGATAATTTCTTGAAAAAATTGTGAAAATAGTATTTGTTTGATTAAGCTTGCTCATGAATAAGAACCATGATTTTTATATTGTTGCATTGATGAGAATAAAATGATTGTACAATGTTTGTGGGTATCATTCCTTGAAAACCCTCACGAGACTTCACTCGTCCTCTAGGGAATCCCTAGGGATTTAAAAGGCTTGTTGCATATGTTAAATGCAACCGTTCTCCCACGAAAGCGGACCTATATTTTTAATTTTGTTTTGCTAGTATGGAGGTATTTGATGAATACCATTTAGTGCTTATCTGAATCCCTTAATTTATGTTTGTTAAGCCTCTAGCCTTGTTAATATCTAACATTTTAGTTTGTTTTAGTGTTTTATGGTGTTGCAGGTCCTTACATTCATATTACAGTCAAAGGGGTGAAAAAGGGCATAAGAATTGAAGTTGTGTTCCCTACCACTGCGCTCGAGCGCACAAGGAGCGATCGAGCGCACTGCGATCGACCCCAAGGAACGCGATCAAGCGCATGCCTTGTCAGCGCGCATCTCACGTGTTGCCCTTGCCGCCATCGTTTTCAGCCTTGCGCCGTGGAACTTATGAGGCAGTTACGAGCGATCGAGCGCACCTTCGACGATAGATCGCATACATGCCTGGGCTCGAGCGCATCGCTTACGATCGAGCACACCTTTGTGACCTGGCAGCACCTTAGTTTTCTATAAATAGAACACTTGTGTAAATTTTCACCAGAGACGTATTCTTGGGAGCATTTTAAGAGCTTTTGCCTCTGTTTGGCTCTGCTCTGCCCATTTTATTTGTTAAGCCTTATTGCTTTATTAATTTTAATGTCTAGTTTCATTTTGTTCTTGTTTCCCTCTTACATGGGAGGCTAAATCCTCAACTAAGGTTGAGGACGAAGCCTCACCATTAATCTAATGCTAGTATTTACATTATGTTATTTAAATTCCGTCTTTTACTTATAGCTTAGTCGTTTCAATTTGGTTTAATGACAAAATCAAGTTCGATTGCGCCGTAGTCGTTTATTCCTTGTCTTTCGTCCGATGGATATATTTCATCCTTCGATTTACATTCATTTATCCATTGTAGTTTGAGCTAAATCACATTCACTTTGGATCCTTTGGCCTAAATCGTTTATGGTTTGTCTTTTGTCAAAGAGACAGATACTTTGAATTATTCGATAGGCGCAAGAGACTAAGTTTTGATTCAATCGATAGGCGGATTAATTAATGTAGTGTTTTTAACTAGCATTTTTTATTTGGTGAGGTGGAGTCCTTAACTTTAGTGTTTTATTTTGTTTATTTCATTGCATTAATTTAGTTTATGTTTCCATTGTTACACAAACACCCACTCGAAGCTAGGTTAAGATACTATTAATCTAGAAGTTAAAATTAGTTTTTAAACAATCACGGTTCTCTGTAGATACGAACACGTACTTGCTCAAACGCTATACGAACCACGGTTCATTCTATTGTGAGTACTAAATTTGGTACGATCAATGTGCCACATACACGTTAACGAGATCAAAAAGATTTAATGACTCTTGAATATTTTGTCGCAGCCCCCCGATGTATCGGGATACTAATTGATCATCCGTCTCGGCTAACTCAACCCGTGTCAAATACTTGTAGAACTCTTCCGTATACTCATCCACGGTCTTCGAACCTTGGCTTAAATTTTGAAGCCGTTAATACATGGTTTGGGTGTAGTTGTATGGCAAAAAGGCCGGCCGCATGTGTTTCAACAGTTTCTCCCATCTGTTGATCTTTGATTTGCCTAACCGAGTCCTTGATTGCTTCAATTACTGCCACCACGCTGCAGCTCGTCCTCAGAATTTGGTCGCGACCAAAGAAACTTGTCTATCCTCGGGAACCCCCTTGAATTCAAGAACTTCTTCAACTACCGCTATCCAATCCAAGAATTCCTCGGGCTGAAGACCCCCACTGAATTCAAAAATATCGAGTTTGAAACCGAATTCCTACTGATTGGCCTGAGCTTGTATAAGGGGTTGATGTCTGTGCACTTCGTGCCCTGCAAAAGGGTTTCCGTCTTCATCCTGCATACGTGCGTCTTCCTCCTCCAATTTGTGCGGTAAGGGTATATGCCAACGTCTGTCTCGACCACTCTCGATGGACAATTGCTTTGTGAGGGCTGCAATTTGTTCCTTCAAGCTCGCAAATTGTGCCTCCGAATATGCTTGATAGGCCGCCAATGGTTCTTCTCGAACTGGTTCTTCACAACTATTCACGTCCTCCAAGTGTGCAAAGCAGTTACCCCTTCCCCTTGTGACTGGCGCCATGGAAAGAGACTGGGCTCTGATACCAACTGATACAATGATAGATCATGTATAATCAAGAATTCAGCAAGTAGAAGGGATAAATATTCCTAAGATTGTGAGACTATCACAAAATCAAAGAAATCTTCTTTAAACAATAGATACTATCTAAAGCTTGAAGGAAAATAACCAAGAAACTCAACTCTGAGTATTCTTATTAACAAAATCAAGTAATAATAATCTGCATTCTCAGGGCTCTAAGCATTTATTTATAGCCCAAAGACTCTTAGTCCTAAGATAACAATGAAATAAAGTCAATTTAGAAGTCTACAAAAGAAAACTAAACTAATTAAAAGACTAACAAAAAAACCTAATTCAAATAAAAGACTAAAAGATAAAGATGAAATAAAATACTAGCAAAGAAACCTAATTTAAATAAAAGACTAACAGATAAGATATGTCATCCTAATCTACATCACTTTCTTAGCTAAACAAGCTTGGAGATTATGGGCACAACCGAATAACTTGGTAGCATAGATTATGATGGCAAAGCATTATTCGGGGTGCTCGGTTTTGGAAGCAAATATTGGTAAGATACCGTCTTTTGCTTGGAGGAGTATTGCAGGTTCTTGTGACTTATTTAGGGAATGGTTGGTATGGTGAATGGGTAGTGGTTGTACAATTCGAATATGGAAGGATAGGTGACTCCCAAATCTGTCTACCTATAGACCTATCTCCTCTCCAAGAATTTTGGACCTAAATGCAACTGTAGACACACTTATTGATGCGGATTCGAAGTGGTGGAGTATCCCTCTGTTAGAGGCAATCTTTTCAGAAGAGGAGGTTCGATTGATTCAAGCAGTTCCTATCAGATGGACAAATTAGGAGGACATTCTTAGATGGAGGGGAAAAAAAAAAAGTGCTTTCTCAATGAAGAGTGCTTATCATCTGCAAAAGGAGGTGGAATTTGTTTCTAGGGCCGACGGTTCCTAGTGTTGAAAAAAACTTCTTATGGCGTACATGTAATGAAATACTTCCCACCTGTGAAAATTTTAGTGTAAGAGAAGAATACTTATGGATCCCTTGTGCCCTTTGTGTGGATTAGAAGTGAAGTCTGGATTCCACATCCTATGGCATTGTCCACTGGCTATGGATGTGGAGTATGGGCAACATTAATTTTCAAAAAAGCAATTTTATTGGCCCGAGTTTTATGCAGGTCGTAAAGGGTCTTTTCAACAAATATACCTAGGAGGAGATGGTGCAGTTTGCGGGCTTGGCGAGGCGAATTTGGCTGAGGAGGTATGACGTTATTCATTGAGGGATTTTCTCCCATCCAAATACCATTTTGCAGAATACCATAAGAGTTGTTCAGGAATTTACTTTGGCTTAGACAAGGGGGGAGCAGTGTGCATATTATTAGTGAGGTTTCATTTGTACAAGCCTGGACTGGTGTAAAGGGGACTGGGATGCAGCACTGGAGAGGGCAACTGGTCGGATGGGCTCGGGAGTGGTGGTTCGCGACTTCCGTGGGAATTTGTTGGCGGCGCAATGTGCAATTCGAACGGGTCGCCTTGCTCCAACAAGTCCGAAGCTATGGCGGTTTTACTTGCTATACAATTGTGTCGTGAGTTGGGTTGTTCAAAAGTCCATTTGGAAGGTGATGCCATAGGTGTTATTTTATTTTTTTTATTTTTTTATTTCAAAGAACCTCTCCCAGGCAGAGCCTTTTGGACCCACCCCTGCAGAGTAAACCCCGGTCTCGTGCACCGCACCCACGGAAGTTTTCCTACACAGAACTGGTTAAATCGCTGGCTTTTCACTAAGAGGTATAGCCCCTGAAATTGTTTGCACCTATGAGGTGTTAATCCTTGGATCTTGAAGGGAGCAAACCTTAAGACCAAAGCCTCCAGTGTTATTGATGCGGTAAATTTAGAGGATGCTGACAGAAGTTGGATGGGACACATGATTGAAGATATAAAAGTGGAGTTGCAGTCATTTGTTCATTGGCAGCTTACTTTTGTAAAACGAGAAGGAAACAAAGTGGCCAACAACTTAGCGAAGTTTGCCTTGTTGAATTGTATTTATGAAACTTGGCATGATATGCCTCCTGTTTGTATTCTTGACATGTTATTACTAGAGCATTTTGCTCTAGTTATGTGATATTCTAATGAGAAGTAACTACTTTTGATATATATATATATATAAAAAAAAAACAAAAACAAAAAACCCTACACTATTAGCATTGTTCCTCTTTCCATATTTCCACATCTTCAAAAGCAAAATAGACAATTTATTTAAGGTATCACCTTTTATACATTTAAAAGTGATTATTATTTTAATCTTTGTTGCCATCATTAATTAAAAACTACTTTTGAAGGGCCTTTATTTCTCAAGAAGGCCTTTTAATGCTATTTTTCAAAAAAACTTTTTTTTTTTTTTTTTTTTAGGAGGCTTTAAATATTATTATTTTTAGGGGCTTATTTCATGAGGGACGGAAATTTTATTCAAATCAATCTGAAAGAAATATCTTCAACCCAATTAAAATAGTGTCAAATGTCTATAAATATTTAAAAGTTAGAAAACTGTTATTGATAACATTAAGAATTTAATGTGCCTTTTAAATATTAATAAACACTTGACACTATTTTAAATGAGTTGTACGATATTTTCTTCATACTAATTTGGAAGAAATTTATGTCATTTCATGAAGGGAAACGGATCCTCTCAATTTCAAATGAAATTGAGAGTATCCATTTAGTGCATTTAGAAAGCTAATATTGTCTTCTTCTTTTTAGGGTAAATTTTTTGGACAAATTTGTCCTCCTAATTACACTAAATGGATATTCTCCATTTCATTTGAAATGAAGACGATCCTTTTCCTTCATGAAGGGGGCTTAGATGCCTACCCCCTTTGAGGCCCTGTCAGCAAGAGGTAATATCCTATCCATAACCATCAGAATCTAATTTCCCCAAAATAAAATGGAATTTTATGTCATAGTATTGAACAAAGAAAGAAAATAAAAGAAAAATACTGTACAACCAGAGGAGCTGGTCAGCCATGTTCTATAAAATGGAGGAGGAACTATGAACCTGAGAGAACCTTAGTTAGGGTGCTCTGTAGTGATGCAACTGAATCTATAGCAGACTTTGTAAGCCAGCTTATCCCCACTTTAAGCCTATGCTGATCTGTAGGTAACCTAATCAAGTATGCCATTTTCCTCGCTGGAAAGACAAAAGATCAATGGGGATAAGTAATTATGGGAAAAGTAAGGAGGAGAAAAAGGATGCCAGAAAAAGAAACTTACCAGTATGACCAATAGGACCTTCTAAGGTTAGCCCATCGATAAAACTTGGAGAAATAGCAGCATCATTTCTCCCCAGAGTCATCATCTCCCCTAAATTCTGAAACCTGGTAGCCAAATGGGACAGACAGATTATCTGCTTTAGAATATTCAACATACCATAGCCTATGAAATACCATTGAGTAACAATACGACCAAGTAGCTTAACATCAGACATAAATTACCATATTAGCAATATAAACTATATAAAATGCTATAAGATGACTGAAGTGTGTGGATATGTAGTATGTGCACCTATGCTTACTACATCAGGTCTATGCCATGGATACAAGACCCACCAGCTCACAGAAAGAGGTGATCTCGAATCAAAGCATGCAACCAGAAACCAAAACCATAATCCAGAGAATTAGCCATTTACCATGATACAGAATTTAAAATGCTGCACATAGCAAAGACAATCACTTTAGTGCGTAGTGTGAGACAAAAAGCCATACCAATTAATTGAAGTAAACTGTTATTTGACGGATTATATGATGCATTAAGCACGAGCAAGTAGTGAAAGTCAACTACATTGACATAAACATCTATAGTTATCATTTTTTTTTTTAATCAGTAAAAAAATCAATATATTAAAAGCACAAGGGGCGCAACCCATGTACACAGGAAGTATACAAAAAGAGTCCACAAAACAAGCTTTTAACTAGAAAAAGACGCGCAAAAATCTAAAAATTCCACAAGTGTTGAAACTTTTAGGGAATGCCACATAACTCTCCATGAGAAGAGTGTTTGAATTACACTTTGCTTCAACTCCATTAGTCCAAGCTCCCAGTCCTCAAAATTCCGTGCATTCCTTTCCCTCCATAAACACCACATCACACACAAGGGCACCATCCTCCATGTTTGTAAAACTGTGCGATTACCCTTTTGTGCTCTCCAACTCCCCAAGCAATCCGTCACACTACCCGGCATCACTTGCATCATACCAAATAATTGACACACCATATT
>CM017321.1:30983196-30995775 GCA_006937295.1 Carpinus fangiana
TGACCCAAAAGTTGATTCTATTTTGTGAGAGACCAAAACCAATGGCAGATTTTAACAATTAAGACACATAATCACTGAACTTTAGTATTTCTTCATTATCTTTACATGGCAAAGAGTAAATCTGATACAGCATAGAATGATCCACTTCAAATTGAGAACAAGAAATTCATCCAACAGTAATGATAAAGTAATTTGAGGATGCATTATTAATGAATATGAAATTAGAAAAAAAAACAAAAACAAAAAAAACAACAACAACAACAACAAAACAAAACAAAACAAAAAAAAAAAACCGAAGCTATCTATACTACCAAGCACAGACCTATAAGGCTAATCAGTTACCCGACAGGTATGACATCATGTTGTAACAAAACACAAGGGGCATTTGATCAATATGGATTCAGATGCAATAATAGGAACCTCCTTCTGAAACTTTTACAAAACATAAATTCACACAAGATTTGCAACCTTCTTATCTGGCCATACATAATACTGCGGAGCTGTTTCACCTTCAGATATCTCCGCAACACCTCCACTCCACCCTGTCGTACCCGAAGCTACAAATCCAACTCCTTTCTTCCGAAAACTCGTAAACAATGCCAAATCGGTCCCGAATCTTTTCGATAACCCGGGAAATGGCTTAGGCCATTGCTTTGCTTCACCTGAAAGTCAAAAATGACTTGCAAAACGCAACTCGACATTGATATCAACAGAAAAAACAAATCTTATTTTGGCTTACACATACGATTGAAGGGTAAGAGCGCTGCTGAAGTAGTTAACGCAAATTGTGCCATTACCAAATACAACAAAGAGACTTTATCTGCGTGCAGTTAAGAGATTTATCTCTAATAACCGTGACCTATCGAGAGAGTTATAACTGCTTTATACGGCTGTTCGGGTTCCACGCCCCCAGCAACGTGACTCAGTTTTCTTGAAGATTGCTTGTTATAATAACATATTTATCAACAAATTCATGCATTTCTGCTCCACAAGCATCCTCCAATTACTAACAAGAGGGTTCTAGTGAATCCTGAATGTCAAAGCCGCACAAAAAAATCAAGAGAAGAGTGTTAGTGTTGAAGAACTGGAGATCGGACGAAGAGGGGTTGCTGAGGGACGATTGGTTTAATGGGTGTGGATTTTCGAGTGGGTGTCGATTTTGGAGTGTGACTTTCGGATTTGATGGAAGGAGAGTTTTCGGTCACTGAATGCAGGAAGTAATGCTGGGAAAGAAGATAAGATGAAGCAGAGAGGGTAGAAAGGTAAAAAAGGAGTGCAATTCTAGAAGTCCTGCGTTTCATGAAAAGATCAGCTACGTTTTGGGCACGTCTTTCATGTAATAACTGTTGCCTATTTTTTTCTTTTAGGTGAATCTTTCCCTCGAAAAAATCAAGAGAATAATGCTCTTACATCTTTGACGTATAAAGCTCTGATAAATATGACTATATTAGATTATAATATCATAAAAACAAATATAAAAATATTACAATGAAGTCTTATCTATAACTTTAACATCTGTTAATTAATGTCCAAACTTCAATTATAGAAAAGATATATTTTAGGCTGACTCAATCTAATATTGTTGGGAATAAGATTACAAATCAAAGTATTTGCGCAGTGGAAAGAATCGAATTCCCATGCCAAAATCCTTTATGTAGAACCGTTGCTATTTAAAATTAAATTACAAGAACAAAGAGCATTTACTTGAATATCAACGACCAATCCTACCTTTGGGCAGAAATCTTTTTCCTTCTCCAAAGAATGTGTTCTTTATTGAATAACAATTTCTTCTTTCTTCAAGATCACGAATAACAAGTTCTTCATTCTTCAAGAACACAAAAAACAAATTCTTTTTTCCTTCAACAACACGAATAACAAGTTTTTCTTTTTTCAAGAATGCGAAGAACCAATTCTTCTTTACTTCGAGAACATAAAGAGGATAAAGAAGTTGGAAACAACAGAATTGGAGTTTGCTCTATCCCAATGACACTAAGATCCACCAAGAATATCCTAAGCCAGTGCTGCCTTTTTTGCAATCTCATAAGCTGCGACACATCAGCTTCCATAGTGGAGTTAGCAACCCAAGATTGCTTGATAACTTCTCTCACTAAACATACTCTGTGGCAAACTTTTTGAATCAGAATTTGACTAATTGTATTACATATTATCCAAAGATGATTCAGGGAATTTGGTTGACACCATTTCTCTTTTATTAGTGGTCTTGTCGTAGCTTTGATCTCATTCAGATCAAACTTGACACTACTATAGACTTCCTAGCTCGGTCTGAAGAAAAAAAAATGTTAAAGTTTTTCTCATCTATAGAATCCGATATAATGAGAAAAAATCTCTTTAACTACGAAGCATGAAGGATCCAACCTTGTCTATGCTACTTGTTGATTATATCATAATCACAAAATGCCTCTTTGGTATTCTTACAAGTCTTGTTAGACTTAGTTTGGATTCCCCAACTGACATAGCTTGATCTCGCAAATCTACATCCTACTACTTCTATTGTCTTCTGGAGTTTGATTCATTTAATGGACCTCAGCTCCTATTTACAATTTGGTAAGTACTAGATACTTTAATATATCTTTAGGTATTTTGAATTACCTTGGATAGAAATCTGCATCCTACCACTTCTATTGTCTTTTAGAGTTTGATTCATTTAATGGACCCCAGCTCCTATTTACAATATTGGTAAGTACTAGATATTTTAATACATCTTTAGGTATTTTGAATTACCTTGGATAGACTTAAGAATTGCTTCCTAACCAAGTATCTATGGTTTAAGCTATAAAGTTGTCTTGTTGCATCATATTGATGCCCATATCAAGTTGCTCTTTCATAAAGGCAGTCTTGACTATCATTTGCCAAAACTCATATTCAATATGAGTGGCAAAGATTGAGAGTTTTTGAATGGACTTAAGGATGGTTATTGGCAAAACTATTTTGCCACCATCTTACCATGAAGGTTTCAACCTTCCCATCCATTCCTCTCTTTTTTGTAAATCCTATTCACAATCAATAGGTTAAATGCCATTACGTATCTTTTGAAGAGTTCAGTCACTGGTAGTAATACTAAAATTCCAACACACTTTCTATAGCTTAGACCTAATGGTCCATGCCATTAATGCTATCTCCTAGGATCTTGGATACATTTTCAAGTTCATTAGGTATAGCCCTTAAGCTTCTCCTAATAACATGAATTTGCCAGTGATGTACAAATTTAATTGTACTCGCAAGCGCACGAGTCATTTGCAATATAGTGTATTTGCAAGTGTGAGGTCGAATTCACAGGGAATTGCATCGTAAATTTTAATTTCTATCTAAATCAATTCTATCTTAACCTAGTTCCAAATTTCGAACTGTGTCGTGCAAAAAGATAAATTAAATCAAATGATAAAAAATAATAATAATAATAATAAGAACTAAGGTTTTCATCCATATTACCAAATTAAAGCATGCATTCTCATGTTTTAATTCATACATCTGACAAACAATTAAACCCTATGCATATTCTATTGTTCCTATTAAAAGATTCAATGAATCCATCCATATAACAAAAGACAATGCATATCCAATTTAGTTCAAAAGATCCAATGTATCCATGCTTTGACAAAAGACAATAGATATTCAAAGTAAATCAAAAGATGCAATGTATCCGTCGAATGAAACACAATAAATATTTAACTTCGGCACAGTCAAACACAATTTGTCACATAATTGAATTGAAACGAACACACATTACATTAAGGTCGGAATTGTACAAACAAAACATGAAAACATAAAACTAAACTTCATCTTCAACCTTAGTTGAAGAATTAGCCTCTCATGACAAAAGGAATCATAAAAAAACTAATTAAATTTTTAAAATCAATGTACTTACAAAAGAATTGGAGTTTAGAGCTCCAAAAACACAGAAAAACATGAAAATGATCAAGAACGACGCCCTTGGCGCATTTCCATATGTTTACAATGAAAAAATATGATATTTATAAGCTAATTTTAGGATTTTAGCATTGCCAAGTCGGACGAGTGTGCTCGATCGCACTCTAGGTACACTCAATCACACTCGAGCATGCACTTTCCACTTTCGATGGGCACAAGTGCACTCGATCGCACTATATGTGCGCTCGAGCACAATACCTTCGGAATTAGTGTAATACCCTGATAAAAACAACATTTTTATTAAACAAAAATATTTTCCATAAGAGCAATCAATAAAGGTTTTCAATAATGGTGTTTTAACGAGACCCAAAACCCTTAGCGTTAACCTAATCATGCTCTGAACCTTTAGAAAATAGAAGCCAAACACTAACCCTTAGGAGGCATCCGTACGCTAGGTCTGACGGACGTACGCTGCTATTTGTAGTGAGGACGTACGAGGGGGATCACCAGACGTACGCTTTACAAATAGTACAACGAATGTACGTGGGACCACCGGACGTACGCTACTTTTTAAGATACCCTTTGGATAATGCCTGGACGTACGAGACACCCTTTAGACCATTGTGCAAAGACCATCGGGCATACGCTAGGGTTGCCGGACGTCCACTACTCTGTCAAAGAGTTGGTGGCGAACTTTCCTTATAAATAGCTCGTTCCACCTCTCATTTCTCATGCATATTTCCTTCCCCTGGTATGCCTCTAGGCTGCCAAAACCCATCCCTTGAGTTTTGAGTGAGAAATTGGTGAGAGTGAGTTTCTAAGAGGAGTTTCCAAGGAGGGGAGGCCATGTCCGTGCTTAGCTTTGGGGTAAGCGCTGTTCTCTTTGTGTTTAGCATCATTTTAACTTATATTTCTACCTTGATGAGGTCTTCCAAGTGTTCATTAAGCATTCTTTAAAGAAAATGATGTTTTCAAAGGATTTTTCCAAAGTTTCGTTGTGCTGTGATTTCTTCGTTGCATGTGCTGTTTTGCTAGCTTAGATGCACTGTTTGAATCTTAAAACGGTGTGCTTAACACACTAAGCGGACGTACACCAACGAGGTCGGACGTACAGTTAGTAGGTAGAGCACCGGTTTTTGAGTTTCACATGTATATGCTTAGGCTTAGCCATATTTCTAGGTTTTGTAAGGCTTAGAATAACGGTGTCTTGTTTCCGTTATAACATGAATTAGTTTGGTCGGAGGATTCGTTCAACTACGCGAGGTAAGTAGACACTTATACCATTTTTACGTAAAACGTGAGATATGTCAGCTGACTAACCACGAGTATAATATAAGCATGCCTACTTTCTGTAATTACTTAGTAATTGTGCTATTAACTGTTAAGATACAACGTAAAACATGGTACGCCGGTACGTGCGGTATGAACGGTCATGGGCTTATTATATAGACTGCGTATTATGGTCAAATGTGTGTTATATGAAGGTTTTGGATCCATTGGTTTCATGACCACGGTGCAACAATTCCTAATGGTTCGGTCACTATAGGATGAACGTCATTAGTTGGTGTGGGCCAATCGGGGTCGAACTCGATCGTGCCACTAATATTACGTACGATATGTTATACAATGACTAAAGCACTAGCATTGTATTATAGGTCCCTAGGGACAGCACCAACCCTGCTGAGAAAGGGTAATATCTCGAGTAAATCATGTATGGGAGTTATGACTTATAATGCATTAACCTTTTTCTACATTAAAGCCGGTTCTACACCATAAGCCTTGAAAACCCTAAACCTATTAAATGGTGTATTAACAGAGATAATGCCCTCTTTTTGGCTATACTCAAATTGCACGTTTACTTTCATTGATTGGGCTTATGTCATACCTAAATTGTATGGTTTACTTACTAAGTCGTTAGACTTACGCGGTTATTATTCACTAGGTAACCTGGTTTATTATTATGGAAGTGGCAAGAGATGCTACTGCCCGACTGGTTAGCTTTACTTATAATTACAGGTTTGTCTTTATTGTTTAGTTGCTCCATATTCTTACTTGATGAATTATAGTGACTCAGATTTATTCATCTTCCCTTGCATTGCTCTGACAGTTTTGTAAAGGTGATTTCTCGTTTGGCCACAAGTTAGCTAGAAAGGGTGAATTGCCTGTGACTCCACTGGATTAGTCGAGGTTAATTTTGGTAGCGTTACATTATGGTATCAGAGCATACGGTCTTGTCGACCGTAGCTGCAAATCTGAGAATAGGATATAGTTCCTAGGTTTGATCTTATAGAACTGGAGAATATGATAGGTCTAGTTCCCTTGTTTGTGGGTGCAGGCCACTGTAACGGCCTTTTTGATTGATTGACTTAGGATGAACGGGATCGCCTGTTTTGCGTTACGGGCACCTGATCTTGCTTCATACTCAAATGTGCGATGGTTGTAGATGCTTACCGACTGTTCACGAATGGCCAGCTGAGTTTGGACCATATGCACATGGATACCAACCTCGCTCTGGTAAATGCAGGGTTTCAACCCGGGCTAACCAAGAGCTGAAGCCTTCGCCTGTCCCTAAGCTAGTTGAAGGAAAAGAGGCACGTGTAGAGACTAAGAAGAGACAAACCATACCTAAGTATTGCAGTATCTCAGCGATACGAGATTTTCCACCCATCCCCGGGAGGTTTAACCCTCATCTCAGTGACGAAAGGAAGTGAGCAATACATAGTCATCTGACTCAGATTTCAGATGAATACACCCGTATGGAACTAGAGGAAATTTGGCTGCTAAAGGCAAGAGCATTAGCAGAAGGATCCGACTGTCAAAGGACTGTGTTTCTCTCCAGCATCAACAAGGATTATGAGGCACTGGTTAAGGATGAGGAAGACCCGTCTGAAGACTCGTTTGAGGAGTGATAGGTCTTGGGGTAGTGATCCTTAGATGTTAGCTAGTTGGGTTTTCTCTCACCCTTAGCAATGGTGAGTTTTGTGTTTAGACATCTGGGATTGATTGTAAAGCACAAAAGAATTTTCACTGTACCCTGAATTTTAGAAGTAAAATCATTTTGACCTACCTCGTTTATTCCTAACTTTTTTGTGCCTTGGAAATTTTCTAAAAGCTTTCAAAAAAAAAAAAAAAATAGGGTTAAGTGGACGTACGCACCCATGACCGGATGTACACCTTAACCCAGTGTTTTATAAAAACGGCCGAAAGTCCTCAAACCCTATTCATTTAGATTTTCTCCTATTTTCTCTCTACCCAAATGCTTCTACACTGATTTTCGGCTAAGTCTTTAATGGTTTGAAGGGATTCCCACCTCATTTTCGAGATTAAATCAAGGTATGAAGATTTTCCCAATTTTTTTCAAGTTTTCGCCATTCTAGGGTTTGGTGTGAAATCTTTGAATGTTCTTGCATTTGGCATTCTAGCTGGCTTGGTTGTGAACTAGGGACATATTACAAGTTATATGTGCATGCATTTTTAGCATTATTCTCTTTGAAATTGTACCCATTCGGATTTGGGGGTTTTTTGCCCTAAATCCGAATTTCTTAAAATTTCTTGATTCTTGCATGCAATTGATGCATGAAATGAGACCCAAACCCTTCCATGATGACTTAGGAACAAAACCCAATCACTATTTTGCCCGAAGTTTATAAAATTTTTTTGGATAAAAAACCCTAGTTTTTGAAAATTGGGGGTTTCGAATTTTTGTTGATCTTGTGATTTCTTGGGGTCATTTTGGACCACTTGAAACTCAAAACTTGTATCTTGGAACTTAGCCTATGATTTGGACCATTCGGATTGGAATTTTTTGTCCAAGTCCGAAATTACCAAAATACCCCTTACACCCAAAGGATAGGATTTTTGCCCTAATTCGACACCATGAGGCGGAAATTCAAACCTACCAAAATTCTTGGAGGCTTGAATCTTTTTTCAAGGACTCGATTTGTTAACCCGGTCCTTGAAGACCCCATCCAAGTCTCACAATTTCCCAAAATACCCTTCTTTTCGTAGAAGGGGCATTTTCGTCTTCTACCACCTAACCTAGTCAAATGGGTCCTAATTGGTCACCATGGGATCCAATACCCCCTAGCTAATTGTAATTCTTATTATTTTCAATTAACCTAAAAAATTACCAAAATACCCTTCTTTTCCTAGAAGGGGCAATTTTGACTTTTAAAGCCTGCCTTATTTTAAATTGCCCTAAATCATTGCTAGGTACTTCATATCTATCTAGCTAACCGAAATCTCGGATATTTTGATGTTCCTAAAATGCCCTAATTTTTCGACGTCATTAAAGCCATCTAAGATTAGATTCGCCAACACAACTTCGTTTTTCTTTTCCTGTACCGCATATGGACATGTAGGACTAGGGCTATTTACATGGGCTTTTGTGTGGGGTAGTTTTTGCATGGAACTGTGAGCTTAGTGTGATAAGGGTTTTTCGTGCAGGATGACAGTATGCACATGCGCTAGTGAGGCCGCTTCTCCCTCGGCTGCACGACAACGTTTGCACCGAGCAGGACCCTGAGTTTGAGCTAAAGGTTGTGATGGAGGACGTGGAGAGTGATGACGCTGCCAGAGACAGGTTAGACCCTGGTGAGCCTATCAGAGAGGCCAGTACTGCCACGGATGAGGAGGATGCCGAGCTTGTATACGACCACACCCGCTTCCGGAGGGATAAGGTTATGCGTTGTTACTTCCGCTACTATCACGGGCGCAAGATCATCGCCAAGATGGGGGCCATCATAGAGGAGTTTGATGAGCGGCCACCAAGGGTACAGACAGTGCTGGATGCCCAGGGGTGGACAGATATGGTAGAGGATCACCGCCCTGCGGTGGAAGCGATAATGTGGGAGTTCTACGCGAACCTCCACCAGAGACACGGCGACTCCTTCTGCACTTGGCTTAGGGGGACGACGATAGAGGTGACCCCTACACTCATCAGCACAATCACCAAAGCACCTCGTGTATGTGACCCGACTTACCCATATTCGGTCGATCATCTCTAGAGGTTAGTGTTGATTTGGTAGAATGTTTCGCTGAGGGGCACCCTCACCAAATGGAGCTAGATGGAGAGGGTAGCTTCCAGATGAGTGATTTCAGCAATGATGTTCGATGCATCTACCACATTTTGGCGAGTCGAGTACTCCCAGTCATCAGCCAAATGATGATCACCATAGAGATGGCACGCTGTCTTTACGCCTGATTGATTGAGGCTTCCATCGATTATGGCTTCGCATTGCTGGCGGAAGTACGAACCCAAGCTCGGACGTATGGTCAGTATGTGACAGGAAGACCCTATTTTCACCAGCCATCCCATTGCTCTTGTTTCCTTGTTGTAGAGTTGTGCTTTAGTAGAAATAAAACTGATGATAGGTCTTTTCTCAGTATTCGAGGTTATAGAGCCTCAAGGGAATTACATGGAGGAGCTTTACTGCCCGGGTGAGTTTTAACTCACATAATGCGCATTGTTATTTTCCATGCACTGCACGTCTATTTTGTGTACTGAGCAAACATGCGTATTTTATAACTCTCACGTTTTGTACGTATTGCACATGAACTCTGTTTTAGGGAAAAACTTTGTGCTGAACATGTTAACCCAGTGGGACTTGTAAAATAACATGCATGTAAAATACAGACAAGATAATTACATCGTATGACATGGTACACCGGTACGTGCGGTAGTAATGGCCATGGGCTTACTATACATGTTAGTTTTATGGTCAAATGTGTGCATTATATAAAGGCTGTGGACCCATTGGTTTCGTGATCTTGATGCAACCATTCTCAATGGTTCAGTCACTACAGGACTGACGTTATTAGTTGGTGTGGGCTACTCAGGGTCGGACCACTAATGTTACGTACAGCATGTTGTACAATGGCTGGGGCATTGGCATTGTATTATAGGTCCCTCGAGACAGCATCAACCCTGCTGAGAAGGGGTAATATCTCGGGTAGACCATATTGTTGAACTATTACTGTTACTCATAATTATAAGCATATATTATATTATATATATACCACCTGCATAATAACTTTCATCTCATAATGTTCCATGTATTTTATAAATAAAAGAATTCACAAATTAATGACGGGTACGTCATGTGGATTTCTACTCATTAAGTCGTCGGACTTACCCTTGTATTATTTCCCTTTTTTCTCCATATGCACGATTATACTGTTCTAGATAGCAGATACCGTGAAGCACCTAGTTCTTGTGGAGGATTCGATCCAGGAGATGCTTGAGGACTCATTGCAAGCTTAAGCGAATACTCATGGTAACTAATACTTTTGAGTTATGTTGTAGACATTAGGGCTTGATGCGTGCTTGCTTGCATATTAAGGTTTAGTATAGATCCCTTGTACTGATGTTATAGTATGATTTTCGCTGCCATGATGATCTTTGGTTAGACGTTCTGGTTATACTAATTAATGTTTATAGTACTTTGTTACTTCTGCTGCTTAGTCCCGAAGGTCTTATTCGGAGTAGAACAAGGCTGGGAGACGAACCGTTGAATTAATTACCAGTTAATTAATTCTCGGGGCATTATAGGTCAGTAGGTAGAGCACTGATTTTTGAGTTTTACATGTGTATGCTTAGGTTTGGCCATATTTCTTGGTTTTATAAGGCTTAGAATAACGGTATCTTGTATCTACTATAACAGGAACTAGCTTGGTCGGATGATTCACTTAAGTGTGCGAGGTAAGTAGACACTTACACCATTTCTACGTAAAACGTGGGATATGTGAGTTGACTAACTACAAGTATGATATGAGCATGCCTACTTTTTGTAATTACTTAGTAACTGTGCTATTAATTAATTGTTAAGATGCATTATAAGACATGGTACGCTGGTATATGCAGTATGAACGGCCATGGGCTTACTATATAGATTGCGTATTATGGTCAAATGTGTGTGTTATACGGGCTTTGGATCCATTGGTTTCGTGATCACGGTGCAACAATTTCCAATGGTTCGGTCACTATAGGACGGACGTCATTAGTTGGTGTGGGCCACTTGGGGTTGGACTCGATCGTGCCACTAATGTTACGTACAGTATGTTATGTAATGGCTAGGAAACTGGCATTGTATTATAGGTGTCTCGGGACAACAACAACCCTACTGAGAAAGGATAATATTTCGGGTAGACCATGTATGAGAGTTATGACTTATAATGCATTAGCTTTTTTTCTGTATTAAAGCACTTAGGTAATTATCGTCGGTTCTACACCATAAGCGTTGAAAACTCTAAAACATATTAAATGGTGTATTAACAGAGATAATGCCCTCTTTTTGGCTATACTCAAATTGCACGTTTACTTTTTTAATTGGGCTCATGCCATACCTAAATTGTAGGATTTACTTACTAAGTCGTTAGACTTAGGCAGTTATTATTCTCTAGGTAATGTGGTTTATTGCTATGGAAGTGGCAAGAGATGCTACTGCCCGACTGGTTAGGCTTTACTTATAATTACATGTTTGTCTTTATTGTTTAGTAGCTTCATGTTCTTACTTGATGAATTATAGTGACCTAGATTTATTCACCTTCCTTTGCATTTACTCTGACAGTTTTATAAGGGTGATTTCTTGTTTGGCCACAAGTTGGCTAAAAAGGGTGAATTGCCAGTGACTCCACCGGATTATGATCGGTGTCAAATATTATATATTGGACCCCCCTTAATTTATATTTGTTAGGCTCTTAGCTTTGTTAATATTTAATATTTTGTGTTGTTCTAGTGTTTTAGTGTGTTGTAGCCTTGTAGGTCTTTGGTGCGAATTATGGTTCAAATGGGTGGAATTAAGCAAAGATGAAATTTTAGCCTCTGCAGGTACGTTCGAACACACATACTGCGTTTGAACGCACTACGGTCGAACGCAGAAGCCATGTTCAATCGCAAGCCGTGTCAGCCCGCGTTTCCCGTGTCGCCCTAGTCGGCCCTATCATTCATCGCTTCAACCTTGCACAGTGGGCAATTATGTGCATTCGATTACACGTAGTGCGTTTGAACGCAACGCCTATTCTCGAATGCACGTGGCACTGCGATGCACCTACGACCGAACGCACAGCAAGTGACCAAACGCACACAGGGTTGCATTCGAACGCACTCCCTGCGTTCAAACGCACCCCTGACCTGGCAGCACACTAAATTTTGTCTATAAATAGAACTTTGTGTATTTCGTATTTTGCACGCTTGGGAGATGCTTGAGATGCGTTTGAGGCACCCTCAGTGGCCCAAAACCTCCCCGTTCTTCATTGTAAACACTCCTAAACTAGGGGTGTAAAGGCGGTTACGGTTAACGGTTACTGGCAAAAACCGCTAACCGTAATCGCCTTAGTGTTATTAAATTTCACTAACCACATCCGCTAGGCGGTTAGCGGTTAGCGGTTAGTCGGCAGTTAGCGGTTAGTAAATCAGTTAACCGCCCGCTATAACCGCTTTTTAAAAATTGGGCTTTTGGGGCCTTTTTTGGGCTTTTTTTAGCACTATAGCATTTTTCACTCTCATTTGTATTTTTTGTATTTGTAGTGTCTTCTTGGGCCAAATTGCTATAAAAATAACTTATATTGAAAAATCAAAAATATTTAACCTACTTAAAAAAAATTTTTAAAAAAATCCTTAAATATTAAATCATAAGTTCATAACCGGTTAACCTTTTTTTTTTAAAAAAAAAAAAAAAAAAAAAAAAAAAA
>CM017321.1:30998870-31074367 GCA_006937295.1 Carpinus fangiana
ATATATATATATTGTATGGAAAAATTAAATAAATAAATTCTAGAAGATATAAATATATACAGTTTCAAAAATATTTTGTTCAATTACAATTTACAAACTTATGTATTTGATATTATATAATCATATGATCTCTTTAAATTAGATCATATGATTAATGATTTAAATTATTATCATATTTACTTATAGTCTTTTTTTTTTCTTTTTTTTTTGAATTGAACATTTTATCTAATGATAATGCTCAAACTCATAAGTCCTAAATTCCTAATGATCTAATGGTCATGCACTCATACTTAAATTATATAATCATATTATCTCACAAATCACAATTTATATTAATATAATAAAATTATCTTAGATCTAAGAATCTAAGATAATGTGATACATGTTTTTTTAAGTATAAAGTATCTAATAATGCTTTGATTCAATTGTGGTTATATGTAACATATTGTTTAATTTAATTGAAAGTATCATACTATCATTATATTATATTATATATATAATTTTTTATTTTATAATCAAATGATGTAATGATCAATTGATTATGTGATATAATCATATAAATTATAGTGATAATATATTAATACTCAATTTGTGATTTAATTATTAATGATCAATTGATTAAGTTATATGTATAAATATTATTATAATTATAATTATCAAAATATATAATATATTATATAAAAAGCGGTTAGCGGTTAGCGGTTACGGTTATTAAACCCAATAACCGCTAACCGCTAACCGCTAGGTGGTTATAGCGGTTAGCGGTTATCGGTTAAGACGGTTAGCGGTTATAGCGGTTATAACGGTTAGCGGTTAGCGGGCGGTTAAATAACCGCCCGCCTTTACACCCCTATCCTAAACGTCAATTTAATTTAATGCTTTTAATTATTTTGCTTTAGTCTCTTATTCCCTTCACCATGTTTTTATCTAAATATTTGTATGCTTCGTTTAATACTCCGTTCGTCATTTACTGATTTGCTTGTTCGTTTCAATTCAATTTCGTGACAAAGTTGCATTGATTGTTGTTTATGAATCGTTTAACGTCAATAGTCGTTGCAACTGGATATACATCGGATGATTCGTCTTCAAACCAATATCCGTTGTGACCTCTTAAAACAGTATTTGTATCGATTAGTTCGACAAGATTTCGTAACGACAATAGGACATGCATTAGTGCTTAATCGATAGACGGATGTATGAACTAATTAATAGCAAATAGAATACGCCTAGTAGCATAATTGTTGTTGAGTATGGACTAAGCATGTTTATATGTTGATTAAATTGTGGTGAAGTAGATTAGGGACCTTTGCGTTTGTTTATTTCTTTATTTTATCGCATTTTAGTCTAGTTTTATTTTCTGCACACCACATGTTTGATGTTGGGACTAGGTTAAAATAGGATTAGTTTAAGCACTTTAAAATTAGTTTTTAACAAAACATGATTCTCTATGGGTTCGACACTCGCACTTGCACAACCGCTCTATTACAAACAACTCGTGCAATTGGTGAGTACTATTTTTGGTACGATCAAATTTTAGCGCCGTTGCCAGGGACTCATTGTTTTGTTTAAATTGATTTTTTTTGCTTAGATTAATTTTATTTTTCTACTAATTATTTTAAATGTGCGTTTATTTTATTTATTTCGTGCTTTTGTATAAAAAAAAATCCAAAAAAAAAAATAGATTAGTGTTTGTTTTTGCAGTTTTTTTTAGTTTAATTTCGGTTTCTGGAAAATCAGGCGCCGACAGTGCGGTCGAACACAGTGCTTGCGATCGAACACACTTGGGCCTATTCCAGGTCAGTTGCATACCTGCGCTCACCTAGTACGCTGTTGCGTGCAAGCGCACGCCTCTGACTGAACCGCAGCGCGCCGTTGCGAACGATCGCATCTCAATTGCGATCGAATGCACATGCATAATCTGTTACATTCTTGCTACATCCGCGTGTTTGCGGTCGATAGTAGTGCCTTGCATTCGAACGCACATCAGCTGGCTGCACCAACAGACCCGAGGCAGTGTATGTGTCCAGTTTTTAATTTTTCTTTTTATTTTATTTAATTACTGTTTTGTCTGTTATTATTTAATTATTTGGCCTGTTTTTATTTATTTACTTCTTGTTGTTAGTTTCGTTTAGTTTAATTTTATTTTTAATTATTTAATTAGTTTATTATTTTTGTTAGTTTATTGATTAGTTGTTTTGTTTTGTTTATTTTTGTTAGTTTTTGTTTATTTTATTTTATTTTTGTATAGTGTTAATTGTTTCTTGTGGGATATTTTGAACTGTTTGGGTGAAGCATGAGTCTTCCGTTCGATTATTTTAATGTTTTCCCTAGCGGTAGGATGCCAAACCCTACCAATTTTTACCCACATGAACCATATTCACACTGCTCGAGCCCTTACCATAGTTTAGGTGATTGTCCACATTGGAGACAATTTTCTAATTTTTCACATGAGCTGTTGAACACCAGTTTCTCTAGTCTTGGGTTTGAATCAGATTCAAATTTTTATAACCCAGACTGGAGCAACCATTCTGATTTTTCATGGCTGCTTATGTTACGGAAAATTTTGCGTCCCAATCTTATGGACTGCACTATCCTGATTATCCGCAGTCCGAAAATCCATTTTCTATTCCTTTATCATTTGACTATCCTCCTGAGAAATCTTCTTTGGAAGAAACTTTTAAGGAATTCATTGAACTAGTCTGCCAATCTACCATTCCTTTGCCACAAGAACAATCAGTGGAAGACGCACTCGAGGCATTTAGGAAAACAATGAACCAACCTTGTCAAGAAATCATAGATGTCACTATGGCAAACACTGAAGCAGTTTCAAGGTTAGAATGACGGTTTGGTCATCTACTTGCTGAATTCAACAGAATTGAGGAAGAAGAATTTCAAAGTCAGGAGGTGGCGAAAGGACAGTATATGATTGATGAGGATTGCCCCAGCGATCCTCATCATGAGCATGTCAAAGCCACCACCACATTTGAGAGTGAGGAAGTTGTAGAGGAAATTTTTTGTGAGCCAAGCCTAGAGGATCCTTTGGAAGAGAGCTTTGCTCAAGATGAGTTTGATTTGGACTTTGACATGGTACATGAGCATGCTAAGGATTTATTGGATCCCACTCCTATGATGCGAACTGAGAATGGAGAAGAAGAAAAGGAGGAACAGATTGAGCCCCCGCCAATTTCAAATTGGTCCAATGACAAGGAAGTGAGAATTGAAGCTCATTCCTTTGTCACAATCCCTCTCGAGACATATCATTCCCCACAAGTTTCACCTTTTCAATGTCTCGAGGAACCATCTTATGTAGAAATCTTTAAGGATTCATGCGCACAAGATCAAAAATCTAAAAATCGTGGTCCTAAGAGAATTTTTCAAAACAAGCTTTTAGGCTTCATAAGATGACGGAACATCCTTCCTGAGGGATATCCAATTCTTAAGAAGAAAGGGTGGAAGGGATTGGTTGGACACCCATATGAGCGGGGAAGGTGCGGTATATTCTCTTTTTTATTTTTCGCACTTTAATTTTGTTATTTTCTTTTTGCTATTTTATTTTATTTTGTTTCTAACAGTAATTAACCTTTTGATGTTTGATCTTTGAGAAAAAGATTGCTGTTAGTTTTTGACAGGTGTTTTGATGTTTAAGTTCGGGGGACGCTTTGGACTTTGCACATCTCGGTTTCTCATCCCACTATATTGTATTTCTTGCGACATTGGGGACAATGTGTTATTTAAGTTTGGGGGTGTGAACAAACATTCTGTCTGTGTGTTTGTTTATTTTATTTGTTGTTTTGTTGGTTTTTGTCTGTATATAAAATTTTTTCTTTTTGTTCATTGCTATGTTGTTGATTGGGCACAAATTTACATCATAACTGTGGATTGCATATCATTGGTGTGTTTAACTTGTTTGAACATTGCATATCATTAGAAATCCCAGTTTTTGATTCATGTGTTAGATTAGAGAGACTCCACTTGTTTGATCGATATTTCACATGCACACTAGCATTAGGGTCTGTGGGGTATAAGATTTGACTTTGAAGTGTCTGTCTTAAGATTTCTAAGTTTGCGATGTGATAATGAAAACCTTTGCTAAAAAAAAAAAAAAATCAGAATAAGTAAAGCTTCTCATTGAGTAACCGAACCTCTTGCCTGGCCAAGCAATGAGTGTTCATATCAAAAGATGAGAAATTCCAACCAAAAAAATTGTATGGCTAGTTTAGGCTCCGTAGCTCTTTTGACTTGAGTCATTAAGCCCTAGGGATGTCTCTACATCTAATGCCCTAAAGCCGTCTAGTTTGGGAGTCACTGGCCCAACGCTCGTTACATAGGTCATTTAGAAGTTCAAGGGAGTCAAGCATTGCACAGCCTGCATAAAAATTTTTGCATCTTTCAATTCAAACCTTGGTTAATTTATCACATTGTATTCCTTTGAATTTTGGGATAACACGTCTTTGGAGAATAATTGAAACCCCATGATCTTATTGTTAGTTCACTTTGCACTTCATGGAACATGTGTTGTCTCAATTTTCCAACCTTGAGTGAAATAATGTTCGGATGCCTGGATGATGTCGATCGTATGTTTAACATGTTAAATTTGCTAATGATGTATGAACCATGTGTTTGTGTGAAAAGCTTTGTCCATTAATAACATAGTGTCAAATAATTGTTTGTGGGTGTCATTCCTGAAAAACCCTCACGAAACTTCACTCGTCCACTAGGGATGCCTAGTGGTTTAAAAGGCTTATTGCATACGCTAAATGCAATCGTTTCTCCCATGAAAGCGGATTTATGTTTCTTGTTTTGTTTTCAGTTTTGTTTTGCTAAGGGACTAGCAAAATGTAAGTTTGGGGGTATTTGATCGGTGTCAAATATCGTATATTGGACCCCCCTTAATTTATATTTGTTAGGCTCTTAGCTTTGTTAATATCTAATATTTTGTGTTGTTCTAGTGTTTTAGTGTGTTGTAGGCCCTTAGTGCGAATTGTGGTTCAAATAGGCGGAATTAAGCAAAGATGGAATTTTAGCCTCTGAAGGTGCGTTCAAACGCACATACTGCCACGTTCGATTGCACGCTGCGTTAGCCCGCGTTTCCCGCGTCGCCCTAGCCAACCCTATCGTTCATCGCTTCAACTTTGCGCCTTGGGCAGTTATGTGCGTTCGATGGCACGTAGTGCATTCGAACGCACTGCGGTTGAACGCAATGCCTACACTCGAACGCACGTGGCACTGCGATGCGCCTATGACCGAACGCACAGCACGTGACCCAACGCACGTAGGGTTGCGTTCGAACACACGCCCTGCGTTCGAACGCACCCCTGACCTGGCAGAACACTAAATTTTGTCTATAAATAGGACTTTGTGTATTTCGTATTTTGCACGCTTGGGAGACGCTTGGAATGCATTTGAGGTGCCCTCAGTGGCCCAAAACCTCCATGTTCTTCATTGTAAACACTCCTAAACATCAATTTAATTTAATGCTTTTATTTATTTTGCTTTAATCTCTTATTCCCTTCACCATGTTTTTATCTAATTATTTTTATGCTTAGTTTAATACTCCGTTCGTCATTTACTGACTTGCTTGTTCGTTTCAATTCAATTTTGTGGCAAAGTTGCGTTGATTGTTGTTTATGAATCGTTTAACGTCAACAGTCGTTACAACCGGAGATACATCGGATGATTCGTCTTTGGATCAATATCCGTTGTAACCTTTTAAAACAGTGTTTGCATCGATTAGTTCGACAAGATTTCGTAACGACAATAGGACATGCATTAGTGCTTAATCAATAGATGGATGTATGAACTAATTAATAGCAAATAGAATACGCCTAGTACCGTAATCGCTGTTGAGTATGGACTAAGCATGTTTATATGTTGATTAAATTGTGGTGAGGTAGATTAGGGACCTTAGCGTTTATTTATTTCTTTATTTTATTACATTTTAGTCTAGTTTTATTTTTTGCACGCCACATGTTTGATGTTGGGACTAGGTTAAAATAGAATTAGTTTAGGCAATTTAAAATTAGTTTTTAACAAAACACGATTCTCTGTGGGTTCGACACTCGCACTTGCACAACCGCTCTATTACAAACGACTCGTGCAATTGGTGAGTACTATTTTTGGTACGATCAAATTAGCCTCGGCTAATTTTGGGGGCATTACAATTAGCCATCTCTTGTAAATATGACTTTGTATATTTTTGAGTTAGCTTTCCAATGACATCAAGATTGCTTCAATCTGAGCTCTACCACTCTAGATATGACCTTTTTAGTGTCACTCGTCTAGTGCGAATCCTCGCTCGATCCAAATTTGTTGTCAATGCTCTTTGAAAAGTCCAAAAATTAATAGAATGAGATGCAATTTTAACCTTAAAGGCACATTTTTCTCTTAACAACTTGCAAAACTAACCAAAACATCAAAAAAATAATAAAGCTAAAGGCTTAGCAAATGCAAATTAAAGGGCTTAAACATGCAATATTTGACACTCAACGAATACCCATAAACTTACATTTTGCTAGTCCCTTAGTAAAACAAAATAAAAGCATGAAATATAAATCCGCTGTCGTGAGAGAGACGATTGCATTTAGCATATGCAATAAGCCTTTTAAACCCCTAGGCATCCCTAGAGACGAATGAAGTCTCGTGAGGTTTTAACAGAAATATTACCCATAAACATTGTCAGTGCTATGCCACTAAAAAGAATAGACTTTCACACAAACCATGGATCTCATTCATAAGTAGGTTTAACAAGACAAACACAACTACCACAACCATTAGGGAATCCATAATCAAAGAAATCATAAATGGACATTTGAGACAACAAATGCTCAGATAGGTGCAAAGTGAAATTAGCACATAGTCATGAGGCTTCAATTTATTCTTAAGATAAATACCTCAAAATTTGTTGGAATCCCTATCAAATGAAACAACCAAGGCTAGATATGCATAATTATTTATGTATTTATTTATTTATTTTTAGGCTTTGCAATTCTTAGCTTCCTTAAGCTTTCTAATTAACCCATATAACGAGTGTTAGGCCAATGACTCCCAAACCAGATGGTTTTAGGGTACTAGACGTAGAAACATCCCTATGGGCTTAATAACTCAAGTTAAAAAGGCTATGAAGCCAAACTAGCCGTACAATTAACCAACTTGAGTTTCACACCTTTTTACGCGAACACCCAGTGCTTAACTAGGCAAAAGATTCGATTACTCAGTGAGGACTCAAAATGAATTTTTTTTTTTTTTTTTTTTTTTTTTTTTTATTTTCAAGCCAAGGTTATTCATCAATAAATCATCCAACAAATCTCAAGATTCACATGATTTAGTTCAAATTTCATACCTCACAAACTTTATGCTAATGTGCTTGTGGTGATTAACTCAAAACATGTGAAGTCTCTCTAGCCCAAAAATGAGTAAAATGACTCAAATAGATTCCTAATGACATGATGGTGTGTTCAAAATGATAAACGAACCAATGAAAATCAAACCACAGTTACAGCTAACTCATGCTTAACAACAACATAGCATTTTTTTTTTTAAATATATATAAAGATAAAAACAAACAAACAAACAAACATACAGTGTGTTTGTCCACACTCTCAAACTTAAATAACACATTGTCTCCAATGTAGCAATAAATACAATACCGTGGGATGAAGAACCGAAGTGTGCTAAGGCCAGGATGTCTCTCAAACTTAAACACCAAAGCACCTATCAACAGCTAACAATAATATTTTCTCACAAGCGCAAACATCAAAAGGTCAATTGCTGTTAGAAACAAAAAGAAAATGATAAGAAAAGAAGAAAAAGAAAATGTGCAGAAATTAAAATGGGGAAGGAATTTTACAATGCTTTCCTCGATCATTTGGTTGTCTAAGCAATCGCTTTCACCCTTTCTTATTAGGAATTTGATATTCTTCTGGAAGGATGTTTCGCCATCTTAGGTAGGCAACCTTGTTGCTTAGAGGGATCATCTTGGGACAATGGTTCCAAATTTGCTCGCTTGTTTGAATAGATCCTTGACAGGGGCTCAATTTGCTCATCTTCTTCTTCCACATTGTTGTTCTCGATATTGAGAGGCTCAGCTGCTGATGGAGATGGGTTAGGGAATGATATTTCAGCGGTCTCCCCATTCTTAGTTCGCATTCCAAGAGTGGGATCCAATAAGGTTTCTGCTTGCTATATCATATCAAGATCCAAATCTAATTCAAATTGAGCAAAGCACTCTTCCGTAGGATCCTCCAGACTTGGCTCATTAGAAGTCTCAGCTTGCTCAAAGAACATGTCAAGGTCTAGATCACATCCATATTGAGCAAAGTACTCTTCTAAATGATCCTCAAGATTTGGCTCATTAAAGGTCTTAGCTTGCTCAAAAAACTTGTCAAGATCCAAATCACATTCAAATTGAGCAAAACACTCTACCTTAGGATCCTCAAATTTGGCTCACACAAAATCCTGGCTTGCCCAAGTAGCCTATCTAAGTTCTATCTCCATCTTGAGTAAAACTCTCAACCTCAGGGTCCTCTAAGCTTAACTCACTTACAGTCTCATCAACAATTTCCTCACTCCCACGTGTGGTGGTGGCTTAGACATGCTCATGATGAGAATTGCTGATGTCGTCCTCATGAATCATGTATGGGACATGCTAGGTGTTCTTCTAGTGTTCTCCTGGTGTCCTCCCAATTGTCATGTGACTTTTAAAATCACCATTGAATTTGAGATTATCATTACTGACTTTTAATTTATTAATGATTTTAAAAGCCACATCACAATTGGGAGGACACTAGAAGAACACATTAGCATTTCCCATCATGTATTGCCCTCTCGCCATCTTCTAACGTTTAAGCTCCTCTTCCTCGATTCTGTTGAATTTCGCAACTTGATGATAAATTTGTCCTTTCAACCTTGCAGTTGCTTCAATGTTTACCAATGTGGCATCCTTGAGTTCTTGAGTGGGTTGGTTGATTGGTTGCCTAAATGCATTGAGTGCGTCTTCCAATGATAGTTCTTGTGACACGAAACTGGTGGATTGGCTGGTTAGTTGCATGAATTCCTTGAGAGAGTCTTCCAACGAAGATTGTTTAGGAGGATAGTCGTATGATGAAGGATTGAAAGATGGATTATCGAACTGTGGATATTCAGGATGGCGCAATCCATAAGATTGGGGAGCATAATTTCCCGTAGTATGAGCTTGCCATGATAAATCAAAATGGTTACTCCAGTCCGAGGTGTAAAAATTTGAATTTGATTCGAATCCCTGGCTGAAAAAATTAGTGTTCATCTACCCATATGAAAAATTAGGAAATTGTCCCCAGGATGGACAATTACTAGAACGATAAAATGGATTTGAGCAGTATGAATATGGTTCATGTGGGTAAAATTTTTTAGAGTGGTTGGTAGGAGCTAGTGTCCTAAACTAGGGGAATCATTAAAATTACCGAATAGAAAATTCATGATTCACCCTCACTCTTTAAAACAAAACACACCTCCAAGTGAAACAGTAACCAATATATATATTTGGAAATAAAATAAACAAAAACACTAAAACTTAAAAACAAAAACTCAAAATAAAAAATCACAAAATGGACCAAACATAAGTTTGGCAAAATTTCAGGTCATGGTCCATTTTGGTGCAATTTGCGGAGGTGTGCTCAAGTGCAGGTGTTGTGTGATCGAGCGCAGATGCATGCCAAGGTGTGCACTCGCGTGCAACTATGAAAGCGTCGAACACAAGTGTGCAGGCTCCTTGTTGCGATATGCATGAGTGCGCTCAAGCGCGGGTGAGGTGTGTGGTCGTACAAAAATAGTACTCGCTAATTACACGAATCATTTTGCAATAAAGTGGTTGTGCAAATGCGAGTGTCAAACCCACAGAAAATCGTGTCTGTGATAATTAATTATATGCCTAAACTAATCCTATCTTAACCTAGTCTCAAAAATCAAACAGGTAGCGTGCATTAAATAAAAAATAAATTAAATGCTTAAAAATAAAGAAATAAAAATACTAAGGCCTAAAATCCACCTCACCACAATTAATTAACATATAATCATGCTAGTTCATGCTTCCAAACGAATATGCTACTAAGCATACTCTGAGTGCTAACACTTTGTTCATACTTTCATCTATCGATAAAGCACATATGCATATTCTATTATTGTTACAAAATCTTGTCTAACTAATCGATGCATACACTGTTTAAAAAGTCACAACATATATTGGTTCGAAGACGAATCATCCAATGTACCTCCGGTTGCAACGAGTGTTGATGTTTAACAATTTGTTACAAAATCTTGTCTAACTAATCGATGCATACACTATTTAAAAAGTCACAACAGATATTGGTCCGAAGACGAATCATCCAATGTACCTCCGATTGTAACGAGTGTTGACGTTTAACGATTTGTAAACAACAATCAACACATTTTTGTTACTAAAATGTATTGAAACGAATAAACATAAAATTAAACGACAGAATAAGCAATAAACTAAGCATAACGACATGAAGATAAAATAATTGTGAGGCTTCATCTTCAACCTTAGTTGAAGATTTAGCCTATCATGGGAACAAGAGACTAATTAAAAGCAAAGTAAAACTTTAAATAAATAAATGACAATTTAGAAGGACTACATAATGGAAAATAGAGGGTTTGAGGTCCTAGAGACGCCTCCCAAACGTAAGGCTACGAAATATACAACATGTTCTATTTATAGACAAAATTAGGTATGCTGCCAGGTCAAGGCTACGCTCGAGCACAGCCCTATGTGCGCTCAATCGCAAACAATGCGTTCGAGTGCACGTAACTGCTCCAAATTCCCATGAGCGCTGGCGGCTAGGGCAATGCGAGAATCACGACTGATGTTGAGTGCGCTCGATCGCTGCGTATGCACTCGATCGCAGGAGTGCTCAATCGTTGGTTTCTGGGCTTGAACGCATTGCGCTCTTGTTCTTGACTCTGCTCGCGCTATCGTAGTTGCGCTCGATCGCAACTCTTGTGCGATGGAGCGCACTAACAGGAACTTGACATCTCTTAGCTCAATTCTTCCCTTTAAGCCACGTTTTCACGACAAGGACCTACATCATAATACAACACTAAAATAAACTAAAACATTAGATATTAACAAAACTAAGAGTCTAACAAATATAAATTAAGGTGTCCAAATAAGCACTTTTAGGCACTCATCAGTGTGCTCGAGCGTCTTGGCAGGAAATGGGCTCCTCTGATCTGGAAACAAGAAAAAATAGCAATTTTTTTTTCTATTTTTTTAAATGTTCGATAATTTCATAAACAAATAAAAAATAAATAAATAAAATTTGCAAAAACAAGAAATCTAACTAAACTAGTAGAAAAATAAAATCAATTCAAATAAAAATTAATTTTCACAAACAAAAACAACTTCCCGACAACGGCGCCAAAATTTGATGTACAAATTTAATTGTATTCACAAGTGCACGAGTCATTTGCAATATAGTGTATGTGCAAGTCTGAGGTCGAATCCACTGGGAATTGTGTCATAAAAATCAATTTATATCTAAACCAATTCTATCTTAACCTAGTTCCAAATTTCAAACTGTGTCGTGCAAAAAGATAAAATAAATAAAATTGAAATTAAATCAAATGATAAAAAAAGAAGAACTAAGATTTTCAGAATTCACCTCACTAAATTAAAGCATACATTCTCATGCTTTAATTCATACATCCGACAAACAATTAAACCCTATATATGTTCTATTATTCCTATTGAAAGATTCAATGAATCCATCTATATAACAAAAGATAATGTATATCCAATTTAGTTCAAAAGATCCAATGTATCCATGCTTTACACAAAAGACAATAGATATCCAAAGTAAATCAAAAGATGCAATATATCCATCGGATGAAAAACAATGAATATTTAACTTCGGCATAATCAAACATAATTTGTCACATAATTGAATTGAAACGAACATACATTACATTAAGGTCAGAATTGTACAAACAAAACATGAAAACATAAAACTAATCAATGAAGAGGCTTCATCTTCAACCTTAGTTGAAGAGTTAGCCTCTCATGACAAAAGAAATCATAAAAGAACTAATTAAATTCATTAAAATCGAAGTACTTACCAAAGAATTGGAGTTTAGAGCTCCAAAAACCTAGAATAACACGAAAATGACCAAGAATGGCGCCCTTGGCGCGTCTCCGTATGTTTACAATGAAAAAATATGATATTTATAAGTTAATTTTAGGGTTTCAACACTGTCAGGTCTGACGAGTGCACTCGATCGCACTCGAGCATACACTTTCCGCTTTCGATGGGCACAAGTGCGCTTGATCGCACTATATGTGCGCTCGAGCGCAATACTTTTGGAATTTGCCACCTCTTGTGAAATATGACTTTGTATATATTTGAGTTAGCTTTCCATTGACACCAAGATCGCTTCAATTCGAGCTTTACAACTCTAGATATGGTCTTTTTAGTGTCACTCATTGGGTGCGAATCATCGCTCGATCCAAATTTGCTGTCAGTGCTCCCTAAAGTGTCTTAGGTCACAGAATTAATGGAATGAGATGCAATTTTGACCTTAAAGCCGCATTTTTCTCTTAACAACTTGTAAATCACTAAAACACCAAAACTAACCAAAAAAATCAAAAAATGGATTGGAGACTGCATGACTTGATTCCTCTTCTTCCACTGCTAAGTGCTCGGGGGATAGAAAGCAGGTTATCAGCAAGCATGACAAGAGGGTAGAGTTCCTTTGTGAAATGGCAGACAGACACTTGTCTACGAAATCGGGTTCGACAAACAACGGGTAAACGGAGAGGTTTGACCTCAATGGAGGGATAGAAGGTAAGCTACACTACAGGCTTGCTTTAATAAAGCTAAAGGCTTAGCAAATGCAAATTAAAGGGCCCAAATATGTAATATTGGTACTCAACAGCCAGGTATCCTAACAATCCTCTCATTGAGAAGCAATGCAATGGTACTTTGGTGTCTTACTAGTAACTTGTGGTGTATTTGATACAACCACATCATCTTCAAGAACTTTTGAAGATGATCCATATCCAGCTTCCATCATTTCTTCTAGAACCTACTCACTTTATGGTAAATTTGCTTACATTTCCATATTTAAGTACTTAAGCATTTGTAGTAACAAACACTTACTTAACTTTAGGACTGCAAAACAAATAACCCCTTGCCCTTTTTGGATATCTAACAATCAATCATACTTCTATTTTGAATTCCATTGATCTATCTTTTCTTTTAACCCAAAATGTGATACATCATATGTTGGGATTCACCCGAACCACAAATCAGCGGTACCTCATGGAGCAGACTTAAATGGATCCAATTTAAGCAAGTATATTGTTGCTTATATCCCAAAATGACATAGGTAGAGTAGTTTACCTTATTATTACTCTTATTAGTGTAAGATTATTATATTCCTTAAGTTGTTACACCATTCCATTGGGAACTTACCGGGTGTAATCAACTAAGACACAATCCATGTTATTGACTAATGGTCGTCGTATCTCTTGTGAAATATATCTTTGAACAATCATCATCCTCTTGATGAATTATTGATATCTTCATTAAACAAGGATAAGTATGGACCATATACATCAGTATGCACTTACTGTTACCAACTCTTTTGCTCTGAGTCCTTTTACAGAAAATGGTCTCTTGGTCATTGTTGTGAGTTTTAAATTGATACTCGCAAGTGCACGAGTCGTGTGCAATATAGATTATGTAAGTGCGAGGTCAATCCATAGGAAATTGTGTCGTGAAAATCAATTTCTATCTAAACTAATTCTATTTTAACCTAGTTTCGAATTTGAATTGATTTTGTCGTGCAAATGAAATAACCTAAAAATTAAATTGATGAAATGAAGTGATAAAAATGCATTAAGGTTTTCAGAATCCACTTCACCAAAATAAAGCATACATTCTCATGTATTTGTTCATACATTTTACAAGCAATTAAACCCTACACATGTTCTATTGTTTTTTATAAAAGTAATCTATTGAAACATACAATGAATCTATCCTAATTACAAATCACAACGAATATCCGATTTCAGTCAAAAGATTCGATGTATCCGTTGGATGAAATACAACGTTTAATCAAACAAATAATTAAAGAATCAATTAAAAGAGTTTAATCTAAAAATTGAATTGAACTAGAACATCATATATAAATGTCGGAATTGTACAAATATACATGAGAAGTATGAAACTAATCAATGGCAATGCTTCATCTTCAACCTTAGTTGAAGGTTTTAGCCTCTCATGATTACACAAAACATAATGAAATGCATTGATAACATGAAAACTAAAAACTTACAAAGGGAAATCGAATTTAGAGTTCAAAAATGACAAAAACTCAAAGTTCAAGACTCAACGGTGCCCCCTTGGCACGTTTACAATGAAAAGACTGATATGTATAATGTTAATTAGGGTTTTAGTGTTGCTAGGTCGGATGAGTGCGCTCGAGCATGCTTCAAGTCTTCTGTGGCACAGCGCAAGGGTACTGCTGGCTTAGGTGTATGCGAGAGTGCGCTCGATCGTGCCCTTGATGCGCTCGAGCGCAGATGCGCTCGATCCCATTTCTAGAATTCCACTTTCTTCCCGCTTCTTTGCAATTTTCATATTAAGACCGCAATTTCCTCTCAACAACCTGCAAAACACTAAGACACCATAACTAACCAAAACGTCAGAAAATAATAAAGTTAAAGGCTTAGTAAACATAAAAATTAAGGGGCCCCAATATGCAATATTTGGCGCTCAACAGTCATTTTATCCTCAAACTTTTATTCATAGATTGGATAATTCTATGGACTTGGAAGTCCATCATTAACCAATCTTTGAATACTCTTTGAGATATTATGTCCAAGACGTAGATGCCAAAAGTATGCTTCATTGGTCGAAAGAATATATTTAGGTTCTAAATCTAGAATTGTTAACATACTATAAATCAAGAGTTATTATTAACCAGCCATCTTATAAAATAGTCTAATGAACTCTTGTATTTATAAAGTTCAACAACTCTACTAGAGTAGATAAGAACACTTGTCCAACTCCTAGTGCCTATGTACATCTTTCCTTTTAAGTAGGAAGATTACCTTCACTATTACATGCTAGAAACTTGGTGCAGTTTCTTTCCCACTACTCTGTATCACCATAGTGGGAGCACTTACCACTTGGTTCAACCTTTGATTCTTTCCAATTTTACTCACTTGGCATTTAACCTTGCCAATATGCTTTGGTTGGATTTTTCTTCTTCCTTCAGCCTTTCAACTTAGAAGTATTGACTATGACTATGGACTTTAGGACACATTCCGTTGCATTCAACTCATTCATCAATTTTGCTAATGTGTGTTCATCCACACAGTTTAGCCCTAACTGATCGAAAAAATTATGCAGGGAGTGTAGAATATAATCTACATGAAATTTCCATAAATCTATGCACCTAATATCTCCAGTGTAATGTTCTCTCACTGGAGTTCAATTAGCCATCTTTGTTTTTCAACAAAGTTCTCATCATCCTTCAACTTCAATTTCCTTGCAACTAAATGCAATATGAAGTTTTGCCAAACACATTTTTTAGACCTAGGACTCTGAAATAGTGAGATCTTCGACATCTCTTGTAGGGGTACATTTAATATAGTAGTCAACATGTAACATTCAGTCATTCTGTTTGACTTTTAGCCAACGAGTACATCATTACTAGTCCTTTTGAGTCTTTCAAAGTTGGAATATAATGATACAGTTAAGACAACACTCATGTGTTTCATCATTTATTGCTTACCTAATAAATAATTCATAAAAAAACTTAGGAAAAATACACTTTACCCCTGAAGTATCCACGCATTTGCATTTTGATGCCCAATGTTTAAAAAGTGACAAAAGACCCCCCTCAAAATTTCAGGCATTAACAAAAAAGCCCATCAGTTTATTTTAGTCGTCACTTTAATCAAGTCACGTGCGTAGCAAGTGACATTTTTCAACCAAAAAGTTTGAAAATGCCCTTGGGGGTTAAGTGTAAACCTATAAGAAAAATAAAATAAAATAAAAGCTTATTAAAAAAAAACTAAGCTAAACTAAAATAAAAAAAACCTCGGGTTAATTACTTTTTTAGTACCAAGGTTCTCACCTTTTTTTTTTTTTTTTTTTTCACCTAGATTACAAATCGTATAACAGATGATACATGACTATAGGAAAAGACCAACTTAGTACGTCCGTCACATTCTGTTAGTCCAAGGCCCTATTTGTTAAAGTCCCGGTACATTCCCCAACCCAATTGTGTACTGTTCATGTCAGCCTGATGGGAGCGAAATTGAACGTTGCAGCTGCAGTGCGTCAGACCACTTAAGGGGAAAAATTACCATATTATCCTCCAATTTTTTTCCTTAACCCAAAATGTCCTCACAACAATACAAACGCCTTCTTCTCCATTTTTTCACACCACCGTCTCCCTCACAAGTTCAGTACAACCTCTGCTATCTGGGAAAAAATGAAAATTCGTCTCCCACATTTTCTTTTATTTCTTCCTCCAGAAATCGGGTGCCTCTTGCTCCTCTCCCACATTTTCCTTTATTGCTTCCTCTAGAAATCGTGTGCCTCTTGCGCCTTTGGGTCGTTATATTTGGTCCCGCAAATAACCCACGTATGAAGCCCTCCCGCAAAATGAAGTGAAAGCTCTGCTTTTTCCCCCAAGAAGCCGAACNGTCTCCCTCACAAGTTCAGTACAACCTCTGCTATCCGGGAAAAAACGAAAATTCGTCTCCCACATTTTCTTTTATTTCTTCCTCCAGAAATCGGGTGCCTCTTGCTCCTCTCCCACATTTTCCTTTATTGCTTCCTCTAGAAATCGTGTGCCTCTTGCGCCTTTGGGTCGTTATATTTGGTCCCGCAAATAACCCACGTATGAAGCCCTCCCGCAAAATGAAGTGAAAGCTCTGCTTTTTCCCCCAAGAAGCCGAACCAACCCTAAAAGTCGAAGTTGCAGCCGTTCGCAATCGATCCCTCTTCCAACTTCTGGCAAGACACGAAGAACAAGATTTTCCCTTGCCTTTTTATTTTCTGGAAATTAATTTCGGGTATCCATCTGGTACTCATTCGCTCTTATTCTTGTTGTCATTTCATATTATTACCCGGATCTCGATTATGCTTCACTGTAATACATTTAAGCTCGTCCTTTCCGTGTTTGGAAACAAACCCAGAAAATATTTTTACTTGTTATTTTTGCTTTGTCGGTTTAGGCTTTATTTCTGTACTTGCATCTTTGCTTATATATCCGAGGCCATTCATGATTGCTCTGTGGCTTTAATTTGATAAAAAATGTTTAGTATAATATGTATTTCCGTGACCATTCGTGATTGCTCTATGGCTTTAATTTGATAAAAAAATGTTTAGTATAATATGTATTTCCGTGGCCATTCGTGATTGATGTTGCGTTGCATCTACTCTGTTGCTATATATTGTCTTCAAAAAGATCAAACTATATAGGTGTTCAAGTTTTCATGCTCCTTATTTGACATGATTTGCGTCAAATTTCTTGAAATTCTCTGTATGCGTCCTGTATAACTGGGACTTCTCTTTATTAATAAAATGTTTAGTTGACTTATGGAAGTAAAACAATGACTGGAGTAAAGATTTGTGATCGCTTTCTGGTGTGGTGCCATGTTTGCCAATTAAAGATCGAGTTTATTCATGGAAGTTGATTCTCTCTCTGTGGTTGGTGGGAGTTGGAAAGTTTGGTTTGAGTTCATTTCCAATAATTCATGGTTGAATTCTTCTGCTTTGTATACATTGTTGCTTAAGTTATCTTCTTAGAATATTTTTTTTTAATGAACTTTTCTATTGAGATATATGGGTTTTCTTATGTCGTTTATTTTTGGATGTATATATATATTATATTCTTTTATTATTATTATTAGATGTCAGAAACCTCGTCCACCACTTCTACACACAATCTTAGCAGAACCAGACATTGCTTCTGCGGCTTGGTCGCATGCATTCAGACGTCACGATCGGAAAGAAATCCTGGTAGACGCTTCTTTGGATGCCCGAAATATGGCACAGGTGAACCGTACTGCAAGTTTTTTGAATGGTTTGATGCCCCATTCTGTGAAGGCTGTTGCAATCGTATACCTGCGTTAACTAAAGAAAATGAATTGTTATGTCATAAAATTCGCAACAAAGATGCAACCATTAGGCGATTGTAGTTCAGTTTTATTGCTTTAAGTGCGTTAATACTAGGACTTATGTTGGCTCCTATCATACTTCCTTGCGGATCATCTGGCGGTTGTAGTAAACGTATGTTGCCATTGTAGATATGTTATTATACTTTACTGTTCGCCCGTGAACTTTTTGTATTTATTAGTAACGGAATATGTTAGATCTTTTGGCGGTTATTTATTGTCAATTATGCCCAATGGCCAACACTATTGTAATATATCTCGTCGAACAATGTGTAATATTTTCTTTTCTTATAACTACTTGAAAACCCTTGTGTTATTATGATCGAATGCCTTCACTGTATCTGATACTTATATAACACTTTTATCAACATAACACGTTTCACATATGCTAGTAAGCATAATGTCCTAATAAACAAGTAATAAACGATATATGAAGGATATAAACGAACATTAGCATAATGTCCATTTTGCTCACGAACAATAGCCAATACTTCAAACTAACATCCTTAAATGATCCAAATACAAGCGTTTACATAAATATCATTTTTAATAAAAAAAAGTTAAGATGAATACACGATATAACATATCACAAACTATCTGGAATTAACTGTACTCCACATGTGCTCTGTTAATGCGGCCCGGTACGCAAGCATGTATTCCTTACTTGCCTTTGTTCGGTCTGGTAGTAGACCTGGCTCTACGTACTGAGTCCTTGGCATATTATTACGCAATGACAAATCGACCCAATCTTCCCCGTACATCTGTTGTAGAGCTTCCTTAAATAATGGATCGGTTTGACCTTCATGCTTGCGAATAAAGTTATGAACTGCACAACACGCTACCACGAACAATGGTTGTGCCTCAATCGGATACGGGGGCATATCTTCAAATATATTAAACCGAGCCTTCCATATACCGAACGTTCTTTCAACGGCAGACCGGAGCGAAGAGTGCCTGTAATTAAACAACTGCATTGCATTACTCGGTTTTGTGCCAGATTTACGAAAGGCTTCCTGATGGTATAGTTCATTCCGATGTGGGGGTAGAAATCCCTTGTAGCAACCGTATCCAGAGTCCACCAAGTAATTATAATCTATAAAACAAAACAAATTTTCTTAAGACGTGATACATGGTACAACGGTACAATTAGCAAACACATATCATGCGAAGTTGTGTTTATATTGTACCTCCGACTGGGGTGAGAAAGCGTGCCCTTGGGTCGTTAATACATTCAATAAAAACCCGCGAGTCATGTGCACTACCCTCCCAACCAGCATAGACGTATGTGAAGCATAGGTCAAAGTCCACGACACACATGACATTATGTGTTGTGATTGACTTTCGCCCTCGATATGGCACGTTGTTGTCACCTTTTAGTTTTGCTTTTACGTGAGTACCATCAATCGCCCCAATGCAATCCTAATAAAAACATGAAGAAAAAAAATAAGACAATGTATTTGAACAATTACATATTTAAAGTTGAACCAATAAAATAATAAACCCAACAAAAAAAAAAGGAAAAAAAGTGAACATATTTAAAATTTGTGCAATTAAGAAAAAACCAAAAATAACGAAAAAAAAAACAAAGCAAACAAATCCAAGAAATACCATTAAATCTATTAAAATAAAAACATAAAACAAAAAAACCAAAAAGCCAAAAACAGAAAAACCAAAAATAAAAAATAAAAAATGGTAAAATAGTCATACATTATTATAATAGCACCTTACCGCAAACCATGGATAGTAGAAGCTATTTTCCTTAATGTATGGATGAGGCACTTCCATTGCAAGTGGTTGTATGATGCTTTTACCAAGGTAGCACATCGCAATTGCAACTGTATGAACGTACTTGCTTATCGTTTCCAACGAACGTTGTAACCTATCAGCCACGGCCCTTTGCTTGTGGGCATGTGCCATAACTAGGCAAAATGCAGCAACTTGCTCTGTTATCTTCACATAATGACTACTTCGTAGAAAACCATTCATTTTCAAAGTGTTGCACAAGTTTAAGAATGTCTTCGGCGACATCCGAAACCTCTCGTAGCATGTAGTTTCGTTTTGATGTGTAAGCACCCAATGTACCCACATAGGGCCAGTTAATTTTGAATCTCGTTGTCGTCTACGTGATACCTTCACTACCTCTGGGTGCGCTAAAAGTTTGTAATATTCTTTCATTAGTTCCAACATGTGAAGTAACAGCATCTCCAACTCATCCATAAGTTGTGGGTCTGTATGACCCTCTTCATCATCTTCTGATTCTGAGCCCTCTGTGTTTGAAAGGTCAAATTGATCAACAGTTTCCTCCCAATGTATGAACCTAGCGTTCCCACCTGACGTTCCGGGATCATTCATGGCGATAATAAACCTAAAACAAAGTGCATAACCATTCACATACTAGTTGTTTAACATTAATGACATACAATAGTGATTTAACATTCATGACATGCAAAATCAAAGTAAACAACTTCTACATCAAGCACACTTGATTGAATAAAATTATGCATTAAAAATAAAAAGTGCAACTGAAAATCATGTAAGTGAAATATTCATAAAATCCCCAACATTTTTGTTTTCCAAAGATTTTTAATAAAATCTGTTGGGATTTTTCTTTTTAAATTTGTATCCCCTTACCTGGCGTTGTGTGCACTTTCTTTCTTCCTTTTTTTTTTTTTTCTTTCCCCTTTCTTCCTTTCTTTTCTTTCTCTCCTTTTTTTCTTCTCTTTTCTCTCTTCCTCAAGCTAACTTCGGCAGTGAGCAAATGGGGAGCAAAGGCTTCCTTATATGCTTGCTGTATTTTGTTATTTGAGAGACAAGTGTCCAGCTCTCCCTTTCCCTTATGCCTAAGCTTGCCACATATTTGTCCCATGTACACATGCAGCCAGTTGCCTTCACACCAACAAGTCCACTTTCTCACGCATGAAGGCCCTCTCTCTCACACATTGAAAGCTTGCCACATGTGGAACAAGTGTCCACGGTTTAGCTCTGTAAGGAAGTGGGACAGGCCTGTTGTGATCTATTGATGCCCACATTGCTCCAAGCTTGACAGCGCAATACATGTGCTGTCAAGTTAAAAGGTGAGTTGAATTTGAATTTATTGAAATTGATCCATAAAATTCACCATTAATCCTTAATAAACTTAAATATGCTAACTGTAATATATCCAATATTCGTGGCCTTAGGAAATCATTAACCCATCCTATTAATTCCTCAAATCACAGGTACTTTAACTACTTGACATATCACAACCTACTAAACTTAAAAAATTCATAACTCTTTCAATTTAACTGAAAATGACACGAAATTTTACAACAAATTTTTCTCATTTAAAGACTCACAACATATATAAAAATCATAGAAATCCATAACATTTTGATACCTCAAAAGTCCCTAGAAATTCAGTGTTAATTTAAACACAACTATCATTAACATACACATACAAAACCAAAGTCTCATCAAGTGTCATAAAAACTAAAGATTAACACACAAACATAGTACGGTAATTTAACATAAGGGATAATGTTAACGACAAAAGGAGTCAACAACATATTATGCTAATTTAACATAAGGGAAAATGTAAATAAAGTTTTTTCGGTCAGGGTGCTCAAGTATCTTCGGGCAGAATGAGCTTCACCAGCCACCTTTTGAATGTGAGTTCATTCATTTTAACAACTATTCGAGCCCAATTTTCATCATTCACTTTGTCACACGCCCGAAGATACGAATCTAGAGGCATCTCCATCTCATTCGGAACAAATTTGTTGATTCTGTCCATGGCCTCTTTCGAAGGTGATTGGGCATGGGGGGGCTCTGGCACGGGAGCTGGAGCAGGAGCAGGAGCAGATGCATGTGAATGTCCAGAGTCATTCACATTACATTTCTTCTCATAATCGTTATGCAAGAAGCTTAACCTTTCCGTAACCAATTCAAAAACGTCTGCACTTGAGATTGAACGCTTCTTGCTCCGCAATGACTGCATTGGAGATGCGTGCCTCTTTCCTTTCCCTTTATCTCGTGACACTTGTCGAGGACATGGATGGGGCTCAGATAGATCCACAATTGTGGGTGAGATATTGACGTGCCGATCGCTATGTGTAGAGGGAGGAGGAGATTGTGTGCTGGAGTACCGCAACTTCCCAGTGGCTGTTGTCCCATCAAAGATGTTGCACAGTTTATCCCAGTTCAAAGGTGGCCCATCTCGGAATTTGTAGTACTTGGCCAAACTCGGAGTTTGAAAGAATGCCAAATAAAAAATGTACCAATCAATACCACCATATATATAGTACTAAGTTGGCGTTAAAAAAAAAAAAAAAATTGAGAGTGAATGTTACCGTCATACCACTCGAAAATGCTCCCACTGATCCTCACTCAATACAACCATCTGCATATCATCATCCCATCCATACCCCGTACCATGTTGCTGATTCTTCAGATGGGTGTAATCCCTATGCAACTCTTTGAATTTTCCGATCTTTCGAGATATTTGGCCTGATCCATAGCTACTGCCATCTTTCAGTTGTTTGTTAAATTTAATGGTTATGCAAGGCAGTACCGATGTTCCATAAGGGTGATTGACACCTTCTTCTTGGAGAACAATGAGAACATCAAGCAGTTGTTCCTCATGAGGTTTTTCCCATTTTTTATTGGTGTGAGGTTCATTGTCATGTGAAGGGGATGCGACACCTTTACCCAACTTCCGCGGTGACTTGCGTGGTGTAATGCAGTAAGACATCTACAAATACATGTATATATAAAATTTAACAATATAGTTTAAACTAATACATGTTATATGTGTTTGTGTCAAAATCATGAGAAAACATCAAAACATGCAATATAAGTAACATGATAGTTTCAGTCCATTGCCTACCTGTGGATGTGTGACTTTGCGTGATTGTGTCAGTCGGTGTGGTCATAGGTTATACCCACCATACTAAAAGACAAGCAATATTTGTATTAGTGATTACAATATCCTATATGAAAGTTGTAACGATGCAAATTCATTCAAGAGAAACCATATGCCTAAAACCTAAAACAAGAATAGTAAGAAATAAATTATTTATACTTTTCTGCTTGGCAACCTGATCGTATCAAAAATAATACTCGCAAGTGTACGAATCGTGTGCAGTAAAGTGCGCGTGAAAATGCGAGGTCGAACCACAGAGAACGGCGTTTTGTAAATAAAAACTAATACAACTCCTAAATTAAACGTATCTTAACCTAACCCCAAAGAGGATTGATTTCGAACAAAAAATGCATAAATTAAATTAAAATGAAAACTATAGGGATAAAAGTAACTAAGGTCAAAGATGAACCTCACCCAATAAGAATAAGCTAAATACATTAAACACTCATTCTCCGTTTTTTTAAACTTTAAACCCTTCAACACACTCTATTGTGGTAATTGACACAAGTCAAACCNCCTACCTGTGGATGTGTGACTTTGCGTGATTGTGTCAGTCGGTGTGGTCGTAGGTTATACCCGCCATACTAAAAGACAAGCAATATTTGTATTAGTGATTACAATATCCTATATGAAAGTTGTAACAATGCAAATTCATTCAAGAGAAACCATATGCCTAAAACCTAAAACAAGAATAGTAAGAAATAAATTATTTATACTTTTCTGCTTGGCAACCTATTGCTTTAGAAGTTGGTAACGGAATATGTTTCGCATATTACCTATAAATCATTGGAATTTTTTATCTTTACATGTTTTAGGACTAGGAACGATCAATCAAAATCCTTGGATATGTTGGAATTAAAATCCAATACAACCAATATAGCAAAAGCCAAAAAACACAACGCATCGAGCTTATAAAATCTAAACTAGGTTTTCTTGAAGTTGGTTATGATATCACTTGTCGGGATCTTGCATGTAAAAACATGTGCAAAGAAAAAACAATCATATGGATTTATTCTTCAAGATAAACAATGCTAGATTTAAAATTAAATACACAAGTTCGTAATATTTATAATCAAATTCAGATTTTCCTAGTGTGTAGGGCTCTTGAAATTCTTCTTACATGTTGAATGATGATGAACATGTTCTTGAGAAATTATTTCAACCTTCAGATGTTCTCTTTAATGACTAAATATGATCGTGAGTGAGTACTGACAAAATTTGTTCCCATTGAAGAAAATCGCTAGAACTATAAACTAGTGAAAAAAATGTCTCTCTTGAATATTTATCTCAACTCTTATGCACTCAGAAGTAAGCAGAGGCATCGAACTACAAAGAGTTGGCAGATAGCTTGGCAATTCAGTCCAACTAGCAGATAATTGGGCAAATCAACATATATAGTTGTAATGTGTTTGCATTGAGTATTTCTAATCTCATACAGATTTTACTTAGAATAAATTCTTAGACAGGAGGCATTGATCTTATTATTCTCTCTTTGAAAGAAATATTGCCCATGCCCTCTAAGAGAAACATGAATTGATAATAAGAGTTTATGTATAACAGCTTGCAAGAGCAAACAGTAGAATAAAACCCATATCTTTTTGTCCATTTTTTTTTCTGTAATTCCCTTATAACAAAACACTAGCCCAAAATTTCAACATAGCAGATCATTGTTCTCGTAATTTTTTAGTGATTGTTTTTAAATTTTCCACGGATTTTCCCAGCAACCAAACAATGTGATAGATATTAATAATACTAAAAAAAAAAAAAAAAACCAAACACAAACATAGAAGCCGAACACCACAAGCTTGGACAAAACAAAGGAAGGATAAACACACTCACCTTCGTCTTCGATCTGGTCCGAGGATATGTCTGTGCTTCTCTCGTACTGTCCTGAGGCATATCACACAAATATATGCCGATTTTTCAGTGAATAGTCAATTTTTCAGCCGGTAGAGTAGAATGAAGTGGAGTGTGAAGAATACAGAGCAAGGGTTTTTACTCACCGGTGGCGCACAGGTTCAGATGGAGAACCCAGTGACCAAGCCGATGAAGATGCGCTTCATACCCTTTCTCTGTCGACCCTCCTTCATGCCTAGACAAATAATGGGGGAAAGAGAAATACTAGTCACAGTTATTTTCTGGAATTTATTGTTGAAGACGAGGGGTGGGGTAAGGGGTGGAACAAGGAAGGGCTTGCCGAGGGATTTCTTGGGTCGTTCTGTGTGGGTAAATATGCAGAGCTGCGTCTACGCCATTGATGAGTTTGGTTTTTTTGGTTTTTTGCCGTGTAGGAGTCAAATGGGTGTTAAAAGGGCAAAGAAGGAAAAAAACGAAGAGAACATTCACGGGTCCGCTGCTTGGCTACTTTCTTCGGTCAAATTTAACTGCACACCTGACATAAACAGTGCACCATGTTCACCTGGGGGACTGTGTTGGGGCTTTGCCAAACTCCACCTTAGTGATCAAACGCCCGCATCAGAAAAGGGGATAAATGTGACAATCAGGGTGAAAGCAAGCAAAAATTCTGATCCAGCTAAAAGTCTATTCCACAAGAATTCAAAATAATTAGATACATTAGTTTCACCTAAGTAAGCATCAAAAGACAAACAAGTCTATCAATAATCTTTGAAAAAACAAATTAGCACTGGTTCTTTTAGACATCATAAAATAAACCAAGCATCTAATGTAACAACAAACATTTGAATCTATCCCTGAGCATTTATCAAATTATTTTGTAAAATCAATGAACAAAACGCTTTCAGAAAAACCTTATAATAAGATATATTAGTAAAAATTATCAAAAGCCCATCCACTACAAAAGAAATCAGGTTTAATGACATTTGATTAGTGACATTTTTTTAAAAATGTCACTAAACCTCCACCCTACAATATGTTGATTTCTAGCTAACAACCAAGTAATTGACCAAATGCCATCAAAAAGTGCCATTATTCCAATGCCATTAAACTTAATTTTTTTTGTAGTGATCACCCCTAGTTCAACATCCTGGGGCTATACCCAATTAAACTCTTGAATAACTTCCACATGCATGGTACACAATTTACTATTTTTTGAGCGAAAAAACATATTTATCTACAAGAAAGAAAGCTAAATCAGGTTAGAAAAAGAAAGCACCTTATCTTCTGCAAGAAGTGGAAGGTGAAGAAGGATTTCAAGGGGCTCAGCGTCTGCGGCCATGACAACAAACTCTGAAATCCCCCTGTTCAGGGTCTTGGTAGCTGAATTAAAGCCCAAAACAAAAATAAAAAAAAAAAAAAAAACAAGAACAGGAAAAGATACACGAACAAAATGCACTAACCAAAAAAAAAAAAAAGCGCTTCGATAGTCTTTGATATTGTAGTGACCCAAATATTTAACTAGGCATAAGTGGTTAGTTAGAGGGTTAATTTGGACTTTGGGTCACTAGGATCTACCAGAAGGGCATTTTGGGGAATTGGGCTTCTGGACCGGATGTATGCTACCTTTTGGCAGGCGTACGCCATTATCTTTTAGTGCAGATATATGCTAGGGTTGGTGGACGTTCACTCTTGTCTTTTAGTGCAGACATATACTAGGGTTGGCGGACGTATGCTCTTGTCTTTTGTGCGAACATATGGTGGTCCCCACCAGACGTATGCTCTGACAGATAGTACGATCGTACTCTGTGAACAGTACAGCGGACGTACGCACCACTATTCACAGAATCCATTGGATAATACTTGGTCGTACGAAACAACCTTTGGACCGCTGTGTAATAGTACTGGACGTACACCCCTCAAGACAGAACGTCCGTTGCTTTCTGACCTTATAAATACCCCCTCACCCCCTTGCCCATTTCACACCAAATCCGCCCCTCAACCCCTTTCTCCGCCCCCAGGTTGCTTGTTGGCCGTTTGTGAGTGTTTTGTGAGGTTTTGTGAGTTCGGAGCTAGTGGAGTGGAGGTTCTTGCAGTTTCGCTCTAATGAGATAATGCTCGGTTGCCTATCTCTTTAGTTACGTCGTTATGCTGCTCGATTATAGTTCTATGTTGCTAGTTGTAGTTGTTAGCTTAGTTATGTTTTAATCTTGCTTAGGCTAGCGTTTTGATAGCTTAGCGTTGTTACTTTGCATGGAGGTTTCGATATGTGTTAGGAGGCCCTAGGAAGCCTTTGTTGGCCTTAGGAGTTGGAGACACTACAAAAAACCGGGTATTTTCTAACGTGTCTACTGTTCATCATTTTTTGCCACGTTAGTATTTACTAACGTGTTACACATCCACACGTTACTAAATGAATTTTCTAACGTGTTACTATTCACACGTTAGTAATTTCTCACGTGTCAATAGTAACACGTTAGTAAATCACAATATCTAAAAATAATTAAAAAATTAAAATGCCATTTTCTAACGTGTTACTATTCACACGTTAGTAATTACAAACGTGTGAATAGTCACACGTTACTAATTGACAATACTTAAATAATAATTAAAAAATTAAAATGCCATTTTCTAACGTGTTACTATTCACACGTTAGTAATTACTAACGTGTGAATAGTCACACGTTACTAATTGACAATACTTAAAAAATAATTAAAAAATTAAAATGCCATTTTCTAACGTGTTACTATTCACACGTTAGTAATTACAAACGTGTGAATAGTCACACGTTACTAATTGACAATACTTAAATAATAATTAAAAAATTAAAATGCCATTTTCTAACGTGTTACTATTCACACGTTAGTAATTACTAACGTGTGAATAGTCACACGTTACTAATTGACAATACTTAAAAAATAATTAAAAAATTAAAATGCCATTTTCTAACGTGTTACTATTCACACGTTAGTAATTACTAACGTGTGAATAGTCACACGTTACTAATTGACAATACTTAAATAATAATTAAAAAATTAAAATGCCATTTTCTAACGTGTTACTATTCACACGTTAGTAATTACTAACGTGTGAATAGTCACACGTTACTAATTGACAATACTTAAAAAATAATTAAAAAATTAAAATGCCATTTTCTAACGTGTTACTATTCACACGTTAGTAATTACTAACGTGTGAATAGTCACACGTTACTAATTGACAATACTTAAATAATAATTAAAAAATTAAAATGCCATTTTCTAACGTGTTACTATTCACACGTTAGTAATTACTAACGTGTGAATAGTCACACGTTACTAATTGACAATACTTAAAAAATAATTAAAAAATTAAAATGCCATTTTCTAACGTGTTACTATTCACACGTTAGTAATTACTAACGTGTGAATAGTCACACGTTACTAANAAGTAATATATGTTTACAATTTACGCCCATGGGCATTTTTGAACTTTTTGATTGAAAAGTATCACATGCTATACATGTGACGACCCACTTAATAAAAATATAAATAATTTTTTTGTTTTTCAAGAAACATTACCGACAACAAGCGGATTGTCACAGTGGCATGGCAATACCGTAGTATGCCACGAACCCATGCATTAACCTAATTGATAATATAATAAGCCTCACAGAGGTACATGCATGATCATTGTTTCATCAGAGTTCATATTCTTGTAGTGGAAAATAAATAACATTAGACATACAAATTACATCAGAGCTGATTAATACGTCTAAGTGATTAGAGATTACATACAAAAGAATGACTATACAAAAGTGTCTCATCCTACACGAGCCATATACAAAATATCAAAGTATCAGCATAAACATTAATGCTCTACAAAATAGGGCTATCACTAATCCAACAAAATGTACATCTAATGCATTTATGCCTCAATTGCCATAATAATCCAGATACATTGCCACTAGGTCATCGTCTATGGTCTCTGTACCTGCATCATTAACATCGTCTGTACCATGGGAATCACTACCACCCATGATACAGGCGAAATTATGAGCCCGTCGTCTCCATAAAAATAGAGACGCTCAGCAGTATAGAACTTACTAGTTTTATCCAAAATAAATCATTCAACTTTATCCACACATGCATATCATATAGCTTAACAATACAACACATTAGATGTCATCATGCAATGTCTAGCCATAACAATATACACAGTCACACATGCATACTGATACGTCTAGTATCAAAATCATATAAAACTAATCATCATCATCATACAATCATATGCTATGCATGCTCATGCTTATGCTCATCATCTTGTGCCTTTTCCATAGTGAGGCTAACCCTGCGGTAGGAGACTTATCATCACTACCGAGAGCCGTCACCACATTACTCTTGTACACATGAGGCCAACCCTGCGGTAGAAGGCTTGCCATCACTACCGGGGACCGTCATGTTATTTCTTGTCATGCATGAGGCCACCCTGGGGTAGGAGGCTTGCCATCACTACTGGAGATCGTCATGTTATTTTTGTTATGCATATGAGGTCGACCCTATGGTAGGAGGCTTGCCATCACTACCGGGGACCGTCACACATGGTTTTCATTATGCACATGAGGCCAACCCTACGGTAGGAGGCTTGCCATCACTATCGGGGACCATCATGTTATTTTTCATTATGCATATGAGGCCAACCCTGCGATAGGAGGCTTGCCATCACTACCGGGGACCGTCATACGTGGTTTTCATTATGCACATGAGGCCAACCCAGCGGTAGGAGGCTTGCCATCACTACCAGGGACCATCATGTTATTTTTCGTTATGCATATGAGGCCAACCCTGCGGTAGGAGGCTTGCCATCACTACCGGGGACCGTCATATGTGGTTTTCATTTCATTTCATTGCTCATGCCATGTTCTTGCTCATGTTAACAAAACTTGAACTCTTATACATTCGTATCTCACATCATGAACATCATAGAATCTTGCCTTAAACCATGTGAACCATCTAATGCTCATAATAACATTTCATCAAACATTCATCCAACTCATCTCATGAAACATCATTACATATGCATATTATCACAAAACACTTTACATCAACCATCCAAACATCAATACATAATCATATTATCACAATCACTTTACATTAATCATCCATCCAAACATCTCAAGAAACATCATAAATAGTCATAGTATCTCAAACTCAAACACCATACATCAATCATTTAACCAAAACGTCTTTTATACTTTAAAAATAGTAACCTTTTTTTTTGCCCAGTAAGTAAAATACTTACCTTGATCCACTTGGGTTCTTTTAGCAACCTTGACCCACTTGCGAATACCTATGTATTTGCAAGATAAATACATAGTTAACTGTACTAAGCTCTAACAACTCAAACTTCTCCAAGATACATGGATCCTACAAGCTTTTCTAACTACAAGAGATCCCATAGAATTCTAAGGTTTCCATTTGACGTAATTTTCATTTATAACACTAACCCATAAAGAATCTAGATGGTTAGACCCTACAAAATACCCACATCAACACTTAGACAAAACTAGGGTTTTGGGTCTTACCTTAGTTTTTGATGAAGTTTGGAGTTCCAAGCCACACAACTCCAACCCAATGTTCAACAAATGTTTAGAAGTCCTTTAAACACAAGAATCCCAAAGAAATTTGAAAGATTAAGCAAAACACCCAAAAATCTAAGTGAAACTAAGAAAGCTAAGAGTTTAGGGATTTACCTCAAATTAATCGGTAAAAACCACGATCTAACTTCAAGGAACATGTCCCCGGGGTGGATTTATGTTAGAAGACTTCAAATGATCAATACCTGAGGTTTGGGTACAAACCCTAGGTAAGAGAATGGAGAAAATCGCGTGGAAGAGGGAGAGGGGTGGAAGAAATGAGGTGAAAACGCGTTTAGCCCCTTATATAGTTAGTGAGTTCACAGTCCGGACGGCCAGCGAACGGGCTACGAACGAACAACTCTAACCTCTTCTCGGACAACACTAACCTTTTAACCGTCCAGACTCCTCACTTCCCCGTTCGGACGGCCAACACTGATTCAGCAGTTTTGGCTAGTTTTTCAGGCCACTCAGAATGACAAACTTATTTCCACTGTCTTTTAGGTTTCTTTATATGTCCATTTACTTTAAGTTTACATTGTAATTAAGGAAATACCCCCCATTTGGATCCAAATAAAAATACTAGAAAATCAAATTCCCAATAGATCAAACTCCAAAAATCCAGTTTTAGTACAAAATGTGATTTTCGGCAACTCATGACAAAAGTTTCATCGATGTTCACCAATGTAAACCCCATCATAAAATCCCATAAAATCACAATTGACTATCTAATATATGAGGAGCAAATGCGGTAGGGAATTATCATGAAAATCTCAATAATTAGAAAAGTCATTTTCCAGACTTAGCCAAATTTAGAGCTGACAAATTTTTCCTCAAATTTTCTTGGGCGTTACAATGCGCTCGATCGCACATAACCACTCCAGAATTCCCACAGTGCAAGCAAGTTAGTGATGGCGACTAGGGCGACGCGGGCTGACGAGGCATGCGCTCGATCGCACCCCATGCGCTCGAGCGCACTGGCAGGGGCCAAATCTTCACTTTTTTCCTTTTTTCACCCTTTGAACCGCAAATTGCTACCAATGTCCTGCAACACATTAAAACACTAAAACAACTAAAAACATTATATATTAACAACGCTAAGAACTTAACAAACATAAGTTAAGGGGAGTCAAATATACAATATTTGGCACCGATCATAGGTCTTGATTTATCAGAGATTTTTGCTCAGCAGAATATAGGACATGATCTATTAGGTGTTAGGAGATGATCTACCAGAGCATAGGATTGATTATATGTATACAAGGGATATAAAATTTTGATACCTATGATCTTGATGATGTTGGACTTGAGGATTTTAGGGATTTGATATGGTATTGAAGTCAGGATTAGAACCGATTTGATGATGCAACCTTAAAGATTAAGATTGATCTGCACTAAGATAGTTATATAAGGTCTTAAGCGTAGATCTACATTAGGACTTTGGATAAGGTGGTAGGAGTTTATGCACTTAGTACGGATAAGTTTGCAAGTAGATTTGACATCTTGAGCGAGGCTTGGTATAGCACTTCGAAGTAAGGGCTGATGATCGTTGTGACTGCAGAGATGTCACCACGATCAAGACACGACATCATTAGGAACAACGATGGTAGGGACCATCCAAACCCGATGGAAAGATGAGGAATGTTCTGGACACTACCAAAGCTTTGGAAACTGTGGCAAGTTGTCTTGTGGAGGCTTTGGTCAACGTACGAGGAGAAGGGACTCCAAGTGGAAGAAAAGATTGCTCTTTCAAGGAGTTTTATGAGTACCCTTTCCTAATGTTTAAGGGAAACCTAAACTCTGGAGAAGCGAGGGATTGGCTTACAAACTTGGAGGAGCTGCTACGAGTTATGGACTGGACTGAGGAGCAAAGAGTCAAGTATGTAGCCTACAAGTTCTATGGAGATGCAAGGCAATGGTGGTATGCTAAAAGGAACTCGTTGGTGATGGAATTAGGAAGCAAGGAGGCCATTACGTGGACTCGATTCAAGGAAGAGTTCTATCGGAAATACTCGTGGAGCTTAAGGAGGAGTACACCCCGAGAGTTCTGTTCCAACAAGAAACACAGTCATTGGTGCCATAGGTATGGCAGATTGCATTTCGAGAAATGCAAATCAAGAAAAAATTTGTGCTACGGATGTGGCAAGGTGGGACACTTCATTTGGAACTGCAACCAGGCCAAAAGGAATGGTATTGGTCCACCTGGAAGGAATGATGGCAGGACAAGGGTTAAGCGTAACCACCATAATTGTTACGGCACGTGGGTTCACCTTATTTTGTAATTAAGGGTTGGGTTACTGGATGTTTGCTCATATATCAGCCAGTTGTATTTTGTTTTGTATGTGCACTTGATTTAGGGTTTTGGACCTAAAAGTGTAATGTTAACAAAGAGTTTTGTTAATGCATGATGTTTGTTATGCTTTGTTGATATGTTGATAATAAGATTCCTAATTTTGTTCATTGCCCATTAGAAGTATGTTAAGGTTTGATATTCTTGGACTTGGATTCTGGTAAAAGGGCAATTAGTGAATCTTGTATCCATGAATCTTGTATTGGATTACATGATTTTGGGTTATTTAAGAGCTAATTGTACACAAATGGATTAAAAAGTTATCGATTACAGTTATCTGTGGAGACAAAGGAGGTGGCTAGAGCTAATCTAAGGGTTAGGATCAGGCTAACGTGGTAGCTGATGCTTCGAGTAGAAAGGTGACGATGGAGCTTACTGCTCTTGGAATTTTCCCAACCCTAGTTGATTATGGAATTTGCTAGGATGGGAGTAGAAATGGTAGATGAGGGTGCGCCTGCATGCTTGTCTAACTTGGTGGTTGAATTAGGATTGCTTGTTTGGATTAATGTCGCTCAATTGGACAACCCTGAGTGCATGTAGATCAAGCAGTGGTTAAGGCATAAGGCTTTTGCCTTAAGGATGTTGGGTTGCTCGCCCATGAGTGTTGAAGGACTGAGGAAGGAGATCATGAGCAAGACTCATCATTCTCCGTATACTGTATATCCAGGAAGTATCAAGATGTACAAGGATGAGGAGAGGTTAGAATTAGAGTTTAGTACCTATCTTTGATCAAGTTTGTTAAGGGCAACTTTTGGAATGCCGCCTAACGAAGCACTTTATGGAGGTAAGTATTAGTCGCCCTTGTATCTGGACAATGTTGGAAGGAGACAACGTTGGGGCCTGGAATGATTAAAGTACTTACCATTAGACGAAGGATGAGTACATTCTAAAGTCGGCAGAAAAGTTGTGCCAATAACCAAGGATGATCTTTGGAACACGAAGTGGGGGATCGTGTATTCTTTAAGATATCATTAGCATATAGGGTTGCCTTACCCCTAGACTTGATTGGGAATGACTCTTTTTCTCAAAATTATACTTGGACAGTATACTTATCCCTGTTTTGGTTAAAGGGTTAGTTGTGTAAGAAAGAGTTTGGGAATTAATGACAGGTACGTCATGTGCATTTCTACTCACTAAGTCGTCGGACTTACTGTAACGACACAGGGAAAAGTGCTAGCAACATCTGCACTATCACCCCAAAATGACTAGTCAATTTGAAGCTTCCCTATAATTCATTATAAAGCTCAATTTGACCTAGTAACCAGACAATATGGGACTTAGCACTCATGATTATCTTTATAAATCACCCACTCTACGTGGGTTTCTTCTTATCTTCCCAATATGGGACCGGGGTGTTACAAACTCTCCCTTTTAAATTCCTGACATCCTCGTTAGGGCCACGTCATACAATGCTCTAGTACCACATGACCTGGCATTACTAGGTGGCTCTGATACCACTTGTAACGACCTAAGGAAAAGCGTTAGCCACATCTATGCTATCACCCCAAAAGGACTAGTCAATTTGAAGTTTTCATAGAACTCATTATAAAGCCTAGTTTTACCTAGTAACTAGGTAATGTGGGACTTAACACTCATAACTATCTTTATAAACCACCCACTCTACGTGAGTTTCTTCTCATCTTCCCAATATGGGGCCGGGGTGTTACAATGATGGTCATGATCCCATCAGAACTTCGTAGTTAAGCGTGCTTCTGCAAGAGTAGTACTAGGATGGGTGACCCCCTGGGAAGTCTGGTTCGGGGGAGCCAAAATGTAATACCCCGATAAAAGCCAACCTTTTTATTAGCCCAAAATCCTTCCCTTAGGAGTAATCGACAGAAGTTTTCAAGGAAGGAGTTTAACGAGACCCAAAGCCCTTAGCTTGAACCTAATCACGTTTGGAACCTTTAGAAATAGAAGCCAAACACTGACCCACAGGGAGCGGATGTAAGCTAGGTCTGGCGGATGTACGCTTTTGTCTGTAGTACGGACGTACGGTGGGGGACCACCGGACGTACGCTACTTTTTGGGATACCCTTTGGATAATACCTGAACGTACGAGACACCCTCTGGACCGATGTACAAAGACCACCGAACGTACGCTAGGGTTGCCGGACGTCCGCTACTCTGTCAGGGAGTTGGTGGCGAACTTTCCCTATAAATAGCCTGCCCCTCCTCTTCATTTCTCACGCCTTCTTCTTCCTCTGGTATGCCCCTAGGCTACCGGAACCCTTCCTTAGTGTTTTGAATAAGAAATCCGTGGGAGAGAGCTTCAACGAAGAGTTTCCGAGGAGAGGAAACCATGTCCGTGCTTAGCTTCGGGGTAAGCTCTGTTCCCTTTGTAATTATCACCTTGTTATCTTATGTTTCTGCTTTAATGAGAACTTCAAGTGTTCATTAAGCGTTCTTTTAAAGATAACGATGTTTTCAAAGAGTTTTCTCAAAAGATCATGGTTTTGCAATTTCTTGCGTTGCATGTCCTGTTTTACTAGCTTAGAAGAGGTCTAGGAGTCTGTGATTGATATTGGAAATATGCACTGTCCGAATCTTGAAACAGTGTGCTTAACACACTGAGCAGACGTACGCCATCAAGGGCGGACATACGGTCAGTAGGCAGAGCACTTGTTCTTAAGTTCCACACATGTACGCTTTAGCTTAGCCATAACTCTAGGTTTCATAAGGCTTAGAATAACGGTGTCCTATATCCATTATAACAGGAAATAGCTTGGTCGGAGGATTCTCTCGAATGTGCGAGGTAAGTAAACACTTACACCTTTTTTACGTAAATCGTGAGATATGTCAGTTGACTGACCACACGTATGATATGAGCATGCCTATTTTTCGTAATTACTTGGTAACTGCATTATTCAATAAACTACTAAAATGCATCGTAAGACATGGTACGCCGGTACGTGCGGTATAAACGGCCATAAGCTTACTATATAAACTGTATATTATGGTAAAATATGTGTGTTATATGAGGGTTGTGGATCCATTGATTTCGTGACCTTGATGCAACCATTCCCAATGGTTTGGTCACTACTGGATGGACGTCATTAGTTGGTGTGGGCCACTCGGGGTCGGACTCAATCGTGCCACTAATGTTACGTACGGTATGTTGTACAATGGCTGGGACACTGACATTGTATTATAGGTCCTTCGGAACAGCATCAACCCTGCTGAGAAGGGGTAATATCTCGGGTAGACCATGTATGGGAGTTATAACCTATAAAGCATTATTCTTTTCTACATCAAAACAATTAGGCAATTATCCCCGGTTCTACACCATAGAGCTTTAAAAACCCTAAAACCTATGGAATGGTGTATTAGCGGAGGTAATGCCCTCTTTTTGGTTATTACTCGAATCGCAAGTTTAGTTTTATTAATTGGGCTCATGTCATACCTAAGTGTGTGGTTTACTTACTAAGTCGTTAGACTTACGTGGTTATTATTCTTTAGGTAATCTGATTCACCGCTATGGAAGTGGCTAGAGTTGCTATTGCATGATTGGCTATGCTTTATCTGTAGTTACAGGTTTGTCTTTATTGTCTAGTTGCTCCACGTTCTTACTTGATGAATTGTAGTACTCTCAGATTTATTCACCTTCCTTGCATTTACTCTGACAGTTTTTATAAGGGTGATTACCCGTTGGATCACAAGTTGGCTCAACATGGTAGATTGCCAGTGACTCCACCAGATTAGCCAAGGCTAATTTTGGGGGCGTTACATAAAAGCAGACAATATTGTGTGTCATTAGGGTGGGTTGTTACAAATGGTATCAGAGTCATTACCCAGTCTGAGATGGGGGGAGCATGCACAAGCCCATGAGGGGGTTGCTAGCGGGCACTTGCTGGGACGCCAAGAATGGGCTAATCCCATGAGGGTTGCCAACAGGGACGCTGGATCCTAAGAGGGGGTGATTGTGACGTCCCACATCGCCTGGGTATGGAGATAGGGATGTACTAATATGTATACTTACACCCTTAATGACAACAACGCGTTTTAAAGCCGTGATAGTCATGATCCCATCAGAACTCCGCAGTTAAGCGTGTTTTTGCAAGAGTAGTACCAGGATGGGTGACCCCCTGGGAAGTCTAGTTCGGGGGAGCCAAAAGCAAATAATATTGTGTGTCATTGGGGTGGGGTGTTACAATCACGGCTTTAAGACGCATTATTGTCATTAAGGGTGTAAGTATACATATAAGTACAACCCCATCTCCATACCCAAGCAATGTGAGACGTCACACTTACCCTTGTATTATTTTCCTCCTTCTTTTTTTTTTCATATATACAACTATGTTATTATAGATAGTGGATACCGCAAAGCATCCAGTAATGTTGGAGGATTCGATCTGGGAGATGCTTGAGGACTTATTGCAAACTTAAGTGAGTACTCATGGTAACTAGTACTTTTGAGTTATGCTGTAGACTTAGGGCTTGATGCATGCTTGCATATTAAAATATAGCATAGATCCCTTGTAACGATGATATGTATAGTGTAATTTTTGTTTCTTTGATAATCTTTAGCTAGATGCTCTGATTATAATGATTAAATGTTATAGAACTTAATTACTTTCTGCTGCTTAGCATCTTCTGTTTTCGAGGAGTAGAGGTCCCTAAGTCTTATTCGGAATGAAATAAGGCTGAGAGACGAACTATGGAATTAATTACTAGTTAATTAATTCTCGGTGCGTTACATGCATAGTCCTCCCAACTAATCCCTTGCTTCACCAAATTGCCCTTCTATTATCCCTTTTCTTTTGTCTTTTCTTCCACCTCACATGAAGGCTTGCTTTATTTCTTTCTCTCTTATACCTACACGTGATGGACAAGGCTTTCTTAGAAATTCCCTTCCTCAAATGCCCCTAGCCTAATCCTATGTTTTACAAAATTGTCTTTCCTAGTTCCTCAAATTACAAAAACACCACTTGTCTTATTACCAATTTTGTCTTTTGTCTTTTTGTTGTTTAATCAAATAAATCTAAGAACCCCAATTAAACCCTCTAATAATACTATTAAAAATTAAAGCCTATAATTATCTCGTCATTATAAAATCCAAATCTCCTAAAATAAAATCACCAAATAAAACAATTATGACAAACGTCGAATTATCCTTAAATTATTTCCTCTAAAATAGGGAAATCATTTCGGGGTATTACATCGACAAGTTTGGATGTTTAAATAATGCATGTTAAACTAAAGATTACATTATTACAAATAAAGACTTAGTAAATTATAAATAAGGTCCAACTTAATATAAATAATGCATATTAAACTAGTAATTCAACCGAAGCTCTTATGATTCGGCGTGTAGTTGCCATAAGTGCTCGATGAGGTATGATTGGAGTTGAGAGTGAGTTTCTCTGTCTCTAATACGTAGATGATTACAAATAAAATTTGCAAGCATATCTGGTTGACCATGTGACATTGGCTCAGGAGGATTTCCATCGGGTTGTTCATAATCAAAGTCCAACGTGTCTTGTTCATCTCGTTCATCTTCAGTGATCATATTATGGAGAATTATACATGCTTTCATAATTTCTTTAAGGTCACAAACGTTGAAATTTCATGCAGTCTGACGCACAATTGCAAATCGTGCTTGTAACACTCTGATTACAAGCTCTATGTCCTTTCTTGCAGACTCTTGTGTTGCGGTAAAATGTTTCTTCTTGGTTCCTAGTGGGTTTGAGATTGTTTTTATAAATGTCAACCATTTCGGATATATGCGATTGGCAAGGTAATATCCCATCATGTAGTCATGACCATTAATAGAGTAATTGACTCGAGGAGCATGCCTTCGAGCAAGCTCAGTAAATAGAAAAAATATTTCTAGCACATTGATGTCGTTGTTAAACCCAAGTAATCAAAAAAATGCATGCCAGATCTAAACATCATATGAAGCAACTGCTTCTAAGATAATAGTTGGTTCACATTTATGGCTAGAATACATACCTCTCCACTAAGTCTGATAGTTCTTCCGCTTCTGGTGCATGTAGTCTATGCTCCCCAATATTCTAGGAAAACTGTGACTTTTGCAATTTGCTAGCAATCTCGCAACATCGTGGTTTGTTGGTGACCTCAAGTACTTATTGGAGTAAAGAGAAACCACCGCTTCAACAAATAGTTTTAGACTCGTCATTGTTGTGGTTTCTAAAATCTTTAGATTTCATCCACATAATCACCGGTTACTCCGTATCCTAGCATCCTGATTGCAGGAGTGCATTTCTTTCTTAGACGAAGTATTGCTCGTGATCTTCGACCTCATATACAACATGAAGAAAAAGAGGGTGCTTCATCCGGAACCTCCTTCGAAATAGTTTGTTAGGGTGAAAAGATGACTCTTAAGATAAGACAATTTTTTTAAAATATGATCGTTTAGGTTAAGATAAGACAAAATTTCAAAAATATGACCATTAGGATAAGACAAAATTTTCAAAAATATGACCATTAGGATAAAACAAAATTTAAAAAATATGACCATTAAGATAAGACAAAATTTTGAAAATTTAACCATTAGGATGATACAAAAATCCAAAAATATGACCATTAGAAAAAATACAAATTTTTAAAAATATTAGAGTTAGAATAAGACAAATCTTCTTAAAATAGACCATTAGGTAAATACAAACATTCAAAAATATAAAAGTTAGAGAAAGAATAACAAATATTTGAAAAATAATATTTAAACAGAAGAGTGAAAGTGAATTGTTAAAATAGTGAAATTGCTGGGGGTACTCTAAAGAAGTGAGTAAAAAGTGTATTTTTGGTTATTTTGGGAATTAAAATTTGGTGAAGCTGCTATTAATGCTCTAACCCTTAGTCTCTCTTCATCAACAGTTGCAACCCCTTCCCCGATCCCATGGTTGCAACCTGATAGAGGAGGACCAGATAATACCCCTCATGTTTTTGGCAATTTGCCGCCTCAAGGGTTAGTACCCGGTTGTAAAGAGACTAATATCTAAACTAGTGGAATGCTGCAAAGATTTGGAAGAAGGGCACCGCGCTTGAATGGTGCATAAGAAGAAGCAACGTGGAGGATAAGAAGGCTAAAATTGCAAATGGAATCAAAGAAGGCATGTCGTAGGAGGGAAAAGATGGAAGAGATTGAGGCAACAAAGAAGGCTCTAAGGGAAGAGCAGAAGGTTGGTCTAGATAGAATCAAACATGGAACTCTAGATAGAATCAAACATGGAACTCTAGATAGAATCAAACATGGAACTATTGGCAGGACTAAGGAGGGATGAAGAAGCCAAGGAGTCAAGGACCAGAAGTTGGTTGAACAATGTGCTGCAAACCAATTTTCTTGAGTAGACAAATTGCAGACCCAAGCATGTTGATAATGGTCAACAGTTTTGGGTAGAAAAAGAAAATAGAGATTGAAGACATAAGGCATTTTGGATGGATGGGAGTTAACAGAAGAAATTGCTGTTAAATTTTTTTTTTTTGGGAAACTTCACTGAAGACCCTCCGAACTTTCACCCATTTTGAAATATCCCCCCATAAACTTAAAAAACTCTCAATTTAGTCCCTGAACTTTCAATTGCTCTCAATTTGGACCTCTCCATCAATTTTAGTTGTTAAAATTTTTTTAAAAGATCAAAATATCCCTGATTTTCATTTTTAAAAAAATAAGAAAACGTTTTGGAAGTTGAAATTTTATATCAAAGTCAGGGGTATAAATGTCATGTAATGTTTAAAATTTGACGAATGAGTCTAAATTGAGAGCAATTGAAACTTAGGGGACTAAATTTAGAGTTTTTAAAGTTTGGAGGGAGTATTTCAAAACGGATAGAAGTTCGGAGGTATTCAGTGAAATTTCCTTTTCTTTTTTTTTAGTACACGTGAGATTTTGGGGTTAAAAACCACTTAAAGAATCTCAGCCCTTAAACCAAACTACTGCAGATAACCAAACTACTGCATATCTGCAGTAGTTTGGTTTACTGCATGGAAGTCAAGTCCAATTTTAATTATTAATGAACTATGTAAAAAGTAAATTTGATAAACATTATTGGTTTAATTTGATGATTTATTTTGGCCTTTGGTGCAACAAGATTTTAACATGGTCGTAATTTGATAAACATTATTTCTTATATGAAATTAGATCTTCCAAATACAAAAATTGTTTCATTGCCATCATGAACCATGCAAATAACCTTTCCATATTTGTCTTGGCAAGAAGGACCACATTATTTCACAAGCAAAGCAACAAGTTGCCATTTGGGATTGAGGAAAGAAGACAATTATTTACTGTCTTGGGAAAAATATAAAATGCCTCCAAATTGACAGCTGTTTGCGAGATGGCCCCACAATGTTTAAAATGTATTAAAATAGGAAAAATGCTATGGGTTTTCCCCCTAGTGTTCTCATAGTGTTCTTCCAGTCTTACGTAGAATATGATTTAAGAAAAAAAAAAAATTGTAGTGGCCTCCACCACCGGTTTTTTTAGGCATTAGCATCAAATTTGAGGCATTAGCACCAAAATTGAGGTATTAACACTAAATTTAGGATGATCAAATCCATTTTGAGTGATATTATACCTAAAGGGTTAACCTTCCACCCTTAAGTTTTAGTTTTGAATAAAAAAAACAAGTTTTAAAGTATTAGAGCCTAAATATTAACTCATAAAAATTAATCTGTTAGCAAAAAAAGGTATTACAATTTTATTTTTTCTTAAATCATGTTTTACATAAAATTAAGAGAACGCAAAGAAAACACTAGGGGGAGAACCCCTACTAAACCCCTTCAAATAGCCCAATAAAGTTTCAAAATGTGTTAAAGTGGCCACTGCGTTAGTTAGCCCTGTCAATTTGGATGGAAAATCGATCATGTGCTGTCCATGTGAGCTTTTTTTACATGATCTTCCTAAAATGCCCTTATGGGAAACTATAAAGACTTCTTAACCCATCGTTGACATGCGTAAGACTCCTTAACCCATCTAATTACGAAAACGCCATGCATTTGGATTGAAGTGAAATGCCCCAAGTGTTGTCGCTATCCTCAGTTGACTGAAGCCAAGAATCTCACAAATGTTCTAACCAAAATGAAATTAGGGTTTTCGTGTATTAATCAATCCAAACTGATCCAATATTGGCGGTCGATCCAAACAACATCTGAAACTGTTTCACACTAAAATTTTAGGTTTTCGTACTGTAAGTTTAGTGATGTTGATTTCATATGAGTAGGGTTTAAATTTAGTTTGGGTTATGTTGATTTCGCACGAAAGGTTACATGATTTTTGCAAAGTTAGTGTTTTTAGTTAGTTGTTACGAGTAAATCGAAAAGCCCCCTTTTAAAGTGCCCAAGATTTTGGGGTCTGACCATGAAGAGGGGCATATAGTTGTTGTTTGCTTTTTCTATGCTTACATATGTTTTTGAACTTTATTGGGCTGCTTTATGCTTATATATTATAATGTTTTTGAATTTTATTGGGATGCTTTCTATGCTTATATATTCGTTGAATGGTTGCTATACTCATTATAGTGTGACGCCTGAAACCCTAATTTCTTTTGGATTCTATATATTCTAACAGTTTTTAGATGTTGTTTGGATTGACCATCATAGCATCTCCAACAAGAGTGGCTAAAATAGCCACTCACTATTCACTTTTTCTCATTTTAGCTACTACTTTTTTACTTCACATTCCAACAGAACTTCTATTTTAACTATCCATTTTAATTAAATATCATTTTTAATATTATTTATTATTTTTATCTTTTCATTTTATTTCCCATTTCTCTCACCCGCATTTCTCTCACCCATTTTCTTTCCTATTTCTTCTCTCCCTCACCGCTCTCCTCCCCTTTTCGTCGATGATGACGATCTCGAGGACTTCTCCGATCTCGACGAGTCGACGTACAAGGACGACGAGTACAAGGAGCCAGAAGTGGACGAGAAAGACGTCGTCGTTCTGAAGGAAGGGAATTTCAGCGAGTTTGTGGAGAAGAATCTGTGGGTTTCGTCGAAATGGATTTCCAATTCCCGGAGGAGTCGGGTCGGGCCAGCTTCGGCCTTGCGCTAGCCTCCGCTGTGGATCGAAGAGCTCGTTTTCTTCGCCCGGTAACGACTTTGTTCTTTTCCATGCGATTCTTTCTCTGTTTTTGCTCAAGATTTTGGTTTTGGAAGCAAAAATTTGCATATGTTTCCGCTATTGAAAAGCATGGGCGTGTTGATTTTGGGCGTGTTGATTTGGGTACTCTTCGATCAGGTCTGTTGATTTGGATTTCTTTGAGATTTTTTGGTACTTTTGGAAGGAATTTGCGGGTGAACATGGAGAAACAGAAGAGGGGAGAGAAGATGAACCAGCGAAGGGGAGAGAAAGAACAATAAAAATACTTAACATGTGTTGCAGTGAACTTTCAAATATGAAAGTTCACTGTAGCATATTTAGAGGGAACTGCTATTTTAAAGGGTCTATTGGAGGAAGAAAATTGCTAAATTTAACAAAAAAGTTAGTTTGAAGTGTCTGATGGAGATGCTTTCAATGGATCAGTTTGGATTGATGCGTACACTAAAACCCTAATTGTTTTGGTTACCCTAATTTTGTTTTGGTTAGAACATTTGCGAAATACTTGCTTTCAGTCATATGAGGATAGCAACAACACTTAGAGCATTTTACTTCAATCCAAACACATGGCGTTTTTGTAATTGATGGGACTAATTAACGGAGTGACCACTTTGACACATGTTGAAACTTTATCGGGCTACTTTAGTATATTTTGTTCATTGTGGAACTATCTCACGAACGACTGTCAATTTGGAAAGCCTTTTTTATATTTTTCCTAATTGTCTTCGTTGATATTTGCAATAAATTTAAAATAGAATTTGTAAGGTTTTTTTTCTTTTTTTTTTCTTTAACTTATCAAAAAAGAATTCAATTGAGTGTTCCAATAACTATTCCATTTCAAAGCGCTGGTCTCCAATTGGTTACAAACGTGCCCTAATTTTTCTCTGCGGGTACGAACAACAAATTAGAGTAGCATATGCTACGGAGCCAGCCAATATCCTGGGATAGCAAAATGGGAGATGGCAACTCCGGGAGCAACAGAGCCCTTTCAGGCAACAACAACAACTCGAGCAACAAGCCGGAGTGGCTGCAGCAGTACGATCTGATTGGGAAGATCGGGGAGGGCACTTACGGGCTGGTGTTCTTGGCCAGGATCAAGTCCCCAACCACAAATCGCGGTAAGTCCATCGCCATCAAGAAATTCAAGCAGTCCAAGGACGGCGACGGCGTCTCACCCACCGCCATCCGGGAAATCATGGTCCTCTTTCTCCTCTGTTTGCTTCCAGATAATGTTTTCTTGTCTTTCACAATCAAATTGAACAAGAATCCAAAAAAAAGAAACCCTGGGCATACTTTTCCTAATTTTCTCTTGGGCGAGTTGGTGCAGTTACTACGGGAGATTTCACATGAAAACGTTGTCAAGCTTGTGAATGTTCACATCAATCACGCCGACATGTCCCTATATCTGGCTTTCGATTACGCCGAGCATGACCTTTATGTGAGTGCCATTTTCTTTTAATTTTAGTTTCTCAAACTTGTTGTTCAAAGATTTTAGGGCAGAGGCACATATCTCGTAATGTGTAAAAAACCGTTGCTAATTTTAGGAACACATCGTTCTTTAAGTTTTTGGGCATTCCGGCTGCCAAAGCAACTGTTGCAATCGGATGCACTACCAAGCGCCGTGTGAAGTCCTTTACTGGGGTTTATTTTTTAATGCCTATATTTAACTTAGAATGCAATAATTCAGTATTTCTTTCAGGCTATTACATGGTGTTGTAAGGTTAAGAACTTATGCTCTTCAGACGGAAGAAAAAAAAATATATGTAGCCGTCAATTTCAAATATTTGATAGTTTTATCTGCTTAAGAGAACCATTTATGATCATCGTTTGACAGGAAATTATTAGACATCATAGGGACAAGGTTAACCATTCCATCAGTCAGTACACAGTTAAATCATTGCTCTGGCAACTGCTCAATGGGCTCAACTATCTCCACAGGTATGGTTTATTTCTGCAAACTGATGTTTAGTTCCGTTGCAGTGTCATCATTGTCTCTGAAAATGATGGAACTTGCTGCAGTAATTGGATCATACATCGAGATCTAAAGCCATCAAATATCTTGGTAGTGTTTCAACCACCTGATCTGACTGTTATCTGATGAATACCTTTACTGCTTTAAGTCTTTCTGTGAAAAATTTGTGCTTGTATGTGTGTNTCGTTCTTTAAGTTTTTGGGCATTCCGGCTGCCAAAGCAACTGTTTTTTTTTTTTTATTGGCACTGGGTGTCCGAAGCTTCGCTCCGACTAATCCTGGGGTGCCCAGCCCTCGGCAAGGAGTTTCCTGCAAGTGCACCTCGGTTAAATCAAGGGGCGAACCCCAGTCCGATGGCCCCAAGGAGCAGTTTGCACCCATGAAATGTTAAACCTTGGACCTTGAAGGGAGCAAACCCTCAAGACCAAGGCCTTCACCACTTGGGGTTAGCAACTGTTGCAATCGGATGCACTACCAAGCGCCGTGTCAAGTCCTTTACTGGGGTTTATTTTCTAATGCCTATATTTAACTTAGAATGCAATAATTCAGTATTTCTTTCAGGCTATTACATGGTGTTGTAAGGTTAAGAACTTATGCTCTTCAGACGGAAGAAAAAAATATATATGTAGCCGTCAATTTCAAATATTTGATAATTTTATCTGCTTAAGAGAACCATTTATGATCATCGTGTGACAGGAAATTATTAGACATCATAGGGACAAGGTTAACCATTCCATCAGTCAGTACACAGTTAAATCATTGCTCTGGCAACTGCTCAATGGGCTCAACTATCTCCACAGGTATGGTTTATTTCTGCAAACTGATGTTTAGTTCCGTTGCAGTGTCATCATTGTCTCTGAAAATGATGGAACTTGCTGCAGTAATTGGATCATACATCGAGATCTAAAGCCATCAAATATCTTGGTAGTGTTTCAACCACCTGATCTGACTGTTATCTGATGAATACCTTTACTGCTTTAAGTCTTTCTGTGAAAAATTTGTGCTTGTATGTGTGTGCATGCTGGGTGTGTGTTGGTGTACCTATACATATGCTGCCACGTTTACATGAATCTTGTGTGACCAGGTTATGGGTGAGGGAGAGGAGCAAGGAGTCGTAAAAATTGCTGATTTTGGACTTGCAAGAATATATCAAGCTCCCTTGAAGCCGTTATCTGACAATGGGGTAGGAGGCATCTTTTGTGTTCTTTAGCACTATAATGTCTATATTTTCATGTATTACTCGTATTTATTTATATGATAAATTACATGAAAATGAACATTTAAGTTAGACCTCTGATATGCACTCGAGATTTTATGAGGCTAATACACTTTATGAAAATCAGATGGCTCAAAATTAGATAAATGAAATTTGATGCCAGTTTTTCCTCGGTCTATAAAAATAAAGAGGGTCATGGGAGAGAAATGCTAATAATATCCATTGAAAATACCCTAGCAAACAAGCAGTTTTGAGGAAAAAAAAACACCTGAACTCCGCCAATATCACACCTACTAACAAAAGACTGAATTAAAGAAGGGATGGGATAGACATAGCCATCTCTCCCTCACCCTCCAGCTTGAACCCCGCATCCTGACCCATTGTTTTTTTGGGTTTTTTTTCTTTGGTTTTACGGTTTGGTTGTAGCTATTTGTCGGGTTTTTGGGTTGGGACTTATTGGGTTTTGTCTTTGGGTTTTCAATTTGGGCTACCTATGTATACTTTCTAGTGTACCTAGAGGCGCATTGCGCTTTTTTTGATATATACAATTTTACTTATATATAAAACAAAAGAATAAGCCATACCTAATTTTTTTATGGTCACCATCAAGCTCTTGGATCTAGTAGCCTAACACATTTAAGAAGACACCTTGGAGTGATAGTTAGCCGAGACTAACAAAGTTTCATAGGAGAAATCTGCATTTATCATGTTCGACACATCCTCTTTTTGTGTGTGTTGAGGAATCTGAACTGCATGCAATTTATTGAAAGAAACCAGGCATTCCAATTCTGAATTGGGAAAATTGAACTTGAACTTTGTATAAAAATGTATGTCTCCCACCAAAGCTTCCTCATGTATGGGGCTAGCGAGGCTTCTTGGAGCAAACCTCATGTGATGATTGTCTTATGGCATTTGAGAACTATGATTGTAAGGTACTTTTATCTAGTGTTTTGGTCTCAAGCAGATAATGCTCGAGGCAATGGATGCTTATTGGAGTTTTTAGCTTCTTAGAAACTTAGATTTATTGTTAGATGTTTTTCCATGTTTTCAACTTCATAAAACTCTCTCCTCCCTCTCTCTATCTCCTGTTGGCACGTGAGGGCTTGTTCAGGCACCCCCCACTTGTCCATTTTGGTTTCCATTTGTCGGTGCCAGTTGGGTCTCTTGGGGTTGTTAAGTTGGTGTTTAGTGGAATCCAAAGTCTTTGAGTTGGCGGTGGAGGGCAGTTCTATGGGTTTAAGGATTAGTGAGAAATGCAGGTGTGTTATTTGTTCCATTTTTCTAGGAAGATCCGATAGTTGCTGGTTGTTTGACATTGTTGAGGAATTGTTGACAGCGAATGGTTCCTTGGTCTTTTGGAAATACTTTAGGGCTGGCTTTTCTGTCAGCTTTGTTCCAATATGGACAAATGCTTCGTTGTGGTGGAGGTAGAAGGAGGAGATTTATCTTAGTGTCAAAAGGAAGAATCAGCAAAGGCTGGAGGTCCTTTGCAGCGAAGTTGTGGGTCGCTGTCAAATACTCCTAATTGATTCAAGGTGGTAAGGTTGCTGGTAGCAAAGGTGGTCACTCATCGACATTGGTTTACTCCACAATTGAGACGGAGGGAAGACATTTGTAGAGGTGCTGAATGTCAGAACTGAGGTCTTTGGCAAAGAAGTTGAAGTCCCCGGCAAGACCCCTAGTGTTGAAGGGTAGTTCCAAGATCCTTAAAAAGCTGACATTGAAAATGCTGGTGAAGATGTTGATGGGACAATGCGACTCTGAGGCTGCGTCAGGGAAAGGAAAACCTGTTGGTGAAAACAAATCGGGAAGGGACAAAACACATTTTGGTGAATGTCTTGATTATTGCTAGGGCTGGGCAAAAACCCGCCCAACCTGCAAAACCACCACGACCCGCCCGGATTTAGGGGGATTTGTTGCTGATTCGGGTTGGATAAAATCCAACCCGTGCGGGGTGGGGCGGGTTACGGGTATAGAATTTTTTTCCTGCGGTATCCGCCCTGCCCCGCCTCACATAAGCAAATAAAAGGAAAAAACCCCTGGATTTCATCTCTTTCTCCAGCCCAGCCGCCTCCCCCTAGTACTTCTCTTTTCTCTTCTTTTTCTTTTTTTTTTTCTCTCCTCTCTTCTCTCTCTTTGCTGTCTCGCTTTCTCTCCCTCTGCTTTGTCTCGTAGAGTCTCTGTCTCCATCTTTGTGGACCAACAAAGCTCATACCACTGCTTTGTGAGCTCTCTACATGTTGACTAAAATCTTTGGGTATCGAAATCTTCAGCTGTGGGGTATCGAACTCACTCTCTCTGCTGTCTCGCTCTCTCTCTCTCCAATCTTTTCCTTTTAATCTTCTGGGTTAATCTTGAGCTTTTTTGTGTATTGATTTTTGGGTTTTTCGTATATTTTTCTCTTAAATCTTCTGGGTTAATCTTGAGTTTTTTTTGGATATTGATTTTTGGGTCTTTTTGTATATTTTTCTCTTAATCTTTGGGAACCTAGGTTAATCTTGAGCTTTCTGCAGGTTCGTTCATGGAGTGCCATGATGAAATCCGCCCCGCCCTGCACAACCCGCAATACCTGCCCCATTCAACCTGAACCCGCACGGATAGTAGTTATTTTGTGCGGGTAGAAGGTTGAATTTATCAAACCAGCAGGTGCGGGTCGGGTAGGGGAAAGGGTAGAAATCCGCCCCGCCCCGCCTTGCCCCGTGCCCACCCCGCCCTACCCTGTGCCCACCCCTAATTATTGCTCCTTCAAAAACAAGTTGCTATGTGTAAAAATGGATGAGGTGAGGTGTCTACAGTGGTTGGACTTGGATTTGAGCCCTTGTGGATGTGGTTTTTGTTGGGTTCAACGCCTAAGCCAAGTTTAGTTGAAGTCCCAAGTGTGCCAAGGTCTAGACTAGCTTACCCGAATGATGGTGTGAGGCCTATTGCTCGTGATCCAAGAAAAGGAAAGGCCTCGATGGGCATGGAGGGAGCGTGGCCCAAAGTTTCAACTAAACCCAAGTTAGTCTTGAATGGGGTGTGGCCCAAATTTACCTTTAAGCCCAAGTCTGGTATATGATTTAGGGTTGGGAATAGTCTAGCTTCCTCTCCCGGTGATTCTACTTCTTTATGCACCTTAGCTGGACCGAATGCTGTGTTTCCATTGCTAAAAATTGTCAGTGAGTTTGGTCTTGGGTTAGTAGCGATAATGCTACTTGTCTATTAGCCTTTCTTAGTAGCTGCAGATGAGGCTTCTTGGCGCAACAAGCTCATTGTGAGACAAGCGGGTTCAAGGGTTGGGTTTGTGTTAGCAAACTCAACCTCACTTTTTCTAAGTCTCTCAGTAGCTACCGGTTGGAGATGGTCAGCCTGGCCTCACTTCCTCTTAGGTAGTCTGTCCCTTTGGCCCTTGCTTTTCCTTGGTATAAGGGATGATTATGGGGGCTTTGGTTTCTCTTTGAATGCTTTGGTTGTGATGGATTTGAGTAGTGAGGGGGGGAGACAGAGTGGTGGAGCTTTTCAATGGGGTTGATTCCTCTCTCTATGTCCCACTAAGTTCATTTTCCTTTGCTGTTTTGGGGAATGCTAGTGGCTCAAGTTTTGAGTGCTTAGATTGGGTGTTGCAAAGAGCGAGGGAAATCCATCAGGTTGTAGGGGGTGTGTGGGTTTTAAGGAGCAATTCTTATCTATTCAAATTGCTATTGAAGTTGAAGCTAATTGTTGTCATCAGAGCTTGGCTTCTTGTTCTAAACTAGGGAGCAAAGGTAATAATGAATTTAGAAGATTAGAGTGGCCCATAAATGACGATTTAGAAGGGGAAAGCTCACGCCATGGTAAGGGTTTTTTTTTAATGAAGCCTTAATTGATATCTTGGAATGGGAGAGGGTTGAATGATGGGGATAAATGTACGAGGGTGAGAAACTTATTAGACAGTGGAGGGTTGACATTGTTTGTTTCTATGAAACTAAGCTTGAAGTCAGCACTTGTAGTGTTGTGCGTAGTTTGTGGGGTTGCCACCATGTGGATTGGTGATGTTTGGATTCTAGAGGGGCTTTAGGTGGGGTTTTAATTATGTGGGGGTAGGAGGGTGGGGGAGAAAATCGATGAGTGTATGAGGTAATTCTCCTTGGTTGTCATCTTTAGAAATGTTGATGATCATTTCATTTGGGCCTTTGCAGGCGTTTATGGCTCTAATTCTAATAGAAATAGAAGGCTCCTTTGGGATGAGTTGGCTGGTATGCTTAGTTGGTGGAATTTGCCTTGGAACATTGGGGGCGATTTCAATGTTACCAGATTCTCTAGTGAGAGATCGTGGAAAGCTCATTTATGCCCAACGCTCTTGTTTCATTTTTGATCAGGGCCTGATGAACCTTTCTTGTTGGTGAAATTTTTACTTGGCCCAATAATTAGGATTCTCCCTCTTGGATTCTTGGTCTCTACAGAGTGGGAAGCCCAGTTTTCTGGTGTGTCACAGAGGAGGTTTCCTAGACTTTGCTTAGATCATTTCCCGATCTTCCTTGACTGCGGTGATTGTCATGGGCGTAGTTGATCCTTCAAATTTGAAAATATGTGGCTAAAGTTTGAGGGTTTTGTGGACAAGCTCAAGCTCAAGGCTTTGAAAGTTGATGTAAAGAAATGGAAAGAGGAGATTTTTGCTAGCAAGCTCAAGGCTTTGAAAGTTGACATAAAGAAATGGAAAGAGGAGATTTTTGCCAATGAAGAAAGGAAGCCGGAGATCTTGGTATCACCTCCCTAAGCTACGTGTTCTTGGTATCATTGAAGAAGGGAGGGCTTTAGGTGTTGAGGAGAATATGAAGAGGGCAGAATTTGTAGCAATTTGGAAAGATTCACTCTCATGGAGGAAGTGAGTTGGAGGCAAAAATCTAGGATCTTGTAGCTTAGGGAAGGTGATAGGTGCACAAAGTTTTTCGCACAATGGCTACCTCTAATAGCAGAAGGAACATCATTGACTCTTTGTTGATTGATGGTAATATTTCTACCAATTGATCGAAGATTAGCGAGCAATTGGTCTAGTTTTATAAGAAGTTGTTTATCAAGCGGTTGAGTTGGAGGCTTGTGGTGGTCAATCTTTCCTTTGATTCTATTGATGAGGTAGCGCCTTGTAGGTTAGAGAGATTTTTAGGAAAATGAGGCGTGGGAGGTTATGAAAGCAATGAATGGTGATAAGGCGTTGGGTCTTAATGGTTACTCTATGGCATTCATCCAAGCTTGGTGGGTTGTTTTGAAAGAGGACGTCATGAAGATCTTTCGTGAGTTCCATTGTAACACACCCCAATCCCATATTGGGAAGATGAGAAGAAGCCCACATAGAGTGGGTGGTTTATAAAGATGGTCATGGGTGCTAAGTCCCACATTGCCTAGTTATTAGGTGAAATTGGGCTTTATAATGAATTTTAGGAAAGCTCCAAATTGACTAGTCCTTTTGGGTGATAGCGTAGATGTGGCTAGCGCTTTTCCTTAGGTTGTTACATCTATGCTAGTGGTAAGTTCGAGAGAAGCTTTGATGCTATGTTACCCTCCCCCCCCTATTCGGAAGATTCTAGGGGCTGTTGATCCCAAGGATTTTTGCCTGATTAGTTCAGTGGGTAGCATCTGATTGCTAAGACTCTTGTAAACAAGCTTAAGATGGTGTTGGAGAAGATTATTTTTAAGTCAAATAATGCATTCATTTGAGGTAGACATATTCTAGATCCTAATTCTTATTGCTAATGAATGCCTTGATAGCAAATTGAGATATGGAGAAATGAGAAAAAGCTTATGATCATGTTAATTGGGATTTCTTGTTGTACATGCTAAGGCGATGTGGGTTTGGGGTCAATGTTGTTTATGGATAGCTCATTGTATTTCTTTGGTGCGGTTCTCAGTTTTGGTAAATGACTCTCCCACAGGCTTCTTTAGTAGCTTTTGTGGCTTGAGGCAAGGGGATTCTTTATTTGCTTTTTTGTTTGTCGTAGTGATGGAGGTATTGGGTATGATGATTTCAGCTGCAATGAGCGGAGGTTTGTTTTCTGGCTTATCTGTGGGGACACATAGTGATATCTCCCATCTTCTGTTTGCTAATAATACCTTACTTTTATGTGGGGTTGACCCAAATCATCTATGCAATTTACGGAGTTTATTCTTATTATTTGAAGCTGTCTCAGGTTTGAAGACGGAACTTAGCCAAGTTGGAATTGCTTCTTGTGGGAAATATTGATAATGCGGCTGGGTTGGTTGGGATTTTGGGTTGTGGGGTTGCATCCTTGCCCTTGAAGTATCTTGGTCTTCTGTTGGGGGCCTCTTATAAGGCCAAACATATATGGAATAATGTTATTGAGAAGATAGAACATTGGTTGACTAGTTGGAAAATGTTATATTTGTCTAAGGGTGGTAGGATTACCCTTAAAAAGAGCGGTCTATCCAACTTACCTACATACTTTATGTCCCTCCTTCCTCTCTCGATGAGTTTTTCAAACCGTATTGAGAAGCTCTAACGTGATTTATTTGGGGTGGGCAAGGTGAAAAGTTCAAATATCACTTGATGAGTTGGCTCAAGGTTTGTACGCCAATCTTTGAGAGAGGGTTGAGGATTAGGAACTTGTTGAGATTCTTTCATGCTCTCCTAGATAAATGGCTTTGGCGCTATGAGTTTGAGAGAGAGGCTTGGTGGAGAGTGGTGGACTCTAAATATGGAAGCCCATGGGGAGGGTGTGTTTTATAGAGTCCATCTGGGCAATGAGGTGGGTTTATGGAAGATTATTAGGAGGGGTTGGAGGAAGTTTTGTAGTCATTACTAGATTTGAGGTGGGAGATGGATCCAAGATTGGCTTCTGGCATGATCTTTGGTGTGGGGATACGACCCTTAAGTAAGTCTTTCCAATTTGATTTGGTATTGCTCAAATAAAGGATGCTTCTGTTGTGACTCTTGTGGAATTTGAAAAGCCATTCAATGAAATGTGGCATGTAAGATCTCCGTGTAACAACTTTAGCAATTTACTGGTTCTATCCCGTGGAGTCTAAGAGTTTGAAGTATGGACTACGCACGAAGTTGGTTTGTGGAGTGTAAGAGTTTTGAGATGCTGATCAAAGGGGGAAATTATGGTTTGAGGATGATTGAAAGAGGCAAGAAAAAACAGGGGTCCATTTTTATACACAGGGACGAGATAGCTTGGCTGGTGGGTGCTGTAGAGGTGGTACTGGACGTGGATACTTCGGAAGTTTTCTGGGATCCATCGAGTGCAGGCTTTCCTCGAGTTTTAGTGCAAAGACGATCAAATAGGCATGGAAGATTCATCTTCATCGAGGAGTATGAGGGAAGGAATTTTCGAGGTACTGCTTTAATTCCTGAAGGCAGATATGGACAAGGCTGGTCCAGACTTGTATCGGAGTTGAGGATTGCTCGTTCGGCTTTGTGGAAGGGACGTGAATTCAGAGTGAGTAAGGAATCTCAAGTGGTCTCAGGGAGGAGCTTTGTGGAGGTGGTGGGTCGGCCAAAGTCGCTGGAGACTGTGTTGAAGGTGGTGCCGGCGGCGACAGCGGAAGGCACATCTGCGACGGAGAATGTTGGCGGTTGTGCTCAGACGAGGCCGCCAATCGCTCCGGCAAAGAAAGGTGTGCAGATTGGGGCGTCGAAAGGCACTGTGGAGGCAGGGAGGAATGTCGGAGATGCGCCGGTGAGGACCCAGGGTCAGGCGAAGGAGAAGGGGGCAGTGGGCGGCGGTAATACAGCCAGTGTTCTGCCCAAGACACTGCAGGATCCCATGAAATCCGGTATGGCAGCGCCGAATGGGGATGGTGAGTCAGAAGGGAGTGGGCATGCGTTCGTGCAAGGAGGTCTTGACCTGCAGGAATTCACGAAGTGCCTAACGGACATTAGAGGATAGTTGGTTTTGGGGCTAAAAAGGGTAGAAGAGGCTTTTCATATGCTGGAGATGCGTCTGGGCCGTGTGGGGAATGCTGGGGAAATGGGCTTTGGTGGTAATAATACACGGAATAAGGAGAAAATGGGTAACAAGAGAATTAATGAAGGAGTGGGCTGGTCTAAGCCCAAGAAGAAGACTTTTAGAAGGAATTTGATCCAACCGGGCTTATTGGGGCCCAAGCCTAGTAAGGAGTCAGGCCAGTTATCCCAAAGCCCACGACCCACGAACGCATTTCCTTACCGTGACATCACTCGGCGTCCAGCACAACAGCTACGTCAGGCAGGGGAGTCGTCAGCGATGGGGGCCGCGTGCACAACCGGCGATAATGGGATGATGATCGCCGGCGACATCTCCGGCGAACATTCCTCTGGCGCCGGAGTCTTGTATCCAGCTACTGTGGGGACGAATTTAGAGACAGAAAAAGACGGTGAACTCATTGGCGGGGTCGGGTGAGGGAAAGAGTTGCCGATGCAGAGGCTGGGTTCAGTCTCAGAGGATGCTGAGGACTTGGGTTATCCACTCTCGACATCGGAGAAGTGCTCTAAGGTGTCAGAAAGCTCGATGTCGCTGCTGTCCACCATTCCGGAGAGCGATGCAGTACTGGGCCACGCAACTCCGTTGCCGGTGAAGAGCTCCAAACGATTGCCAGAGTCTTCAGAGTGCGCCGATGATGTGGGAATTGATAGTCTCACGCCGGATAAGCAGTCCAAGCAGATGAAGGTGTTTCAGAGAAGAGAGAGTCCTTCATCTAAGACCACGAAGTCGTGGGTAGCGGAGAGGGTATCTTGGAATGGTTGCAGGGGGTGTGACGTGACAACAGTAGTTTTTTTGGGTAAGAATCATTACTCCTGTTTGGATTCTGAGAAGTAGACAACAAATGTATTTTCCTTGTTGGCCGAACATGAGGAGCAAGGCTTGTTGGGGGGGGGGGGGGGGGGGGGGGNTATGGGGAATCAGGAGAATGAGACCCCAGGGATTGAGGGCACTAATTCCCAGCTTGTAGGGGCGATTGATCCTGAGGAGCAGCTTGTTCAAGGGATGGTTTCGGATTCTCTTGCCTTTAAGGACTTGAAATTGGTTTGGAAGGTGAAAGGGACTGCGGGAATGTCTTAGGATGGGCAGGAAGGAAAACTTAAACAGGTTTTTGGGCAAATAGTGGTTGACAAATATGGGGAAGAAACTTCTTTTTCGTTAGGGGAGGAGGTAGATGGTATCATGGGGATGAGGGATGATGATATTGCTTATGAAGCATAAAATCGTGTCATGGAACGTAAGAGGGCTGAATGAGGTGAAGAAGCGATTGAGGGTTAGACGGCTTCTGAGTCAGTGGAAGGTAGATATTGTTTGTCTTCAAGAGACAAAATTGGAGATGATCACTCATGGCTTAGTGCTCAGTTTATGGAGATGTCCCTATGTAGAGTGGACTTATGTGGCCTCGGTCGGAGCTTCGGGTGGGATTCTATTGATGTGGGATAGGAAGGATAGTTTCGAAGGTGGATGTTTGTCAGGATAATTTTGTGGCAGCATGTTCCTTCAGGAATGTGGACGACGGTATGGAGTGGGCCTTTGCAGGAGTGTATGGTTAGAATAGGGATGCTAATAGAAGGCAGCTGTGGGAGGAATTGGCAGGATTGATGTGTATTTGGGAGTTGCCTTGGTGTATAGGGGGGATTTTAACGTCACTCTTTTCCATAATGAGAGGTTGGGAGCAGTTCGAAGGAGAGCGGTTGCGGCGTTTGCTGATTTTACTGCGGAGATGGGTCTTATGGATCTTCCGTTGGCCGGAGGAGTGTCTACTTGGGCTAATAATTTATCATGGTCGAGGTTGGACCGTTTTTTGGTTTCCTCGGATTGGGAATTTAGCTATCCAGGGTTGATGCAAAAGAAGCTACTTTGAGTTTGTTCGGATCATGCTCCTATTATTTTGATGAGGGGCTGCGTGCAAAATGGGAAGAGTGCTTTCAAGTTCGAAAACATGTGGCTTAAAGAGGAGGGTTTTGTGGACAAAGTTAATTCTTGGTTGTCCTCGTTCTCCTTCATGGGTTCTCCAAGCTTTATCTTGGCCAACAAGTTGAGAGCTCTTAAGGGAGAGATCAAGAGGTGGAATAGAGAGGTGTTTGGTAATGTGGGGGCCCGAAATAAGGCCTGGGCGGAGGAGCTGGACCTGCTGGACAGAAGTGAGGAAGTCCGAAGGCTATCTGAGGAGGAAAAGGAGAGAAGGAGATCATTGGCCTCTGATTTGGAAGCTTCTCTTTTACAAGAGGAAATTAGTTGGAGACAAAAATCGAGGGTGCGGTGGTTAAAGGAGGGAGACAAATGCACTAAGTTCTTTCATCAGGTAGCTAGTGCAAATAGGAGGAATAATTCTATCGAGTCCTTGATTGTGAATGGTTCCCCTACTTCGGACCCAGTTTGTATTGATGAGCATGTTGTCAATTACTATGAATCTTTGTTCTCGGAGCCTCTTAGTTGGAGACCGAGATTAGATAACCTTGAGTTTAATAGGCTCAATGGCGAAGAAGCGTCTACTTTGGAGGATCCTTTTGAGGAGAGGGAGGTTAGGGCGGTTATCAAGGGTATGGATAGGGATAAGGCTCCTGGCTCGGATGGCTTTTCTATGGCTTTTTTTAGGGATTGTTGGGAGGTGGTTAAGGAAGACTTCATGGCAATTTTTGAGGAATTTCATGCCCGAGGTAAATTCGTGAAAAGTATTAATTTTACGTTCATTTCTCTTATCCCGAAAACTCAAGGGGCTAAGGAAGTCAAGGATTTTCAGCAGGGTGGAGTTTACAAGATCATTTCCAAGGTTTTGGCCAACAGAATGAGGAAAGTTATAGACAAGATCATTTTCAAGCCCCAAAATGCATTTGTTAAAGGGAGACAGATTTTAGACTCGGTCCTCATTGCAAATGAGTGTTTGGATAGCAGGATTAAATCTGCAGAGCCCGGTGTTTTATATAAACTGGATATGAAAAAGGCGTATGATCACGTTGATTGGAGCTTCCTTCTTTACTTATTGAGGAGGTGCGGGTTTGGGGAGAAATGGTGTTCGTGGATCCAGCATTGTATCTCATCAGTTCGCTTCTCAATGTTGATTAATGGTGTTCCCTCCGGCTTCTTTGGGTGCTCCTGTGGGGTCCGTCAAGGTGATCCGCTTTCTCCTTTCCTCTTTGTTTTGGTGATGGAGGCTTTTAGTAGGATGCTTGGAGTTTTCACAGAGAGGGGGCTGATTTCGGGCTTTTCGGTGGGCTCAAGTGGGCAGGATTGGGTTAATGTCTCGCATCTTCTCTTCGCCAATGATACTCTGGTGTTTTGTGGGGCCAATGTTAGTCAAATTCGTCACTTAGGGGCTCTTCTTGTTTGCTTCTAAGCAGCTGCCGGTTTGAAGGTAAACTTATCCAAATCGGTCTTGATTCCGGTTGGTCATGTGGAGAATGTGGGGCAGCTTGCTGGTTTGCTGGGTTGTGGTTATGGTGAAGTGCCTTTGAAGTATTTGGGGTTACCGTTGGGGGCTTCTTTCAAGCTTAAAACTATGTGGGCGGGTTTGGAGGATATGATGTCGCGAAGACTGGCTCCGTGGAAAAGATTGTATCTCTCAAAAGGAGGTAGGGTCACTTTGATTAAAAGTACCTTATCCAATATGCCTACTTACATGTTATCTCTATTTCCTATACCTGTTGATGTGGCAAAGCGTTTTGAGAAGATTCAAAGAGACTTTCTTTGGGGTGGGATGAATGATGATTTTAAGTATCATTTAGTAGAGTGGGATAAGGTTTGTACCCCTATTGATGAGGGTGGCTTAGGGATTAGGAATATTCGAAGGTTTAATCAAGCTCTTTTGGGAAAGTGGTTGTGGCGGTTTGCTCATGAGGAAGGAGCTTGGTGGAGGTCGGTGTTGGTGGCCAAGTATGGGTCGGATTGGGGTGGTTGGTGTTCGGGAGTCATTTCAGGTTCGCATGGGGTGGGATTGTGGAAATTTATTTGTATGGGTCGGCAGAATTTTAGGAGGTTCTGTAAGTTTGATATTGGTGAGGGCTCGAAAATTTGCTTTTGGGATGATGTTTGGTGTGGTGAGAGGGCCCTTAAGGAGGAGTATCCTGGATTGTTCAGCATTGCTAGATTCAAGGAAGCGTCAATAGCGAATAATATGGAGCATTCTAGCAATTCACTTTAGTGGAATATCCAGTTCACCCGGCTGTTGCATGATTGGGAGGTGGGGGAGTTGGCCTCTTTTTATAAAAGATTATATGATTGTAAGTTGCGAGGTGTGGGGAAAGACAAGCTATGGTGGATGCCTTCTCGCAAGGGTCTTTTTGGGGTTAAGTCCTTCTATCGAGCGTTATCACCTCGTGGGCTAGTCTCTTTTCCTTGGAAGAGTGTTTGGAAGTCCAAAGCCGCTCCTAGAGTGGCTTTCTTTGTTTGGACGGAGGTTCATAGCAAGATCCTTACTCTAGACAATCTTGGGAGGAGGGGTTTGGTGGTGGTGAATAGATGTTGGTTATGTGAAATGGAAGGGGAGTCGGTTGATCATCTTCTTCTTCATTGTGCGGCAGCGAGGGACTTGTGGTATGCTTTCTTTGCTTGATTCGAGCTTTGCTGGGTTATGCCTCGCTCCGTCAAGGAGGTTCTAATGAGTTGGTGGACGGCGGGTCGTACGAGAAGCGCTGTTGTTTGGAAAATGGTTCCTCATTGTATTTTTTGGTGTATTTGGAGAGAGCGAAATAATAGATGTTTTGAGGACTCGTCGAGGCCTTGAGAGGAGCTTCTCCATTTCTTTCTTGTTACTCTCTACTCTTGGACTACAGGCTGGCTTGCCCCGCAGGCTATTAGCTTTGTAGATTTTCTTTCCTTTTTTTCTCTTTCTCCCTAGTCCCTTTTATATACTCCCAGTGTACTAAGGGTTGCGTCCCTCTGCGCTTTTTTGATATAATATTTTGACTTATCAAAAAAAACTAGAGCAGCTCATGATTGGGAGGTGGAAGCCTTTGCCTCGTTCTTTTGGGTGATGTATTTAGTGACAATGAGACTAGAAGGAGAGAACAAGTTGTGGTGGGTCTCTTCCAAAAAGGTTTTGTTTGGTGTTAAATTTTCTACATGGGTTGCCATGATTGTGTTTGTTTCCCTTGGAAAAGTATTTGGCGGACTAAGGTTCTGTTTGGGTGGCATTTTTTGTGTGGTTGTGGGAAAGATCCTTACTATGGACAATCAACAGAAGCAGCCATCATTGTGGTTGATAGGTGTTGCGAAAAGGGATGGGGAGTCCGTGGACCATCTTCTTCTTCATTGTGAAGCTACTCATGTGAATTAAATTTTTTCCTTTTTTTAGTCAATTTGGGTTATGTCTAGATGAGTAATTGATTTGTATGCTTGTTGGTAGACTGCTGACTGCACTCGAAGCGCTGATATGTGGAAGATTGTGTCTTTGTGTCTTTTGTGGTGTTTATGGAAGGAAATGAGTGATAGAAGTTTTGAGGATCGCTAGAGGACTTTGGAGGGAAATAAGTCTCTTTTTTCAAAATTTTGTATTTTAGGATAGCTGCTTATGTTTCTCTTGTGGTGACTAGTTACTATAATTTTCTTGTTTTTTTTGCCCTACTAGTTAGGTGGTTTGTATACTTTTTACATACATGGGGTGCCTTACGCTTTTAATTATATCCTGATTACTTATAAAAAAATTAAAAAAGATTTACTGTTATCACATTTTCATTTTTGGTCTGCCTCTGGGTGTTGGCTTCTCACCAATTGCTCTATTGGATTGCTGAGCGGGGGCTGAGAGATATTCACATCTGCAAGATGTAGCTGTTTTTTCAGCACATGCAACACGTGTACACAAGACTAGAAGAATATTCCATAACTTTAGAAGCAAAGAAAGTGAGGATAGTTTGGAGTATCTTACTTCAAATTTTAAAAATTTGGGCATTTTCAATTGAAGTGCTTTCTTTTAACTTGTAGTCTCCTCTTGAAATAGTATTTCTACACCCTTCAGGGTGCTCTGGTTTCTGTTAGTAGTTGTACCAATTTACAATACATGCATTATGGTGACCACTAAAATGAAGTGTTGCCCATGTCTTGATATTACGGTAATCAAAGTTGTTTCCATCTGATGTGTGAATGACATCTCCTTGCTTACAGTGCATTTGTCTCAGTATGTCAGTTGTATTTGATATGCTGAATACTTGGATTTTGATGTCTTTGTGATTTACTGGGTTCTTGAACCTCTTATTTTGCCTGTGTTAGTATTTCACTTGTCCTGTGATATCTTGGGAACTTGAATATGAAAAGTTTGCCCCCTATCCCCATAGCTATTTGCTTATGTTTTTATGATACTTTGGTTTCCTGCAAGTTGATTTGTTGATTATTACTTGCAGGTCGTGGTAACTATTTGGTATCGTGCACCTGAGTTGCTACTTGGGGCAAAGCACTACACAAGTGCCGTTGGTATCCTTGACACCATATTCTGCATTCTTCTATTTACAAGGTTGCATAATAGATCCATGCATTTGTATGTTCAAACAAAGTTGCCAATATATATATATATATTTTGATAAGTCAGTAAAATATATCAAAAGCTTAAAGGGGTGCAACCCTTAGTACACAGGGAGTATACAAAAAGGGCTAGTGGGGGGGGGGAGAAAAAAGAGAGAAAATCATCAAACCTAATCACCTGTGGGGCAAGCCAGCCCGCTGTCCTGGGGAAAAGGGTAAAAAGAAAAAAATGGAGGAGCTTCTCACTAGACCTTAAGGAGTCCTCAAAACATCTATCGTTGTGCTCCCTCCAAATACACAACATAATACAAAGAGGAACCATTTTCCAAACAACAGCGCTCCTTGTATGACCACTCGACCACCAGCTAGCAAAAACCTCCTTGACTGAGCTAGGCATAACCCAGCATAAACCAAACTGGGCAAAAAAGGCATTCCACAAAGCACTCGCCGCCCCACAATGGAGAAGAAGATGATCAACCGACTCCCCATCCGATTCGCATAACCAGCATCTGTTAACCACCACCATACCCCTCCTCCTGAGATTGTCCAAAGTAAGGATCTTACCCCGAGCAGCTGTCCAAGCAAAGAACGCCACTCTAGGAGGAGCCTTTGACCTCCAAATGCTCTTCCAAGGAAAGGAGTTAGACCCAAAGGACGAGAGAATCCGATAAAAAGACTTAACCTGAAATGACCCCTTGTGAGAAGGCACCCACCACAACTTGTCTTCCCCAACCCCTCTCAATTTACTCGAGTACAAACATCTATAGAATGAGGCCACAACCTCCACCTCCCAATCATGAACCAGCCGAGAAAATTGAATGTTTCATTGTAAAGTACCATTTGACCGCTCCACATTATCCGCAATGGACGCCTCCTTGGCACTAGCAATGATGAACAAACCAGGAAAGGCCTCTTTAAGGGCTCTATTCACACACCAAACGTCATCCCAAAAGCGAATCTTGGAGCCCTCACCAGGATCAAAACAGAAATGGCTCCTAAAAATCTACCACCCCTTACAAATGAATTTCCAAAGGCCCACCCCATGAGGACCAGTGATTTCCCCTGAGTGCCAACCCCCCCAATCTGCCCCATACTTAGCCACCAAGATTGACCTCCACCAAGCCCCCTCATGAGCAAAACGCCACAACCACTTACCCAATAGAGCTTGATTAAACCTCGTCACGTTCCGAGTTCCCAACCCACCCTTATCAATGGGAGAGCACACCTTATCCCATTTTACCAAATGCATCTTTATCCTCATTCAACCTCCCCCATGAAAAGTCCCGTTGAATCTTCTTAATACGCTTCGCCACTTGAGCCGGGATGGGGAACAAAGACAGCATATACGTAGGCAGGTTCAATAAAGTGCTTTTTATTAACGTAACCCTGCCTTCCTTGGAAAGATACAACCTTTCCCAAGGAGCCAACTGCTGTGCCATCAACTCTTCCAACTACTCCCACATAGATTTTAGCTTGAACGAAGCCCCTAGCGGCAGCCCCAAGTACTTCAAAGGCAGGTTGCCATTGCCGCACCCCAATATCCCTGCAAGCTGATTCACATCACCCACAGAGCCAATCGGAACCAACACTGACTTAGACAAGTTAACCTTGAGCCCAGAAGCTGCTTCAAAGCACACAAGTAGAGCCCCAATGTGTGTAATTTGGCTAGCATTAAACCCACAAAAGATCAACGTATCATCCGCAAATAAGAGATGGGAGACAATGACTTGATCCTGCTCGCTAGATCCCACCGAAAATCCCGAGATCTGCCCCCTAGAAGTAAAAGCACCAAGCATCCTGCTAAATGCCTCCATGACCAAGACGAATAGAAAAGAAGAGAGAGGATCACCTTGGCGTACCCGCGAGAGCTACCAAAAAAGCCGGAGGGAACTCCATTAATCAAAACTGAAAACCGGGCAATCGTAATACATTGCTTGATCCACAAACACCATCTTTCCCCAAACCCACACCTCCTCAATAAATAAAGGAGGAAATTCCAATCGACATGGTCATACGCCTTCTCCATGTCCAACTTACACAACACTCCGGGATCCCCAGACTTAAGCCTACTATCCAAACATTCATTCGCAACAATAATTGAGTGGAGAATCTGTCTCCCTTTAACAAATGCATTTTGAGGCTTAGAGATGATCATTTCCATGACTCTCCTCATTCTATTGGCCAAAAACTTAGCAATAATCTTATATATGCCACCCACAAGACTAATAGGATGGAAGTCCTTGATCTCCTTGGCCCTATGAATCTTTGGAATAAGTGAAATGAACGTAGAATTGATGCTTTTCACAAATTTACCTTGAGCGTGAAAATCGGCGAAAACCTCCATAAAGTCCCCTTTAGCCATTTCCCAACAATCTTGGAAAAAAGCCAATGAGAAACCATTCGGGCCGGGGGCCTTCTCCCTATCCATACCTTTGATCACCTCTCTCACCTCCCTTTCTTCAAAGGGTTCTTCAAAACTAGACGCCTCATCCGTAGCCAACACATCAAACTCTAGATTGTCCACCCTCGGTCTCTAACTCAAGGGCTCCGAGAATAGACTCATAGAAATTTACAATATGATTGCTAATGGTATCAGGGTCAGCAGTATCCACGAACCAATATATATATAAGTAATACACCAATCTCTTTGAAAGTGTAAGGCGCCCCTAAGTACACAAGACATATAGAAAAGGAAACCTAGCTAGAAAAAGCAAAATGAACAAGGAAATCACTATAACTAATCGACAGAGGGGACATATAGGCCGATGCCCATAGATACAAAGTTTTATAGAATAAAAATAGAATTTTCCCCATAGTCCTCTTCATGTACTCAAAGTTTCTATCATTCATTTTCCTCCATAAACACCGAAAGAGGCACGTCGGCACCATTTTTCACACCGCAACACTTCTCGGCCTATTATAGGCCCATCATCAGTCATACAAATCAACAACACATCTAGGCATGACCTAGGACATCCCAAATCTACTGAAAAGAGAACTCCAAATGGTGGATGCCACATCGCAATGAAGAAGATGGCGATCAACAATGATGTGCTGCTTCCTTAGATTATCCAAGGTGAGGATCTTACCTAGAGCCGCCAACCACACAAAAAACGCTGCCCTCGAGGGAGCTTGAGTCCGCCACACACTTTTCCAGGGAAAGCGAAAACCTTCAGAACAAACCAGAGAACAATAGAAGGATATGACCTTGAATAGTCCTCTTTTGGATGGAATCCACCATAGCTTATCTTTGCTTTCTCTTCTTGCTCTAAATGAATGCAACACCTGGAGAGCAGAAGCATAGACATCCACATTCCATTGGTTGGAANGGATTGGGGAGGTTGGCGTTCGGGTGTCATTTCAGGTTCGCATGGGGTGGGCTTGTGGAAGTTTATTTGTATGGGTTGGCAGAATTTTAGGAGGTTTTTTAAGTATGATGTTGGTGAGGGCTCAAAAATTCGTTTTTGGGATGATATTTGGTGTGGTGAGAGGGCTCTTAAGGAGGAGTATCCTGGTCTGTTTAGCATTGCTAGTCTCAAAGAAGCGTCAATTGCGGATAATATGGAGCGTTCTAGCGATTCCATCCAATGGAATATCCAGTTCACCCGGCTGATTCATGATTGGGAGGTGGGGGAGTTGGCCTCTTTTAATAAAAGCTTGTATGATTGTAAGCTGCGTGGAGAGGGGATAGACAAGTTATGGTGGATGCCCTCCCGCAAGGGTTTTTTTGAGGTTAAGACCTTTTATCGAGCGCTTTTGCCTTGTGGGCAGGTCTCTTTTCCTTGGAAGAGTGTTTGGAAATCCAAAGCTCCCCCTAGAGTGGCGTTCTTTGTTTGGACGGCGGTTCATAGCAAGATCCTTACTCTAGACAATCTTAGGAGGAGGGGTTTGATGGTGGTGAACCAATGTTGGTTATGTGAAATGGAAGGGGAGTCGGTTGATCATCTATTTCTTCATTGTGCAGCAGCGAGGGTTTTATGGAATGCTTTCTTTGCTCGGTTTGGGCTTTGTTGGGTTATGCCTTGCTCCGTCAAGGAGGTTCTAGCGAGTTGGTGGACGGCAGGTCGTTCTAGAAGCGCTGTGGTTTGGAAGATGGTCCCGCATTGTATTTTGTGGTGCATTTGGAGGGAGCGAAATAATAGATGTTTTGAAGACTCGCCGAGGACTTCTGAGGAGCTCCTACATTTTTTCCTTGTTACTCTCTATTCTTGGACTATAGGCTGGCTTGCTCCGCAGGCTATTAGCTTTGTAGATTTTCTTTCCTTTTTTTCTCTCTCTCCCTAGTCCCTTTTGTATACTCCCAGTGTACTAAGGGTTGCGCCCCTTTGCGCTTTTTGATATAATATTTTGACTTATCAAAAAAAAAGTTTGGACAGCTGTAAGTGTGGACAGCAAGTTTGGACAACTGTGCTATCCATTGACAGGCATAACCCAACATAAACCAAACTGGGCAAAAAATGCATTCCACAAAACACTCGCCACCCCACAATGGAGAAGAAGATGATCAACGGACTCCCCATCCGATTCGCATAACCAGCATCTGTTAACCACCACCATACCCCTCCTCCTGAGATTGTCCAAAGTAAGGATCTTACCCCGACCAGCTGTCCAAGCAAAGAACGCCACTCTAAGAGGAGCGTTTGACCTCCAAATGCTCTTCCAAGGAAAGGAGTTAGACTCAAAGGACAAGAGAACCCGATAAAAAGACTTAACCTGAAATGACCCCTTGCGAGAAGGCACCCACCACAACTTGTCTTCCCCAACCCCTCTCAACTTACTTGAGTACAAACATCTATAGAACGAGGCCACAACCTCCACCTCCCAATCATGAACCAGCCGAGAAAATTGAATGTTTCATTGTAAAGTACCATTAGACCGCTCCACATTATCTACAATGGACCCCTCCTTGGCACTAGCAATGATGAACAAATCAGGAAAGGCCTCTTTAAGGGCTCTATCCTCACACCAAACGTCATCCCAAAAGCGAATCTTGGAGCCCTCACCAGGATCAAAACGGAAATGGCTCCTAAAAATCTGCCACCCCTTACAAATGAATTTCCAAAGGCCCACCCCATGAGGACCAGTAATTTCCCCTGAGCGCCAACCCCCCCAATCCGCCCCATACTTAGCCACCAAGATTGACCTCCACCAAGCCCCCTCATGAGCAAAACGCCACAACCACTTACCCAATAGAGCTTGATTAAACCTCCTAACGTTCCGAGTTCCCAACCCACCCTCATCAATGGGAGAGCACACCTTATACCATTTTACCAAATGCATCTTTACCTCCTCATTCAACCTCCCCCATGGAAAGTCTCGTTGAATCTTCTTAATACGCTTCGCCACTTGAGCCGGGATGGGGAACAAAGACAGCATATACGTAGGCAGGTTCGATAAAGTGCTTTTTATTAACGTAACCCTGCCTTCCTTGGAAAGATACAACCTTTCCCAAGGAGCCAACCGCTGTGCCATCAACTCTTCCAACTACTCCCACATAGATTTTAGCTTGAACAAAGCCCCTAGCGGCAGCCTCAAGTACTTCAAAGGCAGGTTGCCATTGCAGCACCCCAATATCCCTGCAAGCTGATTCACATCACCCACAGAGCCAACCGGAACCAACACTAACTTAGACAAGTTAACCTTGAGCCCAGAAGCCGCTTCAAAGCACACAAGTAGAGCCCCAATGTGTCTAATTTGGCTAGCATTAGCCCCACAAAAGACCAACGTATCATCCGCAAATAAGAGATGGGAGACAATGACCTGATCCTGCTTGCTAGATCCCACCGAAAATCCCGAGATCAGACCCCTAGAAGTAAAAGCACCAAGCATCCTGCTAAATGCCTCCATGACCAAGACGAATAGAAAAGAAGAGAGAGGATCACCTTGGCGTACCCCGCGTGAGCTACCAAAAAAGCCGGAGGGAACTCCATTAATCAAAACTGAAAACCGGGCAGTCGTAATACACTGCTTGATCCACAAACACCATCTTTCCCCAAACCCACACCTCCTTAATAAATAAAGGAGGAAATTCCAATCGACGTGGTCATACGCCTTCTCCATGTCCAACTTACACAACACTCCGGGATCCCTAGACTTAAGCCTACTATCCAAACATTCATTCGCAACAAGAACCGTGTTGAGAATCTGTCTCCCTTTAACAAATGCATTTTGAGGCTTAGAGATGATCCTTTACATGACTCTCCTCATTCTATTGGCCAAAAACTTAGCAATAATCTTATATATGCCACCCACAAGACTAATAGGATGGAAGTCCTTGATCTCCTTGGCCCTATGAATCTTTGGAATAAGCGAAATGAACGTAGAATTAATGCTTTTCACAAATTTACCTTGAGCGTGAAAATCGGCGAAGACCTCCATAAAGTCCCCTTTAACCATTTCCCAACAATCCTGGAAAAAAGTCAATGAGAAACCATCCGGGTCGGGGGCCTTATCCTTATCCATACCTTTGATCACCTTTCTCACCTCCCTTTCTTCAAAGGGTTCTTCCAAACTAGACGTCTCATCTGTAGCCAACACATCAAACTCTAGATTGTCCACCCTCGGTCTCTTAACTCAAGGGCTCCGAGAATAAAGACTCATAGAAATTTACAATATGATTGCTAATGGTATCAGGGTTAGCAATATCCACGAACCAATATATATATAAGTAATACACCAATCTCTTTGAAAGTGTAAGGCGCCCCTAAGTACACAAGACATATAGAAAAGGAAACCTAGCTAGAAAAAGCAAAATGAACAAGGAAATCACTATAACTAATCGACAGAGGGGACATATAGGCCGATGCCCATAGATACAAAGTTTTATAGAATAAAAATAGAATTTTCCCCATAGTCCTCTTCATGTACTCAAAGTTTCTATCATTCATTTTCCTCCATAAACACCGAAAGAGGCACGTCGGCACCATTTTTCACACCGCAACACTTCTCGGCCTATTATAGGCCCATCATCAGTCATACAAATCAACAACACATCTAGGCATGACCTAGGACATCCCAAATCTACTGAAAAGAGAACTCCAAATGGTGGATGCCACATCGCAATGAAGAAGATGGCGATCAACAATGATGTGCTGCTTCCTTAGATTATCCAAGGTGAGGATCTTACCTAGAGCCGCCAACCACACAAAAAACGCTGCCCTCGAGGGAGCTTGAGTCCGCCACACACTTTTCCAGGGAAAGCGAAAACCTTCAGAACAAACCAGAGAACAATAGAAGGATATGACCTTGAATAGTCCTCTTTTGGATGGAATCCACCATAGCTTATCTTTGCTTTCTCTTCTTGCTCTAAATGAATGCAACACCTGGAGAGCAGAAGCATAGACATCCACATTCCATTGGTTGGAACCACCCAAAATCTCCAAATTATCCGCAACGAAGGCGTCCTTTGCACTAGCGAGGCCATATAAATCAGGAAAAGCTACCTTTAGAGCTGCTGCCCCACACCACTGAACATGCCAAAAACTGATCTTGGTACCGTCCCCCGCCTCAAATATAGAAAAGCTGAAAAATTTCTCCCAATGCCCTTCAATAACCCCACCCCAAAAGCTCCTAAAGGCTCAAGAGAACACCACCCTCCCTAAAACTTTCATATTAAGAGTCCACCGTAACTCTCTACCAAGCCTCTCTCTTAAGCCCATAATGCCACAACCATTTATCTAAAAGAGCGCGGCATTTACTCTACTTTTGACACTAAAGGGTGTATACTGCTTTATGCATATTGATTGTTCTCTCAAATTAAAGTTTTGCTAGTATGATACTGACATGGGTATTTTCAACAAGGATGATTTAACAATGGCCCAAGCGTCAACCCAATTAAGTCCACATGCTCAACAGAATGTAAAGGCCCAAATTGAAGAAATCTTGATGCAGTCTAGAGAGTTCTAAAAACCCTTGTGGCCGTCCATTTATCCATCTTTTCGAGGCCATGCCTAGGTCTAACTTGAAGATCAGAATCTTATCTTTCCAACTAAAAGGTTTCAGACCATTTGGAATTGCGCGCTGAAAGTTATGACTGTTTGAAGTGGAGTGGTTAGGATCCTCGGAAATATACATTAAGTTAGCTGTTTGTCCCTTGTCTTCTGCCCCACGAATTAATGACTTTTTTTGTCATTATTGCTTGTTTAACTTCATTAGATGCTTATCCTATACTTAGAGGGTTGTTCTAAGCTTATATAATACTTGTGTGTGCAAGTGTAGGTCAGACCAGAGTTTTTGTATTAAGAACCAGCCTTTGGCTTGTAAAAGGAGAGTTCTTGTTTCTCTGTATCTCTTTGGTGTGATCCTTAGAATGGTGAGTTTTTAAAGTTTTGTATCCCTTGTTGTAATCCTTCGGGTGGTGATATTCTTATATCCCTTTGGTGTTATCTCTTGGGTGGTGAACTTCTATCTTTCATTTGAGTGAGTTTGTGTAGTTGTTTCCATCTCCTTTTATGTCCGGTATCAAATTGGTATCAGAGCTAAGGTTGCTCAAAGTTTTGATTTCTATGGCTCTTCGTGGTTGTTGTGCTCAGGCTAACCAAACCCCAATAGCTCTAGAAAGAGACGAGATATGGAAATGGACGACTTGAGGAGACAAATACAGCAGCTCCAAGAACGATTAGAATATTATGAAAACTTCTGAACATGATGCCCCTCATAATTCGGTGTTGATGTTTCTAGCGACGATGAAGAGGATGTTAATCCTTTTCTCCAGGCTCATAGTCTAGCACTCCACCTCATCCTCGAAACCTAAGAATTCATGGTGTCCAATGCCATAATGATGTCAAGGTGGACATTCCATAATTTTAAGGAAGAACGCAACCTGATGAATTCATTGATTGGCTAAACGCCATTGAGCGAATCTTTGATTACGAAGATGTTCCAGAACACCACAAGGTGAAACTTGTTGCCATCAAGTTGAGGAAACATGCTTCTATTTGGTGGGAGCACCTTAAGAAACAACACAACGTGAAAGAAAAAGTCGTATTGTGACATGGGCAAAGATAAAGAAGGTTCTCAAGAAGAAGTATTTGCCGGATCATTATCGACAAGATGCTTTTCTTAAGTTCCACAACTTTCGGTAGAATGAACTCTCTGTGGAGGAGTACACAACATAATTTGATCACTCTATGATGCGTTGCGATAATTTACCTTGGAGGGTTACATTCCGAAATTGGTAATGTTGTTTGTAAGCTAGCACCCAAGGTGGAGAGACAATTGAAGGAAGGGTGCAAGAGTACCTATCGACCTTTCAATGAAGGAGGAATCACCAATTGGGGGAGTAGTTCTACTGCCAAGACCACTCTATATCCCAAGAATGCAGCTGCCAAACCAACCAAGAGTACAACATTTTCCACACCAAATGCACCTCCAGTGGTAAGGTGTGTAATGTTATCATTGATGGGGGAAGTTGTGAGAATGTAATATCTACAACCATGGTGGAGAAACTCAGTCTCAAAACAGAACCTCATCCCAATCTATGCAAGCTACAATGGCTTAAAAAGGGTAATGATATCCAGGTAACTAAGAAATGCTTAGTTCAATTCTCTATTGGGAAGAATTACAAAGATGAAGTTTTGTGTGATGTTGTTCCTATGGATATATGTCATATATTGCTTGGTAGACCATGACAGTTTGATAGAAGAACATTTCATGATGGTTTCAAAAACACTTATTCTATTGAAAAAGATGGAACCAAAATTACCTTAGCTCCATTAAGAATGTTGACTGCACCTAAACCTTCTAAAGGGTAGGGTAGTAATTTACTTTCTATATGTGAAGTTGAGAGAGCTTTAACAGCATGTGGGGAAGGGTATGCTCTAGTGGTAGTTGAAAAGAATGATCCAATTGAAATTCCTCTTGTTTTACAACCACTTCTTGAGAAATTTTCTGATGCTATTTAGGAAGAGCTTCCACTGGGTCTTCCACCCATGAGAGACATATAGCACCACATTGACCTTGTTCTAGGTTCCGCTCTACCTAACAAGGCAGCCTATCGAATGAATCCAAGAGAGCAAGAAGAGTTGCATAGACAATTTGATGAATTGATCACCAAAGGCCTTGTGAGAGAAAGCATGAGTCCTTGCACTGTTTTGGTACTTCTAGTACCAAAGAAGGATGGTTCTTGGTGTATGTGCATCGACAGTAGGGTTGTGAACACGATCACCATTAGGTATCGCTTTCTCATTCCATGGCTAGATGATCTTCTTGATCAACTTCATGGAGCCACAATCTTCTCCAACCTGGATCTTCATAGTGGGTATAATCAAATTTGCATGAGAGATGGTGATGAATGGAAGACAACTTTTAAGACTAGAGATGGTCTTTACGAATGGATGGTTATGCCATTTGGACTATCTAATGCTCCTAGTAGTAAAAGCTAGTCTTATTGGATGTGAATCTCGCCACGTCAGCATGAAAATGCTCTCTAGTCTTAGCGGCGCGTGAGTAATTTCTGCCGGAGCGTGTGAGGTTTCAGATTAGTGTTTACAGGTTTTTGATCGTATTTGGTGCATTGAGGTGATCGGTGAGATGGGTTATGTGGGATATTTTTATGTGGAATCCAAATCTTATGAATTAAGATTAAGCGATGGGAGTAGGAATATCAAGTTGACGGAGTGGGGAAGAATGAATCTAAGTTCGGTGTTCATGGGAGAAGTGAGGGTGGTATGGTTGCTGAAGATGATGAAGGAGTTGGTGTTGGAAACANGTACTTTTATGCGTCTTATGAATCATGTTTTAAAACCTTTTATGGGGAAATATTTTGTTGTTTACCTTGATAACATCTTAGTGTACAACAAGTCCCAAAAAGAGCATCTGGAGCACCTTCAACAAGTCTTTCAAACCCTAAGAGAGCAGAAGTTGTATGTCAACTTGAAGAAGTGTCGCTTCTTCACAAATAGCCTAGTGTTCTTAGGCTATGTTGTTTCTAGGGAAGGAATCATGATGGATCCTAGCAACGTAGACGTCATCACCAGCTGGCCTATTCTCAAGTCCATTCATGACATAAGGAGCTTTCATGGACTTACATCATTCTATTGATGCTTCATCAAAGGTTTCGGCACCATTATTGCTCCCATCACAGAATGCCATAAAGGAGGAACGTTTAGGTGGGCGGAAGAAGCCCAAAAGAGCTTTGAACTTCTCATATAGAAATTAACGGAGGCATCAATCCTTATACTTCCAGATTTCTCCAAGGTATTTGAAGTTGATTGTGATGCTTCTAATCTGAGAATTGGTGGTGTTCTCAGCCATGAAGGCAAGTCAATTGCTTTTTTTAGTGAAAAGCTCAATGACTCCCAAAAGAAGTATTCCACCCATGACAAAGAATTCTATGCTCTTGTTCGTGGAACATTGGAGTCATTATCTACTCTCCAAAGAGTTTATACTTCTTTCTAACCATGGAGCTTTGAAGTATTTGAATAGCTAGCAGAAGCTCAACACATGACATGCAAAATGGAGTGAGTTTTTGCAAGCTTATTCATTCTCAATCAAGCACAATGCAGGTAAACTCAATCAGTAGCTGATGCTTTAAGTTGAAGACACTTTACTTAATACCATGCAAGTGCAGGTTGTGGGTTTTGAAATTGTCAAACAACTTTACAAAGATGATTCTGATTTTGGCTATGCTTGGAAGGAATGTTCTAATGGTCCTAACAACCATTTCTTACTGCAAGATGGTTTTCTTTTCAAAAACAACCATTTGTGCATTCCCCAATGTTCATTACGAGAAGCCATTATCAACGAAGCCCATGGAGGAGGTCTTGCTGGTCATTTTGGCAGGGACAAAACTTTAACTCTTGTGAAAGAGAATTTCATTTGGCCCAAAATGGTACGAGATTTCGTGCGACACGTGAAGCAATGTCGAACTTGCCACCTCGCAAAGAGTTGCAAACAGAACATCAGACTATATATCCCATTGCCTGCCCCAAATGCCCCATGGGAGGATATTAGTCTTGACTTTGTTGTGGGTTTACCTAGAACTTAAAGGAACAAAGATTCCATTATGGTGGTGGTTGATTGATTCTCAAAGATGGCTCATTTTGTTCCTTGCAACAAAACTCTTGATGCATCTCATATTGCTTTGTATTTCAGGGAGATAGTCAAACTTTATGGCATTCCCAAAACGATCACTTCCGATCATGATTCCAATTTTGTTGGTCATTTTTGGCGTACACTTTGGCGAAAGCTTGGAACTATCCTCAAATTCAGCTCTGCATATCATCCCCAAACAGATAGTCAAACTGATGTTGTTAATTGAAGTTTGGGAAATCTATTGAGGAGTTTTGCGGGAAAGAACATCTTTCAATGGGATCTCCTCCTTGCTCAAGCTGAATTTGCCTATAATAGGTCTACTAGTCAAACCACTGGTTGTAGTCCTTTCAAAGCTGTCTATGGCCTAAAACCCATTAGCCCTCTTGATTTGGCTCCAATTCCTACTACCATTCAATTTAGTGGCAACGCTGATGAACGAGTCAAGGGAATCAACAAGTTGCATAAGCAGATTCGAGGTCATATTGAGAAGCAAAATGAGAAGTATTGTATGTAGGCCAATAAGCATAGAAAGCAATTGGTATTCAAAGAAGGAGATTTGGTATGGATTCATCTTCGAAAAGAACGTTTTCCAGCAAAAAGGCGATCTAAGCTCCTACCACGGACCTATGGTCCTTTCAAAGTGCTCCAACGCATTGAAGAAAATACTTACAAGATTTAGCTCCCTGGAGAGTATGGTGTATCTACCACTTTCAATGTGAGTAACTTATTGCCATATGAAGAGAACAAAGAGACCACGGACTTGAGGGCAAGTCCTCATCAACCGGGGGAGCCTGACATGGGTATTTTCAATGAGGATGATTTAACAATGGCCCAAGCTTCAGCCCAATTAAGTCCACAATCTCAACATAATGTAAAGGCCTGAATTGAAGAAATCCTGATGCAGTCTCGAGAGTTCTAAAAACACTCATGGCCGTCCAATTATCCATCTTTTCAAGGCCATGCCTAGGTCTAACTTAAAGTTCAGAATCTTATCTTTCCAACTAAAAAGGTTTTAGACCATTTCGAGTTGCGTGCCAAAAGACAAAAGTTATGACCGTTTGAAGTGGAGCAGTTAGGATCCTCGGAAATATGCATTAAGGTAGGTGGCTGTTTGTCCCCTTGTCTTCTGCCCCACGAATTAATGACTATTTTCTGTCATTATTGCTTGTTTAACTTCATTAGATGCTTATCCTATGCTTAGAGGGTTGTTCTATGCTTATATAATAATTGTGTGTGCAAGTGTAGGTCAAACTAGAGTTTTTGTATTAAAAACCAGCCTTTGGCTTGTAAGAGGAGAGTTCTCCTTGTTTCTATGTATCTCTTTGGTGTAATCCTTAGAGTAGTGAGTTTCTAAAGTTTTGTATCCCGTGTTGTAATCCTTTGAGTGGTGATATTCTATATCCCTTTGGTGTTATCTCTTGGGTGGTGAACTTCTATCTTTCATTTGAGTGAGTTTGTGTAGTTGTTTCCATCTCCTTTTCTGTCCGGTATCAAATACTTGTTTATTTTTGACATATTGCGTTTTGTTTCTTATGCATACTTACACTAGAAAATGGTGGTTTAAACTAATGTTGGTTGCAAGGCATAGTAGGTACTTTATTCTTTAATTTGAATTGGAAGGGAATTCTACTGCACAAGTTATTAAGATTGACGGGGAAGAAAGTCCAATGTTAATGGAAGAAATGAGAGCTAATATATCATGAATGAAGTGAACGTTGAAAACGGCTCATGATGAATGCTGGTGTAATTTTTTGCCATATTGCACGCCACTATATGATTGTATGTGAATTAAGAATGCAGTAAATCCTTAATATTGCAACTAGATATGTGGGCTGTTGGGTGCATTTTTGCTGAGCTTTTGACTTTGAAGCCACTTTTTCAAGGTGCAGAAGTCAAGGCCCCACCAAATCCTTTCCAGGTTCAATGTTGTTTCTGATGTTATATCTCTTGAAAGTTTAGCTTCCTTAACTGACTTTCCATTTGCAAGATGTCATTTCGTACTCTGAACCATATTCAATGACATTTTAAATATTTTTATGTTTGTGCAGCTTGATCAACTTGACAAAATATTCAAGGTCTTAGGTAGTTTTCCTGTTTACTTTCTTGATGGATCCCTTTTTTAACTTTTATATGTTGCAAAGCTAAATCACAGTTTATCGTTGTTGCATAAGGCCATCCCACAACTGAAAAGTGGCCAACACTGACAAATCTTCCACACTGGCAACAAGATTTGCAGCATATACAAGGGCACAAGTAGTAAGTTTTTTCTCTCATTTTATCAAATCAGGTATCAAAAGTGAAATAGACGTTTGAGGAACCTGTGTGCATTGGCCAATGGTCTTTGGACCAAGTGGTATCTCCTCTAGAAAGGGGTGAAGGGTGAGGTTACGGGTTCAATCTCATGTTGGTGCAGGAGTTATTTGTCTGTCAAAAAAAAAAAAAAAAAAACACAAATTATTTGCATATATCTGATTATTGGACACTTCCTTGGGAGGCTTAATTTGTTTGTCTGTTATTGTCAATTAATTTTAATTTTTTTCTTTTTTTTTTTTTACAGTGACAATACTGGCCTTAATAGTGTCGTTCATCTCTCTACAAAAAGTCCTCCATATGACCTCCTATCTAAGATGCTTGAGTATGTGGTCCCATCTAGCTTTCTATTTATTTGTTATCTTACTAGCTTACTACTATTTTATTGTTGAAATTCAGTCCTGTTTTCAATTTCCTTAATGTTTGAAAGACTAAAGTCCCTGCGATCATGTTAATATGTCAACGTCACTATAAGAATCGACTGAGGTGATTGAATAGCAGAACATTATCTATGTGGCATATGCCACATCAGCCACATATAAAACAATTATTTCTTTAATGTTTTCATTGTAATACTAATATAAAGTATGATTGGTGTCAAATGTAGTTTT
>CM017321.1:31090774-31108351 GCA_006937295.1 Carpinus fangiana
GACACCTTATTAAAGAATTTCTTTTTTTATTTCTTTTTTTTAAAAAAAAAAAAAAAAGAGAATTGAAATTCAATTAGTGTCATGTCAATTTGGCATGTAACTAATTATTGACGTACTAATTTTGCCACCTTACTAATTAGTGACGTATCAATAATGTATCACTAAAAACTTTTAACGTGTTAAAAAGTAACACGTCACTTGACGTGTTACTTTTTAACGCATCACTAAGAACATGGGAAACACAAATATTTTGATTGTTTTTTAATTTTAAAGACAAGGAAAACACGAGTGTACATTTAAAGTAAAAGCATTAACGAAAAAGTGGACATGTCCCACCCAATTAGAAATTACACTTTGGGAAAAATATAAAAAAGCCCTCCAAATTATCAGTCGTTTACAATTTAGTCCTCTAATGTTAAAAAAGTAATAAAGTATCCTCTCAAACTACCAAAATGCAAACAAAAAAAAAAAAAAAAATCTAAAACAAAACGTGGCAGACGCTAGAGGCAGCCAAAAAGCTCAGCTCCCTCTTCAGATTATTAGACACTCCTAAATCCTAATTAAACGAGCTAGTAAACATCATATGTTAAAAATGATAGTGGCCGGCCTGTCCAAAATTTCTTAGGTCATGACTAGATTGCTTTGGTCGAATCTTGATGGTCGATGGATTGGCGAATTGTACATACAAAAGCTCTTTAGTGATTGAATCTTTTGTAAGCGAATGGTAACTAACCAGCCTCTTTGCATGCACTGCAATGGCGTGCGATTGGCCATCGAATTGTATGATCAACACAGGCTCACTTCTACAATAAATGTTTGGAGCATTTATATTAGTATTAAAATCCCCTCGCAAACTAATTGCCACGACATGAGTAGATTTCTTCTAAAATCTCTCAATCATGCATGTTGGACGTTGTTTAATTAAAGGACAAATGAATGCATAAACATAATTAATTAATCGTTATATGACAAAATGAATATCAAGCTCAACCCGGCTACCACATTTGTCAATCCCATGTGTTTTCTTTTATAATAATAATTCAATTTATTAACTTCAGTGGAAAAAATATCTAGAGCTGCTAAGGCTCTAAATGACAAGAGCAAATTGCTTTAGGATAACAACATGAAATTGTGTCGGGAATCTCTACAATCCATATTTTCGCCGCAATCTCCTTTATCGCGCGCGGCCTTTGCTAATCCGTGAGTCGCCCTATTTGCCGTTCGTTTTACATGCCCGATCTCCCAACTTCGAAAAGCCTTTAGTACTTCTAGATTATCTCCTACAATCCGCCCATATTTGCACCAGGTGGGACCCTTGGCCTTAATGGCTTCAACGACTTTTTGCTTGGAGTCTCCTTCCAGAATAATCTCAAACATCCCAAACTCCCTACAAAATTCTGCTGCCTCAAGGGCCCCATTTTGCTTCACCAGCTACTAGGTCTTGAATGGTTTCCAGAGGTCTGTTTTAAACTTTGAATTATGAACAATAAGTTGGAACTAAGAGAACTAAATACAAATTTGGTTGAAGTAATTAAGTTTACCAAATTAGAAATAAAATTTCAAATCATATATAATGGAATTCGGCATAAAATCAATTTGCCTTGTAGAATAATAATAATCCCAAAAAACTGATGAAATTTTAGAAGAAAGCAGAAACAAAAATAAATCATATATTAAAATTCATCTCACTTTCAAGAGTGCTGATTCATTAGCCTCAAGAGTCTAGGAAATTTTCATGTGGTTAAGTAAATGCTAAAGCTAAAGAGTAACGAAAATTATAGTGTAAATTACTTTGGGTCTCACTTGATCATAGGGTTGAATAGGCTATGACTCAACCCCATCAAACTTAGAAAATAATAATAATAATCTCGTAATATGAGCCCACTTGGGTGGTTATCAAATCGGCGCCCAAGTCATGGTGTTGAAATATATACTATATAGGCTCTGATAACAACGACAGTAGTGTTGATTACATGACTTGGGCTTCGACCAGGAACTTCCTCGTTGGAGACATTATTCATTTCATGTACAACCTGTTGGAGAACAACAACATGATGTTAGTGAGTTGAGAGCTTTGGGCAGAGCGGGGTGAAGGACTTGAGCACCGAGATTGTCGAATGAAACGTGAGGAAACACAAGGACATTGGAGGGCACAAGAAAATGGCTCTGATATCATACTGAAATAATGATGATGTGGGAATATTAAGCGGAAGCAAGAGAGAGAATGAACACAAAGAACTTACGGGTGGTTCAGTAACCATAAGGGCTATATTGTGCTCATTAACTTGATTTGTTTATAATACAAAGGTCCATATTTATAGGGTAGTGTCTACATGCAAGTATAGTAGTCAAATCTCCTTGATTTGTTTACAATCTTGACATTTGATTTCAATCAACCCATAAATAGAGAGTATTTTAATATCAACCTAATTATGGAATATACAAAAAATATAATATATTTTCCGTATATTCTAATAGTCACGACAATTTGACCGCCCGCCCTTTGCCTTCCGTTAGAAGCCAATCTCCAAGGGTTGGAATAATGTTGGAATGTATTAAATTATTGATTAATTGATTAAATTTATCTATTTTTATCAGGTTAAGCTTTTAAGCAGGATAAATAGTAGTTTAACATGTTATTAAAGCCAAATATTATATGATCGAACCTTGACTTCATCAAATCACCCCCCATTTAAAATTAAATATTTTCACGTTTTAGGCCTCACATATTTAAATGGAATCTGAACTCGTACGTGAGGGTGAGTGTTAAAAATAATTAAAAAAATAAAAAAAAAATTAAAAGTAAAAAATTAAGGGGTGGCTGGCCACCCTAACCCCAACTGGGGGTGGTGGGGTGACCAGCCACCCCTTAATTTTTAATTTTGTTTTTAATTATTTTTAAAAAATATATTTTTTTTTTATTAATGGGACAAATGTCTTATTTATTGCCTCAGGGTCTCTAGAAAGACATCTCTGACCATTAACTGGATATTCTCCAGTTCAAAATGGACTAGAGAGGATCCTATTCCAATTAGATTTATATATTTCTATCAGTTTAAGCTTTTAAGATAAATTATGCTTAACAAAACATTGATTAAAAAATTAAATACCTCCACTTAATTTTATGTCTAAATTTAAATTTTTAAAATAAATGGTGATTTTTTATATATAAAGAGGATGGAGAGCATGCGTGTGCCATGTGACCTTTCTTCTTAGTTTTTGTTTGGGAAAACTTCATTTTGGATACTTGAATTACCACCCGTTTTGATATGCCCCCTTAAACTTAAAAATCACTCAATTTGGACCCATGAACTTTTAATTGCAATCAATTTGAACCTCTACATCTGATTTTAAACGTTAAAAGTTAGACAATGACATGTATACCCCTGAATTGTTTATAAAATTTCAAATTCACCCTTAATTTCACATTAAAAATTAAAAAACAAAACAAAACAAATTAAATCACAAGGTGACTGACCCTTATTTTCATTTTTTTTTTTTTCAATTTTTTTCTTTTTTAATAAAAGGGAAAACTTCACTTTAGACCTCTAAACTACCACGCGATTTGACATATCTCATCGAATTTTGAAACCTCTCAACTTGGACCCCTGAACTTTCAATTGTAGTCAATTTTTATCTTTAAAATTCTTAAAAATACAAAATTACCCTTCAATTTTCTTTTATTAAAAAAATTGAAAAAAATGGATCACAAGGTGGCCCAACTGTCAGTCACCTTCTGATTATTTTTTTTAGAATATATATTTTTTATTTCTTATTTGAAATTAAGAGTAAATTTAAAATTTTATAAAAACGTCATTGTTTCACTTTTAATATTTAAAATCTGACGAACAGGTTTAAATTGACAGTTGGCTAGCCAGGCTAAGAAAATGTTTATATGCAAACTAACTTTTGAGCCGTTTAAGAGTACTTAAAAGTTTAAATTTATAATTAAAAATTTTTAAAAAAAAATTATTGGGATGGGGTATTGATGTCGTCATAGTTCTTAAATATAAATATTGTGAATGAGTTCATGTAATGGAGTGGATGATGACTCGCCTTTACCAATAAGATTGCTGGTATTGTCCTTTTCACAATAAAAACAAAAAAGCTCTATGTGACCATTATCACTATTTTATTTTACATATATTATAATTAATTGGAGTACATGAATTTTCACCACGTATTGAACACTTTTTAAGAGCCATGATTATATTAATATATTTCTTATGGGTTGGTTGGTTGGAAAGTTGGAAACAAAACATATTAAATTCATATGACCCATAGGAAAAGACAGATTTTGAAAAGTATGACCATTAGGAAAAAATAAATTTTTAAAACTATGATCATTGGGAAAAAAAAAAATTTAAATATATGAATGTTGGAGCAATAATAGAATGACAAAGTTTTTCTCCAAACTGTATTGGAGGAATCTCTTTTAATCTAGTATATAAAAATGATGTGTCCCTTGAATATTTCACATACACATGTTTCTTAATAACAGGAATAAAGTTAAAATAAATTTTATTAAAATCTCAAGTATATCTCATGTTATTAAAAAAAGTAACACATGTTATTTTTATAGATTAGATTAGAAGAGTCCTAATTTAAAGAAAAATTTTGTCCATAATAAAATAAATATTTAAATAAAATAATAAAAGTAATTCGCTTTGGAAAAAACACCACTACCCAAAATCCATTTCCAGCAACCAAACTCCAAATGGCAGTCCCTAAACCGAAACGTGCAACCCAAAAATTCATCCCATATACATGGCAGCCCAAAACAATAGCCAGGCCTTTACAAAGGGCCTAAACATCATCTTCTCTTCATTTTATTTACTGTCTTTTTATTTTTTTTTAATTTTTTTTTTCAGAGTTTTTCCCCCATTCTTCTTACTTCTAAATGGTTTTATTTGGTTTCCTCAGCTAATTAACGAAACAAAACCTTTTAATATGGCCTCTTTTGGCCGTTTCAATTTATTTGATAGGTCGGGTCAGTTATTCGACCAATTCTCAACGGTTCTTAAAAAAATTATGTCACCTTTTATTTTTTATTTTCTTGTAATTACCTTTTTGTCCTTGAGTCAATGTTTACCCAAATCCATTAACACTCTCTGCCCAAATCCTATCATGACTCAACAAACACCCTTCAATTAAGCACCAATTATACATAAAACCAATTATTAATTGCTCGTTTATTGCATGAATTTATTGCTCGCTTTACAAAGCACCAATTATTAATGAAAAAGCAATTAATCATCAGTTTGGATCCCAAATAACAAAATACTCTACATTTAAACAGGAGAGAATTCCTAGTTCTAACCAATTTGAGAAGTCTGCTTTACGGTTCTTGTTGGAACAAGTGACTCATATTTTATTATTGGTCTATTGGGTGTAATTAGTTTGTGTGGGCCTGAGAACAAATAAGTTGTGAGGGGATATTTTGGGGTTTTTTAAAATATTTATAATTAGGGTTTGCCTATAAATATGTTATGTTGTAATCCTAAATTACTGAATAGAAAAATATTGTCGTACTCTCCTTTAGATGTAGGCAAATTGTCAAACTACGTTAAATCTGTGTCTCAACTCTCTCTTGATCTCTTTCTTTTTTATTCTATATTATTTGTTATTATTGTGCACGAAAACAACAATTCAATTCTTATCAACCCAAATCCAAACCCTATCGCTACGGAAATCCATGGTCACCACCATTCCTTCCTTCACTATGACTGTGCCAATAACCTTAGGATTTTCTCTCACAATAATCGCTGCAGCCGCTTCTCTGTTTACTCCCACCAGCTCTGGCCACGAGCTCTTGCCAATTCCTAAGGTTAGAATATCATCTGCCCACATCAACAAAATTGTTGTTAAACAAGTGTTTATGCATAGGTTGTATTTGACATCAAATGAAACACAAATGTTTTTTATCTTACCAGTGCATGATGCTGCCATCTCTCGAATTGTGCAAGGGAAAATGGAGGAGATAAGGAAAAGCATATAGAGAAGACGAAAATTTTATGCGAGCCCCGACTATGCGGTCCATTTGCAAAAGAGTATTTTGCTGCCTTTAATCCCATCTTGACACCTCATCAAGTGCAAAAAATTAAAATGAGAACAAAACAGCATATTAAAACGATTAAAATCCCAAAATGCCCTTGGATTCCAAAATGCCAGACCCATGCCTGGGTCTCGCCTGACCCATATTAAAACGATTAAAATCCCAAAATGCCCCTGGATTCCAAAATGCCAGACCCATGCTTGGGTCTCGTCGGACCCACGGCTTGGGTCTCGCTAGACCCACTGCATGGGTCAGGCGAGACCCAGGCGTGGGTCTAAAGAGACCCACGATGCCGTGGGTCTAGCCTCAAACCCAGTCGATGCCTTGGGTCTGCCATGACCCGCAATGGCAGTGACTCATCTCCGGCGAATATCTTCATTTCCGGCCAAACCCAACCGGAAAACACCGAAAAATGCAAACTCAACCTAAAAAATCGATTCTAATGCCTCAAAACTTATTTTAGATTCAAAACTAAAACCTATAAGGGAAGGTTAACCCTTTTTAGGATTTTGTCATCCAAAAATCGGAGTTGTGTGAAAACCAAAGAAAAAGCCAGAAAACCATACCCAAACCGGAGCAAATCCATCAGAAAAAACAAAACAAATAGACTCACCAGAGCAAGACCCATGGCCTGCGAGACCCAGGCCGTGGGTCTCGGTGGCCGGCCAGATCTAGGCCGACCGTGGGTCCGCTACGCCTGCACGCTGGGTCTGCAAACCCACGGCTTCTTCCTTCTCTTCTCTTCCTTATCTTCTTTCTCTTTTCTTCCTTCTTTAGATGAAAACATGATCTGTTCTATAGGCTCGTACCTTTGTATCCTTGAGTCCTAAGGAGACAGGAACCTAAGTCTGGTTGATGAACCATGGCTGTGCAATCAGAGTGTGATTTAAAATGTCATGGCCTCTGGGCCATTAATGCAATAGAGGATCGTTCTCAGCCATATTGTGGCTGGGATAGTCGTACAGCTGTCTGACAGACTTTCACTTTTTTACTTATCCAAAAAAAATCAGTTGTGGGAGGGTTTATATTTTTTTGTGTAATTTTTCTTCTTTATGTGAAGTGTCATTGTCCTAATGGGTGCTGCAAAACCCACTTTTTATAAACCAACCACATAGCAGGTTTTCCCAAATTTTATTTATCGATTTATTTTTGGAGCTAAAAATAGTAAATAAATGAGGGTTGCAGGCCTGCGGGATATTTTGAGGAGTCAATTCTTCGATCTCTCAGTGATGGATACTGGAATTTGTTTCATTAAAGGACAAATGTATGCATAAACATAATTAAATAATCATTATATGACAAAATGAATATCAAGCTCAGGCCGCCCATGACATTTGTCAATTCCATGTGGTTTTTTTTTTTTTTTTTTTTGACATTTTCACACAAAAGGGGAAGGGAAGATTTGAACTAATGACCTCAGTTTCGTGAGACGTAATCCCAACCGATCGAGCTACTTCTTGGGGACAATCCCATGTGATTTTTAAACTTTGAATTAAGAACAATAATTAGTTAGAACTAAGAGAACTAAATAAAAATTTGGTCGAAGTAATTAAGTTTACCAAATTAGAAATACAATTTCAAATCGTATATGATGGAATTCGGCATAAAATCAATTTGCCGTGTAGAATATTAACAATCCCAGTAAACTGAAGAAATTTTAGAAGAAAGCATAGACAAAAATAAATCATATATTAAAACTCATCTCACTTTCAAGAGTGGTGATTCATTGGCCTCAAGAATCTAAGAAATTTTCATGTGGTTAAGTAAACGTTTAAGCATAAGAGTAACGAAAATCATCAATGTAAATTACTTTTGATCTCACTTGATGGGGTTGGATAGACTATGACTCAACCCCATCGAGCTTAGAAAAAGAAAAAAAAAAAAAAAATTAATGTCATCGGTATGTTAGATTTACCACCTTTGTTCTGTTGCATCTAACTATGTTAAAGGAGGTTTTTTGTTGGGTTAATTTGGTCGTCTGGTTTTAGAACTAAAGTTTGTAAATTTGGTTTGAATATATTTTTACAATTTATTCATCTATACAAATTACTCATTCACCTCCTAAGGAAAATGAAAATGAGATAAAAAAAAAAAAAAAAAAAAAAAAAGATTAATTAGATAAAACCAAGTTTACTAAAATATCAGAAAATTAGTATGTTCGGGTTTTTGTGCATCTGGGCTTAATTCCCCCAAATTGACGAAGCTCATTTTAGCTCAACCGATTTGGGGAGACGGAAGGCCCAATTGTGTTTAATTGGGTTTCATGAGTAATTGGAGGTTTTGGAAATCCATAAAGGACACTTCGCCAGGGTTGTTCGGGCCCATGCTCAAACCATTCCTCGTCGAGATTTGGGATTCTCCACTAACCCATAAGGGATGAGGCTGATCATGTTAGGGGACATGTCACATGACTCCCACATGAGTGCCAAACTTTCTTTTGTGGGTAAGCGTGATTGATTTAAATTACCTAGAAGCCCCCAAGAAAGAACAAGTTTCGGGTCTATCTGCCCCAAGCAGCTTAAAGTTAAAAAATAAAGTCTTAAAATCTCATTTTTTGTCACTAAAATCACAATTTTTTATTTTTTATTTTTGGCATGTCGACACAAGAGATGGAGATTCGAACTAGTGACCTCCACTTCATTAGGCGTGGTCACAGCCGACTGAACTACCTCTTGGGGACAAAATCACAATGTTAAATGCATCCTTATTCCACTTAATGAAAATAATTAAAAGAAGAAATGTCACCAACATGGACTAAATTGTCTTTAAGGAGTAGCTTAATTGGCTGTGAACCATACATTATGAAGCAAAGATTAATAATTCGAATCTCGAGTAGAGATTTTCGGCAGACATGAGTCATCCCAGCGTCTGCCGAAAATCTGACATGGCATTTTATTATTAAAAAAAAAAAAAAGTTTAGAAAAATCTCTCTTCTTCTCCCATTTCCGTAACTGCTCCCCACAGCTCTGTTTCCTCTCTTCTCCCATTTCCTCTTCTCCCATTTCATATTTCGAAATTGATCAAATTATATATTAATTTCATTGGTCTCCATGAATCATTGATCAGAAATTAGTATGAGTAAAAATATATAAAATCGAAATAGCGTTTTGAGGCATTAGCACCAAATTTAGGATGATCTAATCCCTTTAGGGTAATACCATCCCTAAAGAGTTAATCTTAAAGGGTTAATCTTAGGGTGGAAGCTTCCACCTAAGATTTTTGTTTTGAATCCAAAAAACAAGTTTTGAAGCATTAGAACCCAAATATTAGCTCATGAAAATTTAACTAATATCACTCAAATATCTCAAAATACAACTCAAAAAAACTTGCTCTTTCTCATGGAAATTTGATCAAACATATAGAATGCAAAAACATAAACATAAACACCAATGATGAAAAAAAAAAAAAAAACCATGGGACCAAGCCACTGAACACCATTTAAGGGAATATCTTTATTTCACGCTTGCATGCCAAACTAGATCTTCAATCTTCAACTTGTAATCGTAATTATAAAATAGTTTCTCTCTATTTCATGTGGGAAATCGAGAGGAATCTTATCCCTCATGAGTGCAGTGTTAATGGTCGTCAAAGTTCTTTTCACAATAAAGGCAAAAACGCCTATGGCATGCAACGAGCTCCTGCCGTGACTTCTTATCTACATTTGTTGTTATTTTAGAAAACCCAATTTGTTTATGTTATTGTCGCTCAATTACTAGGTTACAAAGAAAGCATCGATGAAGGATGGTCGCATTAGAGATAAATGGGGATTAATGCAGGGAAAATCAAGAGAGCAGCGCCTACAGATTTTAAACTATAACAAGGTGGAGTAGAGCCTCGTTAAAAGAGAACGAATAAACAGCCCACTTCAATAATGGGTGCCTGCCTGTATTCATAGTGTGTTTTCAAATTAACAACCTTATGTACTATACACCGCTATATCTGTTACAACGAAATAAATAAATAAATAAACGAACAATATCTTCTTGTTAATCTGATATTATCTTTGCTGATTTATTAATCTTTATAGAAGCACATAATATGATAAACATAAAGCGAAATAATAATAATTAGATATTCTTCTAGACAACACCAAGAAAAATTTCAAGAGGGAAGATCTAGATCTAGATCTTCCCTCCTCCCCTGTCATGGTAGCAGTGCTCGGTGTCTTCTCTGTAGGCTTATCCGACCCTCGTTTCTGGTGTGTTGCTTTAGATCTATTTTGTAGATTTAGATATAGATACAGATATAGTTTCTTCAACCTTAGATCTGATCGTCTTCTTCGGTTAAGGAGTGTCTTCCGAAGGGATGTCTACGATGCCGTGCTCCTCCGCTGCCACTTGTGGGGGTTTTGTTTCGTTTTTTTTTTTTTTTTTTTTGTCCTGGCCTTCGGGTTGAGGATGGATTTGTTGTGCTGGCCTTCGGGTTGAGGATGGATTTTTTGTAATTAATTTTAATGTTCCTTTTAAATGTTTATAAACATTTAACACTATTTTATATGGGTTGAAGGATATTTTCTCCAAACTAATTTGAAAAAAATTTATGTCAAATACAAGATAAATATTTATTACAAAAGATTTATATCCTTTAACTTTGATAGCTTCGTCATGTGGATGAGCTATTGCATAACGATTTTTTTTTTTTTTTTTGAAAAAAATATAGCACTATTATTAAAATCTCAACATGATTGAGCAATCTGCTCCATCATAGTGATATCCAAAATACATTCAGGTGACATATAAAGCCACTGTTTGTTCACAAGATTACAGCAAGCAAATTTGGATAAGGCATGTGCTGCAGAGTTCCCCTTCCTGTTGACGAAGGACATCCTCCATGGCTGAATAGTTTGTATTTCCCCACGCAAATCATCCACTAGTAAGCCCATTCTACTCCAATCCACTTCTTGTGAATTGACTGCATTAATTACAATCTGCGCATCTCCTTCAAAGTGGACCCTCGTAAAACCACGTTCTCGGCACAATTGAACCGCCAACAGGGCTGCTCGAGCCTCTGCCACTGCTGGATCAAGTAAACCCATTGCTGTTTGGCATTGAGCAGCTATGACTTCTCCTCTTTCGTTCCTCACCACCACTCCAAACCCCATCCGGCCTTGGTTCTTCTCACAAGATGCATCCCAATTAGCCTTCAACCATCCAGGAGCTGGTGCCTTCCATGCCATGTCTCTTGTCACAACAGTGGTTTGCTCTCCCATCTTCCGTGTTTCCATCGCCGCCATAAAAGCCTTCACATAGTCTTTTACTCCATGGACCAGTGAAGCTGGGTGTTGAAATGGCTTCCCAAAGATAACATCATTTCTTCGAAGCCATATACGCCTTGCAATTCCAACAAAAAGTTGGGTTTCCTCAACGTCACAACTGGAAAAAACCTTCTCAACTAAATGTAAAAAATCACTGACATCCGAGGACCACTTCTGCATCTTCTTACAGCCCACACTCCACACATCTGCAGCTGACGGGCACAACCATAGGATGTGAATCACGGATTCTTCTTCAATACCACACAGTGGACATAGAGCATCATCTACTATCTTCCTACGACGTAGATTGACCCGAGTTGGCAATATTTCATGGCATGCACGCCACACAAAATTTTTCTCCACATTTGGGAGTCTTAGCTTCCAAATCTCCCGCCATACCTTGCTATCTCCAGCCCTTGATGAGGTTTCTGCCCTTCCCCTTTGCTCTATTTCCTTTTGAATGAAATAGGCACTTTTGACAGAGAAAAGCCCATTTTTAGTACCCCGCCATATTTGCTTATCTCCTTGGTTAGCTACGCTTAATGGTAAAGACAAAATCAGCTGAATTTCTTCTTTGGAAAAAAGAGCTTCCAGCTTTGCCATATTCCACCCCTTTGCTTCTCTATCAATTAATTCACCAACCAATGCATTCGGATCCAATAACAAAGGCTGGGATTGTATCATGAAAGTATTTTGTAGCGGGAGCCATTTATCCTTCCAAATCCGTACCTTATTACCGTTTCCAATTCTCCAAATTAAGCCTTCCATAATCAAATCACGAGAACTATGAATGCTCCGCCACGCAAAGGAGGGTCTCTTTCCCAAATTTGAATCTAGGAATTGACCTCCCCGGTAATACTTTGCTTCCATAATTTTCGAGAGAAAACTATTGGGTTGTTGCCATAACCTCCATCCTTGCTTAGCCAAGAGCGCCTTATTAAAACTTCCAAAATCTCTATATCCCATTCCTCCATTGGCTTTTGCTAATCCCATCTTACTCCACTCCATCCAATGCACCTTTGACTTGTTTTGATGGCCCCACCAAAATTGTTGCATTAGAGAGTTTATTTCCGAACATAAAGACTTAGGAAAGAGAAAAACGCTCATGCAATATGTAGGGATTGCTTGCACCACCGCTTTCAATAAAATTTCCTTCCCGGCTTGTGAAAGGAATTGTAGCTTCCAATCTTGTAATCGTTTCCATACACGGTCCTTTATACTTCTAAAAGCCGCAATCCTCGACTTGCCCACCAAAGCCGGCAAACCCAAATAATTCTCATACTTTTGAGTGATAGGTATCCCTACCATCCTCCCAATCTCCTTCTTTGCTATTTGGGTCGTATTTTTGCTAAAAAATATTGCCTTCTTGTTATTGTTCATCCTTTGGCCCGAAGCTTCCTCATATAATTTCAAAATGTTTGTCAAGTGGTTCCAATGGGAAATGCTTGACCTGCAAAATAGTAAACTATCGTCAGCAAAAAATAGGTGGCTTACTCGGGGTCCAAATTTGGAAGTAGGAACACCCGTTAGTAAACCATCCCCGTTTGCCTTGGTCACCATGGAACTGAGAACTTCTGCACAAAGAAGAAACAAGTACGGCGAAATTGGATCCCCTTGTCTAAGGCCTCTTGTGGGTTTGATAATCTCACTTGGTTCTCCATTTACCAAGATTGAATATTTGACCGTTGTTACACACATCATCATCAAGTGTATCCACCTTGGATCAAAGCCCATCCTCCTCATTGTTTCCTCAAGAAATCCCCACTCCACCCTATCATACGTTTTGCTCATATCCAACTTCACAGCCATGAACCTCTTCCTACCCTTCATACGAGTATGCATGGTATGCAAAGTCTCATAAGCTGCCAATATATTGTCGGTAATGAGTCGACCGGGGACAAAGGCGCTTTGAGTCGGTGTTATAATATGAGGTAAAACTTTCTTCAAACGGTTAGCAAGGACTTTTGAAATTAGCTTGTAAATCACATTACACAAGCTAATAGGTCTAAATTCTGTAACACATATGGGCTCTTTTACTTTAGGAATCAAGGCTATGTGTGTTAAATTTAGATTCTCGGGCATCAAACCAGAATTTAAGATATCAAGAACAAGCCTACCAACCTCACCTCCAATAGTCTCCCAATAATTCTGGAAAAATCCAGCAGGAAATCCATCTGGCCCCGGAGCTTTGAGGGGACCCATTTGTTTAAGAGCAAAGGTAACTTCGTCGCTTGAAAAAGCTTTCAGCAGTTCATAGTTCATTTCATCCGTTACTCTACTCCTAATACTTTGCAAACAAATATCCATATTGTTTCCAACCCCAGCAGAAAATAAATTTGCAAAATAATCAACAAAAGCTACCTTAATTTTTTCTGGAGACTCCCAAGATGAACCCCTCTCGTCTTGAATTTTTAAAATCTGGTTTTGTCTCCTCCGTTGATTCGCGCTAGCATGAAAGAATTTGGTATTTTGGTCTCCGAATTTCAACCAATCCGCCTTAGCTCTTTGCTTCCACCTCAACTCTTCTTGGTCCAACAATACATTAAGTTCTCTTTGCAATCGGATTGCATCCTCCCCTGCCTGAGCATCCGTGCTTCCCTGGATTGCATTTAATTCTTTCTTTAAGCGGTGAATTCGTTGCTGTGGAGACCCAAAATCGCCCTTCCTCCATTCCACAATTCCTTTTTGGCAACAGGCTAATTTATAGTTCAAGTTGGCCCATTTATTTTCCTACAGGTCAGCCTGTTTCCACACATTATAAATAATCTCCTGGTACTCTTTTTCATTACTCCAACTAGCTTCATACCGGAATCGATGCACCCTCTTACGGACCAGATTTGTGCCTCGCAAAGAAACCATCAAGACCGCATGATCTGAGATAGAAGAAGCTTCCACTACTAATTCAGCTTCCGGAAAAATATCACGCCACCCCACATTTGTAACTCCTCGATCAAGTCTTTCTTTTATAAAAGCTTGGTTTTTTCTACAATTGCTCCATGTAAATTTGGGACCCTTATACCCCATATCCAACAAAGCACAATTTTCCAGCGTTTGTCTCTCTCTTTTTTCTTTTTTTTTTTGCTTTTTTTTGTTTTCCTACCTTTCAATTTAATAAAGGGAAGTAAGTTGGGTCAACTACTTTTTTTGTAAGGTGACATCGTGATGAATACACTTCAAATAAATGACAACAAAAGCAAGGAATATATTATATAGTCCTTCTTAAAGATAAGTTTTTGGGCAAAATTCACTTTACCCCCCTGATGTTTCAGGGGTTTTTCAATTTAAACCCCAAAGTTTAAAAAGTGGCAGTTCACCCCCCCAAAGTTTCAAAAACTTACAAAAAGGACCTTCTGTCAACCTTACCCGTCAACTTGGACGGAATATCTCACACGTGCGCCTCACGTGTGTGTTTAACCCAAATTTTTCCAATTTTGCCCCTCTCCTCAGTGTCCCTTACTCTCACCCACGCTGGTCCTCCCCCACGCTGGTCCACGCACGTTTTTAACACCAACAAACCCACAAACCCACACGATGAAGCACAACAACGATCCACTGTTGTCGAACTCGTCCCAGCCCTGCGACAGCAACGGCAGCGAACCTGTGGAGATTTTTTCGCCATTTCCCTTCGCCATTTCTCATCTTCGACGTACAGGCGACAGATTGTGGCTTTTTTGGTCAAGCACTACAACGACCCACTGTTGTCTCGTGGTCCCAGCCCTGCGACAACAACGACAGCGAACCTGTGGAGATTTGTTCGCCATTTCTCATCTTCGACTCACGGGCGACAGATTGCGGCTTTTTTATGAGGTCTCGCCATTTTCCATCTAAAAATTTAGGGTTTTCTGTAAAATGAGGTGTTTTGTGTAAAATTGGCGTTGTTGTAGGAATATCGTGTATGGTTATTGTATGACTGGGGGACCAGAAAAGTTTTCCTCTCAAATTCTCTTTCTCGGACTAGAAAAGTTTTTTTTTTTTTTTTTTTAGCTTTAATTGTTGTTAATTGACTTAAATATTTGATGGGTTTGAATTCATTAATTTATTTGGCATTCTTTCATTTATTTAGCCTCCAATAAACTCATTAGGGTGAACATTTGTAGCTTGGTTGGCTGTTGCTATTTTATGTGGTCTGAGGTAGTAGTTAATTGTGATTCTGTAATTATTTTGCCAAAAAAATATTAGCGTGTGTTTCAGATTACCACTTTAGTTCGATTATATGATGGTAGTATGGCTGCTTTGAAATGTGAGTAGAGTAATGATATGTATTACTATATCATGTAGAATGGATACCTCAAACCAAGGTACGAGCTTTATTGGTTAAGCTTATAGCAGTACTTCATCTACCACGCAGCGTATTTGCTTTTACGAACGGCCCACTGTTGTGAAAACAGCCCACACTGAGAGAAACTTTGGACGGAGGTTTGTCAGTTGCGAAAATTGGAAGGCAAGTATCACCATATGTTTGCTGCTTTTTTGTTTGGTTTATTTAATTAATTTAGGTTGGTAATTGTGTGTTGTAATGTGTTTTGTTTAGGATTTATTTGAATTTAGGTTGGTAATTGTATGTACCCATGTGTTTTGCAGATTAACCAAGACTGCGGTTACTTTGAATGGCTTGATCCGAAAATGTGCTCCTTTGATCAGAAGGTGGTACATCGTTTGTACCAAAAGCATGAATATTTGGAGGCTCAAGCTAAACTATGTGAAACATTGGTTGAAGTTGAAGTTGGGAAGGTGAGAGCAGAAATGGAGAGTCAAGCTCAGCGTATGAAGGAACAACTTTTGGATGAGATATCCCAATATCGTAAACAAATCGAGATCAGGGACATAAAGATGCATGCAATGAAGACGAATTACCAAACAATAATTGTGTGTTCATGGATTGTATTGATGTTTGCACTATGTATGGTCTTCTTTGGATACACTCCCAATGGTCATAACTTCTGCAAATTAGGCCGTATGATGCTGTCCTGAGGTTGACCGTCACAGTGGATTGGGTTGATGACATTGAAGTTTTTTGTGATGGTTTTGCAATATGTTAATTTGTGGTCCTGGTGGAGTTATTTTATTTAGATACTTTAGCCCTAAAAGGTGGTGTTTAGTTTAGAGACATGATTTCCATGTGGGATTTATTTTCTTTAGTTAAACTTTGTTATTCCCATGTCGGATTATATGAACCAATGTGTTGTAAGACTTGGAAATGTAAACCAATCAGTCTTGCAATTTGTGTATCTTAATACCATAATAGAATTGGCGTTCCACGATCTGTACCTAGAATGTAGTTATTACACAATGTAATTATTCAATCAATCTTGCAATATTTGTTGGTATTTGAACACAAACACATTAATATCATGCATATTTTACCTGTGTTTGAACACAAACACATTAAAACAAAGTATGTAGGAAGACCTGTATAAACATACCAAAATTACCAAAGCTGGAATTTCATTACAAGATCCTCACATGAATATACCATACCAATACCAATCTGGAATTTCATTACAAGATCCTCACATGAAAACACCATACCAATCTGTAACTTCAACACTCACAAAATGCATGAATAATACATACCACACAACATATAAACACCAAGGGTCAATACATGAATATTTACATACCATGATACATATAAAAAGACAACTATAATGCCATTGATATTGGCATAGCTGCTATCAAACCGAAACCAGAAATTTAAATGTCATTGTATATACCACCTAACACACCAAATCAAGCATTGTCATAATTTACAAATCATTGAAACATCTCTGCTTATGGCTTCCAATCTGGATTTTTTCTTTTCCTCTTAGCCTCCATAATTTCAATTCCTTTTTTGACCGTTGTAACAATTTGTTTTCCTATTGGTTGGTTTGACGATGAAGACGCATAAGCACCACCCCTCGCTGAACCACCCCTTGCTGTCCCACCCATTGCCGTCCCACCCGTGGCTGCCCCACCCCTTGATGTCCCACTCATGGCTGCACCACCCCTAGTCAATGGCCCCTTTCTAGCTGATCCCAAACTACCACCGCCCCCAGTCAATGACCCTCCTCTTGCTACTCCCAAACTACTGCCACCCCTAGTCAATGGCCCTCTTCTTGTTGCTCCCAAACTACCACCACCCCTAGTCAATGGCCCTCTTCTTATTGCTCCCAAACTACCACCACCCCTAGTCAAAGGCCCTCTTCTTTCACGTCCATCTTCAGTAAGGTCAATATATATTGGGGCAGTGTTTTTTTTGGGAACACTATGGCAAATGCCAGCTATC
>CM017321.1:31111594-31190774 GCA_006937295.1 Carpinus fangiana
TTTTTCTTTTTTTGTCAGATCAAAACAGAAACTAAAGTAAAATAAAAATAAACAAAAATGCAAACAAAAAACAAGAAAATTAACTAACTAGTAGAAAAATAAAATCAATTCAAATAAAAAAATCAATTTCCACAAAAACTAACAAATTCCCCGGCAACGGCACCAAAATTTGATGTACCAAAAATAAAGTACTCGCAAGTGTACGAGTCGTATGCAGTAAAGTGCGCGTACAAAATACAAGGTCAATTCATAGGGAATTTGTGTTCTTGTAAAAATAAGCAATTTTCTATTCGAATAAATCCTATTTTAACCTAGTTCCGAAGTTCGAAGTTGGTCGTTCAAAAAATATAAATTAAGTAAAAATGAAATTGCTTAAATAATAAAAAGGCACTAAGGTTTTCTGAATCCACCTTATCAAATCAAAACTCACTCTCATGTTTTGTTCATTCATTCGTCAAAAGTTAAACCCTAAGCATTTTCTATTGTTTTTATAAAATCCTATTGAAAGATTCGATGAATCCAACTCTATTACAAAAGACAACGAATATCCAATTGAGATCAAAAGATCCAATGTATCCATTTGAACAACGAAAGAAAATGGATATCCAATTTCAATCAAAAGATTCGATGTATCCGCTGGATGAAACACAACGAATATCCAACGTTTAAACAATTCTATAAACAACAATCAATACAAGTTTTGTCACATAACTAGATTGAAACAAAAATACTTCATATTAAATTCATAATTGTACAAACAAAAACATGAGAAATAATGAGTTTATCAATGACGAGGCTTCTTCTTCAACCTTAGTTGAAGGTTTTAACCTCTCATGAAGACAACAGACATAAACATATCAATTAAATTCATGAAAAAGGTAAAACTTACAATCAAAAAGCGTTCACAAAGACCTAGGCACGACAAAAGTCGTGTTTCTGCTCTCTACGGCGCCTCCCAATGTGTTTACAATGAAAAAGATAATATTTATAAGCTAATTCTAGGGTTTTAGCATTGCCAAGTCGGCCGAGTGCGCTTGATCGCACTTGTGCATGAATTTTTGCGTCTGATGGGCACAAGTGCGCTCGATCGCACTCGATGTGCGCTCGAGCGCACATACTTCAGAATTGGCCAAATGTAGATCTTCGAGTTAGCTTTCCAAAGACACTAAGATCACCCCAATCGGAGTTCTACAACTCTAGATATGGCCATTTTGGTGGGACTCGTCTGGTGCAAATCATCGCTCGACTCAATTTTGCCGCCAAAGCTCTCCAAACTGTTTTAAGCCCCAGATTTAATGGCATTAGCCCCAAATGCAACATAGCAACCTGAAAAACACTAAAACACCAAAACTAACCAAAACATTAGAAAAAAACACAGTTAAGAGGTTAACAAATATAAGTTAAATGACTCAAATATACAATATTAAGCACTCATCAAAGCCATATAAATGGCGTGGTTAATTTTACCAATTTCTACGGCACTTAGATGCGTCTAAAAGAGTCGACGCCTGGGCCTTGCTTAAACACCTAGCTCAAATGGATCCGGCTCCGGCTCCATGGGTATGTATTAGAGACTTCAATGAGATTTTGACGTTGGAGGAAAAATGGGGTGGTGGGGTACGGTCAAATACTCAAATGGCAGCTTTCCGACAAACTTTAGAGAATTGCGATATCTTCGATCTTGGCTATCAAGGTCCAAAATTCACTTGAAGTAATTGTCAGGTGGTTTGAACTTTGTTAAGGAACAGTTGGATAGGGGGGTGGCCAATTCCAGGTGGAGGAATCTTTTTCCTGGACGTCGAAGTAGTAGTTGAAGTCACAACTTGTTCCGATCATACTCTGCTTATTATATGTTTGCAAGGACATGAAGTACGGGGGAGGGGTCGAAAAAAATTATGGAGGTGGCAAAGGAGAGGTAATGACTCCTTACAGGACCACATTTCGAGTCTCCAAAAGCAGCTACATGAGTTACAAGGCCGGGAAGAAATGGACGGTGGAGAGGAGTGTAAGGCCGTGAGGTCACAACTAGAATCTCTACTAGACCAATCGAACCTTATTTGGAGACAATGTGCAAAAATTGAATGGATGAGGGGAGGAGATCAAAATACAAAATTCTACCATGCATGCGCTAATTCTCGAAGACGGTCCAATCATATTTTCCAGTATTTCAGATGTAGATGGGCAAGATTTTAAGTCGATTGAGAAGGTACAATTGGCCTTTGTCTTTAAAAATTTATTTACTTCTAATGATGCATGTGATATGACTCCATGTTTACAACCCCTGAATTGCCGAGTCACGGTGGAGATGAATAATGCATTATTGAGTGATTATACTAATGAGGAGATTTATGGTGCTCTTCAGAGTATGGCTCCATTAAAAGCACCAGGTCTGGAGGATTTCCCAGCGGGTTTTTTCCAAAAGAATTGGAATATTGTGGGGGAAGAAATCTGCCGAGCTATAATGGGTACTCTAAATTCTGGTCATATGCCCTCTTTTTTAAATATGACAAATATTGCACTTATTCCAAAAGTCAAGGATCTGAAACGTGTTACAGATTTTAGACCTATAAGTCTATGTAATGTCATTTATAAATTGATCTCTAAGATTCTTGCAAATCGGTTGAAAAAAATATTGCCTTATATTATTTCACCTGTCCAAAGTGTCTTTGTTCCTGGGAGGTTAATTACAGATAATATGTTGGTTGCGTATGAGACTCTTCATACAATGCACACCCGAATGAAGGGGAAGAAGGGCTTCATGGCTGTTAAGTTGGACATGAGCAAGGCCTACGACAGGGTGGAGTAGAGCCTTTTGGAGGTGGCTATGTGTCGACTGGGTTTTGCTACAAGGTGGATACAACTCATCATATCAGTGTGTTACCACGGTTGAATATGCAATGGTGGTTAATGGGGAACTGTGTGGACATATTCAACCGAAGAGGGGATTGCGACAAGATGATCCTATTTCACCCTATCTATTCTTGTTGTGTGCAGAGGCTCTGACTTCAATGGTGATGAAGGCAAATGATGATGGGATTTTGACGGGGGTACCCACTTTGAGAAGGGGTCCTCAGATAAGTCACTTATTTTTTGCATATGATAGTTTACTCTTTTGCAGATCAAATCTATCTCAATGGGACGCTCTAACAATTGTGTTAAGGACTTACAAAGCTGCTTGTGGGCAACAACTCAATAATAATATGACGTCAATATTTTTTAGTCGGAATACCTGAGTGGTAGAGAGGGATGCGATTCTACAGATTTCTAGGCTATCATCTACTCAGCGGTATGATAAGTATTTGGGGTTGTCTGCTTTGGTGGGTAAGTCACAAATGATAGAGTTTAAGGCCATTACTAATAGGGTGTGGAAAAAGTTGCAAGACTGGAAACTTAAATTTTTGTCCTAGGCTAGCAAGGAGATTCTTCTTAAGGCGATGGTACAGGCAATACCTACCTTTTTGCATGAGTGTTTTCCATCTCCCGAAAGCTCTTTGTTCGGAGATATATTCACAAATGCAAAAATTTTGGTGGGGGCATAAAGATAATAAATCCTGAGTGCATTGGATGAGTTGGAAGCGAATGGGTCTTTCCAAGGAAGCTGGAGGAATGTGGTTTCGTGATTTCACAAGTTTTAATAAGGCTTTGTGATGCAGCGATAGATCGTGTATAATCAAGAATTCAGCAAGTAAAAGGAATAAATATTCCTAAGATTGTGAGACTATCACAAAATCAAAGAAATCTTCTCTAAACAATAGATACTATCTAAAGCTTGAAGGAAAATAATCAAGAAACTCAACTCTGAGTATTCTTATTAACGAAATCAAATAATAATATGCATTTTCATGGCTCTAAGCATTTATTTATAGCCCCAAGACTCCTAGTCCTAAGATAACAATGAAATAAAGTTAATTTAGAAGTCTACGAAATAAAACTAAACCAATTAAAAGACTAACAAAAAAACCTAATTCAAATAAAAGACTGAAAGATAAGATGAAATAAAATACTAACAAAGAAACCTAATTTAAATAAAAGACTAACAGATAAGATAGGTCATCCTAATCTACATCATCCTCCCCAGGTTGGAGAGAATTCATCCTCGAATTTGCATTCTCATCTAACGAGTCATCTATAAACAGAACAAGGTGTTTGACATTAAAGACATCAAATGTCTTAATATGGCTTGGTAGCTTCAACCAGTATGCATTCGGATTGATCTTTTCGATTATCTCTATAGGACCCACCTTACGAGCAGCCAGCTTGTACTCTCCCACAAGAAACCTGCCTTTTGTCAAGATAGCCCACACGAAATCTCCCTCTTCAAATTCTACAGCTCATCTCTTCTTGTCGGCACTCGCCTAATACTTTGTTGTGGGCTCTTGCAATTTCTGAATTGTCAGTTTGTGGCCCTCTTATATCTGGGCCATTAGGTCTTCTGCTGTCGTGTTTGTTTGCTTCATGTCCGGGATAGGTGCCAAATCTAGTGGGGCACGAGGATTACTCCCATAAATGATGGTAAACAGGCAAAAGCCTATGCTTCAGTTTGTTGAACGGTTGTAGGCAAACTTGGCTTGGAACAATTTTGTATCCCATGACTTGATGTGTTCTCCCACCAAACTCCGAAGTAGTGCTCCCAATGATCGATTAACGACCTCTGTTTGCCCATTTGTTTATGGATGGTAGGAGCTGCTAAAATCGAGTTTTTTGCTTGACAACCTCCATAAGCATCGCCAAAAGTGGCTAAGGAACCTTGTGTCACGGTTGGATACTATAGACAATGGTAATCCATGGAGGCGGTATACCTCTCTGAAATATAATTGCATCACATTGACCGCATCGGCGGTTTTCTTGCACGCGATAAAATGCACCATCTTAGAGAATCTATCAACAACCACAAAGATGGAGTCATTACCTTTTTGGGTCCTTGGTAAACCCAACACAAAATACATGCTCACATTTGTCCATAGTCGTTCCGGGATAGGAAGAGGCAAATATAACCTGGCATTGGTAGCTGATCCTTTTGATACTTGACATATCCGACAACTCTTCACAAGTTTGTCCACTTCTCTCTGCATACTCGGCCAATAGAACTGTTCAGCCACCAGTTGTAGTATTTTATCTCGCCCCATGTGACCTTCGTTATGGCGTTCTTTGATAATTTTCAGCCGCAGGCTCCCTCCAGGAATGCACAATTGAGTGCCTTTGAATAGGAACCCTTTATGCAATGTGAAGCCTCCCTGCACTCCCATGGATATGTCCTCCATAATAGGGCCAAAAAAGGGGGTCAATAGATAAGGAATCTTTTAATAATTCAAAACCGATTACCTCGGATGTCATGGTGGTGAGCAATGATGTTTTCCAGCTAAGGGCGTCAGCCACTTTGTTCAATGCCCCCGACTTGTGCTTAATGGTGAATGAAAATTGTTGCACGAAAGCGGCCCATTTAGCATGTTGAGCAAATAACTTATCTTGACTGTTGAGATGTTTCAGTGCTTCATGGTTAGAGTACAAGATGAAGTCATTATAGGCGAGATAGGAGTTCCAATGTTTTAATGACTGCACCAATGCGTAGAACTCAATGTTGTAAGTACTGTAATTGAGTTGTGCGCTCTTCAACTTCTCATTGAAATAGACCACTGGTTTGCTCATTTGGCTAAGTACCACTCCAATGCCTATCTTGGATGCATCACAATGCAATTCAAACGGTATGTCAAAGTTTGGAAGAACTAATAATGGACCTATGGTCAATTTGACATTGATCAACTCGAAGGCGTTAGTAGCTGCCTCATTCCATGAGAACTTTCCCTCCTTCATGCATTCCGTGATTGGTGCCAATATGGTGCTAAAGATTTTAATGAAGTGACGATAAAAAGACACCAATCCATGAAAACTACGTATCTCATGTAGTGTAGTAAGAAGAGGCCAATCACGGACTGCTGCTACTTTTGATTCATCCACCGCTAACCCATCCTTGGACACCACATAACCAAGGAAAAGTACTGAATCAATCATGAAAGAACACTTGGCCGGTGCTGCGCAAAATTTCTCTCATCGTAGCACAAGTAGTACCTCTCGTATATGTTGAATGTGTGTCTCGGGGTCGGAGCTATAAATGAGGATGTCGTCGAAGTAGACAACCACTTATTTGCCGATGAATGGGCAGAATATCTGATTCATTACTCGCATAAAAGTACTAGGAGCATTAGATAATCCAAACGGCATCACTAACCATTCATAAAGTCCCTCCCGCATTTTAAACGCTGTTTTCCATTCATCACTAATCCTCACTCGGATCTAGTGGTACCCACTCTTCAAATCTAGTTTGGTAAATACAGTTGCCCCACTTAATTGATCCAATAAATCATCTAATCATGAAATGGGAAATATGTACCGTACCGTGATTTTGTTGATTGCGGGACTGTCCACACACATCCTCCATGTCCCATCTTTCTTGGGTGTGAGCAATGCTAAAACTGCACATGAGCTCAAGCTCTCCCGAATGTGCCCTTTTGCCAGTAGTTCCTCCACTTGTCTTCGTAATTCTTCATGCTCTTTGGGACTCATGCAGTAGTGTAGTCGGTTGGGAAGGCTAGACCCGGGCACCAAATCAATTTGGTGTTGAATGTCACGCAGGGGCGGTAGGTCTTTTGGGAATACATCAACGAATTCCTCTAGCAAACCTGTAACTGCCTCCAGTACAATCTCCATTGGGCTGCATTCTTTGTCGTAGAGTAGGTAAGCTTGATCAGCATCGAGCATCTCTCTTATGAATTCTCGTTTGGCTAGGAGTGTTTGGCCCACTTCTTTTGGAGGTTTGGGTACGTCACCCGGGTTAGGTAGGAGAGTAAGCTTCACATTATCCACCAACAAGCTGTAGATGTTCTTCCGTCCATCGTGGTGTGCATTTCAATCATATTGCCATGGTCTCTCCAATAACAAGTGGCAGGCATCCATGGCCACCACGTCACACCAAGTTTTATCTTTATATTTGGTGCCAATAGAAAAATTTACAAGGCAGCGTTTTGATACTATTACCTCGTTTCCCTTCTTGAGCCACTCCAAGCGATATGGTGTGGGGTGTTTCTCTATCTCTAGGGCCAACTTTTGAACTGCTTCTTCTGCTACCACATTCTCACAGCTGCCTCCATCAATGATTAGCTTGCAAACCTTACCCCCAATAGTATATGTTAAGTGAAAAAGGTTGTACTGCTGTCCATCATTACCTTCTACCTTTCAGGGTATAAAACATATCCTTCGCACCATTAAGCTAGGCCCATTATCTCCGGTAATAAATTCTTCTTCAACGTCCCAAGTCGTCGAAGGTTGCTTCTTGCTCTTCTTCGTCACCTTGCTCATCGAAGGCGTTTCCCGAGTCAATAAGTAGACCATTTCCATAGTTTTCTCCCTTGCGGCAATCCACAATTCTGTGGCCCGGTTCGCCACATTTAAAACACTTTGGGCCATTCGTCGTTGCGCTCCGGTTAGGTGGATCGGTTATAATTGGAGCCCGATTTGGGATTGTTGATTGGGTGGTGTTTCAAGGTGTAAACAACCCGTTGGAACGAGTTGTGCTACCCCCTGTGCCACGCCCAAAGAAACCTGTGGATCCCCTTGCTACTGTTTTTTCCAATAGAAGGGCTCTTTGATGAGTGATGAGCAGCATTTAGTGCTTATCCGAACCCCTTAATTTATGTTTGTTAAGCATTTAGCCTTGTTAATATCTAACATTTTAGTTTGTTTTAGTGTTTTATGGTGTTGCAGGTCCTTGCATTCATATTACAGTCAAAGAGGTAAAAAAAGGCATAAGAATTGAAGTTGTGTTCCCTACCACTGCGCTCGAGCACACAAGGAGCGATCGAGCGCACTACGATCGACCCCAAGGAACGCGATCAAGCGCATGCCTTGTCAGCCCGCTTCTCACGCGTTGCCCTAGCCGCCATCGTTTTCAACCTTGCGCCATGGAACTTCTGAGGCAGTTACGAGCGATCGAGCGTGCCTTCGACGATAGATCGCATACATGCCTACGCTCAAGCGCACCGCCTGCTATCGAGCGCACTTTTGTGACCTGGCAGAACCTTAATTTTCTATAAATAGAACACTTGTGTAAATTTTCAACATAGATGTTTTCTTGGGCGTTTGGCTCTACTCTACCCATTTTATTTGTCAAGCCTTATTGCTTTATTAATTTTAATGTCTAGTTCCATTTTGTTCTATTTCCCTCTTACATGGGAGACTAAATCCTCAACTAAGGTTGAGGATGAAGCCTCACCATTAATCTAATGCTAGTATTTACATTATGTTATTTAAATTTCGTCTTTCACTTATAGCTTAGTCGTTTCAATTTGGTTTAGTGACAAAATCAAGTTCGATTGCGCCGTAGTCGTTTATTCTTTGTCTTTCGTCCGATGAATACATTACATCCTTCGATTTACGTTCATTTATCTATTGTAGTTTGTATTAAATCACATTCACTTTGGATCCTTTGGCCTAAATAGTTTATAGTTTGTCTTTTGTCAAAGAGACGGATACTTTGAATCCTTCGATAGGCGCAAGAGATTATGTTTTGATTCAATCGATAGACGGATTAATTAATGTAGTGTTTTTAACTAGCATTTTTTATTTGGTGAGGTGGAGTCCTTAACTTTAGTGTTTTATTTTGTTTATTTCATTGCATTAATTTAGTTTATGTTTCCGTTGTTACACAATCACTCACTTGGAGCTAGGTTAAGATACTATTAATCTAGAAGTTAAAATTAGTTTTTAAACAATCACGGTTCTCTGTAGATACGAACACGTACTTGCGCAAACGCTATGCAAACTACGGTTCGTTCTATTGCGAGTACTAAATTTGGTACGATCAAATTTTGGCGCCGTTGCCGGGGATTCGGTTCTTTTTTTGGAATTGATTTTATGCTTAGATTAATTTTATCTTTCTACTAGGTATTTTAATTTCAACAATTATTTTATTTATTTCGTGCTTTTGTATAGAAAAAAATTTTCTTAAAAAAAATTAGAATAGGTTTTTTTAGTTGTTTTGGGTGTTTGTTTAAGTTGCTGGAAAATCACTCTGTAACTGCGATCGATCGCACCTCTGTTGCGATCGAGCGCATTTGCACCATTCATAGCACAGTCGCATGCCTGCACTCGCTTAGTACGCAGTTGCGTGCGAGCGCAGATTTCAGACCAGGCGCAATGCACTTGTGCGATCAATCATATCCTTGTTGAGATCGATCACACTTGCAGCAGACTGCCACATTTTACCCTTACGCTCGATCGCACGGTACCTGCGCTCGAGCGCACCTCTGCAGTCAACACCAACAGACCCAAGGCAGCTAAGTTTTAATTTTTTATTTTTGTTTAATTGTCAATTTTTTTCTTTTAATTGTTTATTTTACTCTGCCTGTTTTTATTTTTTTACTTCTTGTTGTTAGTTTTAGTTAGTTTATTTTTATTTGTTTAATTAGTTTATTGTTTTGTTAGTTTATTGTCTAGTTATTTGTTTGGTTTATTTTTATTAAGTTTTTGTTTATTTTATTTTATTTTTGTAAAATGGTTATTGTTTCTTGTGGGATATTTTGAACTGTATGGGTGAAACATGAGTCTTCCGTTCAATTATTTCGATGTTTCCCCTAGCTGTAGGACACAAAATCCTACCAATTTCACCCACATGAACCATGTTCACACTGCTCTAGCCCTTACCATAGTTTAGGTGATTGTCCACATTGGGGACAATTTTCTAATTTTTCACATCAGCAGATGAACACCAGTTTCTTCAGTCTTGGGTTTGAATTAAATTCAAATTTTTATAACCCAGACTGGAGCAACCATTCTGATTTTTCGTGGCATGCTCATGCTACGAAAAATTATGCTCCCCAAGTTGACGAACTGCACCATCCTGATTATCCGCAGTTCGACAACTAATCTTCTTTCCATTCATCATATGACTGTCCTCCTAAGCAATCTTCTTTAGAAGAAACTCTTAAGGAATTCATGGAATTAGTCGGTCAACCCACCATTCCTGCGTCACAAGAACCATCATTAGAAGACACACTTGAGGTGTTTAGGAAAACAGTCAACTAACCTTGTCAAGAAATCACAGATGCCACTATGGCAAATACTGAAGCAATTGCAAGGTTGGAATGATAGCTCGGTCATCTAGTTGCTGAATTCAACAGAATTGAGGAAGAGAAACTTTAAAGTCAAGAGATGGCGAGAGGACAGTACATGATTGATGAGGATTGCCCTAGCGATCCTCATCATGAGCATGTCCAAGCCACCACCACACTTGTTAGTGAGGAAAGAGCTGATAACCATGAGGAAGAAGAAGAGATGGAGGAACAGATTGAACCCCCGCTAATTTCAAATTGGTCCAACGACAAGGAAGTGAGTACTGAAGCTTATTCCTTTGTCACAATCCCTCTCGAGACACAACAAGCTTCATCTTTCCAAAGTCTCGAAGAACCATCTTATGTCGAGATTTTCAAGGTATCATGCACAGAAATATGCAAATATAGGAATAGGCATACGAAGAAAATTTTTCAAAGAAAGCAAATTTCCCACATAAGATGGCGGAACATCCTTCCTGAGGGGTATCAAATTCTTAAGAAGAAATGATAGAAGGGATTGGTTGGACACCCATATGAACGGAGAAGGTGCAGCATTTTTTTTCTTTTTTTTTTTCCGCATTGCATTTTTTATTTATTTTCTTCTTGTTATATTATTTCCTGTCATTTCATTTTTTTTATTATTTTATTTTATTCAGTTTCTAAAAGTAATTAACTTTTTGATGTTTATGCTTGTGAGAAAAAGATTACTGTTAGGTTTTGACAGGTGTTTGGATGTTTAAGTTTGGGGGACGCCTTGACCTTTGCACATCTCGGTTCCTCATTCCACTGTAATGTATTTTTTGCCACATTGGGGACAATGTGTTATTTAAGTTTGGGGGTGTGGACAAATACTTTGTCTGTTTTGTTTGTTTATTTACTTGTTTTGTTTTGTTTTTGTCTGTATATAAAAAATTTTCTTTTTGTTTGTTGCTATGCTGTTAATTGGGCACAACTTACATCGTAACTATGGATTGCATGTCATTGGTGTGTTTAACTTGTTTGAATATTGCATATCATTAGAAATCCTAGTTTTTTATTCATGTGTTGGATTAGAGAGACTCCACTTGTTTGATTGATATTTCACATGCACACACTAGCATTAGGGTCTATGAGGTATGAGATTTGACTTTGAAGTGTGTGTCTTGAGATTTCTAGGTTTGCAATGTGATGTTGAAAATTTAAAAAAAAAAATCAAACAATTATAATAAAGTGGGCTTTTCATTGAGTAACCGGACCTCTTGCCTCACAAAGCATTGAATGTTTGCGTAAAAAGATGAGAAATTCCAGCTAAGTAATTGTATGGCTAGTTTAGGCTCCGTAACTCTTTTTGACTTGAGTAATTAAGCCATAGGGATGTCTCTACATTTAGTACTCTAAAATTGCCTGGTTTGGAAGTCACTGGCCTAAAACTCATTACATAGGTCATTTAGAAGCTTAAGGGAGTCAAGCATTACACAGCCTACACAAAAAAATTGCATCTTTCAATTCAAGCCTTGGTTAATTTATCAAATTGTTTTCCTTTGAATTTTTGGATACACGTCTTTTGATTATAATTGAAACCCCATGATCTTGTGTTAGTTCACTTTGCACTTTTATGGAGCATGTGTTGTCTCAATTTTTCAACCTTGAGTGAAATGATGTTTGGATGCCTGGATGATGTGGTTTGTATGTTCAACATGTTAAATTTGCTAATGATGTATAAACCATGTGTTTGTGTGAAGGGCTTTGTCCATTAATAGCATAGTACCAAATAATTGTTTGTGGGTGTCATTCTTGAAAAACCTTCACGAGACTTCACTCGTCCACTAGGGATGCCTAGGGATTTAAAAAGCTTGTTGCATACGCTAAATGCAATCATTTCTCCCACGAAAGGGAATTTATGTTTCTTATTTTTTACTGTGTTTTCGGTTTTGTTTTGCTAAGGGACTAGCGAAATGTAAGTTTGGGGGTATTTGATCGGTGTCAAATATTATATATTGGACCCCCTTTAACTTATGTTTGTTATGCTTTTAGTTTTGTTAATATCTCATGTTTTATGTTATTTTAGTATTTTAGTGTGTTATAGGTCCTTGGTACAAATTGTGGTTGACGGAATTAAGCAAAGATGAAAGTTTAGCCTCTGCCAGTGCGATCAAGCACACTTAGAGCGATTGAGCGCATGCCTCGTCAACCCGTGAAGTCCGCGTCGCCCTAGCCGCCATTGCTAACTTCCTTGCGCCGTGGAATTTCAGAGCAGTTATATGCGATCGAGCGCCACGCCTACGATCGAGCACATAGAGCAATGCGGTCGAACACACTACATACGTTCGAACACATACAGGCCTGCGATCGAGCATACCTCCTGCGCTCGAGCGCAACCCTAACCTGGCATCACACTTAATTTTGTCTATAAATAGAACCTAGTTGTTTTCTTTATTTCCTACGCTTGGGAGACGATTTGAGGCGCCCTTAGTGGCCCAAAACCTCACTGTTCTTCATTGTAAATACTCCTAAATGTTAATTTTATTAAGTGTTTTTATTTTTCTTTGTCGATTATGTTTTCCTTTAGCATGGGAGGCTAATCTTCAACTAAGGTTGAAGATGAAGCCTCACCATAGATTTAATTAATTTTCTTTATGTTGTTATGTTTAGTTTAATCCGTCGTTTAATGTTTGTGTTTCCGTTTCAATTTAGTTCGTGACAAACTGTGTTGATTGTTGTTTGCGAACCATTAAACGGCCAATATCCGTTGTGATAGGTCCGGGGTACATCAGATGATTTTATCGAGACCAATATCCGTTGTGATCAATGATACATCGGATGATTTGATTTCGGTTCAATATCCGTTGTGACCGTTTAACGGATAATACATCGGATGATTCGTCTAGGTTTTATAAAAGCAATAAGACATGCATGAAGCTTAATCGATAGGCGGATTTCTAGCACGATAACATATATCTAGATGTAGTGAGGTGGAGTCTAGACTTTAGTGTTTTTTATTTCTTTGTTTTTATTGCATTTAATTTAGTTTATATTTGATGCACGCTACCTGTTTGATATTGGGACTAGGTTAAGATAATATTAATTTAGGCATTTAAATTAGTTTTTGCCAAACCCGATTCCTTGTGGGTTCGACACTCACACTTGCACAACCACTTTATTGCAAAACGATTCGTGCAATTGACGAGTACTATTTTTGGTACGACCAAATTTTGGCGCTGTTGCCGGGGAACCGTTTGGTTTGTTGAAATTAATTTTACTTTTATATTAGTATTATTTTTCTACTAGTTTTTATTTTCAGCAATTTCAATACTGTTCTTAGTTTATTTTCGCGTTTTTATTCATTTTTGTTAGTTTTTAGTTTAGTGTTTGGCAGTTTTTCTTAGTTTTTATAGATTCTGGAAAATCAGGCACTGATAGTGCGATCAAGCGCACCCTTGATGCAATCGAACGCACTTGAGCCTATTCCTTCACTGATCGCGTACCTGTAATCACTTGCTACATAGCTGCGTGTCAGCGCGCGTTTCTGACAAAAAGCAGGGCAGTAATACGCTCAATCGCACATCTGTTGCGACCGAGCGCACTTGCAGAGCCTGCTACATAGTTGCGTGTATGCGATCGATCTTACTGCCCTGCGCTTGAGTGCAACTCTGCTGACTGCACCAACATACCAGAGGTAGTATGTTCAAATTTTATTTAATTTTGCTTTGATTAATTGTTAGTTTAGTTTTTATTGTTTACTCTGCTTGTTTTGAGTATGTTCTCTGCTGTAGTTAGTTGTGTTTAGTTTATTTTTGCTTTTTATTGTTTATATAGTTTGCATGTGTTTAATTAGTAGTTTGGTTGGTTAAATAGTTAGTTGTTTAAATTGTTATATTTTGTTAGTTTTTATTTTTCTAAGCTAGTTTGTTTTTCTGTTTCTGTTAATGTTTCTGTGTTATCCGCATATGTTAATATTTGTTTAAGATTGTTTAGTTTTTATTCATTTATTGCTTATAATTTCTTGTTTAGTAGTTTGTTCTTATTTTAGCATTTTAAAATTCATTTAGTTTGTGCATATTGATTTTGTATTTGTTGTCTTCGTGGTCCTTGTTTTTGCTGTTTTTATTCATACTTGCTTACTTAGTTTATTGTTTTTCTAGTTTAGTTTAATTTCTTAATTAGTGTATGCATGATCGACGATCCTTAAACTTAGAGTTAACACCCTTAGATCCCGACTTAGAGAGAAACCTTAGGAGAGCGCATAGAGCTCAAGCTGAGATGGAGGAAAATCAGAGGAATGCAAATCAAGAGGAACAAGAGGAATTCCAAGATGCAAGAGCTAGGAACGAGGAACAAAGAAGAGCATATGGCGTGGATTTCACTACGTCACTCCGGGAACTTTTCGCACCAGTTGCGACTAGTTCTCATTCGTGCATAGTGTTGCGACAGATTAATGCAACCAATTATGATCTAAAGCCACACGTCATCCAAATGTTACCATGTTTTTACGGCTTAGATCATGAAAATCCATATTCCTATGTGAAGAAATTCAAAAATATCTGTGCCACCACCAAATTCCAAAATTTCTCTGAGGAAGCTATCCACCTTAGACTTTTTCCGTTCTCCCTTCATGATAGAGCCACGGAGTGGTTGGATTCCAACGCTCCTGGGTCTATTACATCCTGGGAAGACTTGTTGAAACAATTCTACAACAAGTTTTTCCCAATGTCCATAGTAAATGAGGCAAGAAAGGAGATCAGTTCCTTTACTCAGGATGAGGACGAGAAATTCTCTGAGTGTTGGGGGCGGTTCAAGGATTTGCTCATCAAATGCCCCCTTATGGTTATGAAAAGTGGCGACTTGTTTAATTCTTCTACCAAGGGTTGTCTCAGCCCAACCGTAGCATGATAGAGTCGATGAATGAAGGGGCATTTTTTAACTTAACGGGTGATTTAGCTTATAAAGCTTTGGATAAATTGGCTGACAACTCACAACAGTGGGATTTTAAGAGTTGTCGTGACAAATCAGCTCGAAACCCCAAGAACGGAGGCATCCATGAGTTAAAAGGTGAAGTAGAGTTGAATTTAAGGATGCATGCGATTGTAAAGAAACTCGATGCTCTGAGTTTAGGTCAACCCAAAATTGCTGCAAACACTTTCACTGTCGAGAGTTGTTCTATCTGTGCTAGTCCGATGCACTTAGCACAGACTTGTCCATCTTTGCCGGTTTTTCTGAGAACCAGATGGAACAAGCGAACGCTTTCAATGATTTTAGAAAGCAGTCAAGTGACCCATATTCCGAGTCTTACAATCCAGGGTGGAGGAACCACCCTAATTTCTCCTGAAAGCAAAACCAGCCCACGACTCAAGGAGGAGCTCCACATGCTCAAAATCATTATCCTTCAGGATTTCCTCTTAAATATCAAAATCATGGACGCTCGGCTCAGCCAGCGTCATCATCTTATCAAGCCCCCACTCAAGCCCCAGCATCATCAACACAGTCATTGGAAGATACAATGAGGGAATTCATGAAAATGACAGGTCAATCAATCAGTGACGTAAAAAATTCCACCATGGTGAACACCCAGGCAATCTCTAAGTTGGAGATACAAGTGGGACAGTTGGCAAACCACCTTGGTGAGAGAGACAAGGGAAAGTTCCCCAGCCAACCAGTGAACAACCCTAAGGCATGCACTATCAAAAATTCTTCAACTCAAGAGCATGCACATGCGATTGTCACACTGAGATCCGGGAGACGAGTGGACAATCATGTGGCTGAGCCAGAAGCAGATCATGAAGTAGAGCCAACAACAGACCTTGCCAGGCAAGAAGAGACAGAGAGTGACAACAAGGAGGAGAGAGGTGATGAGCCATCTACAGCCACTCCCATTGATAAGGACCTTCCGAGGTCGTTCATCCCGAAGGCTCCATATCCTGCGAGATTGAAAGCTCAAAAGAAGAATGCACAATTTGCTGAAATTTTAGAGGTGTTTAAGCAAGTTCAGATAAACATCCCGTTCTTGAATGCAATTCAGCAAGTGCCATCATATGCGAAATTCTTGAAGGATTTGGTCACAATCAAAAGGAAAACAAACGTCCCGAAGAAAGCTTATCTGACCGAGCAAGTGAGCTCCATCCTCCAGTGCAAGATGTCAATCAAGTATAAGGACCCTAGGTGTCCAACCATTGCTTGCATGATAGGAGTGAGTCAGATCAATAGGGCATTGTTGGATCTGGGAGCAAGTGTGAATCTCCTTCCCTATTCAATGTATCTACAGTTGGGATTGGAAGAATTAAAGCCTACCATGGTAACGCTCCAATTGGCTGACAGGTCAATGAAGAGACAAGGGGAATAATTGAGGATGTATTGATCAAAGTTGACAAATTTTATTTCCCTATGGACTTCATAGTGATAGACACGGAGCCGGTGCATGATGTTGTGAACCAAATTCCAGTGATTTTAGGGCAACCTTTCTTAGTTACGGCTAACGCCCTAATCAACTGTAGGACGGGAGTGATGAAAATCTCATTTGGGAATATGACAGTGGAGCTTAACATTTTTAACATCAATAACCAACCACTCGATTATGATGAGATCCGTCCTGTGTGCTTAATTGAAGAAATCACTGATGATTTTGATTTTGATTTTGAGGACCCTGAGATTGAGTGTTTTACTCAAGATCAAGATGACCTGGAGTTTGATAGGCTGATTGGGCAAGATGATGATTTGTATGAGCCTAGCCTGGAAGACCCTGACATGGAGTGCTTTGCACCATTTGGAGGTGATTTTGATTTGAGTGAGCCATTTCAACACCATGAGCCGATGTATGAGCCTAGTCTAGAGGACCCAGAGATGGAATGTTTCGCTCAGTATGGAGGAAACATAGATTTTGGTAGGTTACTTGAGCCAACTAGGGTTGCAGTTGAGCCAAGTTTGGAGGACATTGAGCTTGAGAGTTTTGCTCAATTGGGAGATGAACAGTACTTTGATGAAGTAGTTGAGCTACTTACATCCATTTTCGATCCCATGTCTGAGTTACAGCCGGAGTATGGGGAAACCATTGAGTTATCTTTCCCCACTACTTACTCATCCGCATTTGAGCCACCCGATTTTATTTCTGAGAGCAAATGGGTTGCACCCATTTATAGGCGGCCAAGGTGGCCGAGATTGACCCTGGGAAGGAACAATTATTTTCCTCCTCCATTCTGTGATCATATGATGATAGGGTTAGCTGGATATTTCTTTTTGCTTATTGATTATCCCAACTACGACCATTACCCGTTTGACCCTGGCAAGCTAGTGCATACCATTCTCGATACTTTAGTTGATGTGTCTACCTATTGTCATAGGTAGTTTGGTCCGTATCACGAGTTTGGCTGAAGACGTTAAATTTAGCGCTTGTGGGAGGCACCCCTCATTATGTTTCTTGTTTTATTTTTAGCATTTTTGTCTACCATTCAAATTTGGGGGAGCATCCCTTTTTGTGACGCCTGAATTGACCCATTCCCTAAGTTTTGTAAATTTGGTCACATTGTGGGCAATGTGACATTTTAAGTTTGGGGGTGGGGTAGAGTTCTGGAGAGTTCTGGACCCTTTTTGTGGTTGTGCTTGTAAATATTTTGGTGTAAATATTTTTGTAAAAAATATATATATTTGCACTGTGTGATCGATCGTACCACTATATGTTCGATCTCAGCCACAGGCTTGCGTTCGAACTCACTTGCGTTTGTTCGAGCGCAAAGGCCCACATCACACACACACACCTGCACACATGCGATCGAACGCACTCTGGTACGATCGATCGCACACGTTCAGAACCCTCACGTGACCCTTTTTAGGTCACCTTCTTCCCTTCTCCTCCTCATTTCAGCCCTACGCCGTACACCATCACCCCCATTTTCTTTCATATTTCACACACCCAAACCTCTCAAATCACCAAAACTCACCACCCATCCTCCACCGCACCACCATAGCACCTCCGCGCCACCGCCCATCGCCACCGCCGGCCTTCCCATCAAGCCCATTTTCTTTCATATTTCACAAACCCAACTTCCCAAATTTGAACGTCCAAAGGCACAAATCCATCTCTGGATAATGCCTTTGTCATTCTATGTTGGTATTTTTAGTTTTTGCAAGGGGTTGGGGTAGATTTTAGAGGGGTTCTTAAACCCTTATTTTTGGAGGTGCCCACCACGTGCTCGACAAAACTCCCCAACGAATTTCCAGCATGCCTAGAGAGCGAGTTTCATCTTCTCGATCCTTTAGGACCCAAGCCATGGTAGCCAGGCCCCCTATTGAGAGTCGGAAGCTCATCTTGGAGACCACGTTCGCCATCAAAGAAGACTTCTCCAAGAATGATGCTATAAAGTGGGCGGTTCAAGAATTAAAGCATCGTTGTTTGAAGCGGCTATTCAAGCCGGTCGCCTCCACCACGTATGAACGTCTGGTCCGGACTTTTTATGAGAATCTGAAGTACAACTGCAACCGGCCAGACGTCCTTGTCTCTTCCATCGACGATAGAGACATCGAGGTGACTCTAGCTGACATAGTGGCTATTTTGAAATGTCATGATGAGCCTCCTGAAGCGGACAAAGCATGGATTGTCTACCCCTCAATGCTCACTACAGAGGACATCATTTCCGACATGTGTGAGGGGCAATATGCAGACAGACACAAGAATGCCGCCAGCAAGGCGAAGATACCTCCCAAGCTTTAGTTTGTGGACGTTGTGCTACAAAGGAATGTGTGTCCCTTGGGACACAAGACACAGAGACGGGACTTGTTCCTCAATGCCCTATATTTGTTTCACAAGGGCTTTTGGTGCTCCATTCCCGAGATCATATGGAGGCAAATTAATAAATTCTTGGAGGGAGTGCACCATCGAGTAGCTGAGCCCACAAAAACTTAGGGTTTGCCTTTCCCTTTTCTCATCACTCACATGCTTCGTAAGAAGGGGATTAAAGGCAATGCAGTAGATGGGCCAATCATTAAGCATCCACGGTTCGGGCAAATCCAGTGGAATCAAAGCTATTCCCACATGCCCCGTGTCGCACCAGAGCCAGAGCCAAAGATGATGGACATGGATGAGCCAGCAGCGCCAAAGCCAGTAGAGCCACCAGTAAAGCCAGAAGAAGAGGCAGAAGATCAGCAAGAGGAAGAAGAGTATGAGGAGACGATCACGATCAGAGCCTCAGATTTTCTAGCATTGTAGGAGACCCTGGAGGACATGCGATTTTAGATCGCTAATATTCAGAGAGATGCACGCCAGGATGGGCTCGAGACCCAGGACATGCTGCAAGCCATTTTAGACAGGCTGCCACCAGCTTCAGGAGCTTCTTCAGCACCTCCTCCATGGCGTGTCGAGTATTTTACCCCCCTTGCATTACTTTTGTATTTTCTGTATCCAAAAACTGTGGACATTGTGAATTTTAGGTTTGGAGGTATTATTTGTGCACATTTTGTTTTCAATTATGCAGTTTATTTTAATTATGGTTTTATTTTCTTTTGTGAGCTTAATTTAGTGAACATATGATCACTTTGTTAAGGGAATTTAAATTATGTTACTTTCTTTGGCAGCATGAGATATTACAGTTTCAATTCAATTTTCACGAGCACATTGGCACATAGTTTGTGGGGTATAAATTCTGAGTTTAGTCATGTTAGTTTTGTAAGCTTGAATACAGTTGGGTAATCCATTGGGAAGATAACCTTAATTGTTGTTTTTTTTTAAAAAAAAAAATTTTTTAAAATGATGATTATTTTGAGCTTTCCACTGAGTAACCAGATCTCTTGCCTCATTAAGCATTGAGCGTTCGCGTAGAAAAAGTGAGAAGTTAGACTTGGTTAGCGAAGCTTCGTAGCCTTTTTTACTCGAGTTAGTAGGTCCTTAGGGGTGTCTCTACACCTAATGCCCTAAAACATTTTAGTTTGGGAGTCATTGACTTAACGCTTGATACATAGGTCAATTAGAGAGCTTAAGGGAGCTTAAGCAATAAAAAAAAAAAAAAATTGATGAAAATAAATAAACCTTGGTTATTGTGTCTAATGGGTAGTCTAATAAATTTTGAGTGTCGAAGCATGCATGGCTAAAATTAGTTTTGAAGTCCCATATTTATGTGTTAATATCACTTTCACTAGAATTGAATTATGTGATGTCTCATAATGCCATGTTCGTAGCTTGATTGATAATTCCTTGAAAAAATTGTGAAAATAGTATTTGTTTGATTAAGCTTGCTCATGAATAAGAACCATGATTTTTATATTGTTGCATTGATGAGAATAAAATGATTGTACAATGTTGTGGCTATCATTCCTGAAAAACCCTCACGAGACTTCACTCGTCCTCTAGGGAATCCATAGGAGTTTAAAAGGCTTGTTGCATATGCTAAATACAACCGTTCTCCCACAAAAGTGGACCTATGTTTTTAATTTTGTTTTGCTAGTATGGAGGTATTTGATGAGCACCATTTAGTGTTTATCTGAACCCTTTAATTTATGTTTGTTAAGCCTTTAGCCTTGTTAATATCTAACATTTTAGTTTGTTTTAGTGTTTTATGGTATTGCAGGTCCTTGCATTCATATTACGGTCAAAGGGGTGAAAAAGGGCATAAGAATTGAAGTTGTGTTCCCTGCCACTGCGCTCGAGCGCACAAGGAGCAATCAAGTGCACTGCGATTGACCCCAAGGAACGCGATCGAGTGCATGCCTTGTCAGCCCGCGTCTCATGCGTTGCCCTAGCCGCCATCGTTTTCAACCTTGCGCCATGGAAATTCTGAGGCAGTTACGAGCGATCGAGCGCGCCTTCGACGATAGATCGCATACATGCCTACGCTCAAGCGCACCGCCTGCGATCGAGCCCACCTTTGTGACTTGGCAGCACCTTAATTTTCTATAGATAGAACACTTGTGTAAATTTTCAACATAGATGTTTTCTTGGGCACATTTTAAGAGCTTTTGCCTCTGTTTGGCTCTGCTCTGCCCATTTTATTTGTTAAGCCTTATTGCTTTATTAATTTTAATGTCTAGTTTCATTTTGTTCTTGTTTCCCTCTTACATTGGAGGCTAAATCCTCAACTAAGGTTGAGGATGAAGCCTCACCATTAATTTAATGCTAGTATTTACATTATGTTATTTAAATTTCGTCTTTTACTAATAGCTTAGTCTTTTCAATTTGGTTTAGTGACAAAATCAAGTTCGATTGCGCCGTAGTCGTTTATTCCTTGTCTTTCGTCCGATTGATACATTTCATCCTTCGATTTACATTCATTTATCCATTGTAGTTTGAGCTAAATCACATTCACTTTGGATCCTTTGGCCTAAATTGTTTATGGTTTGTCTTTTGTCAAAAAGACGGATACTTTGAATCCTTCGATAGGCGCAAGAGATTAAGTTTTGATTCAATCAATAGACGGATTAATTAATGTAGTGTTTTTAACTAGCATTTTTATTTGGTGAGGTGGAGTCCTTAACTTTAGTGTTTTATTTTGTTTATTTCATTGCATTAATTTAGTTTATGTTTCCGTTGTTACACAAACACCCACTCGGAGCTAGGTTAAGATACTATTAATCTAGAAGTTAAAACTAGTTTTTAAACAATCACAGTTCTCTGTAGATACGAACACGTACTTGCTCAAACGCTATACCAACCACGGTTCATTCTATTGCAAGTACTAAATTTAGTACGATCAATGAGGCACATACACGTTAACAGGATCAAAAAGATTTAATGAATCTTGAATATTTTGTTGCAACCCCCCGATGTATCGGGATACTAATTGATCATCCGTCTCGGCTAACTCAACCCGTGTCAAATACTTGTAGAACTCTTCCGTATACTCATCCACGGTCTTCGAACCTTGGCTTAAATTCTGCAGCCGTTGATATATGGTTTGGGTGTAGTTGTATGGCAAAAAGGCCGGCCGCATGTGTTTCAACAGTTTCTCCCATTTGTTGATTTTTTATTTGCCTAGCCGAGTCCTTGATTGCTTCAATTGCTGCCACCACGCTGCAGCTCGTCCTCGGAATTTGGTCGCGACCAAAGAAACTCGTCTATCCTCGGGAGCCTTGAATTCAAGAACTTCTTCAACTGCCGCTATCCAATCCAAGAATTCCTCGGGCTAAAGATCCCCACTGAATTCCGAAATATCGAGTTTGAAACCGGATTCCTACCGATTGGCCTGAGCTTGTATAAGGGGTTGATGTCCGTGCACTTCGCGCCCTGCAAAAGGGTTTCCGTCTTCATCCTCCATACGTGCGTCTTCCTCCTCCGATTCGTGCAGTGAGGGTATATGCCGACGTCTGTCTCAACCACTCCCGATGGACAATTGCTTTGTGAGGGCTACAATTTGTTCCTTCAAGCTCGCAAATTGTGCCTCCGAATGTGCTTGATAGGCCACCAGTGGTTCTTCTCGAACTAGTTCTTCACAACTATTCACGTCCTCCAAGTGTGCAAAGTGGTTACCCCTTCCCCTTGTGACTGGCGCCATGGAAAGAGACTGGGCTCTGATACCAACTGATACTAGGGATGTTCAAGCGGTTATAACCGGCGGTTATTTGCAATAACCGGCGGTTATTTGCAATAACCGCAACCGCCTCCGCTTTAGGCAGTTATCAGATTTTCAATAACCGTAACCGCCTCTGCCTAGGCAGTTAGCGGTTATTTTATAACCGGCGGTTAGCGGTTATTCAAACCGCTAACAAGCAGTTACAACCGCTTTTTTAAACGTTTTTTTTTTTAAATGGGCTTTTGGACTTTTTTTATATTTTGGGCCTTCATTTTTCATATTTTTTGGGTTTATTTCACACTACAAATCACTCACTGAAAGTCTGAACCCAAGATCAAAACATACTACAACCAAAACCTAACGAGTGAGAGTCTGAGAGACGAAAGTGAGACAGAGACGGAGACGAGTGAGAGAGGGGCTGCGGCTTCGGGAGAACTCAAAGTTAAGATGAAACCTAACAAGTGAGACTCTGTGAGAGAGAGGTTGCGGCTTGTGTGAAATGTGATTGTCTGGGAGAACAAGATAGGGTTTCATTTTATAGACTTATATAATATAAATAATATATATCGAGAGAGAGAGGGGATGTGGCGTCGTTTTGGTGTTAAACACCAAAATGACGCCGCTTTGTTTTTTTTTTTTATATTTAATTAATATATATTTATATAATTATATATAAATAAAAGCAATTAGCGGTTATAACCGCTTTTTCATATCCCTAAAACCGCTAACTGCAACCGCCCTGGGCGGTTAGCGGTTTTTAATAACCGCATTACAAAGCGGTTAACGGTTAGAGGTTATAAAAAAACGGTTATAAGCGGTTAGCGGTTGGTGAGGCGATTATAACCGCTCCGCTTGAACACCCCTAACTGATACAATGATAAATCGTGTATAATCAAGAATTCAGCAAGTAGAAGGGATAAATATTCCTAAGATTGTGAGATTATCACAAAATCAAAGAAATCTTCTCTAAACAATAAATACTATCTAAAGCTTGAAGGAAAATAACCAAGAAACTCAACTCAAAGTATTCTTATTAACGAAATCAAATAATAATAATCTGCATTCTCAGGGCTCTAAGCATTTATTTATAGCCCCAAGACTATAAATAAAATAATAATAATCTGCATTCTCAGGGCTCTAAGCATTTATTTATAGCCCCAAGACTCTTAGTCCTAAGATAACAATTAAATAAAGTCAATTTATAAGTCTACAAAAGAAAACTAAACCAATTAAAAGACTAACAAATAAACCTAATTCAAATAAAAGACTGAAAGGTAAGATGAAATAAAATACTAACAAAGAAACCTAATTTAAATAAAAGACTAACAGATAAGATAGGTCATCCTAATCTACATCACTTTGTTAGCTAAACAAGCTTAGAGATTATGGGCCCAACCAAATAACTTGGTAGCATAGATTATGATGGCAAAGCATTATTCGGGGTGCTCGGTTTTGGAAGCAAATATTGGTAAAAGACCGTCTTTTGCTTGGAGGAGTATTGCAGGTTCTTGCGACTTATTTAGGGAATGGTTGGTATGGCGAGTGGGTAGTGGTTGTACAATTCAAATATGGAAGGATAGGTGACTCCCAAATCTGTCTACCTATAGACCTATCTCCTCTCCAAGAATTTTGGACCCAAATGCAACTGTAGACACACTTATTGATGCGGATTCGAAGTGGTGGAATATCCTCTGTTAGAGGCAATCTTTTCAGAAGAGGAGGTTCGATTGATTCAAGCAGTTCCTATCAGATGCACAAATTAGGAGGACATTCTTAGATGGAGGGGGGAAAAAAAAGTGTTTTCTCAATGAAGAGTGCTTATCATCTGCAAAAGGAAGTGGAATTTGTTTCTAGGGCCGGCGGTTCCTAGTGTTGAAAAAAAATTCTTATGGCGTGCATGTAATGAAATACTTCCCACCTGTGAAAATTTTAGTGTAAGAGAAAAATACTTATGGATCCCTTGTGCCCTTTGTGTGGATTAGAAGTGAAGTCTGGATTCCACATCCTACGGCATTGTCCACTGGCTATGGATGTGGAGTATGGGCAACGTTAATTTTCAAAAAAGCAATTTTATTGGCCCGAGTTTTATGCAGGTTGTAGAGGGTCTTTTCAACAAATATACCCAGGACGAGATGGTGTAGTTTGCGGGCTTGGCGAGGCGAATTTGGCTGAGGAGGTATGACATTATTCATGGAGGGATTTTCTCCCATCCGAATACCATTTTGCAGAATACCATAAGAGCTGTTCAGGAATTTACTTTGGCTCATAAAAGGGGGGAGCGGTGTGCATATTATTAGTGAGGTTTCATTTGTACAAGTCTGGACTGGTGTAAGGGGGAATGGGATGCAGCACTGGAGAGGGCAACTGGTCGAATGGGCTTGGGAGTGATGGTTCACGACTTCCATGGGAATTTGTTGGCGACGCAGTGTGCAATTCGAATGGGTTGCCTTGCTCCAGCAGGTGCCGAAGCTATGGCGGTTTTACTTGCTATACAATTGTGTCATGAGTTGGGTTGTTCAAAAGTCCATTTGGAAGGTGATGCCAAAGGGGTTTTTTTTTTTTTTTTTTTTTTATGTCGGAGAACCTCTCCAAGGCAGGGCCTTTCAGACCCACCCCTGCAGAGTAAACCTCGATCCCGTGCACCGCATCCACGGAAGTTTCTTTACACAGAACTGGTTAAATCGCTAGCTTTCCACCAGAAGGTGTGGCCCCATGAGATTGTTTGCACCCATGAGGTGTTGAACCTTAGACCTTAAAGGAAGCAAACCTTAAGACCAAAGCCTCCAATGTTATTGATGCGGTAAATTTAGAGGATGCTGACAGAAGTTGGATGGGACACATGATTGAAGATATAAAAGTGGAGTTGCAGTCATTTGTTCATTGGCAGCTTACTTTTGTAAAACAAGAAGGAAACAAAGTGGCCAACAACTTAGCGAAGTTTTCCTTGTTGAATTGTATTTCTGAAACTTGGCATGATATGCCTCCTGTTTGTATTCTTGACATGTTATTGCTAGAGCATTATGCTCTAGTTATGTGATATTCTAATGAAAGTAACTACTTTTGATATATATATAAAAAACAAAAACAAAAACAAAAACAAAAAACCCTACACTATTAGCGTTGTTCCTCTTTCCATATTTCCACATCTTCAAAAGCAAAATAGACAATTTATTTAAGGTATCACCTTTTATACATTTAAAGGTGATTATTATTTTAATCTTTGTTGCCATCATTAATTAAAAACTACTTTTGAGGGGCCTTTATTTCTCAAGAAGGCCTTTTAATGCTATTTTTCAAAAAAACTTTTTTTTTTTTTTTTTAGGAGGCTTTAAATATTATTATTTTTAGGGGCTTATTTCTTGAGGGACAGAAATTTCATTCAAATCAGTCTGAAAGAAATATCTTCCAACCCAATTAAAATAGTATCAAATGTCTATAAATATTTAAAAGTTAGAAAACTGTTATTGATAACATTAAGAATTTAATGTGCCTTTTAAATATTAATAGACACTTGACACTATTTTAAATGGGTTGTAAGATATTTTCTTCATACATTATGGAAGAAATTTATGTCCTTTCATGAAGGGAAACAGATCCTCTCAATTTCAAATTGAGAGTATCCATTTAGTGCATTTAGAAAGATAATATTGTCTTTTTCTTTTTAGGGTAAATTTTTTGGACAAATTTGTCCTCCTAAATACACTAAATGGATATTCTCAATTTCATTTGAAATGGAGAGGATCCTTTTCCTTCATGAAGGGGGCTTAGATGCCTACCCCCTTTGAGGCCCTGTCAGCAAGAGGTAATATCCTATCCATAACCATCAGAATCTAATTTCCCCAAAATAAAATGGAATTTTATGTCATAGTATTGAACAAAGAAAGAAAATAAAAGAAAAATACTGTACAACCAGAGGAGCTGGTCAGCCATGTTCTATAAAATGGAGGAGGAACTATGAACCTGAGAGAACCTTAGTTAGGGTGCTCTGTAGTGATGCAACTGAATCTATAGCAGACTTTGTAAGCCAGCTTATCCCCACTTTAAGCCTATGCTGATCTGTAGGTAACCTAATCAAGTATGCCATTTTCCTCGCTGGAAAGACAAAAGATCAATGGGGATAAGTAATTATGGGAAAAGTAAGGAGGAGAAAAAGGATGCCAGAAAAAGAAACTTACCAGTATGACCAATAGGACCTTCTAAGGTTAGCCCATCGATAAAACTTGGAGAAATAGCAGCATCATTTCTCCCCAGAGTCATCATCTCCCCTAAATTCTGAAACCTGGTAGCCAAATGGGACAGACAGATTATCTGCTTTAGAATATTCAACATACCATAGCCTATGAAATACCATTGAGTAACAATACGACCAAGTAGCTTAACATCAGACATAAATTACCATATTAGCAATATAAACTATATAAAATGCTATAAGATGACTGAAGTGTGTGGATATGTAGTATGTGCACCTATGCTTACTACATCAGGTCTATGCCATGGATACAAGACCCACCAGCTCACAGAAAGAGGTGATCTCGAATCAAAGCATGCAACCAGAAACCAAAACCATAATCCAGAGAATTAGCCATTTACCATGATACAGAATTTAAAATGCTGCACATAGCAAAGACAATCACTTTAGTGCGTAGTGTGAGACAAAAAGCCATACCAATTAATTGAAGTAAACTGTTATTTGATGGATTATATGATGCATTAAGCACGAGCAAGTAGTGAAAGTCAACTACATTGACATAAACATCTATAGTTATCATTTTTTTTTTTATCGGTAAAAAAATCAATATATTAAAAGGACAAGGGGCGCAACCCATGAACACAGGAAGTATACAAAAAGAGTCCACAAAACAAGCTTTCAACTAGAAAAAGACGCGCAAAAATTCCGCAAGTGTTGAAACTTTCGAGGAATGCCACAAAACTCTCCATGAGAAGAGTGTTTGAATTACCCTTTGCTTCAACTCCATTAGTCCAAGCTTCCGGTCCTCAAAATTCCGTGCATTCCTTTCCCTCCATAAACACCACATCACACACAAGGGCACCATCCTCCATGTTTGTAAAACTATGCGATTACCCTTTTGTGCTCTCCAACTCCCCAAGCAATCCGTCACACTACCCGGCATCACTTACATCATACCAAATAATTGACACACCATATTCCAAACCTCCACCGCCACCTCCCAATGCAATAACAAATGAACAATTGATTCACCACTCTTCTTACACATACAACACCACTCCGTCACTATAATATTCTTCTTGTGTAAATTGTCCATTGTTAGTATCTTCCCCAATGCCACTATCCACACGAAAAAAGCCACCATCGGGAGAGCTTCACTCTTCCAAATACTCTTCCAAGTATTTGGACCATCCACCGATTCCGAATTAATCATCATCTTATAGTATGACTTCACCTCAAAATTCTTCCTCTTTAATGGAGTCCAACAAATTTTATCCTCCCCACCATGCCTGATTTGTTGAGAATACAGCAACTCAAAAAATCTCGACACCTCTTCCAATTCCCAATCATGCACCGGGCGGATAAACAGTACATTCCAGTGAATAGCTCCATTAACTATACCCATATTCTCCTCCACCCATGCCTCCTTTGCTATAGTAAACAACGCGGGGAAAACATTCATCAAAGGCCGCTCCCCGCACCATACATCTTGCCAAAATAATACTCGAGGCCCATTTCCTACCTCAAACCTCACATATTGTTTAAAGGTATCACACCCCCTTCGGATGCATTTCCACACTCCCACCCCACGAGATCCTCCTACCTCCTTAGAAAACACCACCCACCACTCATTATGTCATACTTTGCCACCACTAATTTCCTCCACCAAGCCGCTCCTTCATTGGCAAACCTCCACAACCATTTACCTAATAAAGCTTGGTTAAAATGTATCAAATTTCATACCCCTAGTCCCCCCGCTTCCATAGTCATGCAAATCTTTGACCAATTTACGAAGTGAAACTTAAACTCATCCCCTACACAACCCCACAAGAAGTCTCTTTGCATTTTTCTCTACTCTCTTTGCCACTCTCATTGGGAATTTAAACAGCGATAAATAATATGTAGGTATATTAGAAAGCGTATTTTTAATCAAAGTCAATCTACCTCCCTTGGATAAGTACATCCGCTTCCACCCTGCCAACTTCGCCTCCATATTCACAATAACCTTCTCCAATAGAGATGGATCCTTGTGAGTAGCTCCTAAAGGTAATCCCAAATATGTCAATGGCAACGACTCCTCCCCACATCCAAGTATACTTGATAAAACTTCTAAATTACCCACCACACTGATCGGAACAATCATCGACTTAGACAGATTTATTTTCAAACCTAAAGCCGCTTCAAAACACAATAATAAACATCTCAGATTTTGAATCCGTTCCACCTTTGGCTCGCAAAAAATGAGTGTATCGTCTGCAAATAATAGATGCGACACTTTCATTGCCTCAGAAGGCCTCGAACCCACCGAAAAACCTACCAATAGCTCTCTCTCCACCGCTACATTCATCATTCTACTAAACGCCTCCATCACCACCACGAATAAAAGGGGAGACAACGGATCCCCTTGCCTCACTCCTCTAGAACTGTCAAAGAAATCTTCAGATGTACCATTTATAAGCACTGAAAACCAAACCATGGAGACGCATTGATACATCCAACCTCTCCACCTTTCCCCAAAACCGAATCTCTCTAACGTGTATAATAAAATGTCCCAATTTATATGATCATAGGCCTTCTCCAAGTCTAGCTTGCAAATAAGGCCAGGCTCTCCAGCTCGAATTCGGCTATCCACACATTCATTTGCCATCAAAATAGAATCCAAAATTTATCTACCTGGAACAAGCGTCTGTGACACCAACTTCCCCATCATTGATTTCAATCGACTAGTCAACACCTTCGAGATGATTTTATGCACCCCACTTACAAGACTAATCGGGCGAAAATCCTTGATCTCCATTGCTCCCACTTTCTTAGGAATGAGTGCGACAAATGTCGCATTAAGACTCTTCTCAAATTTTCTTGTCTCATGAAACTCCTTAAAAACCGCTATCATGTCCTTCTTAATTACCTCCCTAATTGGTTTGGTTTCCTTTTCACAAAATTTCAGTTTTACCCCTTCCTCTTCTATAATTAGAATGAGATGCTCATTGGGTCTTTTGGGAGTTGCTAAGCACGAAAATACCTTAGAGAACCTTGAGTTCTTGCCTCTCCCATGTGAGTCAAGGGGGTTTTTGTTTAGAGCCATCGAAGTTTTCCTCCTCTTGATGTTTGTGAATATTTTCGCCCTTCACCATTAGTGTACCAAGAGAGGTTTTCTAGAAAGCTTCAAGCTTTCACTCACTTGGGTTGATTTTGTTTTTGTACAAACCACTCTCAAAGACATCATTCAACCACCAAGAATCGGTAAGAAGATGCACTCCAAGAAAATTGTCGAGATAGGAAGCAAACAGGAAGCTTGTTTATCTTACAAAGTCTAAGAATTGCAAAGGGTTGTAAGTTTTCTTGTGTCTGTAATCTAAATCTTCTTATAGTGATTTCCTGGATTTGACTATCCGGAATGGTGTTTCCTTTTGATTTGTTCAAAGGGTTTTCCACTTCATCAACAAATATGTGTTGTAGATATGTGAATTATCATGTGGTTGTATTATTTATATTCTCTAGTTAAATACTTTTAATTTGAGATTTATATTGTTTGTTTGTTAATTTGGAGGTAAAACATGATCCTCGTGTTTTTATAGACATGTCAATATGATACTAGCAAGTGAATCATCAGTTGCCAACCTAAATGGCAAAAGAGGACGACCATTGATTGCTGCCCACAGATTCCAACCAGCAAAGTCTGCTTGCTGAAATGCAACCTGCGAGGTGTATGGAAGCATTTCATCAGATAGTAAATATAACTTCAAGACAATAGAGAAAACATCTACATGTCAATGAACAGGTCTAATAATTTTCGCCCAAATTTTATTGATCTATAAGATTAAGTTATAAGAAGACTTATTCTAGCACCTGTGCAGTGGCTGGAAGAAGCCTTCCATTTGAATCCCTCAAAGCAGCAGAGTCCCCAATAGCAAATATGCGAGGGTGGCCCTTAACACGAAGAGTTTCATCTGTTTCTGCTTGTCCCCGGGCATTTAGGGGAAGCTCGTGGGGCTTGCCACTGGGTTGCAGCTCAGGAAGAAGAGGTTTGGATCCAACAGTCCACAATACTAAATCTGCCTCCAGGATTTGAATTTGTAATCCCCTATTAGCAGGTTGAAGTTCCAATATATATTTCTCATGATCATCTTCTGCAGCAATGCCTGAAACGGATTCACTCCCTGTTGGCATTTCTGAAGCTTCCACATTGTCCACTCTCTGAATGCAGCGGACAAAATAACCCAATAGCAGTTGAACTTTCCTAGATGAAAGAACCTAACACCCAAAAAAAAAAAGTAATCAAATCAAATAAATAATTTACTTGCAATAACTATAATAAGAATCTGGCAAAAAGATTGGAATATGCTCAAAGATGAACAATATAATCAACTCCGCCATTAAACTGAAGACAAGTGTGGCTACTGAAGAAGCTAGATTTAAAAATTAAAAAAATTAAAAAAAAAAAAATCCAAGTATTAAATATTACGGCAAGGTTTTTTACTAATAAGCTCTATATACAAGTACATATCACAAAATTATCTATCACTGCAGCTAAAAGGATTACTCCGAACGTGCTATTCAGTGTTACACAAATAAACATCCAAGAAACATGCAACGCAACTTCTACATGACTCACTTTCAAGGCAGCTTCCCTATTTCCAGGTTGGGCAGTTGGGCAGATTGTGGTTTCAACATTAATTGCTTGCACAATTCCTCTGTCCTGCAGTCTCTCTGCTACAGTGGCTGCTAATTCAACTCCAGAGTAACCACACCCGACAACAGCCACGCGAATTGGAGAGAACTTACCAAAGTTTCTTCTCTCCAGTCTTCTTAACTTATTGTCAACCTTCTGCTTTACATGAAAAGGCAGTGAACAATGATTTATTGCAACACAGAAATCCCATTGCCAAAAGATATCAATGAAAAGATTTCTTTTCAGTCACTCACTTGTGCATCCTCCAGGATGGAGAATGGCAATGCAGACTCTGATGCTCCTGGTACAACATCAAGTTTGGATTCAGCTCCCAAAGCAAGAACCAGCCTGGCTGCCCAGGGTTTAAACCAAAAAGGTAAAAAAAGAAAGTCAAATCAGCAGGGGCAAGCCACCTTTACATAAACAAAGCCTATCTACGTCATGCTAATAGAGAAACCTGAATATCTTAAGTGTCTATATTGAGGCAGGGTTTTCCATTCACATTTTCTTATGGGACATATAACTACTTCAGTACATTGTATCATACGCAGACTAAACCTGCAACCCAAATAGTACAGAGAGGCATGAAGGGAACTCTTCTGTAAGGTCTCATTAGGGAGACCCTAAAAACTAAGAAACAAGCATGTCCTGGTTTCTTTTACATATTTAAGAGTCTAAATTAAAGATTACAACAAAGACAAGCACCTAACATAATAGGTCTTAGATGGAGCAGAAATAAACTTAAAACTGTCAGTAGAAACTGTGTCAATAATAGGAATTATACCAGTCATATTCAATAAGGAGGCCACTTTCAAGATCCACAGTTCCTCCACAATTAGATCCAGAGGGCCCATTGATTCCCCAATGATCAATTGGATGTAACACTTTTACCCTGTCTTGGAAAAACTGCACACTTGTGTTTGCCAGCAAATCTGAGAAACGAGGAGCTATTTCCCATGCATCTACTTCTGCATACAAGGAGATAATTAAGTTGTTTGTGTTTCCCCCTTCCCCTTTTAAAATAGAATTCAGATGAATCATAATTTGAATGTGGACTAATAAACTATTTATCAAAAATAAAACATACCTCCAGATAGAAGCTCATATAACATTGGCTTAAAAACAAAACGTTCAGACTGGTCAACAAGAAGCACCTGGTCCCATATCCAATGAATTTCAATGGTGTTAGTCAACAAATGGAATAATAGAAATATTTCTATAATTAAAAAAATTATCAAAATTTTTTTGATAAGTAATTCATTGAAAAGCGCAGAGGGGAGCAACCCTAGTACACAGAAAATATACAAAGAAAAGCCCCACTAAAGGCAAAAAGAGAAACATAAAGATAAAAATTGAGACATGGTGGAAATCTTAGGCACATTATTATAAGCTTCGGTCCAATGGAACAATGTTTGAATAAGTAACTTTTTGAGCTCTTCCATCCACCTTTCTTGATCTTCAAAACATCTTGCATTCCGCTTTCGCCAAATGATCCACATAAGACACAATGGTGCTATTCGCCACACCTCCTTAGCTAAAATATTACCACGCTGACCATGCCAACACACTAACAAATCTACCACCCCTCCAGACAGGACCCATGTGACATCAAAAAGAGTGAGTACCACACTCCATAACGCACGTGCCACTTCACAATAATGGAAAAATGGTTGATAGACTCACCACTTTGCTTGCACATGCAACACCAAGCCACCACAATGATACCTCTTTTACGCAAGTTGTCCAAAGTCAGAATCTTTCCTAGAGTCTCTGTCCACACAAAGAAACTGACTCGCAATGGAACTTTGACTTTCCATATACTCCTCCATTGGAAAGTGGAAGTTTCCGTTGCCGGAGAAGAGAGCATGCGAAAAAAAGACTTTACCTCAAAAATATTTCGTTTGGAAGGATTCCATAACTGCAGTCCGTCACTCCCACATGCCTTCAAAAAGTATATAACTTCCCAAAGAACGTTGTCACCACCTCTACCTCCCAATCTTGGACATCTCGTATGAAGGGAACATTCCACTGTATGCAGCCATTGGACAGTTGCATGTGATCCTTAACCCAAGCCTCCTTATTGCAAGCTATCCGAAATAATTCAGGAAAAACTTCCTTCAAGAGCTGATTCCCGCACCAATTATCGTGCCAAAATCTAAAATGGGAACCATCACCTATCCCAAAACTAATAAATCTCAAGAAAACTTCCCATCCTCTCCGAATCTATTTCCACACTCCCAATCCATAAGGACCCTCCACTACTTTGGTACACCAACCACCATTCATGCACCCATACTTAACCTCAACAACCGGCCTCCAATATGCCTCCCTTTCCGTTATCAAAAATTATCAAAAATTTATTACTATCCTAATCTTTTTCCTTCCATTAGTCTCATAAATCGAATGAGAGGAAATTAGACACCAACAGGCAAATCATTCCATTATAATTTTCGCAGCATAAAAAAGAGCCCAATTTTGCTTCAACAGAAAGGTATCCATGCTACCATCCTCAAAACTTCAAGATCAACAGTTGTTCTTTTTTTCTTTTTCCAATTTCTTTTCCCTTGATCATGGGCATCAAAAGACATCAATTTTTAGAAATGGTCCATTTACGTTTTATGAGTTTTATTTTGATACAATCAAAATGTGAAGTACAATTAGCAAACAATAACATAAGGAATAGCGAGATTGCATGACAAAGACAATGAACTAGTTTCTTAAAATTGGATTAAAATGATATTGGAAAGGTCAAGGAATCTTTTTTTTCTTTTTTCTTTTTTTTTTTCTTCTTTATTTGGGCTCCGTAAGAGTTTATCGATAATACTAATTAAAGATTCTTAATCATAGATGCTTTATAGGAATCAAGTTACTAAATATATTTTTGCTTATTAATCACAACATACCTGAGGTTTTTTGTCATCAGGCCACACAAGTGATTCTAGTCTCAATGCAGTATATAAGCCTCCAAATCCACCGCCTAGTATACACACCCTTGGCTTCTGCAACCACAAAAAAAAAAAAAAAAAAAAAAACTAAAACTAAAACTAAAACAAAAGTTTCACTAATGTTCATTCAATCCAAAAGCTTAAGGTTAGGTTGGAAGGCCAAAACCAAATGGGAACAAACTCTCTAACACCCCTTCTCATGTGCAAGCCCAAACAGAAATAGAGACAAACTAGCGAAACTAGCCTAAGAGCATTCCCAGCAGCTTCCTCGTCTTGTTCCCTACATTTAAGGATCCAAACTACCTTTTGCTTCCCTATGTCAAAATACACTCCAGCAGCTTCCCTTAATCATTCCCTATAACATTAAAATATTATTACCTTTTTTATTACCTTTTTTTTTTTCTTTTATTTTAATTCTTTCTCTCTCTCACCTCCATCTTCTTCCTTTCCCCTCCAGCCCAAACTCTTCCCTGCCACCCAACCCAGCAGGTCTACCAACCAGCATAGTCGGCAACAACCCACAACCCACGAGCCCCTCCCTTCCCCATTTCGTCGCCGCCTCTCCCTGTTCATCTTCGTTTTCTCTCGTCTGGTTTTGATTCTTTGTTTGGTTTGGTTTGATTTTGTTTTTTTTTGTTTTTCCTACTGCTCGGGTTTTTTTTAGAAAATTTGTTCCTACCTTTATGAATTGATTTGCACTCTCTGATTTTTTTCACGACTTAAACCCGAGCAGCAGGAAAAAACCCGAGCAGCGGAGTTCCTTGAGCTCAATGACATCCCCGAGCAGCGGAAGGATGACAAACCCGAGCATTCGCGTTCCTTGAGCTCAACGACGGGTCGTGCCCGAGTCCGTCCGATCTTCGAACTACATCGGCTCACTCATCTCCATCTCCCTCTGCATCGAACTGATTTGGAAATGGATTTCTTTGATTCACTGTTTGTTTTTCTGATTTTGTTTGGGTCTCTTTTATTTCTCTGATTCACTGTTTTTCTTTTTCGATTTCCTTCTGAGTTTTGCAGGATTTGGAGGTGATGATCTATACCCCCATTTTTCCGATCATCAGCGGGAGAGAGAAGAGGGAGAGAGTTTAGATGAAGAAGACCAGACGGAGAAGAAGGGAGAAAAATAATGGACCCGCGTGAAAAAGAAAGATGTGAGAGGAGAGAGATGGTCTTTTTTATGATTATAATAATCATGAGGATTGCTACAGTGGAGCCTTATATATAAGGCTCTACTGTAGCATATTAATGTTTAGGGAATCTATTGTAGGACATTTTTTGTGATTTTTTGGACCTATTCCTTATACATAGGGAACAGACTCCCTTATAGGGAGTCTGCTGGGAGTGCTCTAATTGATGCAAATGGGGTGGACAAGTGGAGTCTACGAATATAAAGATATTTGGCTCTGATACCATGTTCGAGCATATGACCCAAAAGTTGATTCTATTTTGTGAGAGACCAAAACCAATGGCAGATTTTAACAATTAAGACACATAATCACTGAACTTTAGTATTTCTTCATTATCTTTACATGGCAAAGAGTAAATCTGATACAGCATAGAATGATCCACTTCAAATTGAGAACAAGAAATTCATCCAACAGTAATGACAAAGTAATTTCAGGATGCATTATTAATGAATATGAAATAAAAATAAAAAAAATAAAAAAATAAAACCCGAAGCTATCTATACTACCAAGCACAGACCTATAAGGCTAATCAATTACCCTGACAGGTAAGACATCATGTTGTAACAAAACAGGCATTTGATCAATATGGATTCAGATGCAATAATAGGAACCTCCTTCTGAAACTTTTACAAAACATAAATTCACACAAGATTTGCAACCTTCTTATCCGGCCATACATAATACTGTGGAGCTGTTTCACCTTCAGATATCTCCGCAACACCTCCACTCCACCCTGTCGTACCCGAAGCTACAAATCCAACTCCTTTCTTCCGAAAACTCGTAAACAATGCCAAATCGGTCCCGAATCTTTTCGATAACCCGGGAAATGGCTTAGGCCATTGCTTTGCTTCACCTGAAAGTCAAAAATGACTTGCAAAACGCAACTCGACATTGATATCAACAGAAAAAACAAATCTTATTTTGGCTTACACATACGATTGAAGGGTAAGAGCGCTGCTGAAGTAGTTAACGCAAATTGTGCCATTACCAAATACAACAAAGAGACTTTATCTGCGTGCAGTTAAGAGATTTATCTCTAATAACCGTGACCTATCGAGAGAGTTATAACTGCTTTATACGGCTGTTCGGGTTCCACGCCCCCAGCAACGTGACTCAGTTTTCTTGAAGATTGCTTGTTATAATAACATATTTATCAACAAATTCATGCATTTCTGCTCCACAAGCATCCTCCAATTACTAACAAGAGGGTTCTAGTGAATCCTGAATGTCAAAGCCGCACAAAAAAATCAAGAGAAGAGTGTTAGTGTTGAAGAACTGGATATCGGACGAAGAGGGGTTGCTGAGGGACGATTGGTTTAATGGGTGTGGATTTTCGAATGGGTGTCGATTTTGGGGTGTGACTTTCGGATTTGATGGAAGGAGAGTTTTCGGTCACTGAATGCAGGAAGTAAAGCTGGGAAAGAAGATAAGATGAAGCAGAGAGGGTAGAAAGGTAAAAAAGGAGTACAATTCTAGAAGTCCTGCGTTTCATGAAAAGATCAGCTACGTTTTGGGCATGTCTTTCATGTAATAACTGTTGCCTTTTTTTTTTTTTGTTAGGTGAATCTTTCCCTTGAAAAAATCAAGAGCATAAAGCTCTTGCATCTTTGACGTATAAAGCTCTAAGAGCATCCACAGCAGCCTCTTCAAATTTTTCTCTTCAAAATAATCAAAAGTACACTTTTGGTTATTTTAACAGCCCACATTTTTATAGCACACTTTTCAGCCTCTCTACTTTAACAATTCTCTATCACTATTTTATTAAAATATTATTTTTCACCTTCCTTCTCTACTTTATTTTTCATTAAAATAAAGTAAAGAAGTTGAAAAGAGGAGAGAGAAGTTGAAAAGGAAAAAAGATGAGAGATAAAATATAATTGTTTAAAGAGTAGAGAGTGAATAGTAATTGTTAAGTTTGAAGAAACACTATTCATATTGTTAAATTTTTTGTTAAAATAAAGAGGCTGAAAATGAGTGTTTTTTGCTCTTTTTGTTAAATGGGATCTTCAAACTAACAAAAAAGTGTGTTTGAAGAGCCTGCAATGGGTGCTCTAATCAAGAGCCTAAAGCTCTTACATCTTTGACGTATGAAGCTCTGATAAATATGACTATATTAGATTATAATGTCATAAAAACAAATATAAAAATATTACAATCAAATCTTATCTATGACTTTAACATCGGTTAACTAATGTCCAAACTTCAATTATAGAAAAGATATATTCTAGGCTGACTCAATCTAATATTGTTGGGAATAGGATTGCAAATCAAAGTATTTGCGCAGTGGAAGGAATCGAATTCCCACGCCAAAATCCTTTATGTAGAACCGTTGCTATTTAAAATTAAATTGCAAGAACGAAGAACATTAACTTGAATATCAACGACCAATCCTACCTTTGGGCAGAAATCTTTTTCCTTCTCCAAGAATGTGTTCTTTATTGAATAACAATTTCTTCTTTCTTCAAGAATACGAAAAACAAATTCTTTTTTTCTTCAACAACACGAATAACAAGTTCTTCTTTTTTCAAGAATGCGAAGAACCAATTCTTCTTTCCTTCAAGAACATAAAGAGGATAAAGAAGTTGGAAACAACAGAATTGGAGTTTGCTCTATCCCAATGACACTAAGATCCACCAGGAATATCCTAAGCCAGTGCTGCCTTTTTTGCAATCTCATAAGCTGCGACACATCAGCTTCCATAGTGGAGTTAGCAACCCAAGATTGCTTGATAACTTCTCTCACTAAACAGCTCATTTATCTAGGGTATAGACATACTCTGTGGCAAACTTTTTGAATCACAATTTGACTAATCGTATTCCATATTATCCAAGATGATTCAGGGAATTTGGTTGACACCATTTCTCTTGTATTAGTGGTCTTGTCGTAGCTTTGATCTCATTCAGATCAAACTTGACACTACTATAGACTTCCTAGCTCGGTCTGAAGAAAAAAAAAAATGTTAAAGTTTTTCTCATTTATAGAATCCGATATAACGAGAAAAAATCTCTTCAACTACAAAGCATGAAGGATCCAACCTTGTCTATGCTACTTGTTGATTATATCATAATCACAAAATGCCTTTTTGGTATTCTTACAAGTCTTGTTAGACTTAGTTTGGATTCCCCAACTGACATAGCTTGATCTCGCAAATCTACATCCTACCACTTCTATTGTCTTATGGAGTTTGATTCATTTAATGGACCTCAGCTCCTATTTACAATTTGGTAAGTACTAGATACTTTAATATATCTTTAGGTATTTTGAATTACCTTGGATAGAAATCTGCATCCTACCACTTCTATTGTCTTTTAGAGTTTGATTCATTTAATGGACCCCAGCTCCTATTTACAATATTGGTAAGTACTAGATATTTTAATACATCTTTAGGTATTTTGAATTACCTTGGATAGACTTAAGAATTGCTTCCTAACCAAGTATCTATGGTTTAAGCTATAAAGTTGTCTTGTTGCATCATATTGATGCCCATATCAAGTTGCTCTTTCATAAAGGCAGTCTTGACTATCATTTGCCAAAACTCATATTCAATATGAGTGGCAAAGATTGAGAGTTTCTGAATGGACTTAAGCATGGTTATTGGCAAAACTATTTTGCCACCATCTTACCATGAAGGTTTCAACCTTCCCATCCATTCCTCTCTTTTTTGTAAATCCTATTCACAATCAATAGGTAAAATGCCATTACGTATCTTTTGAAGAGTTCAGTCACCGTTAGTAATACTAAAATTCCAACATACTTTCTATAGCTTAGACCTAATGGTCCATGCCATTAATGCTATCTCCTAGGATCTTGGATACATTTTCAAGTTCATTAGGTATAGCCCTCAAGCTTCTCCTAATAACATGAATTTGCCAGTGATGTACAAATTTAATTGTACTCGCAAGCACACGAATCATTTGCAATATAGTGTATTTGCAAGTGTGAGGTCGAATCCACAGGGAATTGCATCGTAAAAATCAATTTCTATCTAAATCAATTCTATCTTAACCTAGTTCCAAATTTCGAACTGTGTCGTGCAAAAAGATAAATTAAATCAAATGATAAAAAAAAAAAAAAAAAAGAACTAAGGTTTTCAGAATCCATATTACCAAATTAAAGTATACATTCTCATGTTTTAATTCATACATCCGACAAACAATTAAACCCTATGCATATTCAGTTGTTCCTACTGAAAGATTCAATGAATCCATCCATATAATAAAAGACAATGCATATCCAATTTAGTTCAAAAGATCCAATGTATCCATGCTTTGACAAAAGACAATAGATATTCAAAGTAAATCAAAAGATGCAATGTATCCATCGGATGAAACACAATAAATATTTAACTTCGGCACAGTCAAACACAATTTGTCACATAATTGAATTGAAACGAACATACATTACATTAAGGTTGGAATTGTACAAACAAAACATGAAAACATAAAACTAAACTTCATCTTCAACCTTAGTTGAAGAATTAGCCTCTCATGACAAAAGGAATCATAAAAAAACTAATTAAATTTTTAAAATCAAAGTACTTACAAATGAATTGGAGTTTAGAGCTCCAAAAACACAGAAAAACATGAAAATGATCAAGAACGACGCCCTTGGCACGTCTCCATATGTTTACAATGAAAAAATATGATATTTATAAGCTACTTTTAGGATTTTAGCGCTGCCAAGTCGGATGAGTGTGCTCGATCGCACTCTAGGTACGCTCAATCACACTCGAGCATGCACTTTCCACTTTCGATTGGCACAAGTGCGCTCGATCGCACTATATGTGCGCTCGAGCACAATACCTTCGGAATTAGTGTAATTCCCCGATAAAAACAACATTTTTATTAAACAAAAATCTTTTCCATAAGAGCAATCAATAAAGGTTTTCAATAATGGTGTTTTAACGAGACCCAAAACTGTTAGCGTTAACCTAATCACGCTCTGAACCTTTAGAAAATAGAAGCCAAACACTAACCCTCAGGAGGCGTCTTTGCGCTAGGTCTAGTGGACGTACGATGCTATCTGTAGTGAGGACGTACGAGGGGGATCACCAGACGTACGCTCTGCAAATAGTACAACAAATGTATGTGGGACTACCGGACGTACGCTACTTTTTAGGATACCCTTTGGGTAATGCCTGGACGTACGAGACACCCTTTGGACCATTGTTCAAAGACCACCGGACATACGCTAGGGTTGCCGGACGTCTGCTGCTCTGTCAAAGAGTTGGTGGCGAACTTTCCCTATAAAGAGCTCGTTCCACCTCTCATTTCTCATGCATATTTCCTTCCCCTGGTGTGCCCCTAGGCTGCCAAAACCCATCCCTTGAGTTTTGAGTGAGAAATTGGTGAGAGTGAGTTTCTAAAAGGAGTTTCCAAGGAGGGGAGACCATGTCCGTGCTTAGCTTTGGGCTAAGTTATGTTCTCTTTGTGTTTAGCATCATTTTAACTTATATTTCTGCCTTGATGAGGTTTTCCAAGTGTTCATTAAACATTCTTTAAAGAAAATGATGTTTTCAAAGGATTTTCTCAAAGTTTCGTTGTGCTGTGATTTCTTTGTTGCATGTGATGTTTTGCTAGCTTAGAAGAGGTTTGGAGGTCTATAAATGCCATTAGAAACATGCATTGTTTGAATCTTAAAACGGTGTGCTTAACACACTGAACGGACGTACACCATCGAGGTCAAACGTACAGTCAGTAGGCAGAGCACTGGTTTTTGAGTTTCACACATGTATGCTTAGGCTTAGCCATATTTCTAGGTTTCGTAAGGCTTAGAATAATGGTGTCTTGTTTTCGTTATAACATGAATTAGTTTGGTCGGAGGATTCGTTTGAGTGCGCGAGGTAAGTAGACATTTATACCATTTTTACGTAAAACGTGAGATATGTCAGTTGACTGAACACGAGTATGATATGAGCATGCCTACTTTCTATAATTATTTGGTAATTGTGCTATTAATTAACTGTTAAGATACATCGTAAAACATGGTATGCCGGTACGTGCAGTATGAACGGTCATGGGCTTATTATATAGACTGCGTATTATAGTCAAATGTGTGTTATATGAGGGTTTTGGATTCATTGGTTTCGTGACCACAGTGCAACCATTCCCAATGGTTCGGTCATTATAGGACGAACGTCATTAGTTAGTGTGGGCCAATCGGAGTCGAACTTGATCGTGCAACTAATATTACGTACGGTATGTTATACAATGGCTGGGGCACTAGCATTGTATTATAGGTCTCTAGGGACAGCACCAATGTGACGTCCCACATCGCCTGGGTATAGAGATGAGGATATGCTTATATGTATACTTACACCCTTAATGGCAACAACGCGTTTTAAAACCGTGATGGTAATGATCCCATCAAAACTCCACAGTTAAGCGTGCTTTTACGAGAGTAGTACCAGGATGGGTGACCTCCTAGAAAGTCTGGTTTAGGGGAGCCAAAAGCGGACAATATTGTGTGTCATTGGGGTTGGGTGTTACAACCAACCCTGCTGAGAAATGGTAATATCTCGGGTGGACCATGTATGGGAGTTATGACTTATAATGCATTAACCTTTTTTCTACATTAAAGCACTTAGGTAATTATCGCCGGTTCTACACCATAAGCCTTGAAAACCTTAAAACCTATTAAATGGTGTACTAACAGAGGTAATGCCCTCTTTTTGGCTATACTCAAATTGCACGTTTACTTTCATTAATTGGGCTTATGTCATACCTAAATTGTAGGGTTTACTTACTAAGTTGTTAGACTTACGCGGTTATTATTCTCTAGGTAACCTGGGTTATTATTATGGAAGTGGCAAGAGATGCTACTGCCCGACTGGTTAGGCTTTACTTATAATTACAGGTTTGTCTTTATTGTTTAGTTGCTCTATATTCTTACTTGATGAATTATAGTGACTCAGATTTATTCATCTTCCCTTGCATTACTCTGACAGTTTTGTAAAGGTGATTTCCCATTTGGCCACAAGTTAGCTAAAAAGGGTGAATTGCCTATGACTCCACTAGATTGGCCTAGGCTAATTTTGGTGGCGTTACATTATGGTATCAGAGCATACGGTCTTGTCGACCGTAGCTGCAAATCTAAGAATAGGATATAGTACCTAGGTTTGATCTTATAAAACTGGAGAATAGGATAGGTCTAGTTCCCTTGTTTGTGGGTGCAGGCCACTGTAATGGCCTTTTTGATTGATTGACTTGGGATGAACAGGATCGCTTGTTTTGCGTTACGGGCACCTGATCCTGCTTCATACTCAAATGTGCGATGGTTGTAGACGCCTACCGACTGTTCGTGAATGGCCAACTGAGTTTGGACCATATGCACCTGGATACCAACCTCAATCTGGTAAATGCAGGGTTTCAACCCGGGCTAACCAGGAGCTGAAGCCTTCGCCTGTCCCTAAGCCAGTTGAAGGAAAGGAGGCATGTCACACGTGTAGAGACTAAGAAGAGACAAGTCGTACCTAAGTATCGCAGTATCTCGGCGATACGAGATTTTCCACCCATCCCCGGGAGGTTTAACCCCATCTCAGTGATGAAAGTAAGTGAGCAATGCATAGTCATCTGACTCAGATTTCAGATGAATACGCCCGTATGGAACTAGAGGAAATCTGACTGCTAAAGGCAAGAGCATTACCAAAAGGATCCGACTGTCAAAGGACTGCGTTTCTCTCCAACATCAACAAGGATTACGAGGCACTGGTTAAGGATGAGGAAGACCTGTCTGAAGACTCGTTTGAGGAGTGATAGGTCTTGGGGTAGTAATCCTTAGATGTTAGCTAGTTAGGTTTTCTCTCACCCTTAGCAATGGTAGTTTTGTGTTTAGATATCTGGGGTTGATTGTAAAGCACAAAAGAATTTTCACTGTATCCTGAATTTCAGAAGTAAAATCATTTTGACCTACCTCGTTTATTCCTAACTTTTTTGTGCCTTGGAAATTTTCTAAAAGCTTTCAAAAAAAAATTAGGGTTAAGCGGACGTACGCACCCATGACCGGATGTACGCCTTAACCCAGTGTTTTATAAAAACGGCCGAAAGTCCTCAAACCCTATTCATTTAGATTTTCTCTTATTTTCTCTCTACCCAAACGTTTCTACACTGATTTTCGGCTAAGTCTTTAATGGTTTGAAGGGATTCCCACCTCATTTTCGAGATTAAATCAAGGTATGAAGATTTTCCCAATTTTTTTCAAGTTTTCGCCATTCTAGGGCTTGGTGTGAAATCTTTGAATTTTCTTACATTTGGCATTCTAGCTGGCTTGGTTGTGAACTAGGGACATATTACAATTTATATGTGCATGCATTTTTAGCATTATTCCCTTTGAAATTGTACCCATTCGGATTTGGGGGTTTTTTCCCTAAATCCAAATTTCTTGATTATTGCTTGCAATTGATGCATGAAATGAGACCCAAACCCTTCCATGATGACTTAGGAACAAAAACCAATCACTATTTTGCCCGAAGTTTATAAATTTTTTTTGGATAAAAAACCCTAGTTTTTGAAAATTGGGGGTTTCGGATTTTTGTTGATCTTGTGATTTCTTGGGGTCATTTTGGACCACTTGAAACTCAAAACTTGTATTTTGGAACTTAGCCTATGATTTGGACCATTCGGATTGGAATTTTTCGTCCAAGTCCAAAATTACCAAAATACCCCTCACACCCAAAGGATAAGATTTTTGCCCTAATTCGACCCCATGAGGCGGAAATTCAAACCTACCAAAATTCTTGGAGGCTTAAATCTTTTTTCAAGGACTTGATTTGTTAACCCGGTCCTTGAAGACCCCATCCAAGTCTCACAATTTCCCAAAATACCCTTCTTTTCCTAGAAGGGACATTTTCGTCTTCTACCACCTAACCTAGTCAAATGGGTCCTAATTGGTCACCATGGGATCCAATACCCCCTAGCTAATCGTAATTCTTATTATTTTCAATTAACCTCAAAAATTACCAAAATACCCTTCTTTTCCTAGAAGGGGCAATTTTGACTTTTAAAGCCTGCCTTATTTTAAATTGCCCTAAATCATTGCTAGGTACTTCATATCTATCTAGCTAATCGAAATCTCGGATATTTTGATGTTCCTAAAATGCCCTAATTTTCCGACGTCATTAAAGCCACCTAAGTTTAGATTTGCCAACACAACTTCGTTTTTCTTTTCCTGTACCGCATATGGACATGTAGGACTAGGACTGTTTACATGGGCTTTTGCGTGGGGTAGTTTTTGCATGGAACTGTGAGCTTAGTGTGATAAGGGTTTTCTGTGCAGGATGACGGTATGCACATGCGCTAGTGAGGCCACTTCTCCCTCGGCTGCACGATAGCGTCTGCGCCGAGCACCTTTACAGGAGGCTCAGGACCCTGAGTCCGAGCTAGAGGTTGTAATGGAGGACGTGGAGAGTGACGACGCTGCCAGAGACAGGCCAGACCCTGGTGAGCCTATCAGAGAGGACAATACCGCCACGGATGAGGAGGATGCCGAGCTTGTATACGACCACACCCGCTTCCGGAGGGATAAGGTCATGCGCCATTACTTCCGTTACTATCACAGGCGCAGGATCATCGTTGAGAGGGGGGCCATCATAGAGGAGTTTGACGAGCGCCCATCGAGGGTACAGACAGTGCTAGATGCCCAGGGGTGGACAGATATGGTAGAGGATCACCGCCCTGCGGTGGAAGCAATAGTGTGGGAGTTCTACACTAACCTTCACCAGAGACGCAGCGACTCCTTCTGCACTTGGCTCAGGGGGACGACGATAGAGGTAACCCCTGCACTCATCAGCACGATCACCAGAGCACCTCGTGTATGTGACCCGACTTACCCATATTCGGTCGATCATCTCCCTGTTAGTGCTGATTTGGTAGCATGTTTCGCTGAGGGGCGCCCTCACCAAATGGAGCTAGATGGAGAGGGTAGCTTCTAGATGAGTGATTTCAGCAATGATGTTTGATGCATCTACCACATTTTGGCGAGCCGAGTACTCCCAGTCATCAGCCATACGTTGATCACCATAGAGAGGGCACGCTGTCTTTAAGCCATATTGACTGAGGCTTCCATCGATTATGGCTTCGCATTGCTGGCAAACGTACGAACCCGAGCCCGGACGTACGGTCAGTATGTGACATGGAAACCCTATTTTCACTAGCCATCCCATAGCTCATGTTTCCTTGTTGTAGAGTTGTGCTTTAGTAGAAATAGAACTGATGATAGGTCTTTTCTCAGTATTCGAGGTTATGGAGTTTCAAGGGAATTACATGGAGGAGCTTTACGGCCCAGGTGAGTTTTAACTCATATAATGCGCATTGTTATTTTCCATGCATTGCACATCAATTTTGTGTACTGAGCAAACATGCATATTTACAACTCTCACGTTTTGTACGTATTGCACATGAACTCTGTTTTTGGGAAAAACGTTGTGCTGAATATGTTAACCTAGTGGGACTTGTAAAATAACATGCATGTAAAATACAGACAAGATAATTGCATCGTATGACATGGTACGTGCGGTAGTAATGGCCATGGGTTTACTATACATGTTAGCTTTATGGTCAAATGTGTGCGTTATGTGAGGGCTGTGGATCCATTGGTTTCGTGACCTTGATGCAACCATTCCCAATTGTTCGGTCACTACAGGACAGACGTCATTAGTTGGCGTGGGCCACTCGAGGTCGGATCCGATCATGCCACTAATGTTACGTACGGTATGTTGTACAATGGTTGGGGCATTGGCATTGTATTATAGGTCCCTCGGGACAGCATCAACCCTACTGAGAAGGGTTATATCTCGGGTAGACCATATTGTTGAACTATTACTGTTACTCATGATTATAAGCATATATTATATTATATATATACCATCTGCATAATAATTGTTATCTCATAATGTTGCATGTGTTTTATAAATAAAAGAATCCACAAATTAATGACGGGTACGTCATGTGGATTTCTACTCACTAAGTCGTCAGACTTACCCTTGTATTATTTCCTTTTTTTCTCCATATGTATGATTATGTTGTTCTAGATAGTAGATACCGCGAAGCACCTGGTTCTTGTGGAGGATTCGATCTAGGAGATGCTTGAGGACTTATTGCAAGCTTAAGCGGGTACTTATGGTAATTAGTACTTTTGAGTTATGTTGTAGACATTAGGGTTTGATGCATGCTTGCTTGCATATTAAGGTTTAGCATAGATCCCTTGTACTGATGTTATAATATGATTTCCGCTGCCTTGATGATCTTTGGTTAGACGCTTTGGTTATACTAATTAATGTTTATAGTACTTTGTTACTTCTGCTGCTTAGTATCCTCTGTTTTTGAGGAGTAGAGGTCCCGGAGGTCTTGTTCGGAGTAGAACAAGGCTGGGAGACGAACCATTAAATTAATTTCCAGTTAATTAATTCTCGGAGTGTTACAGGTCAGTAGGCAGAGCACCGGTTTTTGAGTTTCACATGTGTATGCTTAGGCTTAGCCATATTTCTTGGTTTCGTAAGGCTTAGAATAACGGTATCTTGTATCCACTATAACAGAAATTAGCTTGGTCGGAGGATTCACTTGAGTGCGCGAAACACCCTTTTTACGTAAAACGTGGGTGATGGAGTTCAAGGCACCACTTCGAAGGATCTCGTTCAAGTACCAATTGGGTCTATTCGAGAAGGATCGGATTACAAGGCTATTATAGGCGTCCAGCTCTTCTTTCCTATTTTAGCTTATTTCCTATGCTGGAATTTTAATTATATTTGGGTCTCATTAGTTAATTAGGTTATTTATATTTAAATGGATGTTTTATCTATATTTTAAGAGTTATTGTAATGGGCTTGGCCCAAAGTCATCTTATCTAGGGTTAGAGATATTTTATGATTGGATAATGGGCTTAGCCCAAAGTCAGTCNGTCAGCACGATCTTCACCATGGAGAAATGACAGTGAGAGAGACACTGGATTTTTCTGGACGCTGTCTAGGGGTCGGGACAAGATACGAAATGTTGGCGGAACTCTCAAGAAGAGAGAGAGAAGCGGGAATTAAGCCGGATCCTGAGATTGATGCGTTCATGAAGGCCACGGCAATGTCAGGCCAAAAGACCAGTTTGGTTACAGATTATATTCTCAAGGTTCTGTTCTGTCTCTCTTTTATGTTGCAGCATCTGTTTTTTTTCATCCAACAACCCAATTTAAGAAAGGTGACTTCGTAAGAACTTTTGACAGATACTTGGACTGGATATTTGTGCGGATATTATGGTCGGAGATGAGATGAGGAGGGGTATCTCTGGCGGACAGAAGAAGCGTGTGACAGCTGGTATAAACTCAGTTCTATTCGTAAAAATTAAAGTAAATTATTCCGTAATATATATATATAATTTGAATAATTATAATTATGAGTCTTGATATAAATATGTGTATTTGTGTATAAATGAACAGGTGTGTGGATATGTATATATGTGTGTGTAATGAACGAATATGTATATTATAGGACAAACATATAGGTTTAAAACAAACTGGGACGCGTCAATCGACCATCAAAAAATGAGAATCGGGTTCAGGGCTGTGATGAGAAACTGCCAGGGACAACTCGTAGCTGCAAGATGCTTTTCGGTAGAGGCCACCTTGATCCGGCAGCAGAAGAAACCTTAGGAGCATATCATGCAGCCGTGCTTATTAAGGAGATGGGAGCCCAGAATCTGATACTAGAAGAGGATGCGCAGATCGTCGTCTCTGCAATTAAATCGGCGCTAAAACATGCAGGCCGCCACGGCCATCTAGTGGAAGACATGAAGAGTTTGTTACGTTCCTTCTTTCGGTGGGAATGTTGTTATGTAGGTCGTTCATGTAATGGGGCGGCACATAGCTTAGCCAAATTGGCTTATCAGATCATTGACAGAACTTGGAGGTGGGAAACCCCAGGGACTATCCGTGACATCATTATGATGGAACAATCTGTTTCCATCTGATTATTCTTATCAATGACTATCTATTTTCTCAAAAAAAGAAAAAGAAAAAAAAAAAGACCAACATATAGACTCAATATTAGATTATCTGATTCGAGTTAATTTATTTAATTGACTAACAATTAGAATGAATTTATGTGGAAAAATAATAATTAAACGAAGCAATCTTCTAAACATTCAATGCTCTGCTCCGCTACAGCCATAGACATGAGATAGATGTATCCAGTTCAGGTCACGTTCGTTCTTGTTGCTTATATAAACTATAATTTTTTCCCAAATATTAGAATTCTGGCCATTCTGTTTGCAGAGCCTTAAGGCTTTTCCAGTTCGTTGCTGGTGTAGAAGCATTTGTAATTATACATTACCAGTCTGATTGTTTTATTATAATGGGGGTGCAGGGGAGATGTTGGTCGGACCAGCAAAGGCTCTTTTTATGGATGAAATATCAACGGGGCTGGACAGTTCTACCACTTTCCAGATATGCAAGTTCATGAGGCAAATGGTTCATATAACGGAAGTGACGATGGTCGTTTCTCTTCTGCAGCCAGCACCAGAGACATTTGATCTCTTTGATGACCTTGTCCTACTTTCAGATGGTCAGGTTGTCTACCAAGGTCCAAGAGAAAATGTCCTCGATTTCTTTGAGTACATGGGTTTCAAATGCCCAGAAAGGAAAGGGGTTGCTGACTTCTTGCAGGAAGTAACCTCCAAGAAGGATCAAGAACAATATTGGTTCAAGAAGAACCAACCTCACAGATACATCTCAGTTCCCGAATTTGCACATGCCTTCAGCTCTTTCCACATTGGCCAACAGCTTGCAGCTGATCTTAGTGTTCCTTATGACAGATCAAGAACCCACCCAGCTGCTCTGGTGACAGAGAAGTATGGTATTTCAAATATGGAACTATTCAAGGCTTGCTTTTCAAGAGAGTGGCTGCTAATGAAGCGTAATTCTTTTGTGTATATATTCAAGACTACCCAGATAACAATCATGTCAATAATTGCCTTAACAGTTTTCTTTAGGACCGAAATGTCGGTTGGAACTGTAACAGATGGAGGAAAATTTCTTGGAGCACTATTTTTCAGTCTGATTAATGTGATGTTCAATGGGTTGGCAGAACTGGCATTGACTGTTTTCAGGCTTCCTGTCTTCTTTAAACAGAGGGATTTCTTGTTCTATCCTGCGTGGGCTTTTTGCTTACCTATCTGGGTCCTTAGGATCCCTCTATCATTAATGGAATCAGGAATATGGATCATTCTTACATACTACACAATTGGATTTGCACCGGCTCCTAGCAGGTAAAAATGGGTTTTAATTTCTTGTCTATAGAAATCTGATTCCCTACTTACTAGATACTGGAATTTTATGTATCAAACTCATGGGGTTTAGTCAATGTTTCTTTCATCAACACAAATTCTTCCTTCATTACTTCAGGTTTTTCCGACAGTTCTTGGCATTCTTTGGAATACATCAAATGGCATTGTCTCTCTTTCGGTTCATTGCTGCACTTGGAAGAACAGAAGTTGTTGCAAATACGCTGGGAACCTTTACCTTGTTAATTGTTTTTGTGCTTGGAGGGTTCATTGTTTCCAGAAGTAATTAATTCATCTCTTTCCAATCTGGCTGTCAGTATAATTCAAACATTAATTTATTTGCTATCAAATTTTGACTCTTCATTTTGCTCCTGTAGATGACATTGAACCATGGATGATATGGGGCTATTATGTTTCTCCTATGATGTATGGACAGAATGCCATAGTTATAAATGAATTTCTTGATAAAAGATGGAGCAATGTAAGATGTCTTCACGGTTTAATTGTCTTCATTTGTTGATTTTGGAATTGCACCTACATGTCTTACATGCATATGCAAATATAAGCTCAAATTATGCATTTTTGACTCCATAGCCATCATGAAAATCCTCCAAAACTTTTATCTATTGCAGCCCAATACAGACCCCAGTATTAAGGCAGCTACAGTTGGAGAAGTCCTTCTAAAGTCCAGAGGCTTCTTTACCGATGATTATTGGTTTTGGATTTGTATTGGAGCACTTTTTGGATTCTCACTTCTCTTCAACTTGTTATTTATTGCAGCATTGACTTTGCTGAATCGTAAGTTATCTAATCTTATTTCTACTCAAAGTTTTCATTCATAAAAATGAAATTCCAAGTTGACAAACCCTTTTGTGGAAATAAATTTCAGCTTTTGGTGATTCAAAAGCTGTCATTGTGGATGAAGAAAATGACAAGTCATCCTCTGGAAAGCATAGAACAGAAGGTTTTATCCTTTACCTTTTCCCTTCTATTTTAATGGTTCCCTCATTTCTTCGCTTCTGCTGGCATTTAGTTAAAATTAGCTCATCAGTAATTCTATTTCAATTAATGTTGTTTTGTAAAAACCATGTCATAATTTTGAACAACCATGTTAAACTCAGAAGTATTCCTGGCTACCTGCATCAATGTTTGGTTTCCTTCCTCTAGAGAAGGAAGATAATGAAAAATAATTTTTTTTTTTAAAAAAATGGGAGCCTGAAATATGTCCCATGACATGTATATTTGAGAAGAAAAGAAAAGACAAAGGTTTTGTTAGTTAACAAAAAATCTGGTTTTGGCTTAAGAAAATCAACTTCAAGGCACTACAAAAGTATTCAGGAGAAAAAAGCTTACATGCTTGTTTCAATGGTTAAGAGGTGTTAATCATCTTCTTCAATATGCCTAACCTTTTGTGAAACAATTACAGGTATTGAGATGGCCGTGAGAAGTTCTTCAGAAATTGTTGGTACCTCAGATATTGCCCCAAGGAGAGGAATGGTTTTGTCCTTCCAACCCCTTTCACTTGCGTTTAACCATATGAACTACTACGTGGATATGCCTGCAGTAAGTTGCTCAATTTTAAAACTTTTCATTCTCTGCCAAATAAATTTAGGTTTTCATTGACATTGTTAACTATCAAATGCCAATACAAGTTCTTGTCAAAATTCTTCTTAATCTCCAAACAACGAGTTTACAGTTTGGCCTTTCCTACCAGGAAATGAAAAGTCAAGGGATAGAAGAAGATCGTCTTCAATTGTTAAGAGATGTTAGTGGTGCTTTCAGACCAGGCGTATTGACAGCACTTGTCGGTGTCAGTGGTGCTGGGAAGACAACCCTTATGGACGTGTTAGCAGGAAGAAAGACCAGTGGATACACCGACGGAACCATTACCATCTCTGGTTATCCTAAAAACCAAGCAACATTTGCCCGGGTTAGCGGTTACTGTGAACAGAATGACATTCATTCACCGTATGTTACTATCTATGAATCTGTTCTGTATTCAGCTTGGCTCCGTCTCTCTTCAGATGTAAAGATAGAAACGCGAAAGGTATGTTGAATGGTCCTCTAGCTAGAATCAATATCTTTCTAGACCTTTAACATTCATTTGTTCCTACTCACCAAAAGTTTGGATTCCTATAAGGATCCAACTTTTGAGCGTGCATTTTTTGAATTCTTATTTGAATTTTCTATTTGCGGTACAGATGTTTGTAGAAGAAGTTATGGAATTGGTTGAGCTTAAACCACTGAGAAACGCGTTAGTTGGCCTTCCAGGGATAGATGGTCTTTCAATAGAACAAAGAAAGAGGCTGACAATAGCTGTGGAGCTGGTTGCTAACCCTTCTATCATCTTCATGGATGAACCAACATCTGGCCTGGATGCTAGAGCTGCTGCTATAGTTATGCGTACAGTGAGAAATACAGTGGATACTGGGAGAACTGTTGTATGCACAATCCACCAACCTAGCATAGACATTTTTGAAGCTTTTGATGAGGTACTACTCCATTTTCTTAACTTCGTTGTTAAACTTTGTTATTTCTATATTTTTGTACGCATCTTTGTTGCAACATGTGTTTTCAACTTTGACATTGTGCTTGATGCAGCTACTGCTGATGAAAATAGGAGGGCAAGTCATGTATGCTGGACCTCTTGGTCACCATTCTCACAAGCTAATTGAATATTTCGAAGTGAGTATCTGTTCAATGCTTTTTTTTAGAGTTGATCAATATGTCTAATTTCATTAGATTCAAACGAGTGACTTCCATTTCATTAGATTTTACCCTTGGGGTTGACTAGCAAGAGTTTACTAGCCATTGACTAATGTCTAGAACCTATGCTAGGCTATTTCAGGAGTGCCTAAGATCAAGGATGGTTACAACCCTGCTACATGGATGCTTGAAGTCACTGCTCCTACAATTGAGGATCAACTTGATGTTGATTTTGCAGAAATTTATGCCAACTCCTCACTTTATCAGTAAGTTCTAATCATGATTATTTTAAAGATAGTTGCTTTCTTACTTTCACGGGATTTTTTAATTTATTTATATATTTTGTGATTCTCATTTCTCTCTTGATGGTTTTTCAGGAGGACTCAGGAACTCATCAAAGATCTAAGTTCTCCAGTCCTATGTTCCAAAGACCTCTATTTCCAAACTAAATACTCCCAATCTTTTCTTATTCAGTGCAAAGCTTGTTTCTGGAAACAACATTGGTCTTACTGGAGAAACCCTCAGTACAATGCCATTCGGTTCTTCATGACATTTGTCATTGGTACATTATTTGGTCTCATCTTCTGGAACAAAGGACAAAAGACGTAAGTCTTGAGATTTTAGTTTAGAAAGTGATCTATTGATGTTCCCTTGTTTTATCTTCATTTTCATTGCCGTTTGTATCAGATGTGTTGGGAAAATTGGTAATAAATTGGCGACCAATTTTCCACCAGCCCTTTATACGAAAGATAAGTTTAGAAAGAAAACACACGAGAACACACACCAATCTCACATGTACACAAAGAGTTTATGTGGTTCGACAATATGCCTACATCCACGGGGTGTGATCCGGTCTTCTTCTTTACTATTGAGAAATATCGAGTACAATGATACAAGCCTAAACCGCTCAAGTTTAATATCCCAAACCCAAGCCCTTAACCCCTTGTACACTCCACTCAACTGTCCCTCTCAAATACCCAGTAAAGAAAAACTCTCTACACTTTGTAAATACCACAAAGTGCTCTCACCAATTTTCCCAAATGATCTCAACAAGGACTGCATGTCCTTTTATAGAGCATAGTTGCTTCTTCACAAAGTAATCAAGCCTTGACCAAGAAGTAAACAATCATTGGCCAACAAGTAAACAAGCTTTGACCGATAAGTAAATAATCCTTGGCCAACAAGTAAACAATCTTTGACCAATTTTGTTGACAATTTGAGTCATTATCAACAATCTCCACCTTAGTGAAAATTTGGCAACCTCCACCTGAGACCTCAAGTCCGCATCTTTGACAAATGCCCATCCCCACGCCCTGGGATATCATACAAAATACTATCTACACCAACAGTCATAATTCTTCAAGAATTATCATGCTCCATCATAAAGAGCACATGCACTTAGAATTAAAACCATTCTAAGAATTTTCATTTTTGGCATATGTCGAAAAAACCCCGCTGAAAAATATGGTGCAACTTCCATGTTTGGTTACCTCGGAAGTTCATCAGCCATCGACACCCTTTTCCACCACATACTCGACGTAAAAAACCAAACCAATGTCCCGTATGCAAATGTGGACCCACTAATACAACACATCCATTATCCTGACATTTTAGCGGTCATGCCAGAGGATGTACATGCCCTTATCCAAAACATCATCTTCTCTCTTGTAACGAGAGAAACAATATTAACGTTTTTGGAGCAATCTGCCGAACCTGCTCCTCTTTTTGGGCAATTTCTTTTAAGGTGTCCAGATTGCCCGCGCCCCCAACATACAATATTTCCCTTCATAGGGTTCTTTTTCTTCCAATTTGCAACTACCAATGCGGAGTTCTCAGGTGTAGAATTCTGTCCACCACTCAGCCTTCTTTCCTCTGACAGAAGTTTGCTGGCAACTTCTAAGAAGAAAATCTTCTCCTTCCCATGAATCAAAATTGGCTTCATATGTTCATAGGAAGATGGAAGAGACAAGATAAGCCTCAAGGCCTTATCTTCATCATCCATTTTAACTCCCAGAGTTTTGAGTTCAAAGACGATTCCATTGAGAACACTCAAATGGTCTGAAATAGTCGTACCCTCAGCCATTCGTAGTGTATGAAACTGCTCCTTCAAGTACACCCGGTTAGAGATTCCCTTCGTCTGATACATCTCCTCGAGCTTCTCCCAAAGCTCCTTTGCCGTTGACATCCCTTGCACATTAGCAAGAACGTTCTTAGCCAGACACAACCGAATGGAACTCGTCGCCATTAGATCCAAATCCTCCCAATCTACGTCGCAAGTATCAGATTTTGCAACACCATCATTGGAACCAGAGGCGGGTATACCTCTCAACGTTTTGTGTAGCCCAGATTGGGTTAAGATGTCTTTGACTTGTATTTGCCACAAGCCAAAGTTCATTCTCCCGTCAAACCTTTCAATTCCAAACTTCAAGGACTGCATTTCTTCTGAACGAGTAAAGATCTGCAACCAAGCTTTGATACCAATTGTTGGAAAAATTGGTAATAAATTGGCAACCAATTTCCCACTAGCCCTTTATACGAAAGATAAGTTAGGAAAGAAAACACACGAGAACACACACCAATCTCACACGTACACAAAGAGTTTACGTGGTTCGGCAATATGCCTACGTCCATGGGGCGTGATCTGGTCTCCTTCTTTACTATTGAAAAATATTGAGTACAATGGTACAAGCCTAAACCGCTCAAGTTTAAAATCCCAAACCCAAACCCTTAACCCCTTGTATACCCCACTCAACTGTCCCTCTCAAACACCCAGTAAAGAAAAACTCTCTACACTTTGTAAATACCACAAAATGCTCTCACCAATTTTCCCAGATGATCTCAACAAGGACTGCATGTCCTTTTATAGAGCATAGTTGCTTATTCACAAAGTAATCAAGCCTTGACCAAGAAGTAAACAATCATTGGCCAACAATTAAACAAGCTTTGACCAATAAGTAAATAATCCTTGGCCAACAAGTAAACAATCTTTGACCAACAAATAAATAATCCTTGGCCAACAAGTTAACAAACCTTGACCACTAAGTAAACACTTGTTGACAATTTGAGCCATTATCAACAAGATTTTAACTCTAATATTTTGTTAACTACAGTGGCAAACTACAAGATTTGATCAATCTTTTGGGAGCAATGTATGCCTCTGTGATTTTCCTTGGATCCACCAATGCTTCTGTGGTTCAGTCTATTGTTGCCATTGAAAGAATAGTTTTCTATCGTGAAAGAGCAGCCGGGATGTATTCTCCTCTGCCTTATGCATTCGCTCAGGTAACTTTTATGCAATTCATCTCTTTTCTTGTAGGGCTTTAATCCCAAAACTGTGAAAACAGAATATGTCTTGCAAATAATGAAACTCTATTACACAAGAACACTATTTAATATTCCACTAATAAACTCTACTAATTATGCAGGTGGCCATAGAGATAGTTTACGTTGCAATTCAGACTATTGTTTACTCTCTTCTTCTTTACTCCATGATTGGGTTTGAGTGGAAGGCAGCCAAATTCTTGTGGTTCTATTACTACATATTTATGTGTTTTGTCTACTACACAATGTATGGAATGATGCTTGTTGCACTGACGCCGGGCCACCAAATTGCCGCCATTTGTATGTTGTTCTTCCTCAGTTTATGGAACTTGTTCTCTGGTTTTCTCATTCCCAGGCCGGTATGTTATTCAAACTCAATCTGTGTTGCATACTGCGCTTACTTATCTCACTATTTGATGATATATGGTTTTCCCTAAAAAAGACTTAGAATAGTTAAGCGTTAGATAAAATCGTGCATCTTAAAAAATACACCTGCTTGCATATTGTGTGTTCAAACCCCCCACGTTTTTTTAACACACTTCTAAAACAAGTAACTTTCCATGGTTTTGTTAAAAAACGCGTGTTTTGTCTAAAAATTGCAGGCTCAAATGAACTCTTAAAATATCACTTTGCATACAAAACTAACGGTTGTCTGCACATTGCAGCAAATCCCCATTTGGTGGAGGTGGTACTATTGGGCTACTCCGGTGGCTTGGACACTATATGGCCTTGTGACATCTCAAGTGGGCGACAAAAATGGCGTTGTTGAGGTACCTGGAAATGGTAACGTGCCGCTGAAGATGTTCCTTAAAGGGGACTGGGGTTTTGATTATGACTTCCTTCCAGCAGTTGCCGTGGCCCATGTCGGCTGGGTTATTATCTTCTTCTTTGTCTTTGCTTATGGCATCAAGTTCCTCAACTTCCAGAGGAGATAACCAGCTTCAGTTACACAGTAGTCTCACAACTATATATACAATAGGAAAGCAACCGTGTAGTAGTTATACACCGGGAAACAACGTACAGTTTACTTCTTCTTTTTTCCTTTTTTCTTCTCGTGTATTTCTGTTCTTTTGTTCATGCTTCTCCATAAAAGCGGCTATATTGTCTTGCTACTAGCCTCCTGCAGTGCAGACTGTACAGTAGGCAAGCAAAATGCTGTACAAAGACAATTAACTGTAATCACATAAAGTCTAAAGACATTGAAACCTTAGAGTATTCTTCTCTACATTAAATCCGTTTGTCACATAGATCTTAAGATTATCCTTTATAATCCCAAGATTATCCATTGTAATTCACATTATATTATATATGGAAACAACATATCCTACCAAGTAATAAGTGTCATTCAACATGTTTAGATTAAAAAAAAAAAAAAAAATCAATATTTGAGTTCATAGGTTAATGAAACGATAATAAATTACTATTCTGAATATTAAAAAAAAAAAAAGTGAGAGATGACGCTTAGAACTTATTAAGTTCACACTAATTTGGTGGAATTTTTTTAGTAGCATAATGCTACCATTTTTTCATTTATACCACCAAACTAGCCGAAATAATATTTAAATACATCAAACCACTTTTGCTTGTCAAAAATGTGACTATCATCTTTATGATTCTGATGAATAGAAAAATGATCGCATGCGATGCATTTGATTCCATTATAAATTTATTGTTGTGCACTGAATTTAAAATACTGGATCCCAAATTAAGAAGTAGAAAATAGCATAATAGAGAATAGATTAACTACACACAACATCAAGATTTAAGTGGTTCGGCTTAACAAGCTTACATCCACTTGCGGAGAGGATCCAGAGGAAATTTACTATCAAAATATGGAGTACAAAGATAATATAGAGAAAACCACTCAAAGCTCAAAGTCCCAATACGCCCAAATCTCACTCACACACAAAAGGGAATTAACAACAAAAAGAGAAAAATTCTCTTTCTTCCCTACGCCTCTTGCGGCTACAAAAGAGAGAAAAAAATATATGGACTACAATGCTTTCAAGTTTTTCTCCACCTTATGCAGCTGCCTTAAATCTCATTTTATAAGAGTATGAAGTCGGTGGCCAAGAGGTGTGATGCAAGCCAACCACATCATCCTCATCCATAAAACGGGGAGTTAGTTGACGGTGACAACCGTTAGCAACTTCGATGGCGACAATTTGATCGGATAAGGCTTTGATTTGCTTCATCAGCCTTTGTAGCGCAAATTGCTCTTCCTCGGGCTGCAAACGAACGGTCAGTTGGTATCAGAGCCCAACAACTTTCCTACCATGGCTCGAAGAAGACTCAACAGAGGAAACAAGTATGCATGTCTTGGTCTTGTGCATGAGAGCAAAGAAACAACACATGATGAACAACTGATGGTTAATGATGCAAGCCAGTTTTACCCATTTTGGTCAAATTCGCACCTGACGAGTTTTACTAAAAATGTTATATCTGGAGTTTCAAATATTGGATTTAAGCAAGCTTGGTGGCGTTGGAAAGCTAATTCAAATATCTACAAAGTTATGTTTCATAATATTTGGCTAATTCCGATGTTTACTAGGTCAAAACGGGCTACAAAGGGAAGATTGAAAAGCTGGACGAAAATAAAGGCAATAATCCAATAAGGAAAGACTTGGTTGCTCTATTGGAGACTATAATGAAGATTTTATTCCAGCAAATCAAATAATCCAGCAATCAAATATATTTTATTTTATTATTTACATTATTTAAATTAGGATTTTATTTAATTGTAATTTTCTTTTTATTATTCTAGAAATTTCCATAATAGGTTTAGGTTTACTTTTGCTCCAAGTTTGCTTATTGTTATAAATACGGCAAACCTAATATGTAAGAGGTAGATTTTATGTATTTTGATTAATTTATGAAACACTCTATGAGTGATTTTCTATCCCTTTTGTCTTGATTTCTTGATAGAATCTTGGTTTAAGAAGAATTGTTATTCTATTGTTGTGTTCTATTGTGAACCCACTACACCTACTCGACGTTAGTTGGTATCAGAGCTTAGTGTCTTCTTGTGATGATTTTTTTTCATTAGTTTTTTCATGATTGGTGGTCGTGGTCAATGTGGACAGGTTCCGAAGGAGGAAGTCCCTTACCATGAGTGCAGTATACAAGACGTGATGATTGAAGATTTGCAGAGGCAGGTTGCAGAGTTAATCCAGCGTCTAGCGGCGCAAAACTTGGAGATGAATTGCGATATTGACAGTCATAATTCAGACTCCAATTTCGAGAACCTATATCACAAGCCTATTCTGGTTCAGGAACAACATGTTCGGGATGAGTAGCATGAAGACTTAGGCTTCAAAGTTGAGCTTCCAAAAATTTATGGTACTCACATCCTTAACTATTGTTAGCAAGTCTCAAGCCCATCTACTAAATCCATCTCATGTGGAGGAAGAAGATAAATATATTGAGGAAGAATTTTTCTGTAGATTGGGTCTTTCCACTGATCTATGACATCTATCCTGACAAAGAGGATTTGAAGGAGGTAAGTTCTGTGGTCAATACTGAAAATTTTATTGAAGAAAATAATAGCTATGATGTGCTTGATGAAAGCCCTAAATTTGAAGGGTTTAATTTGAGGGTTGAAGGTTTAGTAGATTTTCTTGGGGTAAACAATATTTTATCAAATTCTCTTGATGATGGTGGTTTTGATCAATTTTATTTGGTAGATGAGAATATTATGTTTAAAACATAAGAGATCATCGATCCCTTGTGGGAGATCTTCATGGCACGTGAAAGGGAGAAAATAAGTAGAGTGCATGTGAAGATTGCATTATCTCAACTTGTTGTAAAGAATTTTCAAGATGATACTTACATTTTTGTGGTAATTAAGAGAATGTTATTTATATCGGCATGTTACATTATTTTACTTTTGAAGAGAAAGGGATGGAAGTGATTGATTAGTCATCCGAAGGATCGAGGCAAGAACCATCAAACGGATTATCTCCAACCTGGCCAAGATGACTTGAATTCGAGGACGAATTCTTTTCCAACCCGAGGAGACTGATGCAGGTGAAAATTGAGAAAATTATTATTTTAATTATGTACGTTTGTTTTAGTTTTCATTTTTCAATAAGGATTATGCTTTTCCTTTCCTATTAAGATTTGTTTTCCTTTTCTTATTAAGATTTGTTTTCCTTTTCCTTGTTAATTTAGGAGGTGCATAGCTTATATAAAGGCATCTAGTCTTTGTTATATTGGAACTCAGTTTATATTGTCAATTAAAATTAAGTCTTTTAGAGTAATTTATATGTTTGCTTATTTAGGGCAATTAGGGACTTTCTCTTCCTTATTTGTTATTTTCTCTTTTCTTGAGTTTCATTTTCTATCTTCAATTCTTAGTTTCTGCTGCTATTATACACTGTCAGAACAATCTTAGTTATATCCGGCTTCAGTTGGTATCGTTAATTGTTAGAGAATAGTAATGTGAGCTTGTCCCACATTACTTAGTGTTGAGAAATCCCTTGTCACTTGTTCACATAAATAAGCCTCACCTAAGGCTTGTCCCACATTGGAAAAGCATGAAGTCTTTGTCTCCTTTAGCTTCTATATAAGGAAGCCTCTTATGTACATTATATTCACTCAATAAAACAAGATGTAGCCAACAAGGCTTTAGTGTGTGGATGTAGGTCTTAAACCGAACCACCTTAAATCTTGTGTCTCTTGTCTATTTCTCTTTTGCTCATTTATATTTCCGCATTATGTTTTCTATCATGGTATCAGAGCTAATAGGCTAACGCCAATTATTAGATCTTGGTTTAATTTTTTGTTTTTTATTTGTTGCAATTTCTCAAGTCCTTTATTTTTATTTCCCTGTAATTTCTTTTGCTTGGTTTGGATTGTTTTCACAATCACGAAACCCTTACCTCTTTTGTTTATTTCTTTTTGGTTTTATTTGTTGTAATTTCCTATTTAATTTCCCTATAATGTGGTTTGTTTCTGTAGATTTTCTGTTGCACAAAAGTTCCATTTTTGTTGCACAGAGTCTCAGGAATTTATGCAGTCCGCAGAACTTCAATTCTCTTGCACAGAAGTTCAATTCTCATGAGTTTGTTACTGTCTCTTACAATCTCTAAGTTGAATTATTTTGGCTAATTTCCACCTGTCAATTCTCGTTTCTGGTCAGATCTGGAAAATAATTTCAAAATCTGTTCCTATGCCTTCGTTGCATCCTAATCTGAAAAATAATTTCAGAAACAAGCTTGCAAGCCTCAGATCTACCGTTCTGCGGAAGATCCATCATGCACATCTACATGCGCTGCCACGCGCCACCGAGAGAAACTGCCAGCCTTTCCACGTGCTACCACCGGCAGTCTTCTTGGCCAACAAACCACCGCAGGTGGTGTCTCAACCCCAGATCGGTGAATCTGGGCAATTTCCATGCCATTTCAGACAAGCATGCGCTGCAACAGATCCCTACCATTTCTCCTCCAGTCATCCATCGGCCTTTCCAGCCCTGGAGCAGTAGATCCGGCATCCCAGCCCGGAGCTCTGCTGCCACTGTGACGCCCAGACTCTACATTGTCCGATGACGACGCTTCAGCCCCTGCTATCCATTGCATCACCACCTATCTTCTGCTAGATCTCCATCAGCGCCGATCTCTGCCCCGACCATCTCCTCCGCCATTTGCATTTTGGTTCGATTTCTTTGCCGCCGTCCTTTCCTCTAGCCAAATCTGACCCATCACAAACAGTGTGCAAAGTGTAACTTGTTCTCAAGAGAGAAAGCAGTGAATTTGTAATCTGAGAAAGAAAAGAAGAAAGAATGAAGAAGGGGACAAGATCGTTTAAAAAAAAAAAAAAAAAAAGCCCTACTATACATGGCTTAAAGGAGCCTTTGTCCTGTCGCAAGAAAAGAGGAGAGTGGGCTTTGTCCCCATAAATGCTCCCATGTTCTCCTGCTGCACATGCCTCTTTTTCTTGCACATGCACAAGAAGTGCATTAAGCTCAATTCCACTGGGCTTCACCCTAGATTCATGGCCCAGTCCACTAGCCCAGCAAGCGGCAAGGATCGACCACTACCACCTTCAGTCGCCACCTCTGGTTGCCGCTGGCCACCATTCCGGCGAGTTTCCAGTCTTAAAAAAAAAAAAAAAAAATTAAAAGAGGCCAAAGATGCCCACAAAAGAGGCTAAAGATGTCCACAAAAGAGGCCAAAGTTGCCCACCAAAAGAGGCCAAAGTTGCCCATTTTATTTTTCTTAGCCCTTAGTTGGCTTGTTGGCCCATAGTTGGCCCCATAGTTGGCCCCATATAGCCTTTGTGGTTTAAACCCATGCTATGCCTTTGTGGTATTTTTTCAAACCCAGGCCCATTTCAATCCATTGTTGGCTTTCATATTTGGCCATTGGCCATTTATTTGTAATTTGGTATTTGTGGTTTTGCCCATGCCTATTTTAGCCCATAGTTGGCTTTCATGTAAGGCCCATAGTTGGCCCATTCCGGCCAAAAGTTGTCGATGTTCAAGAGCCGCCGACGTTTCCAATTCCGGCGCCATCAATCACCTCCTTCAATGCTGAGGTCAAGAAGCAAACTCAAGCTTTCACAAGTTCCCACCTTGAGTTTGAGGGGGAACGCTAGAAAATAGTAATGTGAGCTTGTCCCACATTGCTTAGTGTTGAGAAATCCCTTGTCATTTGTTCATTTAAATAAGCCTTACCAAAGGCTTGTCCCACATTGGAAAAGCATGAAGTCTTTATCTCCTTTGGCTCCTATATAAGGAAGCCTCTTATGTACATTATATTCACTCAATAAAACAAGATGTAGCCAATAGGGCTTTAGTGTGCGGATGTAGGTCTTAAACTGAACCACCTTAAATCTTGTGTCTCTTGTCTATTTCTCTTTTTCTCATTTATATTTCCGCATTATGCTTTCTATCACTAATCAACCCAAAGGACTTCAAGACCGTGCTCATTATCTTCCTCTGCAACTATTGCAACTGCGGATCGGGCACCCGCTAGGTCATCGACTTCCTCCTTCGCTTGCCCTCCACGTACCTAGACCAAACCCACGTGTTCCTCTGCGGCAACCACGACCTTGCTTTCACCGCGTTCGTTGGAGTCCTGCCTTGGCCTCCAGATAAGGGGTTCCCATTCTAGATTGAGATCCCTGAAGAATAGCCCAACAAATTTTTTTTTGAAATCCTAACCACTTATTTTCATCCAACAACTACAAACTTGCCACGTGTCTCACCCAATATAAAATAATAAAATATTATTTAAAATTTAAAAATAAAGTCATAATATAATAAAATAATTTATTAAAAAATAAAATAATTAAAAAAACAAAAAGGGGTGGCTCGGCCACCCCATTCTCCCCTTAGGGGGGTGGCCGGCCACCCTAGCTTAGCCTAATGGGTGGCGTCGACCGCCACCAAAGGCCGGTTGGGGGTGGCTGACGCCACCTTAAGGGTGGCTAGCCACCCCTAGGGGGAGAATGGGGTGGCTTGGCCACCCCATTTTTTTTTTAATTATTTTATTTTTTAATAAATTATTTTATGATTTTATTTTATATTTATTTTTAAATTTTAAATAATATTTTATTATTTTATATTGAATGGGACACGTGACAAGTTTGTGGTTGGATAAAAATGAGTGGCTAGGATTTCAAAAAAAATTCATGGGCAATTCTTGAATAATAGCCGGGGATCTCAATCCTCGAGTTCTCTTAGGCGTGGAAGGAGTACGAAGGGAACGAGGATCGAGAAGGGTGGTTCAAGGGAAATGGGTACGAGGATATGCACTTGCAAGGGAGGAGGTGGGGTGGGACTATAAAGGATAGGTTCAACGTGGCGAAGGGGACGGAGTACAAGGGCTCGATCTATGATGCTGGGCCTACTTTTGAGTCCTACGGTGTTCCTCATGGGTCTGCTGGTACTGGGTCTGATTTTGGTTCTTCTTGTCTGATTTTATTAATTAGTGGTATTTCGGTGTTTGATTTTTTTTTTTTTTATTATTCAATGGGATGGTGGGTAGTTCTGTTTTGGGGTAATTGTTGGTGCTCGTGTTTGGTTAGGTGGGTTTCGTGTGTATAGTGGCGGAGCTAGAATCCGGTTAATGGAGGGGCGAGACTAATATTTAATTATCATAAAATAAAATTATATTTTAATACAATTTACTAAAAAATCAATATAAATATTTTCTTTTATTCCAAACACCCTAAAAAAAATATTTGCTGTCCAATTAACTGTTTTATATATTTAATTATTTATCAATGTTATGCAATTATTTTAAAGTTACTTTTCTCGATCCATAGTAAATAGAAGTATTCCATTATCACACGTTAAATAATAGAATACATATTTAAATAACCCAATCAATTCAGATTCAGATTCCTTACAAATGCCTACAACGCCTAACCCAACTTGGGATCATTATGCTATTAATGCAATATGCACATTAAAAAAAAAATTAAGGGTAATTACGTTTTGTCCGTATGAACTATCAACTATGACACTTGACCTTATCAAACGGGCAAATGAACTATCAATTATGACACTTGACCCTATCAAACTACCATCTTATGATACTTTCTCCCTTTCGTCAGTCAAATGGGTTAAAATTAACGATCAATGATCATGTGACTTACATGTGTCATTTTAAATTTTTTTTCTTTCACTTTTGCCCTCACTTCAGATCAATAAAATGATGCTTATATCCTCATAAATTCTAATCTAACACATGAAAAAAATAGAAGGAAAAAAAAAATTAAAATGGCAAATACAAGTCATATGACCGTTGACCGTTAAATTTAATTTCTTTGACTAACAAAATGAGAGAAAGTGTCATAAGATGATAGTTTGATGGGGTCAAGTATCATAGTTGGTAATTCATTAAGAGAAAGTGCCAAGATGCTGTAGTTCATGGGACAAAAGGTAATTATCCCAAAAAATTAGAATCTTGAATTGTCAAAAGACATGTGAATTAATGAGCCAGCTCTCTTTCCCTCTCCTTGTCAATAAAATTTAACAAACAACCTTTCTAAGCATCCTCTCATTTTATATATATGGTTTTATTGGAGTGGTATTCAGCATCTAGTTAGTTATATTTTATGAGTATTTTATCTTTTCATTTTTTATAGGACAAAAACATTTTTTTTTTTTTAACATGTCCACACAAGAGGGGGAGGGGGATTCAAACTAGTGACCACCGTTTTATTAGGCGTGGTCTCAACCGACTAAACTACTTATTGGGGACAAAAATATTAATTCAATATAATTAATTGAATATACTCTCTGGAGAGGGTCTTAATTCGTAAATTGGGCATGAGGCTTATTTATTATAAATACAAACTAATTAATATCAACATATACAGAAATTATAAAAAAAAAAAAGGATATATTTGTGAAAATGTATATTGGATTTGATGCGTAAGTAAGAATCAACATTGAATTGAAATAAATAATAATATATAGTTGGTGCATGTGATGTGAGACATATTCAATCAAAGTGATCGGATTCTTTCAATTTTTGTGTCATTTTATTTTGTCTTCTCTAAAGATAATATATTGGACCAAAATAATGGCATTAATATAGCGGACCATGCATACTATAGCATATTGGACCGAACTTATGTCATTAATTAATATTGTAGACTAATTAAACTACTACCTGCCTCCACGGGCACTCATTCAATAAATGAAGCAATTGTTGTAGAAGACGGTTGTTATTGGTCAGTGTCCATAGGAGATCAATTATCAGTGTGGTTTATGTCGCTCTGAAAGCTGAAAGGTACCAAATCTTTTTATCAAGAAATGTGTGATCAAAATTGTTGAGGGAAAAACGTGCTCTTCGATATTTAAGTTAGCAGTCGTATATGAGAGAAAAACGTGCATCAACAAAAATAATATATATATATATATATATATACACTAAAGGTACCAATAAATAAACTCTGCACCATCTTAGTATTCATCTTTTGATAAAAGATTTGGTTTGTATCAAGGTCCATGCATGAAGTTTTTTTGGAATTATATGCAAGGAGAAACAAGAGACTTGTTATTCTTCTATCTCTCTCTATCTTTTTTTTTTTTTTTTTTTTCAACTTCACCATTAGATAAGTAAGATCTTCAAACTTACCATTAGATCTTCAAATTTTGATTGAAAAATTTCACTATTTCGTAAAATGATGACACATCACTTGGAAAAGATGCGAAAGAAAAGACGGAACTTTTTTGGAAGAGGGAGATTGATTGACGCCACCACTTTTTGGATGGCTAGGGGAAGATGAAAGATGTATATATGGTTAATTGGTTGTTGCATTGCTTCCAACAGGAGATAGAATTAATGCAAATATTGGTATGCGTCATTATCTTGTTTCCCTGTTTTATTGATTTTTAGCATGTATGAGCTCAAAGCTATGGACTTAATTAAGCTTTTGATTGGTGTGATGTCTCGGCATATTATATTATAATAAGTTTATTAAAACTTTTGTAAAGTATCAATCTCTTTATTAAGTAGTATCAGAGCTAATAGCAACGTGCATTATGGTAGACAAAAAGGTGTAAGATGTGAGCATGGATGAACGTTGTTCTTAGAGTGAAGGACAAAGGTTCATTGGATGGGCTTGTACAAGAATTTCTGGAGTAGGGATAAAAACGTGTAATCTGTGATCATGAAACCAAGGTTCCTAGAGTAAGGAATAAAAATATTCATGACACAAACACAAACGAGAGTCCATAGAGTAAGGACAAACTCAAAGTATCAATCTTCTTAATAGATTAAGCTCAACCACTCAACCTTGGCCGTCTTGTTCTGAAAAAACTTGTGACTTTTAAAAGTAATCTTTAATTTTCCGTCTGCACCAAGAACCATATGATTATATTTATTTTGCTCATTATAGACTAGTCGAAATAAATGGATACTTCTCATTGCAGATTTTCCATTATAAGAGATATTATCAAAGACGAATATCGACTTTCGGACTCGCTCGATAGCATAGTGGGTGTGATCTGGATCCCTCTGTAAATGTAGATCTTTTTTTCTTCTTCTAATTAACACACCCCCAGCAAAAGGGAAGAAGTTAAGAAGAAAGACCAACACAAGAACCAAAAACTGAAATTCATCATCCTTTTATACATTTATACATGGTGAGTGATGTTCTTCACTTCGATGCATATATATATATATATATACCTTCAGCACTGCTTTGTTGAAGTCATGAGCAATACACGGTTGCGATACTCTCCAAGGGCCCATATGGGAAAGATGTTTCTATAGGCTGAATAATTGATCATGCAGCTCTTGTTGAAAACTCCCATGATTTCCTACACATTCAAAAGCCCAAAAAAAAAAAAAAAAAAACCTAATTAATAATGCATCCCAATTAGCGTTTCACCCAATTCTTGAACTTCTAAACTAAGTGGTTTGATATCTAAACTAGAATCCATTTACTTAAAAAACCTCCCCCATTTGGATATATATGGTGCAATACATTAGATGAACAGTCCAGACTATGACAACAATGTAAAACGAACAAAAACAAAGGAGAATGAGTGACCAAACTACCCTACTCCAATCCCAAACCGCCCATCTGAAATGGTTTGTTAAGGGAATGGTTCAGCCACCCCAAACCGCCCACTCTCAAACCACTTTTTACAAGTGGCTTTGTGGGGGTTCTATCAACTAACAATCACTCAAGCTACCATTTTTATTTTTTCTTTGCATTGTTGTAACGATATGAACCGTTCGTTTAAAATGAGTTGAAAAAAAAAAAAAAAAAAGTATTTGTGAATCCAAATCCCACACACCCCCCCCCCTCTTCTGTCTATAAATTTACCTGTTGAGGAAAATCTCCATTTTCCATTTGTGAATTAATCAACACCTTTGCTGCACGATGCAAGGGGCTCGGATCTCGCTGGGCCTAGTCCATCATATTGGTAACCAAAAAGAAATTACAACAAATGAGGTTTGAATTGCTTACTGATTCTATCATACTCTCGCATTACTGGACTGGTATGGCAACCGTCAGTCTTTGACTAAAAATCTTTATTTTTTATATAAAAAAAAAAAAAATCAAAAGCTGACGAACTTTGCTATATCAGCCTAAAAATATAAGAGTGAGATGAAAAATAAATATTTAGAATTATTCGATTAGAAATTAAGCTTAGATAATATTGTATCATACCTGGCCAGCTTCAATAAGAGCTAACATAGCCCACCCAGTATTTACTATGTGTGCTTTGTCCCCTTCTAGATTTTTGTATACCTATTCACAGTACATATGATATATAGTTACAAAAATTATGAGCCATATATATATATGTAGGTAACTTTTTTTGTGATTGAAACCTCAATTAATTTTCCTTAACTTTGTCAAAAGAACTTGGAATCATTACTTGAATTGGATGTTGGTTAATTTTTATAATGTTCCTACTTTTGAAACAATTTTTTTTTTTTTTTTTCTTCAAGCAAAAAGGATACAGGGATAGAGTCCTATTGTGGAGACCCTATCTAAACGTACATGACCATAATAACTTCTATCCATTTAGAAATGATGGGCAAGTGGGTTCAACTATCCCCCAAAGTACTCCTAATTGATTGCATCAGGTGGTAGGCAACAATAGTCTTAAAATAACCAAAATTGTCCCAAGATTTGATACGAAGATCTAAGTCACACCTACAAATTTGCCACTGGACTACACACCTCATGTGGCAACATAATTCAATAGTTTGTACTTAATTCATTATGTCCCCTCCGCAACTACACCTACCCCACTGGGCCAGACACCTATTGAATTATGTATCACAATCCCATAATATGAGGGTTTAATTTTCTTTCTATCATTTTTTATTTTTTATAATAATTGGATTAACTAAATCCAAGAAAAATTAGGTGTTTAAAAAAGTTGTAAAAATAAATATAATTGAAGAGACCAGCTTAATTAAGGTGTACTACCCTTGAAATGGACGTTACCTTATCTTGGCATGAAAGGTAGCTCTCTCCCCAACCACCTGAGTGAAGCTGTTTGGAGAGTAAGAAATGGGATGCTCTTCTAATGGTGTGGCTGTTTTGGTATGTCTTACCAGCAGCCACCAGTCCCATTATTCCAAACCATGTTGCATAGGTGTAGCAGACTCCCCAACACCCATACCTGTTTTCCAAACCATATATGGTCATGCATGCATGCTCAATAGTAACATCTGGGATACTACTTGAAACGTGTGAATATGATGTTAAAAGTATTAATTAAATAATTAAATTTATCATTTTATTCAATTCTTTGTTCCCCTTCCGCCCCGTCTGTACAAATAGGCAAATATTTGGTAAATGTGAAGAGTAAAGTTGAAAGGAGAAAACAAACCAAGAGCCATCAGCAAGTTGTATGCTCTCAATGAAATGAGCTGCCCTTTCGATGCATGCTTCTTTTTCTTTCCTCCGATGTCCAGGATGCTGTCTCTCGAATGATTTAAGGCCCTGAATCGCTGCTGAAGTGCATTCCACATTCTTGCATTATGGGGTTAAATATTAAAACACTTAAGACATAAAGATAAGATACACGTAATATTATTTAGTGATTGAAATTGGAGATAGCAGAAAACACTGCCTTGTTTAAAACAACCATAATTATAAACTTGACTAGAGTCCGTCTAGATTTGCAGTTTCAAAACATGCTATTTAAAAAATAGACATTTTAAATTGTTATTTTAAAAAACGCAGTTAAGCATTTGGTAAAATTGCGATTTGTGTAGCCTTTAAAATGGTGCGTTTTTTAAAAACGCATGCACCCTTTGCTTGCGATGAGTTTTCTACGTTTTAAGAACTCGATACATTCTTCACTTTTAACTTGTAAAACCATAAGACCAAACGGGATTGTGATAATTTGTAAGTAAATTATGGGCATATATAGTACTTGATCTTACTGATAATCAATAATAATATCTCCAAACGTTTCCGACGGGTTGATAATCTGTGAAAGAATCATCATCATGTGTTAGCTTTGTGTAAGGTTCAACTTTACAAACCAAATTGGAAAAGAAACAATGTACATGTTAATTACCTTCAACCATGCATACGATCTTGTGAGCTCGTATGAAGCAAATCCACCATTTGTTGTTCTGTATTACATGTCAAGAAGCAAATGGATTATATGCAGAATTATTAATATGCAAAAGCATTGATATAGAGATCCATGTTTTGCTCGAGTCTATTGCACCGACAAATATCTAAAATACAAGTGATTTTAAGTATATTTTTAATAGAAAATGTAATTTTTAAATTAATATATTTTGAACTTATGTCAGCATAATATGATAAAGTTGTACCTGTAGCGATAAAATCACATTAACGGCGCCGTACAATTGATCTGTTGCTATCGCCTCTCCCGCAATGTCAGATGGCATTCTTGATAACAAGAGTGCAGCCTGTTAACAAACAAAGGATAAGGCAGGCACCAGCAGATCATGCAACGGATTGTTATGCAGCAACAAATTATGCAGATGCAGATAACTAGGCAGCAAGAGATAAATATATATAGTTGGAATCACTATAATGTCATCTTAATTTTTACATACATTTTTAAGAATACATGTAATAATCATGTGCTATATATATTTTATATATATATATATAGTGTGAGAATCATAAATTTTAAGTGTTAAATTATTAGTCATCCCAAAAGTTTAACCTTATAAGAAGAGGTAAATATAATAGGACTCAAACTTTATTTTAATAGGTAAGATTTAATATATGAAATATATATTTAACTGAAACGAAGGATAAATTGTGGAGTTAATATTTGAACTAATGACTTTTATCTTTAACATCATATTAAATTATAACTTTTGGAATAAATGATGATTTTACATGATATAATATGGTATCAGAGCCAAATGTTTTGAGTTCAAATCCTAACTCCTTAAATTCACCTTTATATTTAATTCAAATATTCTAAGTATTGAGTCTTACCTATTAAAAAGAATGAGTTTGAGCTTATACCTGAAAGAATATGTTAAAGTGTTGATTAAATTCACTCATTAGCTTAAGCTTTTAGCATAAATAATGATTTATCACTATAGATAAATATTAATTTTTTAAAGAATTTTCTTCGGTTCGAAAGAAAGCTTTGTCCAAACTAATTTAACATAGCGTAAGCCATTCACTATGTGCAGTTGGCACGCCAACTAAGAACCACCTTAGATTTGGTAACATTTAGGACATAGATTAATTAATTACCTTCAAAGCTTCTGATGTACAATCTGATACAATCCAACCATTTTCTGGAGTCGAGAAAGGCCATCCACCCTTTGAAATGTGGCGATACCAGTAATTAAGATCACTTGAGCTCTCTATCCTAACCTTCATACCCGACCCCAATCGAAATTTGAAAATTATTAATATTAATTTGAAGCCAAAAATAAGAATATATAAGAATTTCAAAATGGATAATTCTTTTTTATTATCCATCTTTTATATATATATATATAAGTTTTAAATTTTAAATTTTAAATTTTGAGGTGGCATATTACTTGTGCTTTTTTGATAAAATTGTTTGCCTTTCTTAGCATTGAACCATATTCATCCACGAGGTCGGTAGCCAGGATTGCTTGAACAGCAAAAGTGACATCCCATATATAATTGAGAACCATTATATCCCTGTCATTGAAACATTTACATTGATGTCATATCATCTCAGTCAAACTCAAAAAAATAAAAATAAAAATTGTAATGATCGTAAGATTCATATTCTAGAGACGGTAAAAAGAAAGATGGATATATGAGAATTAAAGTGGCTTGTAGTCTACATCTACATGCATGTTAAAGTTTTTCTTGATTATATCTTTCATTATTTGATTTCATATATACAAGTCTCAATTTGGAGAGAAAGAGCATGAACACGTCTCTTTTACTTAACAAACCAAATCATTTGGGAACAAGAACAAGAATTTGGAAAAAAAGTTTTTGTGGTATGTAGCATGTTACCTTACAATTAGAGTTCTCTATAATCATTATAAGACTTAACACCCACAAATTCTTTAATTTGTAATCCATTCATTTTATGTGGACAGTTTATCTTTTTAATGTGGAACTAATTTTTTGAAGTGTCACCAAAAATCTTTCATTTTTTCGTCAACCTTAATTGAACTTTTTATACCGACTTTAGTTTTTGTGGTGCCAAATTAACTAAAGAAATGGAGAAAAATTAAGTATAGAATGGCATAAAAAGAATCACATTAGAACCTGCATTTTCATTCCATCTTCAGCCACCGTACCCATAGATAATCTTTGACTCTTGGAAGGTGAAACTTATAAGCCTCTGAAGTTGGATCCTCCACCCAACAACAGATCATGTTCAGTACCTGCATGTGTTCATGGATGAGTGTGTTTTGCTTCAAAACTAATTAATATGATTTTTATTTTTATTTTTTTTTATTTTTTTATTTCGATTCAATGCAGGGAAAAGGGGAAGATAGTATCACTTATGATGCTTAAGGAAACAGGGTTGAAAGTTATTTTATCAAGGTATGTAAGAATATTGTTATGAATGCTATAAATTTCTTAAAAATTAATGTAACAATTTTTGTGTCACTTACCATATATCAACTATTAAATAAATAGCAATACAACATAGAATGCCATGCAATTTGTGAGTCCATATGGTATTTATCACATTAATCACTAAATATTTAAATCAACGTGAGAGCTAGGATGCCCCCTAGCATTTTATGGGGTCTTGGGCTCCTCTAAAGTTAAAAAATATCATACAAATTTGAAAATTTCTTTTAAATTTATATATCTTTAGGAAATGGACTTCTCAAAATTAGTTTTTATTATTAAAATTTTATTTATTTTGTCCCCTAGTTCCGACATTGCATGAGAGTACTATATGGAAGTATTATGAAATTGACATTGAAGAAGAAGTCTTATGAGAAATTGATGTTGATAAAAAGGATAAGGAATATATAAGGAGACCGAATCTTGAAGTCGTTAAGTTAAAATATTGATTATTGATTAAATTTAATATATTTTTTTTTTATCAAAAATAAGTGATGATTTAAATAAAATTAAAAATTATGGTTGTTTGCGGCGCACAAGAAATCCAAGGGAATTGGAAGGTGTGCAGTTGTGCACCACATTGGCGTGAATGATGTAATCTCTTTATATTTTTATATTTTATAGGTTAATATAATTAAATGAAAATATTCAAAAAAAAAAATGATTTCTCATGCGTGCGGTAAACACCATAAAATGTTTTCGGCAGAAAATATTTTCAGGAAAAATAACTTATCTAAAAATATTTTTCGACAAAAATCATTTTACGTTGAAGTAAACGGAGCCTAAAATTTTATTTATTTTGTCCCCTAGATCCGACACTGCATGAGAGTACTATATGGAAGTGTTATGAAATTGACATTGAAAAAGAAGTCTTATGAGAAATTGATGTTGATAAAAAGGATAAGGAATATATAAGGAGATCGAATCTTGAAGTCGTTAAGTTAAAATATTGATTATTGATTAAATTTAATATTTTTTTTTATCAAAAATAAGTGATGATTTAAATAAAATTAAAAAATTATGGTTGTTTGCGGCGCACAAGAAATCCAAGGGAATTGGAAGGTGTGCAGTTGTGCACCACATTGGAGTGAATGATGTAATCTCTTTATATTTTTATATTTTATAGGTTAATATAATTAAATGAAAATATTTTTTTAAAAAATTGATTTTTCATGCGTGCGGTAAACACTGTAAAATGTTTTCGACAGAAAATATTTTCAAGAAAAATAATTTCTCTAAAAATATTTTTCTATAAAAATTATTTTACATCGAAGTAAACGAACGTAAAATTTTATTTATTTTATCCCCTAGATCCGATACTGTATGAGAGTACTATATGGAAGTGTTATGAAATTGACGTTGAAAAAGAAGTCTTATGAGAAATTGATGTTGATAACTTGATAGTGCATGAACCATATCGTAGAAGCTGACGTATTTAGAATCTTGAAAGTACCAATAGATTAGGCTGTTTATGGGAAAGGACACCAAAAACCTAAAAGAAAAAAAAAAAAAAAAAAATTCCTTTCAGAATCAACCTCAACACTAGGGGTGGGCATTGGTCGGTGTCGGAGAAAGTCGGAAGAAATTTTTTTTGACCGCAGTGATGTCGATAAAGTCGGTAATTTCACCGACTCTACCGACCGAACCTCTCTACCGACACCGACCGACACCGGCAAGTCGGTTACGGTTTAGGTCGGTTGAAGTCGGTTTGGGCTGGGCCGAAATACCGATGTCGAAGCCTCACCGGAATTCAAACACTAAGCAGCCTCACCTGAATTCGAACACTCAGACCAAAGTTTTACCGACAAAGGATTGGAATGTAAGGTAAAAATCTAGTTTTTTTCTTGTGGGTTTCGTTGATACTCACATATTGTAATTTCAGCCTTGAAGCAGGTCTGCGATGCACCGATGTCGAAGCCTCGAAGCAGATCTGCGATGCACCGATGTCGAAGCTTCAAAGGTTCTTGCGACTTCTCGAGTCTCGGCAAAGGTTACTAGGTTAGCGGCCAAAGTCGGTAATGTCAGGGCGGTGTCGGTCGAAAACCGACTTCCCCAAAACCCCTACCGCCTACCGAATCGACTCTGTCGGAAGAGCAAAATTTGTACCGCCTACCGTCCGGTGTATTGTCGGCGACGGTCGGTCACGGTCGGCCGACGGTCGGCACACTGCCGGTAGGTGGCATGCGGAGAAAATGCCCACCCCTACTCAACACCATGGTTGATGTAAGAAAAAAAAAAAAAAAATTTATATAAAAAAGTGAAAATTATTATTTTGTAATAATATTTTTTTATTTAGATAGTAATAAAAAGTAATTGATGCGATATAAAAAGTAAGAATATTGAGGTTAATTTTGAGATTAATTTTTTGAATTTTTGGATCCCGTCCAGCCCACTCCATTGCCAAACACAGCCTACAAGACGTTTTTTTTTTTTTGGATAGTGATTTACTGATTTTCCACTTCATTTCTCAAGTCTTTTGGCAAACACATGTTAAAAGAAAGAACGGGACAAAATCATAAGGGAGAACAAATTTTTGTTATTGTTAAGGCTTCCTTTACAAAAAAATAAAAAATTAAAAAAAAATCAACAGTAAAATATTTTCACTTCTTATATCGATTATTTGCTAGTCAGGTCATTCGTATGGGAAACCATATTCTTTGTCATCATAATTTTCTAGATTTCTAGAATTAGAGAAAAAAAACCGTTAACTTTAACGTTTAGATGGATTAAAACTTAGGTAAAACTTAAGGACCTTATTCTTGAAATTAAAAATTCAATGACTAAATCAAAATCAAATAAAAACTTATGACTAAATATAATTGTTCCCTAGTAATAATAACGCTACAACTCTTCTAACATCGGCCATTAATTTTTTTTTTTTTTTTAACGAATTTCATTCACATTCAAGTTGTCAAAAAGTTGTAAACTATTTTTAGGTATACCATTTTTTTTTTTAACTCAACAAAAATAATATAAAAGAACAAAAGAGCAATTCCCTTGATAATCAAAAAACTATATTTTTATTTCACAATTATCACACAATGCTAACGTGTTAGTTCCAACCAAAAATTGATCGAGACTAGTGCCATATCATCATTGTGAAATAAAACTAGATCTTTTTTATTTCGTTGAGAAATTGGGTCTAGACTTGGACCAATAAACTCGACCCGGAGCCCATCCCCAATAACGGGCTGAGCTCAAACAAACTACTTAATTGAGAATTGAATCCAGGCTGAACCAAGCTCTCTATTAGTATTTACAAGGAAGAAAGGGCAACAGAGTAAAGCAATAATTTCCTTTTATTTATGTTGGGGGAAAAAGGAAGTGTAAAAAATACCTTATTAACAGGGCCAAGGCAGAGATAGCGAGTGTTTTCATCTTCATAGTGGATGTGTTGCATCACAGTGTGAAGAGCCTTCTGTCTAAGCTTTGAGAAAGGCCACCGCACAAGGAGAGGTTCCACTACCTTTTGAAGACTATCCCACAACATCTCTTGTATCTTCGGATGTGTGCTGTACAGGTCCTCCTGCCAAAACGCACCGTTTTCCCTTCCTTCACATTTCTCTTTTGACTAAACATAAACGTGAAAACTATTTTTAAAAATAATTTTTGTATATTTTAAAATAGTATTTTCTATAAAATATTCCATCATTATTAAAAAAAAAAAAATTGTGTAATTAATCTTAAGTGGAGGAAAGAGGTGGCCGCTCCCCTAACCAACAAATGAGTGCGTCATACTAATCATAGATTATTTGGTCTTCTATTTTTTTTTTTTAATTTTTTATTTGGAGGGAAATTTTTATTTCTAGGTTGAGAAGCTGCAATCACAATCCAAACAACCACTAGCCACTAATTATTTTAAAAGATACAAATCATAAAAATCCATTTCTTTTTGGGTAGGTCATACCTTATATCATAATGATTTAAAAAGGGTTAAAGAGATAGAAGATTTTATGATTTTTTTTTTTTTTAAATACATGATTCATATGCCAGGTGATCAGGTTCATTAATTTACATAATAACCATATTTGAATCAGCTTATTCATATTCTTTGCTTGTTTGATATCAATTGGACCAATCACAAAAACTTTTATTCTTCTTCTTCTTCTTCTTCTTTTTGTTGGTTGGTGAATGGTGAGTCAAACTTCTTTCAAATCATTAATAATTCTACTTTTGTTGCTTCAAATATTTAAAAACATATAATAACAACCCTTAAGGGTCTCATTTGATACTTTTATTAAAATGTGAATTAGTTTTCTATTTTATATGACTATATTTCCCAAGATTCTGAAAAATTCATCTCAACCCAACAAGTGAAGAATCACTAATTATACCAAAAATTTGAGTTTAAATGAAAGTTTGAGTTTAATTGTTTGATTAATAAGTACGTTTTTTCATATATGGGCTCAAACTCTTCCTCAATAAAACTCAACACTTATACTATTTAATTAAAATAAATTATAGAGACAAAGTTCAAACTTCGGATGTTAACTCTAATACCATATTAATAATCAATTATTTTAAGAGTTTAACTTAATATATATAAAAATTTAATCATTTAATTAGAAACAAAAAAAGCATAGAAAGCTAATTGAACAAAATTGAAATCCAGGTAGTTAAATAAAAACAATGGTCGTGATGGTAACCCTGATGGGTTTTGTTCCATTTACTAAATCTTGCTATTTATTACAGTCTTTATTGGTTGTTTCAGTTCGTTTGATGGGTCAAGTTATTTATTTGATTCATTCCCAACTATTATTCGAAAGGCTATGTGGGTTTTTCTTTTCTTTTCTTTTCTTGTAATTCCATTTTCCCTTCCCCCACTTTGAATAGACAAAAAAAAAAAAAATTAAATATAAAAAAAAATATAATAGGAAAGATAATTTCTCAAAAAATAATTAAAAAAATAAACAGACGTACCTTAGCACACAAATTTCTAGCGTGGTCCCAATTAATAAGATGATATGGTAGCGGTATAGAGCTCTTTCCTCAGAGAGAGAATAATGCCGTTGATGGGACCCACGTATCTTCTCCCACACAAATAAGACATGGGCAGATATACCATCCGGCAGTGACACCACATTCTTCCTTCATGCGGTTGCACTACATGTTATCTCTTCCCCTCTTTTCTTTTCTTTTTCATTTTTTTAATATATAATTTCAATACAATTGAAAGAAATTTAATTCAATTTATTAAATTAATATGTGTCTTTATATATATATATAAATCGCATACTCTATTCTTACATGCTCTAAAACACTGTCTGAGTTTCTTCTAATTAACCAATTTAAAGGAAAAATTTGTAATTTTCTTTTGTGCTATTTTTCTTCATCTTTTTCCTAACTATTTTTTGGCCGACGCAATAATTGATTTTATTTTATTTTAATCTGGTTAGTCTAATTATATTCTTCTATGCATGTATTTGTACGTTCAAATTAAAAAGCAGAAAAATAACAAGGCCCATTAAAAATATAAATATTAAAAAGTTCACCATATAAAAATTCAAGATTTTTATTTTTATTTTTTTATTATATATATTTTTTTAATGATGAACCTGGGTGTTAGGGGAGAAAGTAAGGAAGAAGCCATATTTCGGGAGGGAGTGGATTGTTGCCACTCCATTCGTAGACTCCGAGAACCTACACAAAATGTTCAAAGAATTATTATAATTTACATTATTTTTAATGTTAATTTTGATAATGACACCAACAATAGACCTAGATGGTAATTTAACTGATGTAATCACTTACATAATCATGATTATGAAAATTTGTATCAATATGTAGACACGTGAGGACCACTATATGATCCCATTGAAATTTTTTCAAATAAAAATAATATATGACAACAAAGAAAATGAACAAGAAGGACAATTATAGTTATGATTATAATATAAATAGGCATCCCTATGTGTGTGTATATATATATATATACAACAAATGCAATCCAACATTCATAATATTAATTCATCCATCCAAACTTAGGACCACTCACTAAGTACTTAATCGCATGCTTCAATATAAAGACATAATCAGAGAGCTAGACCATCTCCTGATTTTAAAATTTGTGTATAGTTTAAGACAGAATCATAATAGACCGGCCCGACAAGGAAAAGAGAAATATTATATATAAATACACTTAAGATATGCTAAGGGTTAATAATTTTCTTATATTTGACTCATATTCTCCTATAAATTCAATAGATCAATCATTAAATTTGTAGGGTTTATCATTAACTTTTGTGAGATCCACATAAGTCTATAAATTTAATAATTAATTATAAGAAAATATGAGTTAAATATGAAAACAAGTATTGACTTTTACCATTTCTCTATATACTTAACCGAAAGCCACATCTTCCCCCACGATGGAATGGAGGTGACGCCACCACGATGAAGAATCCATTCCCTTGCCTTCTCCATGGCACCATCTCCACCATCCATTGCTTCTCCTAGCAATCGTAAGGTGACGTAGCAGAGACCTGTGCCGAACGTTGTGCTAGGCCCTTCTATATGTAATCCCCACCCTCCATCTCTATTCTGCATATTCCGCCGGTGATATATATATATATTCTATATGCCGCCGGAGATATAGAATAAGAGAAAATGGCCGGGAAAGAGACAAATAAATTCCCCATGGTTATATAGATAGCGTCAGATCTCATGGCCGGCGATGCTCAGGCGGAAAAATTGTATTGAGGGCCCCCGTCACAGACAAGCCGATCACCTACGACATATGAGATTTTTTGATCCATTTAATTGTACGTAGTATATCTGTCTCTGTTATGAGAACAAAAAAATTATATATATATATATATATATATAT
>CM017321.1:31190874-31270696 GCA_006937295.1 Carpinus fangiana
ATCCAGTCCCAATTTATTTTCCTAAAACACTAAAAATTAAACAAAAACTTATGAGATGGTGGCAACTTGGTATGTAGATGGATCATCACATCTGGCTGTTAGCTCTCAATCAAGTAGGGTTTATGACTTTGTTACAAACTCTTTATAATGGCTCTAGGATTTAATGGATTGACATCCGAATCAGGTAGCTTCTGCCTATCTCTTAGTCTCCCCTATAAATCTCATTATACCCGTGTTAAAATTTGAGAAACCATATCCTTATCAAGTGTGCAACTCATCAACATTAATAACTTCAAAATGAATCTAACTTTATACTTACAAAAATCATCTTTTAAAAAATAAATAAAGGAGGAGAAGCATACCTTTAGTACAGACAACAAAAAGAAAAACAATGGGTCCACAAAAATTGCCACCAAGCAAGAAATGACAAAAAATTTGTTCCATTGTTGCACGACTTTAGCATGAGGATTCATGACACCAGGAATATATTGTTGGAGAAAAGAATAAAATCTCCTAGCCCAGCCTTTAGCATCCCCATAGAGAGCATTATGGAACTATAANAACCCCCACAGTCCTTGAGGTTCGACACCCTCAATATAGCCCTATCCTACGGGATTCGTTCTATTGCGAGTGGTATTTTATTATTGATTATTTTGGTCACGAAATAACCACATCAATTTTTGCCCCATTTGGCTTAGAACCATGTGGGAAGATGGAGGGACCACTCGTGCAAACATGATAGAGATTTTGATCTCGTTAGCCCTACTTAAGCTTAGGTCTAGGCTGTGATCTGTTGATCCTTTTGAAAAATAATGATGTTATGTTATTTATGATCTGTACCCCCTACTTGATGATGGTCTGATGACTAGTACATTTGATGTTTATCTATGTGATGATGATGTTATTATATTTTCTTTGGTGCATGTTGTGTGATATTTTAATTACTATCTCTTATTCCCATAGTCTTAGTAAAGTCTTCCGCTGCAGCTTTCTCATTACAACAAGAAAGGTTGAAATCCCAAAGTCTTGTTCCGTGAGGGACAGGGCTAGGAGGCGAGCCATTGGATCAATTACTAGTTAATTGATTTACCCATTGGGGTCGTCACACTGGGGGCAAAGAGAGGCATAATAAAACTGAGGTCGGTAGGGGGTATTTATAGGAAAGGGTTGCTACCAACTCCCTGAAAAGTAGCGGAGGTCCGTCCAACCCTAGCATACATCGGTACTATTACACAACGGTCCAAAGGCTGTCTCATACATCCAGTTATGACCCAAAGGGTATGTTCGTGTACTATTCCTAGAGTATGGTGTACTATCTGTCAGCGTAAGTCCGATGGTCCCTCCACGTACTTCGGCACTATAAACAGTAGTGTACGACTAGTGGTCCCACATACGGCCACACAAAAGACAGAAGCGTAAGTCTACTTAACCTAGCGTACATCCGTCCAAAGGTCCAAAATGCCCCTCTTACGTCCTTAGTGATCCAAAGCCCAAATTAACCCCCTTAACTAAGCTACTCAAGCCTAGTTAATTATTTGGGTCACTACATTCTTCCCTCCTTATAAAAATCTTGTCCTCGAAATTTCTAGACAAATACCAAAAGGACAAAACTTAAGAGGAGTAGAATGTTACCTTCCGTCCATAAAGTCATCGATATCGTGCTCAGTGGGTTCTTGAGCTATCTCTTCCCAATCACTGACTGGCACTACATCTTCTTCAAACAACTGCGAAAAATCACCGTGTAAGTCATCGAGGGCGTTGTATTCGATGTTGCCAACACTATACCAATCCTCATCAATCTCCACTCCTAAGTCCATCAGCTCACAGAAGGAGTAGTTCCACACGCAGTCCAGGTCGATTGGTATAGGTGCCATAATCCTGTAGAGAAAACTACTCTTTCTTAGCCAACTATTCCATTACCCAAAACGAAAATAGGTATACTATCCAAGTATAGTCTTGAACAAAAGAGTCATACACAGTTATTCAAACAAATGCGGATAACGGCTCCCCATGTCTTGCTCTGCTTCCCACGAAGAGTCCTCAACTCCATGGTTACACCACAGTACCTTGACGATAGGAATCATTTTGGTACGTAGCACTTGCTCCTTCTTATTTACGATCTTCACTGGTTCCTCGACATAAGTTAATCCCTCCTGAATTCCCAACGGCTCGTATCCATGATTAAATCGGGGTTAGCAATGTACTTCCTTAACATTGACACGTGGAAAACATCATGCGTTCCAACCAAATCTAGGGGTAAGGCAATCCTTTATGCCAACCTCCCCACTCTTTGGGTGATCTCAAACAGTCTGATAAATCGAGGGCTAAGCTTCCTCTTCTTTCCAAATCATATCAATCTCCTTATAGGTGATATCTTGAGGAACACACAATCCCCCACTTCGAACTCCAATGGTCTCCTCCAGTTATCAGCATAACTCTTCTGCCAACTCTGAGTTGTACTCATCCTTTCCTTGATAACAAGCACCTTGTCGCGAGTGTCGTGAATCAACTCTGGCCCCAACGTCTGCCTCTCACCAACATTGTCCCAATACAAGGGCGACTGACACTTACGTCCATAAAGTACTTCATACGGAAACAGTCCAATAGTTGCCTGATAGTTGTTGTTGTAGGCGAACTCAATCAAGGTAGGTGCTGAACCCAACTACCCTTGAAATCCGACACACAAGCCTGCAACATATCTTCTAGAATTTGATTAGTCCGCTTAGACTGACCATCCGTTTGGGGATGAAAAGTTGTACTAAACTTCAACTCCGTCCCCATTTCCTTTTGGAGACTTTGCCAAAACCTCAAAGTAAATCGAGAGTCTCTTTCCAAAACGACCGTCGATGGTACTCCATGCAAACGGACTATATTCTGAACATATAGTCTGATCAACTTATCCATCGTAATGAAGTGAGCACTCTTCCTAAGATGATCGATGACCAACCAAATGGAATCCTTTCCGGTGGGTGTCTTGGGTAACCCCAAAATAAAGTCCATAGCGATCTATCCCACTTCCACTTCGGTATTAGCAACGACTTGAGCGTTCCCGCCAGCCTCTGATGCTCTGCCTTCACTTATTAGCAGGTTGAACACTGCTCCACAAATCTTGCAATATCCCGCTTCATATTGTTCCACCAATACGATCCCTTCACGTCCCGGTACATCTTAGTGCCACCAGGATGTATAGTGTTTCTTTTCTACATTTTCTTTTGTTTTTGTGAAAAAAATAATAATATTTTCAGTCTAAGGAACATTCTGTGGAAGCGATCGATCGCCGTGTGAACAGCGTTTGATCGCAGAAACCCCTTAGAATGTGCTGTGCGTTCTGTGTAAGCGATCGATCGCCGTGAAAACAGCGAACGATCGCTATCCTGCTGTGCGACCATTGGCGCAAGAGCGCCTCATCACACATACACACAGACTTGCACGAGTACGTTCGAACACATGCTAAGGGCGATCAAACGCACTCGTCTCCAAAGGTCATGTGACCTACTTATAGGTCCTTTCTTCCACATGACCCCACCATTGTACCAGCGCCGCACTCATCTCTGTGTTTTGAAGGATTCCATCGCACATTTACATTACCAAAATTACCTGCACATCCACCACTTCACCCACCATCAATCGTCATTACCACCACCGCCGGCCACCATAAACCACCACTAGCCACTTCTCACGCCAAATTGCACCACACCAACTTCTTCATTGTTCTTCACCATTACCAAACCACCTTCACAAACCCTATTTTTTTTTCTTCAATATTTTACGACATCTGCAATCTGTTTCAACATATTGGAGTTGTCTTCTGTATTGGGTTGTTGTTTTTTTTTCCATTTTCCAGGGGGTTGGATATTTTGTTGAGTTGTTGTTGTACCTTCAAATTACAAGCTGCACCCCACCTATTTGATAAAAGTCCTGAACCACATTCAAGATGCCTCAGACCACTGGCTCTACTTCTCAAGCCTCTAGTTCCCGTGCCCAATCCTCCCAACCCATCTGTGAGCAGCGGGAGATTCTTTTTGAGACCACTTTTAATATCAATGGTGACTTCAAAAATTTTGAATCCGTCCAATGGGCTGTCCAAGAGTTCACCCGCCGTGGTTTGAAGAAGTTGTTCAAGCCAGTCACCTCCACAGCATACACAAAGCTAGTGGTCCAGTTCTATAGCATCTTGTACACTAATTGCACCAGGAGGGGCGTTTTATTCTCCAATGTCAAAGGGAAGCCGGTTGAGGTGACCACCGCCGATATAGCTGCCGCATTAAAGTGCAATGATGAACACCCCCTTGTGGAAGCTCAAATGGACGCACAGCCGGAGTCCTTTTATATCTCCTAAATTGTAGAAGACATGTGTGCGGGACAGTATGCTGATAACAAGAATAATGCAGGCAGCCGGTCCAAATTGCCCCCACAACTATGGCTTGTGGATTCCATTCTATATCGCAATGTGTGCCCCTTGGGCCATAAAACTCAGAGGCATGACCCGTTTATCCAGGCACTGTATGCCTTTTATGAAGGCCATTGGTATTCCATCCCCGCCATCATTTGGGACCAAATTAACAAATTTTGGGAAGGAGTGATCTGGAAAAAGACCACCACTACCAATTCTTGGGGATTACCTTTTCCGTTCTTGCTGACACATATCATGAAAAAGAAGGGCATTAAGGGGACGCCTGAAGATGGACCTGTCACAGAACACCCTTTCTTTGGCAGAAACCAGTGGAACCACAGTCTGTCACATATGCCAAGGGGTCTGAGAGCACAAATCCCTACTGAAGAAAGAGTGGAGGAGGCGGACAATATGGAAGAGGATGCACCTACACCTCAACAAGGTGGGAGGAGAAGATCTGTAGTCATCAGCCAAACTGAATATGACTTCTTGCGTAGTGCCAATCAACGTTTGGAAAGGATGGAACAGCATTTTGCAAATATGGAACAACAATTTACTACACAAGGTGAGATGCTCAAAGCCATTCTGGATAGACAACCACCGGCTGCTGGGGAATCATCTTTAGTCCCACATGAGGAATAGCAGTGAAAGGACACAAAGTCTGGCTGAAGACGTTAAACTTAGCGCTCATGGGAGGCACCCCACAGCATATCCTTTTATTTCTTTGTGAGTTTGATTTTATTTTCATTTTTATTTTTGTTTTTGTTTTCCTTTGTTACTTTATTAGTGTTTTGTTTTTCAGGGACAAGTGTGCTTGAGTTCAAGTTTGGGGGGATGCTTTGAGTCATACCTGCTCCGGCTAGTTTCTCCAAACCCCAGGTCAATTCTTTCCATGTATTTACACATTGGAGACAATGTGCAATTTAAGTTTAGGGGTATGGGAGACACATTTACACACACTTTGTCCTATTTTTGTAAAATATATATATATATATACATGTTCATGTTGTCTTGAAATTTTGGGTGATCTAAGAATTATGATTTGATATTCATTGGTTTTGAACACATGATCTGATGATTGGATTTTTCTAGTTTGTTACTTACTTTAAGCAAGTAAGAATTCACATGTTGATCTGCTCTGACACAAGCACATTGTCACATGGTTGGTGGGGTATGACATATGGTTTTGATGTGTATGTCTTCATGTTTCGAGCAACACTGGATGAATTATTGGTTGGACACATTGGCATGAGAATAAATAAATAAATTAAAAAATGACCATTGATAAACTCTTCACTAAGTAACTGGGCCTCTTGCCTCAGTAAGCATTGAGCGTTCACGTCAAAAGGTGAAGAGAATTGATTTGGTTAACTTTAAAAAACAAAAATGATGATGACCATTGATAAACTTCTCACTGAGTAACTGGGCCTCTTGCCTCAATAAGCATTGAGTGTTCATGTCAAAAGGTGAGGAGATTTGATGTGGTTAACAATATGGCTAGTTTAGTTTCGTAGCCTTTTTGACTTGAGTTAGTAAGTCCTTAGGGGTGTTTTTACACCTAATGCCCTAAAATCATCTGGTTTGGGAGTCAATGACTCAACACTCGCTACATGGGTCAATTAGAAAGCTTAAGGAAACTAAACATCACAGAGCCTAAAAAAAAAAAAAAAATTGCCAGTGTTGTTCATTCTAATAAGAAGTTCAGTGAAGCTTGAGATGTTGAGACATTGCATATTGAAATTATTTGGAAGCTTCATAATTTTGTGCTAAGTTCACTTTACACTGTTTCAACTTGTGATGCCTTAGCTTGCCTGTTGTAAGTGATTTAACTTTAAAGTCCAAAGCATTATGAAGATGAAGTTTAACTTTTTAAGCTTGCTAATGAATGAAAATCATGTTTTTTTTAGTGATACTTTAATTTTTGGATAACATGAAGTGTGGATAATGTTTGTGGATAACATTCCTGCAAAACCCTCACGAGACTCAACTCGTCCTCTAAGGAATTCTTAGAGGTTTAAAAGGCTTATTGCATATGCTAAATGCAACCGTTCATCCCACGAAAATTGGATTTATCTTTTTATTATGCATTTAGTTTTTAGTTTTATATTGCTAAGGGACTAGCAATATGTAAGTTTAGGGGTGTGATAAGTGCTTAAATATTCATATTTAAGCCCCTTAATTTACATTTGCTATGCCTTTAGTTTATGTTATTTTGTTCTATTTTACTTTCTTTTTGTGTTTTCTTTGTTTTACAGGTCCTTGGAAGAAAATGAGCTATTTCTGAAAATTCGGACTTAAAGAGCAAAAAGAGGAGAAACTGGAATCTGAGGAAGCGATCGTGTGCTGAAGAAGGCGATCGACTGCAGTGCGATCGAACGCACCAAGGGCGATCGAACGCACCTGTGCGTGAAGCCCACTCCAGCCGCATCCCTATTTTGGAAGTTTTTGATTCTAGGGTTTTGGTTAATCCTTGTTGCACAAGGATTCAACCTTACACGTTTTAGGGTTTCTAGAATACTCTTGGACTCTATAAATAAGCCTGTAAATATAGAGAAATGGACACACTATTTTGGAGAAGAATTTACTGCTTTCTTGGAAGCGATTTTTCGGGTTTATTCATTTCCTCTATTTTTATTTTATGAAGATGATTAACATCAATATTATGTGTAACTAAACCTTTCAGTAGGGCTTGATTGAAGCCCTGATCGTGTTTATATTTTAATTCGATATTGGCACCTTTGCATTAACTGCATTATGATGTTTAACTTGATTAACACCTGTTTATTTGAATTCCTCATATGTATTTGCCTAATCAACATGTGCATGTGGTATGGACTAGTTAATTAAACCAATTTGGATGATCAAGTCCTGGGTTTAATAAGTGTAACAAAAGATATCCACACCGGGTTCTTAGGTTAATCAACATGGGGAATCGGGAGTAGACATCCATACCCTAGGCCTCATGTGTCTGTCGGTTTTCACAGAGTTTATGCTTTCTTAAAGAACAACTTAGTAGACACCCATACTAAATCCTTTAGGAAAGAAAAGAATTAGAGTAGACACCCATACCTAATTTGTTGCTTAGGAAAACCAATAGTTTAAGGAGTAGACACCCATACCCTTAGATTGGCAGACATTAAACAATCATAATGTGAGTAGAGCATTGGCATATTGAAATATTATATAAGCATGGTCAGTGGTGGAAATCAAAGCCCTACCTCTTTCTCATTATTTAATCAAACTCAATCTTTCTCTCTTTTATTTTATATTGCGAATTTAATTTCAAGCATAATTTACCAATCCCTATGGGATTGATCTTGCACTTACATGCTTTACGACACATTTTGACCTTGTGCACTTGCAAGTAAAACGTACAATTATTTGCCTATTAATTTAGGTAGATATTTGCACAACAGTACCATGTCTTACGATGTAAATTATCTTGTTTGTATTTTACATACATGCTTTTACAAGTCTCACTTTCATTAACATATTCAGCACAACACTTTTCACAAAAAGTTAGAGTTCATGTGCAACAAAGTGTATATTGTGAGAGTTGTAAATATGCATATTTTTTGTATACAAAATAGTCATGCAGTCATGGAAAATAATAGTGAGCATTATGTGAGTTAAAACTCACCTGGATCATACAACATCTCCGAATATTCAAACAAATGGGTCGGGTTCCCCAAATCTGTGGAAAACCTTTTATTAGTCATAATTCTACTAAAATAACTTTATACAAAGAAAACAAGACTATCAGACGGCTGGACAAAATAACGTTCCCTAGAAAACTTCTGACAGTAAGTCCAAGCTCGAGGCCGTACGTTCGCTCCGAGGTTTTCAAGTAGAACCTCATTTTCTCCACTCGTCTTCCTATTTTCTCAAACCGATTTCTAAGGCTATCAAAAGGCTTTCTAAGGCTTCCAAAGTCAAAACAACGTCTCCATGCAATATAAAACATGTTCAATCAAGGTAAATGGTAATCCTACCAAGATTAAAGCACAACCTAGCTAGAAACTAAAACTAACATCTTAAGATAACATTTAAGCAGCATAACGACATAAAAAGTAAAGTTAAGCACAAGGAGTTACCTCCTAGAAGCAACTTGCGAGAACCTTCACTCCTATTGCACTGAACTCGCAAACTTCACACAAAACATACTCACGGAAGGGTTTCTAGTAGCTTGGGGGCGTTTTGAATGGTGAAAAAACGTAAGGGAGTAGGGGGTATTTATAGCTGAGGGTGCTACCAACTCCTCTAAAAAATAGCGGATGTCCGACAACCCTAGTGTACGTCCAGTACTGTTTACACAGCGGTCCAAAGGTTGTAGCGTACATTCAGGTATTAACCAAAGGGTATACCAAAAGTAGCATACGTCCGTGTACTATTTGCAAGCATAAGTCCGGTGGTCCCCCCACGTACGTCCTCCATTACAGATAAAAGCGTACGTTCGCCAACCCTAGCATACATCCGGTCTGAAAGTTCAAATTCCCAAAAAGCTCTTCTAGCTGACCTTAGTGACCTAAAACCCAATTTAACCTTCTAATTAAGCTACCTAAGCTTAGTTAATTAGTTGGGTCACTACATTTGCGCACTTCAACCATAACTAAAACAACCAAACAAATGTGTCTTTATCCTCGTTTGATATTAATCCCGCCCTAAAAAGTATTGACTGACGATAATGATTCACTCCTATGAAATGAGCAAAATCATGTTCATACCTATTAGTCAAGTAGGTCGTGTCAAATGTAATGGCATCCCTAAAGAATTCATACATTGCCTTACTTTGTGCATCAGCCCATAACATATTTCGCAACCTACTATCATCATCATCCATGTTCATCATATAATGAAAGCCATCATTCAGGTCTTGCATTCTTTTGAAATAATCTCAAAGTTTGTGACCACCTCCTTTGCCAAGCCGAAGCTGGCAATAAAATTTCAACAATCTTTCTCCCGAAATGAAAGATTCTCAAATCCCCCCATTTCAATAACCAACGAATTAAAATTCTTATTCACGCGTATTCCAGATCTATCATTACGATCAAGTCTTACTTTTGCAACATCATTTATATTCTTATAACACCTAAAAAAATTTGATTTGCTTAGGCTTACGAGATGGTTATAGTCAAGCATCACTTTACTCAAAAATCAAATTCCATCATCCCATAACGTCACACAAATCTTGGCATTACACCCCATTCTATTAGTTGTTGGAGTTGCTTTGGAAGCATTACTTATGCTGCGTCTTCTTGAGCCATCTGGTATCTTTTTAATGGAAATGGTAATGTTAATTCTTGATTTCGTGATCATCCTTGCCCACAGGTTGGCCATCAACCATCATCAGCCACCTATAGCGAGCACCCCATGTAACGCCCCGAGAATTAATTAACTGGTAATTAATTCAACGGTTCGTCTCTCAGCCTTGTTCCACTCTGAACAAGACCTCCGGGACCTCTACTCCTCAAAAACAGAGGATACTAAGCAGTGGAAGTAACAAAATACTATAAACATTAATCAGTACAACCAGAGCGTCTAACCAAAGATCATCAAAGCAGCGGAAATCATACCATAACATCAGTACAAGGGATCTATGTTAAACCTTAATATGCAAGCAAGAATGCATCAAGCCCTAATGTCTACAACATAACTCAAAAGTACTAGTTACCATGAGTACCCGCTCAAGCTTGCAATAAGTCCTCAAGCATCTCCTGGATCAAATCCTCCACAAGAACTGGATGTTTCACGGTATCCACCATCTATGACAGTATAATTGTACATATGGAGAAAAAATGGAAATAATACAAGGGTAAGTCTGACAACTTAGTGAGTAAAAATCCACATGACGTACCTATCATTAATTTGTAGATTCTTTTATTTATAAAACACATGCAACATTATGAGATGACAATTATTATACTGGTGATATGTATATATATATGCTTATAATCATGAGTAACAGTAATAGTTCAACAATATGGTCTACCTGAGATATTACCCATTCTCAGCAGAGTTGACGCTGTCCCGAGAGACTTGTAGTACAATGCCGGTGCCCTAGTCATTGCACGAAACATACCGTACGTAACACTAGTGGCATGATCGGGTTCGACCCCGAGTGGCTCACACCGCTAATGATGTCCGTCCTATAGTGACCATCCATTGGGAATGACTGCATTATTGGTCACGAGTCATTGGATCCAAAGGCCCCACACACGCACACATTGACCACAAAGCTAACATGTATAGTAAGCCCATGGCCATTACTACCGCACGTACCGGTGTACCATGTCATACGATGTAATTATCTTGTCTGTATTTTACATGCACAGTTTTACTAGTCTCATTATTATCTTGTTAATAGACATACGTTTTTACAAAAGAGAATTACCCGTAGTTCCAAAATATATTCCATGAGAGTTACAAAATATGCATGTTTGACATCTATATAAAATACATGCAATGCAGGAAAAGTAAGAACAAAGCATTTATGTGAATTTGTACGCACCCGGGCCATAAAGCTCCTCCATGTAATTCCCTTGAGGCTCCATAACCTCGAATACTGAGAAAATGCCTATTGTCAGTTCTATTTCTACTAAAACACAGCTCTATAACAAGGAAACAGGAGCTATGGGACGGCTGGTGAAAATAGGGTTTCCCTGTCACACTCTGGCCGTACGTCCAGGCTCGGGTCTGTACGTCCACTGTGACATAAAGGGCCGTACGTCCCGTAACGAGACCGTACGTCCGCTCCGACGCCTTTCAGGGAGAACCTCATTTTTTCTCAACTGTCCACCTATTCTCCGACTCCTAAGGACAACAAAGGCTACTTAAGGCCTCTTAACACAGATTGAAGCCTCTATGCAAAGACAACAACGCTAAGCTATCAAAACGCTAGCCTAAGGAAGATTAAAGCATAACTAAGTTGACAACTACAACTAGCAACATAGAACTATAATCGAGTAGCATAACGACATATTAAAAAGCTAAGGAAACCGAGTGTTACCTCCTTGAAGCAAAACCTCAAGAGTTCCTCCTCCAGCAGCACCAAAACACTCACGAAACCTCACAAACACTCACGAAACGGCCTATTGGCAGCCTAGGGGTGAGGAGAGGGGTTGAGGGGCGGATTTGGTGTGAAATGGGCGAGGGGGTATTTATAGGGCCAAAAAGCAGCGGACGTCCGACCAAAGTGGCGTACATCCGGTACTATTCTACAGCGGTCCAAAGGCTGTTTTGTACGTCTAGGTATTACCCGGAGGGTATTCCAAAAAGTAGCGTACGTCCGGTACTTTTGGAGTACGTCCGTTGTACTATTCACAGAGTACGGCGTACTATATATCAACGTATGTCAGGTGGTCCCCCATCATACGTTCGCCAAAATGTAGCATACGTCCGCTGAAAAAGACAAGAGCGTACGTCTGCCAATCCTAGCGTATGTCTTGGCTAAAAGGCAAGAGTGTACGTTTACTAGAAAGTAGTGTACGTCCGCACTAAAAGACAAACCAAAAGACAAATTCCCAAAATGCCCTTCTGGCTGATCCTAGTGACCCAAAGTCCAAATTAATCCTTTAACTAAGCTACTTATGCTTAGTTAAATATTTGGGTCACTACACCCCATCGTTGGGAATGCCCTTGAGTGACTTTTTTGTTATCTTTTTAAAGATTTTTTCTTTCTACAAGTTTTTTTTTTTTTTTTTTTTTTTNAATCTGTGTGTTCTTTATTGCTTATTGCTTTACATATTTTGTTAAATTGTTTATTGCTTCATTGTCTCAATTCCGCATAAATTGTGATAAACAAGTTTTTGGAGTCTGCATAGCGTTTTTCAGTCTAGATAAAAAACTGAATTATAAAAGCCAAAATCAGAAAGAAATACATTTTCCAATAAAATGTAAAATAAAAATAGGAAATACCCTTCGATATTACCACAACAATTCGATATATACATATTTTCTGTTTTTTCCTAAGCAATTCGAAAAATCCTTATTTGGGCATAGAAACGGCGGGAAAATCCACGCACAAAACCTCCATCTGCCCCAGTTCAGCCCCCAACCCTTCCAATTCCATTCCTCTCATTGCTCATCCAAAGCCCTAATCCACCTATCAGCCTTACGCCGAGGCTTAGAATGGCAGGCGGGCGCACCATCAACGTTCTGAACGTGGCGGAGAAGCCGTCGGTGGCCAAGGCGGTGGCCAGCATTCTCTCCAGGAATCAGGGCCTGAGAACCAGGGACGGCCGCTCGCGCTACAACAGGATTTTCGAGTTTAATTACTCGATTAACGGACAGCCCTGCCACATGCTCGTCACCTCCGTCACCGGCCACCTCATGGAGCTCGAGTTCGAAGACCGCTTCCGCAAGTGGCACTCCTGCGACCCCGCCGATCTCTACCACGTTCCCGTCCGCAAATTCGTCCCCGAGGTCTCTCTCTCTCTCTCTCTCTCTCCCCCTGTGTGTGTGTGTATATATATAGACATGCTTATGTGAGGTTGCGATAGAAATTAGATGTTTGAATAAATGTTAATTGGATCTTGTGGGAACAGTTGCTTGTGGTTGTTTAGAAAGTTTTCTCGATTTGTGATTGTAACGAGGCGGGCGTAGTGGAGTATATTTGATCGATTTTGGTTTATTAATGAGGTGAAAAAGAAACAAAGTATGGACTATACATGGTTTCAAGATGCGGGGGTCTTTCTTGGAATCTCATAACAATTGGTTAAAGTCCGTAATTAGATGAATCTTTTGGTTGAACAGAGAAATGTGTCTCCCACGTAACCACACATTGTTGATATTACAAGTTACTGGGTAAGATTGCCATGATGAATATTATAGTGTTAAGATGGTAGGCGATTGTGATGCAGCTACCATGTGAGGCATTTTTACATAGAGGCATCTTATATGGCCGCTAGATCAACATTTGCAATGAGAAGTCGTTGGTTGGGATAACAGGGAAATTGCACTATCAGTTACAGTTATGTGATCTGGATAAGAGATTAACAACCATTTCACGTTTGTTCTTTTGCTTGTATGGATAACTCTCTGACCTATTCTTTCTTTGCGTTTGTTTTCTGCCAATTTAGGACAAGTTGGATATCAAGAGGACGTTGGAAGAGGAAGCTAGGAGGTGCCAGTGGCTTGTATTGTGGCTAGATTGTGATAGAGAAGGAGAAAACATTGCATTTGAAGTGATAGAAGTTTGCACAGCAGTAAATACTCATCTTACCATTAGGAGGGCTCACTTTTCTGCCTTAATTGACAGGTCCTAAATGTTAATATTCTTTTTGTGATTTTTGATTATCATCTTCTTGTCTTTACTTTCATGACTTTGGTTTTGGAGTCTCCAGTGAAATCCATGAAGCAGTGCAACATCTTGTTGAGCCGAATAAATGGTTTTCTGATGCGGTGGATGCTAGGCAAGTGAGTATCTTCTCCCACCCAGGTGGAACTTTTACTTGTTCATTCAAAGGCCAAATTATTTTCACAACACGCTTTTTGAACTTGTTCACTATATAGCTGTTAAGTAAGAGTGTTTTAGTCCTACTATCATTCTTTTTTGTGTTAGTTGCATCTCCTTCTACATGGAATGAAATTGACATTCTTGTTTGTTGCAGGAAATAGATCTTCGGATTGGTGCTTCTTTCACTAGGTTTCAGACTATGCTGTTGAGAGATGCATTTGTTATTGATTTGACTACAGATGACAGAAATCTTGTTCTAAGTTATGGTCCTTGCCAGGTATGGTGCCTGTTGACAATGATTTGTATTACTAACTGGGGCATGCAGTTCTCATGCATTTCCACTTTACCTCCTCCATAAGTGTAGTTCCCCACACTTGGCTTTATTGTGGAAAGATATTGGGAAGTGCAAGCACATGAGCCGGAAGAGTTCTGGACAATCAACTGCTCACACAAATCAGATGAAGGCATTGCTACTTTCAGTTGGATGTAAACCATGAATGCCTTGTCAATTCCATTTTTATTTTTGATATTTGGTTCACGTAAAGTTAAATTTGACAGTGTCTGATTTCGCAGGCGTGGGCATCTGTTTGACTACACTTGTGCCATTATAATTTATGAGATGTGTGTTCAGGAGCCAACTGCAACTGTGAGTAATAATAGCTTTGTAACTTGAGCATTATGATAACTTTATGGTATAGATACCACTGAAATTTCACTTTCAGTTATTTAACTGCCGTTCAGGTTACAAAGGTTAGACAGCAGGAGAAGCTCAAGTATCCTCCACATCCTTTGAATACCATTGAGCTTGAAAAACGTGCTTCACGATACTTCCGGATGAGCTCTGAACACACCATGAAGGTTTGTAGTTTACGTCTGTGGTATATGCAACAATTCCACATATCCTTTCTAATTGATTGCTGCATAGTTACAGACGGAATTTAAATTGAAATTGAAGTAATAGGGTACAGTGATTGAAAGGTATTAAATTGAAGCTTTGACTGTGGTTCAGTTCCTTCAAAAGTATACTTTCTCTATGGAAGGTTTTATAGACTTTTGTGAAAAAAGAATATAATGGGGAAATGTGTCTGTATATCTGTAGTTGGAAAGAAAAAAACAGGAAAGAAAAACACTTGAAATCGAAGTAATGGAGTACAATCATGGAAGTTTTTGATATGTGGTTCAATTCATCATAGGTAGAATCAATCCATGGAATTTTATTTCCTCTTTATATAATAAATATGAGGAAATGTGTGAATTTGTGTTTGCAGGCCTGTTATGGCTATTTTGCTTAATTTTACCAAGTTCCATTGCTATCCAAATCTTATTATTATTATTGTTTTTTTTTTTTTTTTTTACGTTTGCAAGATCTAGTCATCCAAACAATCTAATTCTTAACTCTGAATATGTGACTTATCCTGTCTTTGCTCCCCTGCTCTTAGAGCTTCAAATTTAAAATTAAGTTCACTTTGTACCAAAAACAAATACAGTTATTTTTGGCAAATGAAAAAAATTATATGGCTTTCCTTCATGATCTATTAGAGCTACTTCTTAATAAGATTCTGGGACATATGAAATTGGCAGTTTACATATTATAGATATTTCAGATACATCTCATATTATTGTCACTTATTCCTAGAGTTATTAATGAGCAGAGCTTGAGTGAAGAGTGCTTACTTTGTGATTATAAGAAACACATTGTTGATTCCAATGCTAATTATATATAACTAATATATATTGAATATTACTACTTACTAAATAATATACTATATAAGCCCTTTTTATTAATATATATGTACATATTAATAAATATATATGAGTTGAGCCTAACAAGCGACTCAAACTTTATATGAGCTTGTTTATGAACGCTAACCGAGCCGAGCTGAGTTTATACGATTTTGTATCGTTTAATAATTGATCCTAGTTTTGTGTTCATGAACGGTCCATTAATAATCAATTCGAGTTTGAGTCAAGCTTAATTGAGCCGAGCTCAAATATGTTCACGAGTAGCTCCGTTAATTTAGCCATTCTTGTTCATTTGTTCTGCCAAATGAAAAGATATCAAAAGAAAATTGCTACTTGTTTTTCCAATATACTTTGGGAATTCCCTTTTCAAAAGCTTTTGATCTTATACTATGCTGATTATGATTCATTTACACTGTGAAATGGATATTTAAAATGCATCTCAGTCTGAAACACTTTTTTTGTTTTTGTTTTTTTTGTTTATAGGTTGCTGAAGATTTATACCAAGCTGGTTTCATCAGTTATCCTCGTACAGAGACTGACTGCTTTTCACAGAGAACTGATTTGCATGTTGGTAACTTTGTTTGCTGTGGACAAGCATGAAAATGTTTTATATAGTGGCAACAACATCTACTTAAATCATTATAGTCATCTGAGGTTTGGGACAGCAACAGGTTAAGGAATTAAAATTTGAGGCTAGAAGAGAGATATAGGTAATATGAATGGGAGATATAGGTGAGAAAAATATGAATAAGAGAGTGCAACTGATGTGAAGTAAGAGAAAATAAGCAAGAGTTAGTAGAAATTAAAAATGAATCATCAGAGTACTAACTAGCACATCTCTCTTCTCTCTTCCACTAACTGCCTGAGTTTGCGGCGCGTGGGAGGCGCATGAGGGTTGTGTGCTTTGTGTTTGGGATTGGCTTGGATTCGTGATGGCTGGACAATGGAAGTGGACGGTGGAAGCAAAAGAGTTTGAGCTGGTAGTACGAGGAGGGAACACAGGTGTGAGGTTTTATGAAAGAAACAGCAAGACCATCAGGTCCATCTTTCTCCAAAGAGCTGAGGTAGCGTGGTTGGATAGTGTTGTGGAGGAACTGGTAGCGGTGAAAACTTACGAAGTCTTTTGGGATCAGTCCAGAGCTGGATACCCTAGGATCATTGCGGAGAAATGTTCGAACCGGCATGGGAATTTTCTGATGTTAGAGGAGTTCGATGGCAGAAAAAGGTGTGGGTCGATTATGATTCCGGAGGGCCGGTACGGCGAAGGTTGGGATCGCCTGAAGACGGAGGTGAGTAGGGCCAACTTTTCTCTTGGCGTGAGAGAGAAATGGAAGTGCAAGAAGGTAACGGTGGGAAGGAGTTATGCTGAGGCTGTGATGGAAGCCCAAGCTGGTGAGTATGAGGATCGCGTTCTGAAGAGCAGACAGCACATAGCTCCGGCGAGGCCATTAGATGGGTCAAAAACTGAGTCGAAGGAAGAGGTGCAAGCAACAGTGGTAGGGGAAGAGAATTTTACGGCGGCTGAAGTGGGCACGAACGTTGGTGTTCCGGTGAGCAGAGGTCCTTTGCACGGTGAGTATTCTCACTCCCAAGACTCTGCCATATCCCGCAAATCCTGGCGTGGAGGCTCTGAGAGGACGTAGCGAGGCAGTAGGGGATGGGTCAGTGTCCTTGGGTCAGCGGGGAATATGCGTGGAACTGCAGGAATTGAAAAGTTTTCTGACAAAGCTTAAGGAAGACGTTGACAAGGGCATTAAGAGGGTTGAGGAGGTGATGGGCTCATTAGAGTTTGATGGGCTGAACATGGGCATGGGAGAGGGACAGAACTTGGGCCACGATAAGGTAGCGGGTTGCGCAATTTTAAAGCCCAAAAAAAATAATAGAGGAAGGAAAACTAATAAGAAGAAGAAGCATGTATCGGGGCCCAAGCCTGGTCTCTCACGGGCAAGGGGTGACATGGGGGTTCTATTCACGCGACCTACAGTGGAGATGCGGTCGTTTCAGGTGGGGGAGTCTTCCAAGGCAGGAGCCGCGCGAGCTGCCGGCGCGGTTGGGTCGACATCGCCGCTGCCGTCGATTCTGGGGAAGTTTGATTGGGTTCGCAAGGCAGTGGCGCCGGCGAGCCTGTTTGCGATGGGTTCGGTAGAACAAGGGCCAAGCGAGGAGACTCAGATGACGCCGGTGGGTCAATATGAGGAGACTCAGATGACGCCGGTAGTGTCTCAGGAGATTCTGGCAGTCCAAGGGCAGAGTGAGGTGGGCTTTTTTGCCCAGATGGCACCGGCGGTGGGGTTTGGGAGCAGCGTTCAACCTGGCGATGCTAGGCTTCTTGGTGTGGGCCAACCAGAGGAGACTCAGATGACGCCGACAGAGTTGCCGGAGAGTATTTCGGCGACTTCTGGGGATTTCGGACCTCGAGTTTCTGGGTTCTGTGGTGCTGGTCAACCTGAAGCTATGCTGTGCATGTCAGAGGGGATAGAGACGTCTGCTGGTGCAGCTCAGTCTTTGATGGAAGGAGAATTCACGGAGGTGGCAAGTCAACCGGGTGTAGAGGTTAGTATGTTGGTACCTTGGCATTTTGAAGGCTCTGTTTTGGATAGTGGAGGTTTAAGCGGTTCTGTGGTTGGGGAGCATATTCCTCTGAAAATCTGTTTTGGGAGGTTTGAGGGGGATGGGGTTGTGGCTCTATCTCAACAGTCTACTCCGCATGGGATGGAGTTGGTGCCTTATGCGGATGAGGAGCCTATTCCACTGGATTGGAATCTAGCAATGGAGGTGGGCAGTTGAGGTGGGATTCAGGAGGCGGATAGGGAAATGGAGTTAATTATGGCTTTTCGTCAAAATGTAGGCGTTTCTTGTGATGGTCACGTAGAGAGACTCATGGCAGCCTTTGCTCATATATTGGCTGGTAAGAAAGAGGCGGCTAAGAAAAATAAGGGGGGTGGTCAGGTAGGTAGAAAAGGAACGAGAGAACTCTTTAATCTCTTTACTACAGTTAACTATGAGGGAGGAAGTGGGAGTGTGACTCGTAGTAGAGACAAGGGAAGGGGGAACCGGATTGTGTTATGAAGTGCAACATCCTTTCTTGGAATGTAAGAGGGTTGAACAGCCCGGATAAGAGGTTGATGGTGAGGAATTTGCTGCGTCAATGGCGGGTGGACATTGTTTGCTTGCAGGAGACCAAATTGGAATATATTTCTAGAAGGGTTGTTAATAGTGTGTGGGGATGCTCCTATGTAGATTGGTGTTATGTGGCTGCTGTAGGGGCTGCTGGGGGTATTTTGTTGATGTGGGATAAGAGGGTGGTTTCTATGATGGATATGGAGGTGGGGGAATGTGTGGCAGCCTGCTCCTTCAAGAATGTAGTGGATGGTTTTGAGTGGGCTTTTGCAGGGGTTTATGGTCCTAATAGGGACTTTGAGAGACGTCGCTTATGGGATGAATTGGCGGGTTTGATGAGTTGGTGGGATTTGCCTTGGTGTATTGGGGGTGATTTCAATGTCATTAGATTCCCAAGTGAGAGATCCGGAGGGAGGCGCATCAGTGTAGCGATGAGGGAGTTCTCGGATTTTATTTTTGAGAAAGGCCTCATGGATCTTCCTCTCACCGGGGGTTTGTGCACCTGGTCCAACACCCGGTCTTGGTCTAGAATTGACCGGTTCTTGATATCGCCGGAATGGGAAGTGAGATACCCCGAAGCTCTCCAAAAGAGACTCCTTTGTCTGTGTTCGGATCATTTTCCCATTGTTCTGGCATGTGGAAGGAACAAGGGGGGGAAGGAAATCTTTTAAGTTTGAGAACATGTGGTTGAAGGAGGAGGTTTGTGGAAAAGATTAGAGGCTGGTGGGATTCGTATAATTTTCAAGGCACTCCAAGCTTTATTTTTGCCAAAAAACTCAGGGCTCTTAAGGGGGACATCATTAATTGGAACAAAACGGTTTTTGGCAATGTTGGAGTGCTCATCAAGGAGAGGGTGGAGGAATTGAAGGCTCTAGAAATTACAGCAGAAGGGGGAGGCTTAAGTGAGGAAGAGAGGGAGAGGAAAAGGCAGCTTTGTAGGGACTTGGAGAGAGCTCTTTTACAAGAAGAAATAAGCTGGAAGCAGAAATCCAGAATCAAGTGGCTCAAAGAGGGTGACAAGTGTACAAAATTTTTTCACTTGATGGCTAATTCCAATAAGAGGTATAATACCATTGATTCGCTCCACATCGATGGTGTTTTGTCCTCCGATCTGGTGGCCATTAGAGAGCATGCAGCTAATTATTTTGAATCCATGTTTGCTGAAAGTATGTCTTGGAGGCCTAAGTTGGATGATTTGGAGTTTGAGTCTTCATCCGAAGTTGAAGCTACCTACCTCCCTTGAAGCCCTTTTTTTGGAAAAGGAAGTGAAAGATGTGATTTTTGGTATGGATGGGGATAAAGCCCCTGGTCCGGATGGTTTCTCTTTGGCTTTTTTCCAAGCATGTTGGGAGGTGCTAAAAAAAGACATCATGGCCATTTTCTCTGATTTCCATGCTCGCGGTAAGTTTGAGAAGAGCTTGAATTCCACCTTTATTTCTCTCATCCCTAAGGTGTCTGGGGCAGCGGAGCTCAAGGATTTTCGCCCCATTAGTCTTGTAAGCGGGATCTACTAGATTATCTCCAAGGTCTTGGCAAATAGATTGAGGGTGGTGTTGAGCAGGATTATTTCTACTCCTCATAATGCTTTTGTCAAGGGTAGACAAATTTTAGATTCGGTGCTTATTGCTAGTGAAAGCCTGGATTTCCGTCTTAAGTCAGGTGAACCGGGGTTGTTGTGCAAGTTAGACATGGAAAAGGCTTATGATCACGTCAGCTGGGATTTCTTGTTATATATGCTTAGGAGATGTGGGTTTGGGCAGAAATGGTGTTCTTGGATTGCTTTCTGTATCTTTACGGCTTCGTTCTCAGTCTTGATCAATGGTTCGCCGGCAGGTTTCTTCAACAGCTCGAGAGGGGTGAGGCAAGGTGACCCCCTCTCCCCGTTCCTCTTTGTGATTGTTATGGGAGCCTTTAGTAGAATGGTTAAGGCCTCGGTTGAGCATGGTATTTTCTCAGGCTTTGCTGTGGGCGGTAGGGGGAGTGAGCAGGTCCACATCTCGCATCTTTTATTCCCAGACGACATATTGATTTTCACTGGGGCTTCTCGGACGCAGGTGCAAACCATTAGCAATTTGCTTATTTGCTTTGAGTTGGTTTCTGGGCTCAAGGTCAATTTGGCTAAATCGATTCTTGTGCCGGTTGGTGAGGTGAGTGATATTGGTGTGTTGGCAGAGATTTTGGGTTGCGAAGTTGGTTCTTTGCCTATTACTTATTTGGGTATGCCGTTGGGGGCTCGGTTCAAGGACAAGGCGTGCTGGAACGGGGTGGTGGAAAAGTCTCTGAGAGCTCTTGCCAGCTGGAAGAGGTCATATCTCTCTAAGGGAGGTCGGATTGCTCTTATAAAAAGTACTTTATCCAACCTCCCTACTTATCTCCTGTCACTGTTGCCTATTCCTGCAGCGGTTGCGAAGTGCATTGAGTCGATCCATCGTGATTTTCTATGGGGAGGTATGGGTGAGGAATTCAAATTCCATCTTGTGAATTGGCGGAAAGTTTGCTCTCCTATTCGGGAAGGGGGTCTAGGCATTCGCAACTTGAGATGCTTCAATCGCGCTTTACTTGGTAAGTGGTTGTGGAGGTATGCTAGTGAACCTGGACCTTGGTGGAGAAAAGTGGTGGAGGCAAAGTATGGGTCGGAGAGAGGGGAGTCAAGGTCCAAAGTTGGAGTGGGTTCTCATGGAAGGGGCTTGTGGAAGTTTATAAGCAAGGAATGGTTTCACTTTTCCAATCATATTAGACTCATTCCAGGTGACGGCTCCAGAATCAGTTTTTGGGGGGAGGTGTGGTGTGGCAGTGTGCCTCTTTTGGAGGTTTATCCGGGGTTATATAATCTGGCCAGCAACAAGGAGGCCTCCATCGCGGATAATTTTTATTCGGTGAGTGGCTCTCGTCAGTGGAACATCAGTTTTATGAGACCTTTGAATGATTGGGAAGTGGAGGATTTGGCGTCTCTTTATAGCCTCTTGTACTCTTATAATTTGGGTGGTGGGGTTGACAAAATTTGGTGGGTTCCGAATAGGAAAGGAAAGTTTGAGGTGAAATCTTTCTATTATATTCTAAACTCTTCTGTCAGTTTGCCTTTTCCCTGGAAGAGCATTTGGCGTACTAAAGCCCCTCCGAGGGTGGCGTTCTTTGTGTGGTCGGCTGCTCTTGGCAAAATTCTTACATTGGACAATCTGAGGAAGAGAAATATTATGTTGGTCAATAGATGTGGGATGTGCAAGAAAGAAGATGAATCTATTGACCACTTGCTTCTTCATTGTGAGAGTGCCCAATTCTTATGGAACGCCTTTTTTAGTCGTTTTGGCCTGGCTTGGGTTATGCCTCGGGGGGTTGTGGATCTCTTGCATTGTTGGTGTTCGGGGGGACGTCCGCGCAGTGCTGTGGTTTGGAAAATGGTTCCGCTTTGTATCATGTGGTGCCTATGGTCCAAGAGGAATGAGAGATTTTTTGAGGACTCTGAAAGAAGTTTGGAAGATCTTTTACATTTCTTTTTTATTACTGTGTTCACGTGGGCGGCTGCGTGGTTGGCCCCTATTGTGATTTCCTTATCTGATTTTCTTTATCTCTTCTCTAGCCCCTCTTAGGCGTTATCTTGTATACTTCCTGTGTACTAGGGTTGCGCCCCTCTGTGCTTTTTTTTATAAATCATTACTTATCCAAAAAAAAACTAGCACAATGGTAGATGTTGCATACATGTTGATATTTAAATTGATACATCTATGTACCTTTTTCTGTGTATGTATTTACCTCTGAATGACGATATTCTCCAACAAGCATGGCATGCTTCACTTGGTCATAGCACACGATGTTAACCCTTTCATCCTAATGAGGAACATGGCTTATACATTGAATAACTAAAATAATTGTACTCTCGTTTTATTAGTTTATTCTTAAAGTGCATGAATCCATTTGCTTCCATCTGTTTAATAAGTATTAGTAATCCTTAATGATGACAACATGATCAAGAGGACTGCCTTTAAGTACATCATGGTTATGGACATAAATGAGTTTGTTAGTCCCTTTCTGTTGGCAAATACTCCTTCAGGTGGGGCCCGAGCCATCAATGAGATACCACTTTGGAAGAGCTAGAATTCTGACCCTGTGTCATTTAGCACATGTAAATTTTTTTTTTTTGATAAGTAATAAGTGTATTAATGAGATACCACTTTGGAAGAGTTGTTAGTCCCTTTCTGTTGGCAAATACTCCTTTAGGCGGGGCCCGAGCCATCAATGAGATACCACTTTGGGAAGAGCTAGAATTCTAACCCTGTGTCATTTGCCACATGTAAATGTATTTTTTTTTTTGATAAGTAATAAGTGTATTAATAAAAAACGCGCATAGGGGCGCAACCCATGTATACAAGTGGTATATAGGATAACCCCTAATGACTAGAAAAAGATTTACAGAGCTTTAAAAAATAAAAAAAAGTAGACTCATGTGAATTTGACCAAATCCCGCTCCAAGAGAACAAAGTATGTAATGCCGTCTTCCTCACCTCAATCATTCCGCTCTCCTTATCCTCAAAGCTGCGTGCATTCCGTTCTCGCCATAAACACCACATCACACATAATGGGGCAAGCCTCCACATATGCAAAGCATGCCTATTACCATTTGACACCTCCAACTTTCCAAGGTATCACTCACTTTACGCGGCATAGCCCAACTCACTCCAAAAAGTTGAAAGAAAACATTCCACACCTCAGTTGCAACCTCACAATGTAGAAGGAGATGATCAATGGACTCTCCCCAGCTTTTACACATATAACACCACTCCATTACCATAACATTCCGCTTTTGTAAATTGTCCAAAGTGAGGATCTTTCCTACCATTGCCGTCCACACAAAGAAAGCCACTCTTGTGGGAGCTTTTACCTTCCAAATAATCTTCCACGGAGCAAACACCGGTGTTAGTGTAGAGAGAGACTTATAATAGGATTTCACTTCAAATGTATTTCTTTTTGACGGAATCCAACAAATTTTATCCTCACCTCCACATCTGATTTTTTGTGAATACAACAAAGCAAAGAAATGTGTTACCTCCTCCAATTCCCAATCATGCACAGGCCAAAAGAACTGAACATTCCAATGAAGAATATCATTCGGTCTCTCCATGCACTCCTTCACCCACGCATCCTTATTACATGCAATATTGAACAGATCTGGATACACGAGTTTCAAAGGATGTTCCCCACACCACACATCATGCCAAAAGAGGACTTTTGTACCATCTCCAATATCAAATCTCACATGTTGTGCAAAACCTTCCCACCCCCTTCGAATACATTTCCACACACCCACCCCATACGTTCCCCCTACCCCCTTAGAACACTAGTCACCCATATGGCTATAATATTTAGTCTGCACTAATTTCCTCCATAATGCCTCCCATTCTGTCGCATACCTCCATAGCCATTTACCCATCAAAGCTTGATTAAATTTAACCAAGTTTCGCAGCCCTAACTCCCCAAACTTCATTGGCATACACACTTGTGACCATTTCACCAAATGATATTTAAACTCACCCCCAATTCCACCCCACAAAAAGTCTCTTTGTAATTTTTCAATACGATTTGCCACCCCCACTTTTTTTGATGACTGTGTTTGCTCATGCATGGCGACGACATGAAGGCAGGGATTTTTCTTGTTTGATATTCTTGGAGATCTCCAAGATGCTTAGAAGTGGATGCTTTGATTTTTTTATTTATATCTTAATCTAAAGAAATCTGCATGTTTTTTTTGATTAGTCAAAATATTATATCAAAAAGCGCAGAGGGGCACAACCCTTAGTACACTGGGAGTATACAAAAGGGACTAGGGAGAGAGGGAAAAGAAGGAAAGAAAATCTACAAAGCTAATAGCCCGCGGGGCAAGCTAGCCTGTAGTCCAAGAAAAGAGAGTAACAAGGAAAAAATGTAGGAGCTCCTCTCGAGTCCTCGGTGAGTCTTCAAAACATCTATTATTCCGCTCCCTCCAAATGCACCACAAAATACAATGTGGGATCATCTTCCAAACAACAGCGCTTCTTGTACGACCCGCCGTCCACCAACTCGCTAGAACCTCCTTGACGGATCGAGGCATAACCCAACAAAGCCCAAACCGAGCAAAGAAAGCATTCCATAAGTCCCTCGCTGCCTGCACAATGAAGAAGGAGATGATCAACCGACTCCCCTTCCATTTCACATAACCAGCATCGGTTTACCACCACCAAACCCCTCCTCCCAAGATTGTCTAGAGTAAGGATCTTGCTATGAACCGCCGTCCAAACAAAGAAAGCCACTCTAGGAGGAGCTTTGGACTTCCAAACACTCTTCCATGGAAAAGAGACCTGCCCACGAGGCAAAAGCGCTCGATAGAAGGTCTTAAACTCAAAAAGACCCTTGCGAGAAGGCACCCACCATAACTTGTCTTTCCCCTCACCTCGCAGCTTACAATCATATAAGCTTTTATAAAATGAGGCCAACTCCCCCACCTCCCAATCATGAATCAGCCAGGTGAACTGGATATTCCACTGAATGGAGTTGCTAGAACGCTCCATATTATCCGCAATTGACCTTTAGTCAAACAACGTAAATTTTATGTTGTTTGACTATTTGTTCTTGGTCAGGATTGAAATGGCATAAATAAGATGCCAACAACTAGCAGAAGCACCTGCTATGGGAAATGACATTAAGCTTTTACTAATTATGAAAGGTCTTTGGTTACACTTTTAACACAATGCTTGAACCAATTGGACGAAAGTGTTTAAACTCATCTTTTCTTCTGGTCACTCTTTGGATATGTTGAAATGAAAATGGTATAGGTCTGTGATTTCAATCATTTTTATGTAGATGTATATCTTGGGTGTAAACTTTTCTCTTATTGGATTGGACCTCAAGTGATTATTAGTCTTTTGATATTTTTGAGGCTATTGAGATTATCTTCCAATGTTTGGATTTTTGGAGGTCCTAGTTGATAATTTATTTGTAACTCTATTATGGAATTTGATTTTTCACAAGTACTGGTTTTGTTAGATTTTGCTTTTAGTTTGGGGCACTTTCAACTCATAATTATACCAGGGTTGAGTTTTAAAGGCAATTTACCTCTCTATCTTGTTTCGAAATTTGTCTACTTTTTGCTTATATTTTTGGATGTCTTCTGTTTACCATATACCCTTGTTTATGTGCTTAATATATTTCAAGTTCCACATCTCTTAAAGTAGCCACGTTTTTCAGGCATTCACCTTTGTGAAAACATCCTAAACTCATGCTTCTTGATCGTCTCAGTTATATGCCAACTCTCCTTCCTGCTTAATGCCTTTTTAATATTTCCCTTTTAGTTTCTTTTTTCGTGGAAAAAGAAAAGGTTATCACTACTTTCTACTGTTGATCACATGCCAGCATAGCATTTCCACTAAATATCTTTTGCTCTCCATACATTATAGTAGCTTTTTCACTTAATTTGATGTTGTTTTCATCCCTGTGTTGACCATTAACTCTTTCTTCGGTTGCTTTTCATCAGCTTTGATTGATTTAACCAGCCATCATGACATTATTTCATGTAGGTAATTGTGCAAGAACAACAAAGGCACCCTGTATGGGGATCATATGCACAGCGGTTGTTGGACACCGGGACAGGACTTTGGAGAAACCCTAGTAATGGTGGACATGATGACAAGGCCCATCCACCCATTCATCCAACAAAGCTTTTTTCTGGTGAAACTCGATTTAGTCAAGACCACCATGTAAGCATTGTCACCATCTTAGTTGGTATTTGACTTGTTACTGCATGTTCTTGAACCACATTTTCCTTGTCTGAGTTAAGATGCTTGGTTTATTGTTTCTTTTGAATTTTAAATAACATTAACTTTGTGACAGAGATTGTATGAGCTGGTTGTTCGCCATTTCCTGGCATGTGTCTCCCAGCCAGCAGTAGGGGCGGAAACTAATGTTGAAATTGATATTGCTGGTGAATTGTTTTCTGCATCAGGGAGAGTGATACTAGCTGTAAGTTTTTTGACAGTTTTTTTTTTTTAAAAAAATCTTTGCCATCTAGAGTTGCATTATGACTTATTATTGGGCTTTTGAATAGCAAATATGTTATACTTTGATGACTCATAGTTGGGTATGCTTGAGCAAAAATTTGAGGAAACTGGAACAATTATGATATTTTAACTGTCTCCAATGAGTCAAGAAATATATGTCAGTTGAAGTCAGTAAATTGTAATGTTTCATATGCTGTCAGGTTTTTGCTCCATTTTTTGACTAGCTTTGGAGTTCAATATTTCAATTAGGATATAAATAAGGACTTCTCTACTTCTCACAGAAGCTAAAATCAATGAATTGTCATAATCTGTTGAGTGGGTAAAACTTTTACAAATTGTTCAAATGTCACCATTTATTAAGCTTTGAAATTTTTATGGATAATTATTAATTCACGAATAGTAGCAATTGTTCTTACTAGCTTAATTTCTATTAATAGCATACAACAGACTGGATATGCAAATTTTTTTTTTTTTGAAAAGTCAAATAGAATATATAAGAGCGCAGAGGGGCGCAACCCTTGGTACACTGGGAGTATACAAAGGGGGACTAGGGGGGAGGGGAGAAAAGAGAAAGAAAATCAGAAAAGCTAATCACTTGTGGGGCCAACCACCCCTCAGTCCAAGTGAAAAGCGTAAAGAAAAACAAATGGAGGAGATCCTCATGGGATCTCGATTTGTCCTCAAAGCACCTATCGTTACGCTCCCTCCATATGCACCACATAATGCAATGAGGGACCATTTTCCAAACAACCGCACTCCTTGCACGGCCACCCGTCCACCAGCTTGCAAATAAGTCTTTGACAGTGCTAGGCATTACCCAGCAAAGGCCAAACCTGGAAAAAAAGGCGTTCCACAAGACCCTTGCCACCCCACAATGAAGAAGGAGATGATCAACCGACTCCCCATCCGATTCACAAAGCCAACATCTGTTCACCACCACCATCCCCCTCCTCCTAAGGTTATCCAAAGTAAGAATCTTGCTTCGGACAGCTGTCCACACAAAAAACACCACTCTAGGAGGAGCCTTTGATCTCCAAATGCTCTTCCAAGGAAAGGAGCTGGTCCCGTGGGCCGAGAGGGCTCGGTAGAAAGACTTAACCTCAAAGACCCCCCTCCGTGAAGGCACCCACCAAAGCTTATCTTTCTCATCCTCCCTCAGCTTACAAGAATACAAACACCGGTAAAAAGCAGCCAAAACCTCCACCTCCCAATCATGAATCAGCCTTGTAAACTGTATGTTCCATTGAATAACACCATTGGATCGCTCCACATTGTCCGCTATAGATGCTTCCTTGAAGCTAGCAATGTTGAACAACCCAGGGAAAACATCTTTGAGAGGTCTATCCCCACACCAAACCTCTTCCCAAAATCGAATCTTAGTGCCATCCCCCGGAGCAAATCTAGTGTAACTCTTGAAGGATTGCCATCCCATACTAATATATTTCCAAAGCCCCACTCCATGCGAACCGGAAACATCTTCGGAACGCCAACCTCCCCAAACCGACCCATACTTGGCAATTAAAACCCTTCTCCACCATGCCCCCTCTTCATGAGCAAAACGCCAAAGCCACTTGCCTAAGAGAGCTTGATTAAATCTCCTCACATTTCGAATCCCTAACCCACCTTTATTAATGGGGGAGCATACTTGCTCCCACTCAACCAAGTGGAATTTGAACTCATCATTCTTTCCCCCCCAAAGGAAGTCCCGTTGAATTTTCTCAATACGCTTCGCCACATATGCCGGAATGGGAAATAGAGACAACATATAGGTAGGCAAATTTGAGAGAGTGGTCTTGATCAAGGTGACCCTAGCCCCCTTAGAAAGATACATCCGTTTCCAAGGAGCCAACCGCCGCGCAAACACATCCTCCAAATCCGCCCACATCGCTTTGAGCTTAAAAGAAGCCCCCAACGGTAAACCCAAATACTTCAACGGCAAATCCCCTGTACCACAACCCAAAACACCGGCTAACTGATCCACCTCTCCCCGCGAGCCAACAGGAACCAAAGCGGACTTAGACAAATTAACCTTGAGGCCTGTAACCGCTTCAAAACAAACAAGAAGGGCCCCTACGTACCTGATTTCATTTGCATTTGCCCCACAAAAGACCAAGGTGTCATCCGCAAATAAAAGATGAGAGACATTGACCCTATTCTGCTCGCTAGAACCCACAGTAAAACCTGATATCAGCCCCCTAGAAGTAAAGGCACCAATCATCCTGCTAAACGCCTCCATCACCAAAACAAAGAGAAAAGGGGAAAGCGGATCTCCTTGACGAACCCCCCGTGAACTCCCAAAGAAGCCGGAAGGCACTCCATTAATCAAGACAGAAAAACGGACAGTCGAAATGCAATGCTTGATCCATGAACACCATCTCTCCCCAAACCCGCACCTCCTCAATAGATAAAGAAGAAAATTCCAATCAACATGGTCATAAGCTTTTTCCATATCCAACTTACATATCACACCCGGTTCTCCAGACCTAAGCCTGCTATCCAAACATTCATTCGCAACCAAGACCGAGTCTAATATCTGTCTCCCTTTAACAAACGCATTTTGCGGCTCAGAAATGATTTTATCCATCACTCTCCTCATTCTATTTGCCAAGACTTTAGCAATGATCTTGTAAATACCTCCCACCAGGCTAATAGGACGAAAGTCTTTAATCTCCTTGGCCCCATGCACCTTCGGGATCAGCGAAATGAAGGTGGAATTAATGCTTTTCACAAATTTTCCCCTAGCATGAAACTCAGCAAAAACCGCCATAAAATCCCCCTTGACCACATCCCAACAATCCTGAAAAAACGCCAAAGTAAACCCATCCGGGCCAGAGGCCTTGTCCCTGTCCATACCTTTAATCACCTCCCACACCTCCCTCTCCGCAAAAGGAACTTCCAAACTAGAGGCCTCTTCCACATTCAATCTATCAAACTCCAAATTATCTAACCGCGGCCTCCAACTCAAAGACTCCGAGAAGAGAGATTCATAGAAGCCAACAATGTGATCACTAATGATGTTGGGGTCCGAGGTGGGCGAGCCATTCACGACCAATGACTCTATGCAATTATTCCTTCGATTGGCATTGGCCACCTGGTGGAAAAACTTGGTACATTTGTCCCCCTCCTTCAACCACCTCACCCTAGATTTTTGCCTCCAACTAATCTCCTCTTGAAGAAGGGAAGCTTCTAGATCTCTAGCTAGAACCCTTCTCCTCTCCTTCTCCTCTTCAATAAGCCCTCTATCTTCCTCAAACCTGTCCAGCAGCTTAATTTCCTCAGCCCAAGCCTTGATTCTAGCCTCCACGCTACCAAACTCCTCAATACTCCACCTCTTGAGCTCCCCTTTTAAAGCTTTAAGCTTCTTGGCGAAGACAAAGCTAGGAGAACCCACAAAGGAAAAAGAACCCCACCATCTTCTAATATTTTCCACAAAACCCGCCTCTTTTAACCACATATTTTCAAACTTAAAAGGGCGCTTTCCATTCTGACGATCCCTCCCAACCAAAAGAATAGGAGCATGGTCCGAACACACTCGAGTAAGCTTCTTCTGCAACATATCCGGATAGCAAAGATCCCACTCCGGGGAAACCAAAAACCGATCTAGCCTTGACCAAGAAGTATTGTTTGACCACGTCGAAACCCCTCCCGACAACGGAAGATCCATAAGGCCTTGTTCCTCAATGAAATCAGTGAAGGCAGCCACCGCCCGCCTCCTCCTAGCACCTCCTGACCTCTCATTATGAAATAGAGTCACATTGAAATCCCCCCCAATGCACCAAGGCATCTCCCATAAACTCATCAAACCTGCCAATTCCTCCCACAATCTCCTTCTCATATTGTCCCTGTTAGGACCGTAGACCCCTGCAAAGGCCCAAACCATACCATCTTCCACATTCCTAAAACAACAAGCAGCCACAAAAGAGCCTAGGCAAACGTCTAACTTGGAAACCACCCTACGGTCCCACATCAGCAGAATGCCCCCCGAAGCCCCTTCAGCAGCTACGTAACACCACTCCGCATAGGGACATCTCCACAAACTGTGCACCAGACTTGAAGTGAACCGAGCAACCTTGGTCTCCTGAAGACATACAATATCAACCTTCCACATATTCAACAGCTTTCTTACCCTCAGCCTCTTGCCCCCCTCATTCAGCCCTCTCACGTTCCATGATAAGATTTTATGCATCATAAATATTAGAACCCCTCACCTGCTGCCTGCTTCCTTCATTAGCCCCTGGTGATAATTCCATTGAGTTCCCATATTTCTGGGCAATTATCTGACCCAGTGCCCCTTCTAATTTCCTCTCCTGCCCATCCCAAGACAATCCCGCTGTCCCACTGGCTCCAAGAGTGAACTTCAGCTCCTCCACAGCCTGTGGGTCCAATCTTGTAACTATCGGTTCCTGATCAACCCGCCTAGTATCAGATAGACCCTCAACACCCAGAGAAACTCCATCGACTAGTTTCTCTCCCGTCACATTCACATAGGCGCCAAGAATACCCGACTGTTCAGACACATCCATTGCCGGCCTTTCTCTTACATTCTCACCCCTATCAGCCATCAACCTGATCGGGATCTCACCCAGTACACCAGCAGAAATTAGCCTCCCGAACCCAGACTGATGTGCCTCCCACGCGAGAAGCGGAGTAAACTCCGGCACTGTCGCGTCCCAGTTCTGCCCCGAAGAGGTGCCTTCGTTGTAGCACACTTTGAAAGTTCCAGACCCCTCCCCTACGCTCGTGACCCGCTGTATTTTGGGCTTGGCGTCCCTTCTGTGATAAACCTGTAATGTTTTGGGCTCATTACATGGGCCCAGCGTCCCCTCCACTGTACGAGCCAGCCCCTTCGACGATCCGCAGATCTCCTTCCCCCGCGTCCCCGCTGCTTCCTCAGTTTCTTTAACCATACTGATGATATCGTCCTCCTCCGGCGAGCCCAGGCCCTTCTCCGACCTAACTGACTCACCGGAAATTCCCCCTATCGCCTCTCGCTCCGACGCCATTCTGAAAATGCCCACATCACCGGAGCCTTCTTCAAACATTGCTTGGTCACCGGACAACTGCTTCGACGCCGGACCCACCTCTGGATTTCGCCGGAGGCCATCCAATCGACTGATCATTGCCGTCTCTCGCTCGGTCGATATCCCGCACGCCCTGGGTCTTTCCATTTCCGATGTAGCCTCGACTCCCTTCGGCCCTGACCCCGAGCCCACCTCTTTTTTCTGTTGAACCCACAACTTCTTACGAGCCCAGTAATTCCTTTTGGGCTTAAGCTTCCTCTTGTGCTTGTGGATCCGGCCCACCATCCAACTCCCCTGCCCCGACCCAGAACCCGTTAACGTGTTAATAGCCACATCGAGCCTCTCAATCCCTGCATCCACCACACCCCTAATCTGCCCCAGCCATTCCCTAATACTGCAAAGCTCATGCTTAGCATTAAATGCGGACAACTCTTTGCTGACAGCCCCCTCACGTCCCTTCGGCAACTCTGGAATCCATGAACACGCAACCCCCGCCGGAGCTACCGTCTGAGACGTGAACACCGGCACCCTCTCACCTCCTGTGTCTCGCCCAGCCTTTTCCATGTGATCGCATGAAGAATTATAGAGAGAATTTGTCGGCACCTTCTCCCGAAAACCACCGTCGACCGCCTGAGCAAATGTCTCCGGTAGCTTTCCTTTCCTTTTGGCTTTTTCCAGTTCCGCCGCCTCCTCTTTTAGCCAACTAGACACTTTGGCGATTGGCTCCTTATATGCATGGCAGCACTCCTCCGGTTGTGACGATAGCCCCATCACTTCCACATAGCTCCTCCTACCAGTCGCCACCTTCGCCTCCTTGCCTTCCCTGTATTCTCGCCCTTCAATGAGTTTTCGTTCCTCTCGAAGTGACGATTTCGCCCTGTCTATTTCCATTATGAACCGAGCCCAGCCCTGGCCAAACCGACCCTCTGGTATGAGTATAGTGCCGCACCTTCTCCTTCCATCAAATTCCTCAATCGTCACAAACCGGCCATGTCTATTCGAACATTTCTGCGCTATGACCCTTGGGTACCCTGCTCGTGACTGATCCCAAAAGACCTCAGACGTTTCCACGTCCACCACCTCCTCCAACGCACCCACCAGCCATGCTAACTCATCTCTCATAATGAATATGGAACTCTTCTTCTTTTTGCTGGTTTCATAAATTCTCACCCCTGTACCCCCACCCTTAATCTTCACTTCGAATTCCTTTGATTCCACAGACCATCTCTTAGAACCTTCCATCTTGTCGATCACCTTGAGGTGATTAACTTCATCAAAAGCCTCAATTTTCAACAGAGTGGACCAAATAATGGAAATTGAAACAGCTTGAGAACTTTCAAACTGGATATGCAAATTTTGCTGATCAAATGTGTTAGTATTGAGCAATGATATACTTATATGGTAAAAGATTTGCTTATGCTTTAGTTCATTCTTAATGCAATTGGTCCTGCTTTTCAAGAAAGGAAAAGAGTTATGATATTTAGCTTGTATCCTCATTAGATCTTATTGGGTATGACAGATATAAAACTTAGATGGTATATAAGGACATTTCTGTTTCATAATTGCACTCAAGGTAAGTGTTATCTTGGCCCCTAAGTGCAACAAGAGCCATCTTGATGTATAACTGCAGAAAGAGAAGCCTCAGTAGCTTCATATTGGGCATGATGGACTGTTGATTGAAATCTTATTTCTGTGAGAGCAATGCAAGATTGGGATTTAGAATCAGTGAATTCTTTTCTGATTTGATATATCCATGAGAGTTCAGGAAGTAGAAGATTAGATAATCTGTTGGCAGTTGAAACATAGTAGTCTCTTGATGGTTGGTCTTTTAATGCTTTGGGAGGGCCTAAAAGTGCTGTATCCTTTTGTAAGTTATTGGGAAAAATTCTTGTGGTAGATAACCCGATCAAGAGGAAGCAGATTATTTGTGGATTGGCACTATATTTGTAAGCATAATGATGAGATACTAGATCATTGATTTCTTTTGTTATAATTTAGGCATTAACGAAAGGGAGGCCATTCATGTTGGAAACCAAAACTATATGAAACATGAGGTTTAGTAAAAAGGAGTTCTCTCTCTCTCTCTCTCTCTCTCATGGGTAGCGCGTGAGGGATTGGGCGGCACGTGAGGTAAGCGGGGTCTCTTCATTGTTTTCTTCACTCTACGATGGGTTACGTGGGTTATTTTTTTATGTGGAATCAAATTCATACGAGTTACGTTCAGGAGATGGGAATTAGTATGTCAAGTTCATTGAATGGGGAAAGGTGAATTTAAGTACGGTTGTTTTGGGAGTCACGAGATTGATATGGTTATTCAAGATGATGAATGAGTTGGTGCCATAAGTGATGGGGATAGGTGCATGCAGAGATCATCGAATGGGTGATTCAATCATGTTTTTGCAGAAAAGGATGAATAAGTATGGGAAATACATGGAGATAACTGATTTTGGATGTGGAGGGAGACGTGGTTTCATTGTAATACCGGAGGGGCATAAAGGTCAGGGTTGGAGGCATTGTATCTCACAAATGGGGTGGCTCTTGAAACATCTGAATCATGTGAGGGATGCAAATGTGGAAAAGATTGTTATGTCAGCTCCAACACAAGCGATGGTTCCTGGGTGGACGTTTGCCGATGTGGTGGAGGGGACGCAACCACTAGGCCAAATGAGTGGGGTGCATAAAGTGAAGCCATCGGCGGAGGTACAGTCTAGAAGATCACTTGATACCATGGCCAGCGAGGGAAACAAAGTAGCCGGTGAGGGGGCTTCAAAACTTACTATGGAAGGTGCGCAGTTCATGAAGATCATACTCGGGGATCATGCCATGCAACAAATGAAGATTCTGAAGCCTCATTCTAAGGAAGATTTTACGCGTGGTTTGAAGGAGATTTTGATTTCCTTTCAAAAGGATATTCCAACTGTTTGTATAAGCTGGAGATGGGTTGGGAGAATGAGGAAGGGCCAGGCCATTTTCAGCCCAATCAAATGACGGACCTAGTTGGTCGTGTGGACCTTAAAAGTGTGAAGGGTGGGACTACAAGTCAAGTGGGCCCAGGAAGTGCTCAGCTCAGTCATGTGCTGGAACCAGTAGATAAGCCCACTAGACAACACATTATTAACAGGTATCACAAAATTTATGTGCGTAGACACCCACCCAAAAGATAGATACGCTGGTGGCCAATATTGATGGGTCGGAAGGACCAAGCAGAGATCGAGGAGGTGTCGGAGACTTGCCGGAGTAGTCCACTGGAGAAGACAGAAGGTGTAAAGGCCACAGACATTACCGACAGGAGCGGGGGACACTCGAGGAAACCTGTTTTTGGGTTTAGCATGTCAGCGGAGGCGGCGACAAGAGGTGTGGCAGCGGAGGATTCAGGTGGGCAGGCAGGTACTGAAGCAAAAAGGGCCGAAGAAGAGATTACAGGCCATATCGTAGCTGTTGAGGGAGTGGGTTAGCTCGGGGGGCAGGAAGCGTATGTGCTAGACATTGCTGGCGACACTACTGGAGATGCAACAAGGATTGAAAAGGAAGCAAAAAGGGCCAATGATGAGAGTCTAGACCATATCAGAGTTGTTGAAGGAATGGGTTAGCTCGTGGGGTAGGAATCGCAAGGTATGGACAATGCAGGCGATAGTGATGGAGATGCAGTAGGGACCAAGAAGGAAACAGGAGGCACAGGAAGCACTGATAAGGCGGTTCTGATTGTGGAGAAACCTACGAAGCAAAACGAAGTTGGGAGAGTGGAAGAATTGTGAGAGGAGAGGGAGGCAGAGAAGTGTCTAGGTGATGGCAATGGGGAATATGCACTGGTAGAGAGAAATGAGAAAGACAAAGATGGTAGACATTCAACCACTGGCCATAGTGGGGGCAGGAGGAACACATTCAGTTTCTCCGGATTGGTGTTAGAGAGGGTGTTAGAATTTTGTCAGGAATTGGGATTAATATGTGATGGGCATGAGGAGGATCTGTTGATGCTATTTTCTGCAATTGAGGCCAATAGACATAACAAGAGAGGGGGTAGTGATCAGCAGAGGAGTGACAAATCGGGGAATAAGGGTAATCGTGAATTAAAGCGATTGGAATGTATGTTGAATTATGATGTGAAGGGAGCTTCTTTTTTTTTGATAAGTAATAGGGAGTTTTGTTGAAAAAGGAAAAAGAGAAAAAGAACTGTGCAAGAAGAAAACCCAAAGCAAACCCACAAAAAGAACCCCACCAACCCACCCAAGAACCCTAAAAAGCACTCAAAAAACCCCCCACAAACCCAATCAGAACACTATATCAGAGTGACCTTGCCCCTCCTTGTCTGGGATGGCCCGTGAGCAATACCATAATTAATAGAGCTTTCTAAATTTCTCAGCTCTCTCTTGCCCTTAATCCTAGGTTGCTCAACCAATTTTCCACCTAAAAATTTCTCAATCTGCTCAAAGTAAAACGCCAAAACAGATTCCCCCTCCTCAGCGGGCAGCACCCCATCATGCACCCCTTTATTCACCCTAAGAAACATCTCTTCGATATGTTTCAAAACCACCTTAGTTGTATGATTGACTTTTAATTCTTCCCTCAGGCGCTCAATCAACCCTAATTGGGTATCGGTCAACTCAACAGAAGTGGTGTCAAAAGTGCAAAAATCCAAAGGAGAGAGCCCTACAGCACACTTCTCAGGATCCGGATCCGGATCCAAATCCACATGCCCATCCTCAGACTCCATTGGACCCACGCTCACCATCGTAGGGGCAGCAAGCGCCTCGAAGGTGCCACTGGAGTACAAAGCAAGAGACGAGGCAGGAGAAGGAGCAATTTTCGACCCTAAGAAACCCCGCCGGAGCATGCCCTTCACCGGGAAAGAGTGACGAACAGAACCACCGCAACCGCCGGAGAGACAGAACCCACCACAACCACCACCGGGCCCTTATCAGGATTCTGCTCCGCCGCCGGCGAGACAGAACCCACCGCAACCACCACCGGAACCAAATCCGTGGCCCCTAATAGACCTTCATCCAGCGGCTTCACAGGTGCGACACCGGTACCCTTCATAGGCGAAAATTGGTCCGGCAGGGGAGGAGAAATGAACCCAGAAACATACCCAGAAGGAGGAAAACTAGACCCAGCAATAGAAATTGGACCGGAACCCAGATTGGAACCGGAAAAAGGATTTGAATCGGGAAAATCCGACCCAAGACTCTGATCCAACCCGGAAACCTGAACCGACCCGGAATCCAGCTCCGACCCTTTCAGCTGGCCCAACTTGACAAGCTTTCTTCAGCTTGAGCTTGGGCTTCACCCGGAATCCTTTGGGCTTCACAGCAGCCCAAACCCACTTCACAAAGATTCTCCAGAAGCTAAAAAACCCTAACTTCTTCATCTTCCTCACCTTGCCGCCGTAAAGGGGAGAGCCAGGCGTCTTCTTCGACTTCTTTGGCCTAGGAGACTGCCTCTCCATCTCGAAGCAATTCTCTGCATTCTCTTGGCTTCGACGTCTCTACTTGTCTTCATCTGAAGACTTTCCTCAAGTTCAAAAGGGTGGTGTTGATGAAGCTGTTGCTCTTTCTCTGTTTTTGTTGAGAGTTTGGTCTCCCATGTTTTGGCGGGGTTGTCTTGTGATCCTTCTTCCCTTCCATCGAAGGTGGTTTGTGCATCTAAGCTGAAAGGAAAAAGGGAACTTAAGAACTCGAAGAGTTCAATTAACTATAAGTGTTCAAGCCGTGGTAAAGGCAAGAGGGTGTAGGGTTCCTTATGGGTTTTTGGGGCCGTGTTTGTTCTGGGATGCTTTGTGGGTTTTGGGTTTTTTTTTTTTTTTTTCTTGCTTTTGTTTTTCCTGGGTGTCCTTGTGTATACTTGTGGTGTACTTAGTGGCACTTCACGCATTTTTTATTAGACGCTTGATTACCTATAAAAAAAAACAATTTTCTTTCGGCCAAACTTTTCTTCTTTCTCAACTATTTAATTATGTCATCATTTTACTTGATGATGATTATGTATTTGACATGATTGCTTCTTGTTTGAACAGAAAAACTACTTAGATGTTTATCGCTTCGAGTCTTGGGGAAGTTCAATGATCCCAGCATATGTCTTTGGACAACAGGTTTGCTATTGATCATCACATCTNAATGGGTCAGCTCGTGGGGTAGGAATCGCAAGGTATGGACAATGCCGGCGATAGTGATGGAGATGTAGTAGGGACCAAGAAGGAAACAGGAGGCACAAGAAGCACTGATGAGGCGGTTCTGATTGTGGAGAAACCTACGAAGCAAAATGAAGTTGGGAGAGTGGAAGAATTGTGAGAGGAGAGGGAGGCAGAGAAGTGTCTAGGTGATGGCAATGGGGAATATGCACTCGTAGAGAGAAATGATAAGGAAGTTGAGATGAGAAAGACAAAGATGGTAGACATTCAACCACTGGCCATTATGGGGGCAGGAGGAACACATTCAGTTTCTCCGGATTGGTGTTAGAGAGGGTGTTAGAATTTTGTCAGGAATTGGGATTAATATGTGATGGGCATGAGGAGGATCTGTTGACGCTATTTTCTGCAATTGAGGCCAATAGACATAACAAGAGGGGGTAGTGATCAGCAGAGGAGTGACAAATCGGGGAATAAGGGTAATCGTGAATTAAAGCGATTGGAATGTATGTTGAATTATGATGTGAAGGGGGATTCTTTTTTTTTGATAAGTAATAAGGAGTTTTGTTGAAAAAGGAAAAAGAGAAAAAGAACTGTACAAGAAGAAAACCCAAAGCAAACCCACAAAAAGAACCCCACAAACCCACCGAAGAACCCTAAAAAGCACCCAAGAACCCTAAAAAGCACCCGAAAAACCCCCCACAAACCCAATCAAAACACTACATCACAGTGACCTTGCCCCTCCTTGTCTGGGATGGCCCGTGAGCAATACCATAATTAATAGAGCTTTCTAAATTTCTCAGCTCTCTCTTGCCCTTAATCCTAGGTTGCTCACCAATTTTCCACCTAAAAATTTCTCAATCTGCTCAAAGTAAAACGCCAAAACAGATTCCCCCTCCTCAGCGGGCAGCACCCCATCATGCACACCTTTATTCACCCTAAGAAAAATCTCTTCGATATGTTTCAAAACCACCTTAGTTGTATGATTGACTTTTCATTCTTCCCTTAGGCGCTCAATCAACCCTAATTGGGTATCGGTCAACTCAACAAAAGTGGTGTCAATAGTGGTGTCAAAAGTGCAAAAATCCAAAGGAGAGAGCCCTACAGCACACTTCTCAGGATCCGGATCCGGATCCAAATCCACATGCCCATCCTCAGACTCCATTGGACCCATGCTCACCATCGCAGGGGAAGCAAGCGCCTTGAAGGTGCCACTGGAGTCCAAAGCAAGAGACGAGGTAGGAGAAGGAGCAATTTTCGACCCTAAGAAACCCCGCCGGAGCATGCCCTTCACCGGGAAAGAGTGACGAACAGAACCACCGCAACTGCCGGAGAGACAGCCCATCGCAACCACCACCGGGCCCTTTTCAGGATTCTGCTCCACCGCCGGCGAGACAGAACCCACCGCAACCACCACCGGAACCAAATCCGTGGCCCCTAATAGACTTTCATCCAGAGGCTTCATAGGCGCGACACCGGTACCCTTCATAGGCGAAAATTGGTCCGGCAGGGGAGGAGAAATGAACCCAGAAACATACCCAGAAGGAGGAAAACTAGACCCAGCAATAGAAACAGGACCGGAACCCAGATTGGAACCGGAAAAAGGATTTGAATCGGGAAAATCCGACCCAAGACTCTGATCCAACCCGGAAACCTGAACCGACCCGGAATCCAGCTCCGACCCTTTCAGTTGGCCCAACCTGACAAGCTTTCTTTAGCTTGAGCTTGGGCTTCACCCGGAATCCTTTGGGCTTCATAGCAGCCCAAACCCACTTCATAAAGATTCTCCAGAAGCTAAAAAACCCTAACTTCTTCATCTTCCTCACCTTGCCGCCGTAAAGGGGAGAGCTAGGCGTCTTCTTCGACTTCTTCGGCCTAGGAGATTGCCTCTCCAACTCGAAGCAATTCACTGCATTCTCTTGGCTTCGACGTCTCTACTTGTCTTCATCTGAAGACTTTCCTCAAGTTCAAAAGGGTGGTGTTGATGAAGCTGTTGCTCTTTCTCTGTTTTTGTTGAGATTTTGGTCTCCCATGTTTTGGCGGGGTTGTCTTGTGATCCTTCTTCCCTACCATCGAAGGTGGTTTGTGCATCTAAGCTGAAAGGAAAAAGGGAACTTAAGAACTCGAAGAGTTCAATTAACTATAAGTGTTCAAGCTGTGGTAAAGGCAAGAGGGTGTAGGGTTCCTTACGGGTTTTTGGGGCCGTGTTTGTTCTGGGATGCTTTGTGGGTTTTGGGTTTTTTTTTTTTTTTTTCTTGCTTTTGTTTTTCCTGGGTGTCCTTGTGTATACTTGTGGTGTACTTAGTGGCACTTCACGCATTTTTTATTAGACGCTTGATTACCTATAAAAAAAAACAATTTTCTTTCGGCCAAACTTTTCTTCTTTCTCAACTATTTAATTATGTCATCATTTTACTTGATGATGATTATGTATTTGACATGATTGCTTCTTGTTTGAACAGAAAAACTACTTAGATGTTTATCGCTTCGAGTCTTGGGGAAGTTCAATGATCCCAGCATATGTCTTTGGACAACAGGTTTGCTATTGATCATCACATCTTGAATTGAACTTAAGTTTTCTAGTTGGAATTGATTATTGTTGTGTTATTTTACTTTATATTTGAACTGCCATATCACTGTTTTCACATGCCACTGCTTACATCTTATCAATCATATGGATTATTCTGCTAGCATGTAACTCTTTAGACTCCTTTCTGCCCATAGATATGTCATCAATGCGATATGCTTGAACTTGAAAATGTTCTTGGCTCACATATTCTATTAAATACTTTTATGGATTCCAAAGGGGTTGGTCCAAGTGGTAAGGCCTTGGTCTTGAGGGTTTGCTCCCTTCAAGGTCCAAGGTTCAACACCTCATGGGTGCAAACAATCCTTTGGGGCCACACCCCCTGGTGAAAAGCCAGCGACTTAACCAGTTCCGTGTAGGAAAACTTTCGAGGGTGGGGTGCACGGGACCGGGGTTTACTCTGCAGGGGTGGGTCCGAAGGGCTCTGCCTTGGAGAGGTTCCTCGACATCAAAAAAAAAAAAAAAAAAAGGTGCTTGACAAGGTTTTAGCTTGTTAGAAAAGTGTATTAGGTTTACTTTTTCTCGCCGAAGGTGGGTTTTGTCTCTGGCAAGCAAGGTTTTTTTGGGACGAATAGCATCGTCTTCTTCTGTTTTGGGCACTCCGAAGGTGGGTTCTGTCTCTGGCAGGCAAGGTTTTTTTGGGACAAATACTGCTCCTTCTCTAGCATCATCTTCTTCTGTTTTGGGCTATGGTTTGGGTAAGTTCTCTTTTCCTCCTTTGCTTAGTGAGGAAAGATTGGGTCAAGATTCTGGTCCAGTTTCGACTTTCGGCTCTTCTGTATCGGGTCTCGGAGGTAAGAGCAAGCTCCTGGCTTCAGCTTCTGGCTCGTCTATTTTGGGTAAGTTCTCTTTTCCTCCTCTACCTTGAGAGGAAAGACTGGTTCATGACTTTGGTGTTGTTCCGTTGAGTACTCCTTCCCCTTCTACTTTGGTGTTTCCTGTTAAGGGGGAGGATCCCAGCTTTAATGGGCTGTCTCAATCCAAGAATTGGCCAGTAGGCTTTGGTCCGTCTGGGGAAATTATCGTTAGGGAGGAGGGAGGCGAGCTTTGGGATGGAATGGATGGTGATTCCACCATTCCTCTTAATGTTTACCCTCCTACGGGAAGCAGTTTGGATGAGGCGTTGGTGGAGTGGGACGATGGGACGGATGACTCCTTTCTTGATCCTCTAGATTGGCCTTATAGTGACGAAGAGGATCTGTTTTTGGCGCTATTGAAGGCTGTTGAAGATGACTTTAAGGTTGCTCGGGCGAAGTACAATGGAAATAGGGAGTTGCTCAATTTGAAGAGCTGCATTAATTATGGTGATGCTTCCAATTGGCGAAGAAAAGGCACGGCTCATGAGCAGTAGTGCTGGTTTTGGCAGTTGCTGTGTTGGGTGGTGGGATTTTATGGGTCAACTTGGGAGGTGCTGTGTTCTTGTGGGTTTTGAGTTCCTTGGGTTCTTTCTCGTCTTTTTGTTTTCTTTGCCCTCTTTTCTTCCCTTTGATGTTCTCTTGTATACTTCCTTTGTATTAGGGTTGCGCCCTTCTGTGCTTTTGATATAAGCAACATTACTTATAAAAAAAAAAAACAGTGTATTAGGGTTTGTTGCTCTGGGGGGGTATCGAAGTTGTGTTTGTAAGTTAAAAAAGGCCTTGTATGGCCTCAAGTAATCTCCACGAGCATGGTTTGGGATGTTCTCTAAGGCAGTAATGGAGTTTGGTCTTCAGTGCATTCAGACAGATCATTCAGTATTTCACTTGCATATGAGTGTATGCTACATTCTTCTTGTGGTATATGTAGATGACATTGTGATTACAGGTGATGATTCAGGAGACATTTTTTTTTGATAAGTCAATGTATTATATCAAAAGCGCAGAGGGGCGCAACCCTTAGTACACTGGGAGTATACAAAAGGGACTAGGGAGAGAGAGAAAGAAAAGAGAGAAAATCTACAAAGCTAATGCCCCGCGGGGCAAGCCATCCTGTAGTCCAAGAAAAGAGTGTGATAAGAAAAAAATGAAGGAGCTCCTCTCGAGTCCTCGACAAGACCCGCCGTCCACCAACTCACTAATAACTCCTTGACGGAACGAGGCATAACCCAACAAAATCCAAACCGGGCAAAAAAAGCATTCCACAATTCCCTCGCTACCGCGCAATGAAGAAGAAGATGATCAACCGACTCCCCATCCGTTTCACATAACCAACATCTATTCACCACCACCAAACCCCTCCTCCCAAGATTGTCTAGAGTAAGGATCTTACCATGAGCCGCTGTCCAAACAAAGAAAGCCACTCTAGGAGGAGCTTTGGACTTCCAAACACTCTTCTATGGAAAAGAAACCGCCCCGCGAGGAGAGAGTGCTCTATAAAGGACTTAACCTCAAAAACACCCTTACGAGAAGGTATCCACCATAACTTGTCTCTCCCCTCTCCTCTCAACTTACAATCATATAAGCGTTTATAGAAAGCAGCCAACTCCCCCACCTCCCAATCATGGATCAGCCGGGTGAATTGGATATTCCATTGAATGGAATCCCTAGAGCACTCCATATTATCTGCTATGGACGCTTCTTTGAATCTAGCAATGTTGAACAGACCAGCATACTCCTCCTTAAGAGCCCTATCACCACACCAAACATCATCCCAAAAGCGGATCTTCGAACCTACACCAGGATCATACTTAAAAAACCTCCTAAAATTCTGCCATCCCATACAAATGAATTTCCACAATCCCACCCCATGCGAGCCTGAAATGACTCCCGACCGCCAACCTCCCCAATCCGACCCATACTTGGCCACCAACACCGATCTCCACCAAGCTCCTTCCTCATGAGCAAACCGCCACAGCCACTTCCCCAAAAGAGCTTGATTAAACCTTCGAATATTCCTAATCCCTAAGCCACCCTCATCAATAGGAGTACAAACCTTATCCCACTCTACTAGATGATACTTGAATTCATCATTCATTCCTCCCCAAAGAAAGTCTCTTTGGATCTTCTCAATACGTTTAGCCACATCCCCAGGAATAGGAAAAAGAGATAACATATAAGTAGGCATATTGGAGAGAGTGCTTTTGATCAAGGTGACCCTACCACCTTTTGAGAGATACAACCTTTTCCATGGGGCTAGTCTCCGCGCCATCATGTCCTCCAAACCCGCCCACATAGTTTTAAGCTTGAAAGAAGCCCCCAGCGGCAACCCCAAATACTTCAACGGCACTTCCCCATANAGATACTTAATCTGGTTTATTTCTGGAATTCATTTCCTGTGGTCTGAAATGGGATTAGTTGTTCGCTAGCTAATTAGACAGTTATAATTGTACTCTAAATTATTACCCTTTTTTTTTTTTTTGTAAAAAAAAAAAATGTAGGAGGGCATTGGTACAGATGCGACGATGCATGATCATATAAAAAAGCTGCTTGATCGGTTTTATGCAACGAAAGACTCAAACACTCGCTTCTCACCAACTAATCTTGTAACTTCAAAGGCTCAAATTCTTTATGTTATTTAATTTGTGCTCTTATGTCTAATTATCTTCTTATGATGATCTACTCTGGTATCCTAAAACATTTGTTGGTTTGTTTTATGGTAGCTAGGTTTAAAATAGAGTTTAGAGCCTAGAATTGAGCAATTGTAAGGTTATCTATAGTTCTTAAATAGTCCTAGTACTAGTTAGATATCAAATTTCTAGAAAATCATGGAGTAAACGCGAGCGAGGGCTATCATTTTTTGAGAAGTGGCTCAAAGGCCATTATGGTGGGATTTTATGACTACATTTCTCATATATGTGCAGTTGACACAAGTGCTGTTAATTTGGGATTTTATTTTTATATTTACAATATTTGCTATTCCTGACATATCTCAGCAGTCATATGATTGCCTCTTATTCTTTTTCCTTCTTATTTTATGTAATTTTATATTTAATAATTACACTATCAGGTAAGCAAAGTTTACACAATGGAATCATACATGCAATTTCCTTAAAAGCTAATATGAATCACTTGATTGCTTTCTTCTAGTTGTCAATTATGATATTTTTCTTTTTCGCTTCTTTGATTTTTTTTTTATTTCTTTGATATTTTGAATGACGACAAAGGTTTTACTTGTGTATATGATATATTGTTTTTGTCTTTAATAAGAGTTAAGTATTTACTTATATATTGAATGATATGGTCAACATTTTAACCATGGGCCCCCAAGAATAAATTTCTGGCTTATCACTGTTTGCCTGTTTGGCATGAAATAATGCCAATAAATTTTAAAGTCTGTGTTCCTGCCATGAAGGCTTTTATCGAATCAATGACATCTGAATTATACTGTGCTTGATGAGTGAGAGTCCAGGTATATGAGTTAACATTATTGAATTTGGTTTTATGTTGCCCACCGATGGTTTGTAGAAGATCTTTGCTACTAAACTTGTAGATTTACCGTGCAAGTTTTTCAACTCTTTTTAGTGGTATTCTTCCCTTACATTTTTCTGTCTTAATTGCAAGGCTGATTATAATATTAAAATTTTCTTTTAATTATCAGAAGGAAATTTATTAGAAAAGTAGAAAAGGGCACAACCTTAGCACACAAGTGTACAAGAGAAGCTTAAAAAAACACAAAAGAAACCAAATATAAGACTAAAAGTTCTAAAAGAGAGAACAACATTTGAATGTGGCCATTCAAGGCGATAGGAATTGCTGAAACAAAGAATTTGTGTTTCTTGATTTGTGGCTTCAATCATTTAGAGATTATGCCATCCTTTTTGAACCAATACCACCAAAGGCACAATGGACTAGCATTTGAATGCTTTTGATGCTTACCAAGCCACCCTTTCTAACAAACAACTATTCTTGGCGTCCATAATGAGTCACCAAATGTAGAAAAGGATGAACTTCAAGAGCTTGGTGTTAGAGTTAAAAGAAAGAGAGATTGAAAAATGGAGAATAGGACAATACAATTCTTCTAATGGGACTACTGCGTCTCAAGTCAAATAAAAGATTAGATGTAAGTGATTTGGTTTCCTTTCCATATATGTTCTCATTTATTGTAATTTTTTTTTGATAAATAAGTAATAATATCATTAAAAGCGTAGAGGGGCACAACCTTAGTACATAGGAAGTATACAAAGAAATCCACCCCTACAAATTAAATTTTATTGTAATTTTATATCAGTGTGTATTGTTTCTCTACATGAACTTTGATGTATCATTCGAGTATTGAGAAATAATAATAATTCTTCCTTCTCATAATTCATCATGGTATCAAAGCTTAGGGTTTAATTTTTCTGGGTATTGTTCGTTCTTCCTATAGTGTAGAAAGGAGGACCTTGAAGTGGAGAGGATCATTCTCTATATTTATCACTACAAAAAAACCAGCATTTAATGTTCATTTTTTTTGGGCGTCATTTTCATCGAACGTCATTGCTTCTTGTTGTTGACATCATTTACGGTTAAACGACATAAATTTAACGTCATTCACTTTCACTTATAAAGGACGTTAACTAAAAAAAATTATGTCATTTGATAAGAAATGACGTACACAAATTAAAGTTTTTGTTCATTTTAGAAAGGACATCAAATATTTAATGTCATTTAATTTTTAAACCACAAAATGGACCAAGGCCACGGGTAAACCCAACAAGATGTGGTGGTCCTGGTCCACGGCTCCCTTAGGGTCTCTCATCTCTTTCACGTGACCTCACATTGTTTCAACCATCTCACATTGTTTCAACCAGCTTCAAACTCTCTCAAGTTTCAACTAGCTTCAACCGTCATGTAAGAATCAACATATTTCTCACTCTCTTTCTTTTGGAAACTTGAATTTTATAATTAGTTTGTACAAATCTCTCATTTCTTGAATCTCTTTCTTAATCTGACTGATAAAATGTGTTGAGTATGCCGTGTTTGTAACTTTGGTAATTTATGTGGTTGTTAGTAACTTCTTCAATGGCCGGCATTGCAAGTAGTAGCAGTTTCTTAGACTCAGTGACGTTTCTGGTGGTTGGTGTTGTTGATTTTTACGTGGATTTCAGCATCGTTTGGTTCTTCCTTGGCTGTCATTGTTGTTGTCGGCATTGTTTGAGTGTCACCAGAGAACTTTTCACGAGCTTTGGAGAAGAAGACTCTTGTTCGGTTGTGGGTGCTTACTATTCCTTATCCATGATAAGGATATCCGTAACTTATTTCTAGCTGTTCGTATTCTGGGGATAGGATATTCGGGTTTTCTTAGTTCAAGCCAGTCTAAGTTCTTGACCAGTTCAAACCGGGTTTGCATCTCTTTTGGCAGGCCCAACCGGTTTAGGTTATTTTTTGTCCAGTTCATTTTGGTTTTGGTTCGGTTTTGGCATATCTTAGCTGGTCCAGGTTAGTTTTTGGTGATTTCTCCTGGTCCATACCCTTTTTTGGTTCATTTATGCAATTCCATGGTTGTTTTGATCATGTTTGGAGCTGTTTCTGGTTTTTACGGCTAGCATCTTTTCTGCTTGCCTTTGTTTTTCTTGATGGTTGGCTTCTAGTGCTTCATTTTCCTGTTATTTTATCTCTCTTGAGCCTAAGAGTTGTGTATTGGAGCTATTTGGTTGGATGTTAGAACTCAAGATGTTGGAAACGAGTAAGATGTTAGAAATTCAGAAAATGGGGATAGAGAGTCAAGTGGCCTCCCGTAGTGAGAATCCAACTCTACACACATGAGGGTCATGATGTCGGGAGACTTGTTGGAGATTTTGTGGCCGTCCAACTTGAGGTCGAGGGGGTCATACAGGAGGTGGAACAAGGCCTCAGGCACCCATCATACTTCAGTGGTAGAGAAGAATTTTTCTACCTCTACTTTTGCTACTACGAGTATCTTTAGCATGGAAGAGGTAGCTACACTTTGTCAGCTTATGTCCCTATTGGAAACCTTTGTTGGGGTTTTTAGCAAAGAAGAGGTAGACATACTTTGTCATCTTATGTCTCGACTAGAAACATTTGTTATTGCGTCCTCCTTTCCTTGCCCATACAGGTGATTTGACTACCGCTCTGAATGCATCTACTACTGCATCTAATGATTCTTGGATCATTGACTTTGGGCCTCCGATCACATTACTCGTATATCTTCCTTGTTTTCTTCTTATCATCTTTGTTTAAGCAGAGAAAAGGTTAAAATTGCCGTTGGCTCTCTATTAGTTGTGCTAGTAAATGCTCCATTTTTGTCTCACCTTCTATGTCATTGTTATATGTTCTTTATAAACTAGATTTTGTAACCAATTTATTGTCCATTGCTCAAATTACCCGTGAGTTAAATTGTCAAGTCATCTTCTATTGTGATTATTGTTTGGGGAAACTTTAGAAAGCCCCCCCAAACTTCCACCCTTTTTGAAATACCCCTCATAAACTTAAAAAACTCTCAATTTAGTCCCCTAAAGTTTCAATTGCTCTCAATTTAGACCCCTCCGTCAAGTTGCCTCGTTAACTTCAGACGGAACCCTAAACAAGTGACTTGCACATGATTTTTTACCCCTGAATTACCCGTTATACCTTCCAAGAGCTTCAGTTCCTTGTTCTTCAACTCCATGGCCGGCGGATTTTCGACCTTGGATCTGAGAAACCCAATCCCCTGAAGTCAAAAAACATTAAAAGAATTTTCTTTCCCCTGAACTCCCCTTCTCATCCCAAAAGCCATTTCGAATTTCACGCCAAAACCCAATCCCATTGGAAATGGATTCCCATACCAGAGATCGGCGACGCGGCGGTTGTCTGGAGGTCTCGTGGTGTTGCAGGTTGAAGATCCGACGAACAGTAATGGTGCGAATCTGCGGTGAAGGGCAACGCTGCGACCAGAGAACTGCAACGCTGCGTGCTTGAAGGTTTGGCGAACGGTGGTTGGCGTGATAGACCTCAAACCGTGGCTTCACGTCTAGCAACTCTGGTAGTCTGGTCTTGAAGCCGGCAGTCTGGTTTGGTGAACGAAGATTTGTGTCATGGACGGCTCGCGATTTGGAGATTCCGGTGATCGACGGTCACTGTTGGCCTGGTTACTTGGTCTCCGTGAACGTGGATCTAAGATTCCACTTGGAGGGTATAATAGGTAATTCGGGGGTAAAACATTGTGTGCAAGTCACGTGTTTAGGGTTCCGTTTGAAGTTAATGAGTCAAATTGAGAGCAATTGAAACTTCAGGGGGACTAAATTGAGAGATTTTGAAGTTTAGGGAGAGTATTTCAAAAAGGGTGGAAGTTTGGGGGGGCTTTCTGAAGTTTCCCCTTATTGTTTTTTTCTAGAAGCTAATCATGGGGAGGATAAGCAGCAATGGTAGTATGAGAGATGGTTTGTACTATTTTGATGCTTAGGCCACACAAGGACGATTACACAAGCTTATCACGGATGATGCAGCAATAATTTGCCTTCGGCATCCATGGTTAGGGCCCTCTTTTCTGTTATTGCAACGAATGTTTCCCTCCTTATTTTTGCATAATCCTATCTCTAAGTTTCAATGTGAAACTTGTGAACTTGCTAAACATTGAGTGTCATTCCCTCCTAGTATAACCAAAAGCAATGCGCCTTTTTTTTTGGGTCACACTGATGTTTGGGGTCCTTCCTGGGTGGTCTCTTCATTGGGTCATTGATGGTGTGTATCTTCTATTGATGATTTTTCTCGGACCACCTAGGTCTATTTGTTAAAAGATAAGTAAGGTGTCCTATGTTTCTCCAATATTTCACTGCATGATTCAAACCCAATTTGATGCCTCTATCAAAATTGTCCGTTTCGATAATGGGGGTGAATATCTGTCTAGGAGTCTCGGTACATTTTTCAATCAAGCCACTTGTGTTGATTCTCATCAGCAAAATGAAGTTGCTGAGTGGAAAAATTGACATCTTCTTTAGGTAGCTCAATTCTTCCTGATTGATATGCATGTTCCTAAATCTTATTGGGATGATGCATTACTCACTGTAGCATATCTCATCAATAGGATGCCCTCACACGTCGTAGACTTCAAAACACCTCTTGAAATATTGTCTCCACCCTTCTAAATTTCCAAAAGTGTATCTCCAAAGGTGTTTGGTTGTGTTTGTTTTGTTCACATTCGTGGACAGAGTCGGGGTAAATTAGATCCTCGTGCTCTCAAATGTATTTTTGTGGGTTATTCCCCTACTTGGAAGGGGTATATATGTTATCATCCCAATTCTCAAAAGCATTTTGTCTCAATGGATATTACCTTTTTTGAGTCAACCATATTTTCCATCTCTCCAAACTTCTCTTCAGAAGGAGAGCTTGAGTGAAGAGAAATCTTCTACGAGTAGGCCTTTACCTTGCTCTTATGCTAGAGCATGACAAATAGAATCCAGTTAACAAACAGAATCTAGTTTGTTAGAAGAGTTAGGGTTTGAGTTATTAGGGTTTTGGCGGTAGTTTAGTCTTTATGATATTTTCCTAATCTTATATAATGGGATGATTGTATTAGGTTAAAGATAAGTTGAATAATACAGCAGCCGACCCTTCTCCCTCTAAACCATTCATACAAACTATAACATGGTATTAGAGCCTTAGGGTTGGAATCCTTGGCTCGTAGTTTGTAGTAGTTGTTTTCCTCTCTATTTGTTCTGTTTTTCTGTGAGTATTGTTCTGGTGGCTGCATTGCCGATGTGGGCTTAGTGCCCGTTTGGGTAGTGCCATGAAAGAAGCTTTCCATGGTTTTTTTTTTTTGAAAAAAAAAAAAATTGTAGTCAATCAATCACGGCTTCTTGGCGTGTTGGTCATTGACGGCTTTTGGGTGTGTTAGCCGGCGTGTTCTATGGTAACCTTCATAGTCTGTAGCGGTTGGTGTGGTGGCCGGCGTGGTGTAGTAGCCATCGGAAAGAAAAAAGAAAAAAAAGAAAAGTCGCCGGTGTTGGTGTTTGTGTTGTTGAAACGTTGATCTGTGGTCATCGTTTGATTTTGTTGTTTATGCTTTTGGAGTGGCCAGAGTTTTCTGTCTTCTCCAACAAGTTTTGGCGAGCTTCGGTGTTACTCCGACAAGTCTTTGGCGAAGCTCCGGCGTCAGTTATGTTTGGTTTTTCAGCAGTTATTCGACTTGGTTTTTGTGTCTCCGGCATGTTCTATTTGGCTCCTGCAAGTTCTGGCAAAGATCCGACCGGCCTTAGATTCTCCGGCAAGAACCAATCAAATGTTGTGATCGATGTATCCGATAGGCCTTGATGTTTTGCGGCAAGACCCGATCACATCGGTTGTTAGTGATTGTTGTATCCGACCGGCCTTGAAGTTTTATTAAATTATCTTGTTATTTGTATGAGTATTTGTATTGTGTGCTATTTGTATTGTGTGCTCCAAGCTGTTCTAGCTTGAGGGAGAGTGTTAGTGTATGTTTTTCTATTTTTTTTTTTCGTTTGCTTGTATCTTCCAAGCTGGATTCATTGATGTATATGCTCTAGCTTGAGGGGGAGTGTTAGAAGAGTTAGGGTTTTGTGGGTAGTTTAGTCTTTATGATATTTTCCTAATCCTATAGAATGGGATGCTTGTATTAGGTTAAAGATAAGTTGAATAATACAGCAGCCGACTCTTCTCCCTTTAGACCGTTCATACAAACTATAACATAGTTGATGAGTCTCCTACTGATGCGTCGTGTGAGCCACCACCAGTGATAAAGCCGAGAGTTTACTCCGTATGTCAGAAAAGTAAGGCCGTTCTTGATGCTACTTGTCGAACATCTGACCCTGACTTAAGTAATGGTATTCCTACCTCCGATTTAAATTCAATATCTGTTGTTGATGATATGAATATGCTTGTTGCTAAATCTAAAGGTGTCCGATCTTGTACTCAACACCTTATATCTAACTCTGTATCCTATCAGCATCGTTCACTCTCATATTGTTCATTTGTATCCAAATGACATTTTGTGTCTATTCTTCAAAATTCACTAGAGGCAATTAGTGATCCAAAGTGAAGGGAAGTGATGCAAGAAGAGAAAAAACGCTTTGCTTTCTACAGTAAAAAAAGGCTCTCTTCTCTCTCATTGGTTTTTTCAAAATTTTTCAAAACTCGCCTAGATCTCATTGTCTCTGGCGAATTTGTAAGATCATTATTCTCTCCCTCATCTTCCTTCGCTTATCTTTCCGGCAAAGGATATCGTTGCCGCTCATCCTTGGTTAGGGGTTCTTTTCTCTCGGTGGCGTGTATGGACGCGTCTCGCTAGAGATCAGCTTTTGGTTTGTGGGAGGCGCTGGCTAAGGGTAAGATGGAGCGTCGGTTTTCGGTGGAAGCCAAAATATTCTCCTTTTCGGTGAATACGAGCAAATCAGTACTTTGTTTGGAGGAAAAGAGAAAAGGTTTCAGTGGGTTCATCTCTCTGGGGAATCAAATGCTCGGACTGGCTAGCAGATGCAGTGGAGGAGGCACTTGAGACCCAGAGGAAGGAGGATTTTGCTAGATCCTTCCTTGATGAGGTGAGGGTTGTGAAGATCCGAATGGGAAGCAACATAGATGGGTATTTCTTAGAGGCGGTTGTTTTCGTCGGGGGAGCTCGGAAAGGGGTCATTAGGCTTCCTAAGGGCCATGGAGGTGGGGGCTGATTCATGGATGAGCTCCGTCTTCTGATTGCGCAACTAGTAGCGAAGGTTTTGCCGGCGGTTCCAGTTGTCAACGCCGGAGTGGTCGGCAGTCCGCCTACCTTTGCGGAAGTTCTTGTCACACCCCCGGGAGGTGTAAAGTTGTCACTCGTGGAGACTCAGGCTACTAGGGAGGTCAGCTCTGATTTGGGGAGAGTTCTTCCTATGGGTGGCGAATCTTCCTTGACGGAGGCGTTGAGGTTGCTGGCGATGGAGTTCCTAGCTAAGGTAAGGGTTGAGGTGGATCGGGTGATCTTCTTTGGGTTGGAGCTAAAGATCAACGCCTCGAAGGATATCAGGAGAAGGTTGGGCCAGGTGCGCTCTCGGTTGGGCCTGAAGCCCAAGCTTCTTCATGGGTCTATTTTAAGGGGAAGGCGTAAGCGTTTGACAACGAGAGGGCTTTCCTTCGCTGTCTCTCGGGTTAAGCCTCATGGTGGTGGCGAGTGGGTTTCGGATTCTAATCCAGATCAGTGGGAGACATCATCGGAGAAGACTGAGGAGGAAGCGGTGCTGGTTATCTCAGGGGGTGAAGACGTGATTATGGGTTTTGGAACTGTGGGTTCTGATGAGGCGGCAGCTCCGTTAGGTAAGGGTGCCGCTTTTTCTCCGGCGAAGAGTATGCTCCGGCGCTGGTTTCTTAGGCCTGGGTTATCGTCACTGCCTGAGGAGGAAGCTGTGCAGGCGCTGGGGTCTTCTGAGTTGAGCTATTTAGGGGAGTCAAACGAGGCTGTGCCGGAGATGGATCTGGATCTGGAGCCGGATCTGGGTGGTGGGCTTTCCGAGGAGAAGAGGGAGGATTCCTATCATGTTCATCCCTCTCCGGAGAGATGCCGATTGTGTTCATCGGAGGAGCGGCTGCCTTCTTCTGGGTCAGTCAAGGCCTCCCTGGGTATGGATCTAGATCTGGCTAGCTCCAAGGCTGATGCTGTTTCTCCGGTGGATTTTGCGGCTACTTCTGGTTCTCCGGTGATGCCGGTTGCTTCTGTTGCGCGAGGGAAACATTTTTCTTTCCCTCCGGTGTTAGAGGATGCTCCTACGTTTTCTGTTCATGCTAAAGTGTCTTCTGGTTCCAAGTCTACTTTACGGAGGGAAGCTATTAAGTTGTATAGGATTTCTCGTAGAGAGCTAGAGAAAAGGCTTTTGATTGCTTGCTCCGTCTATTTTGTGGACAAGGTTGGTGACTCGAGGATTGAGGTTCGGGATGTGGGTTGATTCGTTATGGATGTGGGGGTGATTCTATGTGGTTTGTTGGGGTTTTGTGGGTTTGCCTTTGGGTAGGGTGTTGCTTTGTTTGGGCGTTTCTTTTGGTTTTTGTGGGTGCTCTTAGTGAGCTTGATTTTTTTTGGGTGCACTTAGACGCTCTTAATTATACTCCCTGTATAATTGGGTTGAGCCCCTTTAAATTTGCGCTTTTTTGATATACGATTCTACTGACTTATCAAAAAAATAGAGATGAGAACTCTATACAGAAATTAACACATGGGAGCTAGTCGAGTTGCCTTGTGGAAAAAGGGCAGTTGGATGCAAATGGGTGTTTATAGTGAAGCATAAGGTCGATGGGTCAATGGCTGATGGGTCAATGGAAAGATATAAGGCCAGATTGGTTGCTAAAGGCTTTACTCAGACATATGGTACAAACTACGAGGAGACCTTTGCCCCAAGTTGAATTCCATCATAGTCCTCATTTCCTTGGCAACAAATTTAGATTGGCCGTTTCAGCAACTTGATGTGATGAATGCATTTCTTCATGGAGATTTAGAAGAAGAGGTTTACATGGAACTCCTTCTTGGTCCCAAATTCTCTTAAGCCAAAGGTAAAGTTTGTAAATTGAAGAAGGCCTTATATGGGTTGAACAATCTCTGAGGGCTTGATTTTAGAGATTTTCCCGAGCTATGCGAAGATTTCGCTATAACCAAAGTCAGGTAGATCATACACTATTCATTGAGCATTCTATATAGGGGAAGGTAACTGTCTTGATTGTTTATGTAGATGATATTGTGTTGACTGTCAATGATAATGAGAAAATACGGAGATTGGAAAACACTTGGCTAGTGAATTTGAGATAAATGACTTAGGCAATTTGAAATACTTTATGGGCATTGAAGTAGCGAGATCAAGACATGGTAATTTATGAATTGATATTACCTATCAAAAAAAAAAAAAAGATACAAGGTTGCTCGGTTGTAAGGCTGTTGACAATCCAGTAGAGCAAAATATAAAGTTAGAAGAAAGTGATGAGAGTTCTCCGGTGGATAAAGGCAGATACTAATGATTGGTTGGCAAGTTAATATAATTGTCACACACTCATCCAGACATTGCCTATGCAGCAAGTGTAATGAGCCAATTTATTCATTTTCCCTGGGAGTCTCACATGGAAGCAGTTTACAGAATACTTTGATATTTGAAATCTTTCCTATGGAAAGGGTTGTTGTTTGCCCAACATGACAATCTAAAAGTAGAAGGTTATATAGGTACATATTGGTAGGATCAGTCACGGATCAAAGATCTACTCAGGATATTGATGTACTCGTGTGGGAGAAAATCTAGTTACTTGGCATAATAAGAAACTGTTAGTGGTTGCTTGATTTAGTGTAGAAGCTGAATTTTGAGCCATGACGCATGGGATATGTGAGTTATTATGGTTGAAGATCCTACTGAAAGAACTTAGATATGATTGCAAGGAGTCCATGAGCCTATATTGTGACAATATGGCCGCAATTAATATTGCTCATCATTTAGTTCAGGATGATCGAACTAAACACATTGCAATTGATAGACATTTTATCAAGGAAAAATTGTGTGCAAGTCCGAGGAACAACTTGCAGTTATTTTGATGAAGGGAGTGTCCAATAGTGTTCTTCGTTCATCCTTGTGCAAGCTAAGCATGCGAGATATATTCGCCTTAGCTTGAAGGGTCGTGTTGAAGATATTTAGTTGATATGATTTGGTTTCCTTTCCATATATGTTCCTTTTCATTTATTGTAATTCCATATTAGTGTGTTTCTCTATATAAACATCCTTTGATGTATCATTTGAGAATTGAGAAATAATAAGAACTCTTCCTTATAATTCATCAAATGACTCCTTCAAACATGCTTGCCGTTAGGGGAAGAACCCTCTGAGTGATAGAGACATGGAAACGTCTACATTGAGTTCCTTTTTGTAAGCTTAGACAAATTTTTATCGGAGAAGTAATCACAAATTGGTCAGTTCTTGCGCCATAAGAATAATCCTAGGAGAAAATTTCCTTCAACTAGATTATTTACCAATAAAAAATCACAACACTAGGAACTTGGGATTTGTAGATCATATCCTTTGGGAGAATCCATTATGACCTTTCATCACCAGTACCTTATTCTAAAATAATAATGCGAGCAATATATGTTTTTGGCTTATGTTTTGATACAATATTTTTGATTTTTGAGTCTTTTAATTATTTCTTCAGTAATTTCCGTATTTTTATAGTTTTCAACAAAGCAATAACTCTTTTATTAATTTTGAGTTTATTATACTTTCAGGGTGAGGCTCTGGTTATGGGATATGATGACATGGGGTAAGTAATTTAGTTTTTGTTTTTTAAGACATGGGGTAAGTAATAATTCCTTGACACTTGATTTGCTCTTATCTCAAAAATTTAATGTTTTGGTTTCTCCCTAATAAGCTGGTTGACTATGGAATCTATCCTTTGTAGTGTTGCATGTTATGTTTACATGTTAATGTACTATATGTGGCATATTAATTGTCAACAGAAGAAAGAAGTTCAAGCAGTTGCATTAAGCATGCTTATGATTGACTTTTGTTAAAATAGCTACATGCATTTATTTGCATGATTCCTAACAGACATCTTTAACATAAATGGAAAAATATACGCGTGCACACCCACCCATATTTGTTTATATTATCGAGGCAATAAACTCTTAGCTCAGATGACACTTCCCCCCCCCGGCACAAATACAAATAAAAATGGGTTGCAAGGCAAGGGTGTGGTTCAAAGTACAATGGGTGCATTTGTATCGTAACTTCCCAGTCTACATCATTATTCCTTGACCCTACCAAAAATCCTTATAAGAGCCCCTATCCAAATGAATGCAGTTGTTTTTAAACTCACTTTGCTGGATCCCTCATAAAGTGGCCAAAGAATAGACTGGATCTCATGCACCCAATCTTGCTGTCAATTGGGCCCTTCCATAGAATGCAGCCTTTGGATCCAGAAAAACATGCGTTCTTAGTTGGATAGCCTAAGCCCTCTCTATCACTTGAGTCCACAGCACAATACCCTGCACCCAAGCTCTTAGAATGTGCCTTACTTGACACTATGAGCTCTTTACCTTAGCCCAATCCCAAGCCTTTGGGATGGGCTACTGTAGACGCTTGAAATTTTCGAGCCCGAAGCTGCTACTAGGTTGGATGGCCCCCCTCATTGGGTTTGGACTTGACCACTGCATATCCAGTTTTCACTACCCTCTGAAGCCCACATAAGCCCTAACACAGCCCATTAATACAACAGTTGACTTCCTTTTTGGCTAAAAAATAAATCCACGAGTGTGCATGAGTTTGAAAAATTTCTATAATCCTTTATAGGATCTTTTGTAACGACCTAAAGAAAAGCGTTAGCCACATTTGCGCTATCCTAAAATGAATAATCAATTTGGAGCCTTCCAAAAATTATTTATAAAGCTCAGTGTCACTTAGTAACTAGGCAATGTGGCATTCATAACTTTCTTTATAAACTACTTACTCTATGTGAGTTATTCCTTATTTTTCCAATATGGAACCGGGGTGTTACATCTTCACCTTTGACGAGCCTAGCGAAAAAACTGTACTTCCTTAACGTCGCACTTGGCGCACCTTAGCCCTCACCACACCTCCCCTCCGCACTCTAAAATTTGAAAAAGCCCACACTGCCCCTGCATTCAATGGAAATTTCAGGTGACTGCCTCGTCCCTAACTAAAGCCTTTTGCATAGTACTTTTTCTCGCTGTTTTCAGCTGGAGCCTTTCCCTCTACAGCTGATGACTTGTTGGTTACTCCTCTCGACAACAAATGACTGAGAGGCTTGCGAGGAGGTGTTTGACCCGTGCACCACAAGACACTTGGAAAAGGACAGAACTTTTCGTAACTCAAATACACAGTTTTTCTAGCCTACCCTGTCTTGTCCTTCCGGCAAGATAATGAAGGCTCTCTAATCACCTCCGTCATATTCTGCAAGAGCCAGATAACAACCATGTCTATTGGAGATCTTTGAGTGATAAGGGCCTTACTTTCGAGCCACTCCTCTTGTTATAGCGCCACCACCATATCCACGAGTTCGCCACACTACACTTACCCAGAGTAACAGCTCAAGAGACACCCGTACACCTTTCAACAAAACATAAGACAGAAGATCCTTCCACCACCGAGAGCTCAAACACTTTAAATTCAACAACAAACACACTTGAAAACCCCATCTCAACATTGATAACATGAGAGCGCGATACAGATGGGCTACACATGTTTTGTTTCAACGACTGAAGAACAGTTGATAACCTAATATCGTTACCTTCACATGATATACAATGTCTTGGCATATAGAAATGCTTGGAAAGTAGTGTTTATATGGCTTGTGGATACATTTGAATAATAAGTTTAATGTTTTAATTTTATTGTTTCAGACCTACATTGCAGGGATGAATCATGAGATATCCACGTGTATACATATTTCTGATTATTATTATTATTATAAGTATATTTATTTATTTGTTAATCTTTTAGGTATCAGCTTTGGAAACCTTATCTTAGAGCTGTGATGGAGCGTGACATGAAAGCCGTTAGTGAAGGCACCATGAGAAAGGCTGAAGTTTTGACAACTAGCTTGCAGCAGATGAAAGCTTGCTTCTTAGATGTAAGTTGGCAGTTAGCTATGAATATTACTTTGGAATATTAGTAATTTATTACTTGGAGGTTATCATATGACTTCGATAGCTTCTATGCTCTGATTGCTACTTTAGAATATTTTGAATGATTTTGAAAATTAAACATATTGAGAAGACATTCTAACCCCTGCTTAATGATCTTTTTGGAAGAGAGTCATGTTGGTCAGTGAATGCCTGTATTCATTTTCTAAATATTGATTAATTGTGATACTTTAGATTATCATCATCGGTTTATGGCATGGCAACAACTTCTTGCGAAACCAATCCAAGTTGCTTATGTTTACATACATGTGAATGAATGCCCAAGCATTTCTCTTATGCAAAATTGTCTAAGAAGGCAAAACAGAATACCACCGAATCTTTGTTTTTGGATGAATAATAATTTTTGTTAAGAGGAATTTGCCAAGCTCACCTACACGAAAGAGTATCCCTAAAATTGTTATGACAACCATATCTTTGTTTCCAACGACCTCTTTTCTTCTTCTTTTGAAAGTAAACACAAGTCACACACTTCATGTTATTGAGTCCTTGATGTCATTGCACTTCCCTTGGTTATTGGTGAAGTAGATGCCATTTGAAACCCCTTAACAGCTACCTTATGCATCACCTAATCAATCTCCAAAGGGGAAAATATTTGTGGTGACCAATCTCCCATCATTGAATTGTATAGCTCACCCTCTAGTTTTGCACATTTAGTATCATTTGACAAAAACTTTTTATGTAAGCAAGATGTGAGAATCGCAATGCAAATCTACTCCTTTCTTCCATTCAATTATTTCTTATATAAAAAAATAGTTGCACATTTTGGAGGAAACAAACAAAGGGAGTGATAGCCAGTGGGGACACCTCATCAGGATAGCTCATCCTTCTAGAAAGATTACATGTTAAATCATTCTAGCATTCGAACACTCTCTCTCAAGCTGGAGCATATATATATATCATAGAAGCCCAACTTGGAACAATGCCTTTGTGAAAATATCAACAAGTTGGTCCTCCGACTTACAAACAGTGTGACTATATCTCCGCTCACTATCTTATCTCAGACGAAATGGCGGTTTAATTTAATGTGCTTGGTCCTTTCATTGAACACTGGGTTGGAGGCAATGTGAAGATTAGCTTGGTTATCACAAGATAGTGGGATAGGAGTTTGTGCTGGGAACCCTATCTTCTGAAGGAAGTGTTGTAACTAAGTCAACTCACTAGCAGTATGAGCCATTGGTCTATACTCAGCTTCTAGACTACATTTTGCTTCTTAGTTTTCCATGTTATGAGATTTCCTCTCAGAAAGGTACAATAGCGCCTCAAGGTCAGAGAATAGCATTGATATCTTTTTTGAGTCCGCGAACAACCATGGAAGACACTTTGTGGAGGATCCAGTTTGTCAAAACCTAGGCGAAGACTGGACATAACAAACACATTCAAAAACTCGAGGAGGCAAAGAGAAGACTGGAGAAGGGAATAAGATGGAGTAAGGTGAAGCTCCATCCAGAACAGAGAGGGCAATCTGTGGATGAGGTCGCAGCTGTAAGAGTTGCATCATTGCAAAAACTTTTTGGGATGTTGAAGCACATTCCTATCCGTTTACTAACTCACACTTAGAAGTTAACAAGGACTCTAATCCTAAGAAGATAAGAAAGACATTCAATTGTAATAGCTCTCTAAGTATGGTAGTTTAGTTCTAGCTATTCTCTAGATATAGTTCTCCAATGTTAATTATGATAGGAGTCCTATGCAATCTCTAGATCTTGAAACTCATTATATATATATATATCAATGCAAACCATGAATGAACTCACGGTGATTACAACAATTCAATTTTTATGGTATCAGAGCTTCCTATGGACCAACGTCTTTTGCTCTCATGTCTAATACACCATCATCTCCTGGTTCACCACTCTCAACCAACCTTAACCCAAATCAGCCACTCACCAACCCTACTGTGGTATTCACGGTTCCAAATATGAACCTCTCTACATATTTGGCTTTCCAAATATAACTTCATGGCGTGGGGTACTCAAATCCTGGCCTACCTTAAAAGTCAAGATTCATATGGTTTTGTGGATGAATCCTCTCTTCCTCCACCCCAGACAATTACAAATACTAGCATTGAACCTGGTCCTCCAGCCACTGTTGTTAATCCAGAATTTCTCACATGGTCTCAACGGATCAGATGATCCTGAATATTCTTATCTCTACCCTCTCCGAACCTTATGTGATTCATGTCTTGGGCTGTGCAACGACATATGATCTCTGGTCAACACTCATGTCCATGTTTGCTTCTCAAGCAAAATCAAAGGTGTTGTGTATCCACTTTTAGCTGGCTACTGCAAAGAAAGGTAACTCCACTATCACGACGTCTTCCAACGAATTAAGGCCATTAGTGACAACTTGTCTGCTGCTGGGCAGCCGCTCAATGACTTTGAAAGCGTCTCTTTCCCCCTTGCTATCTTGGGCTCCGACTATGATCCATTTGTGACTTCAGTTACTACACGGGTGGATCCTATATCTCTTGATGAGATTTATGGGCACCTATTGGCCCATGAAACACGTCTGGAACAGCAACTTCCTTCCACTGAAGTCTGTCAACCAGCAGCTCACTTCACTACTCGTGGGCCATTCAATCACAGCTGAGGATTCATGGGTCGTGGATCTTATTTTGGTGGCCGTGGTGGGCCTCGTGGTTGTGGTAAATTCTCTCATGGCCAAGCTAGGGGGTCTTTCTTTTCCTACAACAACAATGCTGCACCACCCCACATCTGCTAGATATGTGGTAAACAAGGGCACACGGCTCCCAGGTGTTACTCCAGGTTTGATTAGAATTTCCGGCATGACTGTCTAGCAACTCCTCATGCTTATTACTCCTGTCCATCTTTGCTATTTGATGAGGAGTGGTACCCTGACATCGGTGCAAGATATTGCATATGAGAAATACTCTGGCTTTGATCAAATTTGTATCAGCAATGGCTCAGGTTTGTCTATAAGTCATGTAGGATCTGCTACCCTTTCAGTTCCAAGTCGTCAATTCTTACTCAACGAACTTCTTTTAGTTCCCAATATATGCAAAAATTTACTCTGTTAGTCAATTTTCTGAAGACAATTATGTTTTCTTTGAATTCCACTCTGACTACTTTGTGATAGAGGACTCCCGCACATGGATTCCTCTGCGCAATGACCCACTTAACAATGGTCTCTACCAGCTCCTCACTTCTCCTGCATCTCCTCCAATAAAAGCGTGTCATGGTTGGTGAGGAGACCTCAGTTGATCATTGGCACTGCTTAGGACATCCAAGATTTCGTGTTCCAAATTTAGTCTTCTAGTACAGTCCAATAAAGCTCGAGTTCTCTGCTCAGCATGCCCGGTTGCCAAGGGCCATCAACTACCATTTAATTCCTCTAGTTTTGATGTTTGTAATCTAGAGGATTTAATGTACTCAGATGGTTGGGGACCATCCCCACCTGTTTCACTTTCTAGCAATAAATATTATGTTTCTTTTATTGATTCTTTCTCTCGTTACACTTGACTTTTTCCCATTCAAAATAAATCTGATGTCAAAATTGTGTTTTTACAATTTCAACAAATGGTCGAACACCTACTAAACACTAAAATCAAGTGTGTTCAAACCGACTGGGGAGGAGAATATCGTTCACTCACCACCTATTTTCAATCACTTGGGATCAATCACCGTCTCTCATGCCCCCATACCCACCAGCAAGAAGAATGCATTGAGAAAAACATAGTCATCTCATTGACACCACTCTCACTCTCCTTGCTCTTAGTGGGGTACCCAAGTGGCTTTGGGATAAAGCATGTCAAACCTCCTGCTACCTTATAAATAGATTGCCTACCCCAGTCTTAAAACAAACGTTTCCATTTGAAACACTTTTTTTCCAAATAGCCAGATTATAAATTCTTAAAAGTGTTTTGGTGTGCATGTTTTCCCCACTTCCGCCCATACAACACCAATAAATTGGAGTTTTGTTCAAGGCCCTGTGTTTTCTTAGCTATAGCACTCACCACAGGGGTTACCTGCTACCACCGTGAATTTGGCTGCATATACATTTCTAGGAATGTCACTTTTCTCGAGTCTACATTCCCTTTCTTGACACAACCTTCACACTCCTCTCAAGCCCCCACTTCGTCTATAGGTTCTGTCATAATTCCTGTTGCTGCCTCCACCTATCTCCTTGTCCCCTGTGACACCTTCCTTGGTGGAGTCTTCTTCTAGTGGTAGCACATCTAACTCTCCTGCAGATTCTACTGAAAGTTTGGACTCTCCTCCTCCAGCTGCTTTTACACAGACACACCACATGGTTACAAGTTTACAAAACATCTCACGGCCACAACAGTTCATAGATGGGAGGATTCGGTACCTCAAACCTCAGGCATTACATTCCCAGCTGGACTCTACTCTAGTTGAGCCCATGTGCTACACCAAGGCTGTTCTTATTCCGGAATGGGGAAATGCCATGCAAGAAGATTTCAATGCCCTTCTACGCAACAAAACATTGACGCTAGTTCGGCCTCACACAGCCAAAAATTTGGTTGGTTGCAAATGGGTGTTCAAACTCAAAAAAAGGCTGATGGCACGGTTGAAAGACACAAAGCTCGTCTTGTGGCAAAGGGCATTCACCAACAAGCCGGGGTTGATTTTGGAGAAACATATCGTCTGGTTGTGAAGCCAACTATTATCCGAACAGTCCTCTCCATAGCTCATTCAGCTGGCTGGTCTATGAAACAAATAGATATACAAAATGCATTTCTACGTGGACACCTAACCGAAGAGGTTTATATGAGCCAACCACCTAGTTTTTCTCATTCCTCTTTCCCTAATTATATATGCAGGCTAGACAAAGCAATTTATGGGTTGAAGCAAGCCCCTATGGCCTGGTGGGGTTTTCACGGCTGTGCAACAAGCTTCTTGAAATTGGGTTCACAGCATCCAAGGCAGATTCTTCTTTATTTACATTCAAGTCGGCTGCTACTTCCATCCAAGGCTTATTTTGATGCTGACCGGACAGGTTGCCTGGATGATCGCAACTCAACCGGAGCCATTGTGTTTTTCTTGGAGCCAACCTTGTGTCATCGAGTTCACAAGAACAGCCAACGGTATCTTGTTCCAGCACTGAAGCTAAGTACAAAGCTGTAGCAGACGCCACCGCAGATGTCCTATGGGTACAAGCTCTTATTCGGGACTTAGGAATCAACCTATCATCACCACCAAAATTGCGGTGCGATAATGTTGGCGCCACATACTTGTCGGTTAACCCTGTTTTTCATGCAAGGACCAAGCACGTGGAAATAGATTTCCACTTTTGTCATGACCGCGTGGCAGATCAATCCATCCAGATCCTTTTTATTTCCAGCAAGGATCAACTTGCTAATGTGCTGATTAAATCGATTGTATCTAAGAGATTTCAAACTCTATATGCCAAGCATGTTCTCCCCCGTTAAGCTTGCAGGGGACTGTTGAAGCACATTCCTATCCGGTTACTAACTCACAATTAGAAGATGATTAGGACTCTAATTCTAAAGAATATAAGAAAGACATTCAATTGTAATAGCTCTCTAAGTGTAGTAGTTTAGTTATAACTATTCTCTAAATATATGATAGGAGTCCTATGTAATCTCTACATCTTGTAAATCATTATATATATCAATGCAAACCGTGAATAAACTCACGGTGATTACAGCAATTCAATAACTAGATTCACTTGATCTTATATGGGACGGGCAATTAAAATCCAAAGCTCTGATATGTTGTTAGCAAGATGAGAAAATGGCAGTGAAAATTTTCTAACTTCATTCCATTCAATTCATCTAATATAAGAAACAATTACACATTTTGGAGGAAACAGATAAAAGGGAATGACAGCTGGTGGGTACAGCTCAACCTTCTAGAAGAAATACTTATCAAGTCATTCTACCATTCTAACACTCTCTCTCTCTGAGGTTATCTTTTTATTTTTTTGGTCTCTTTCTTTGGTTATCAACTGTCAAAATGTAACCACATCAGCTATCCAAACAAGGAAAGAAATTTTTTTGGCACCTTTGCATACTGAATCTCTTCCAAGAAACTCTACTATAGTGACCATCTCAGGATCTCATAAAAGAACGAATTGGCAAATTTTACCTTAGTATATTGCAGCCTCTGCTTTGCCTGAATGGTAATAAGAGCATAACAAAGAAAATAAGTAATTGACTTAATCATCTCCTTCTTCATTGTGATGTGGCTCGTGCACTATGGAGTGTTCTTTTTTCAATCTTTGATGTGACATGGGTCATGAATGGTAGGGTTATTGATCTCCTTGCTTGTTGGAAAGGCCAAAGAGTTAATAAAAGGGTGTTGGAGGTGTGGAGAATGGCCCCTTTGTGTCTTATGTGGACTATTTGGAGGGAGAGGAATTTTCGGTGTTTCGAAGATAAAGAATTGACAATGGCAGAGATTAGCACTAGGTTTCTCACAATGTTATACCAATGGGCGGGTGTTTTGAACATTCCGCACGTTTCTTCGATGTCTCAATTTGTAGATTTTTGTGCTTACTTTTCTCTTTAAAGGGGTGTCTTTGTACACTCCCTGTGTACTTGGGTTGCGCCCCTCTGCGCTTATAATGATATGCTTACTTATTTATCAAAAAAAAGTAATTGACTTACTCTGATTCCCAATCTTGGATTGCTTGGACAGACCTGGGATTCTAGTGTTAAATCCCATCTTCGTAGCTCATCCTTAAGAAAAACAAATCAGGAAATAAGTTTTTGAAGGCTACCTCTTCGCACCATATGTCATACCAAAAATGAAACAAGTACCATCCCCTACCATAAATTTAGCATACCCGAAAGGAAATTCCAAACCACCTCTTGTACTTATTAACAAATTTGACCCATGAGACCCTCTCACAACTACAAATGTCCACAGACTCAGGTTTCCTCTTTATTGATGCCAATTACATGTTTTCGAAGATGATTTTGCTCCTCTCCACAGTTCCAACTGATAACATATGAGTGTGTGGTTTAAATTTTAAATGCTATAAATGTCTATTAGCAGCACTTGATTTCTAGAGAAGTTGTTGATGTCCAGCTTGTCAGCAATGACCTTGTTGCAGGCTGTTCATGTCAGTCACCAAAAACCTTTTCCAGTTGTTGACTAAATCCCTCGCCAGTCATTCTCAGGAAAAGCCTTTACTGGCTGTTGGCTATTCCTTTGCTGGTCACTTGTTTGTCCCCTACTAGTTGGTATCTGTGCGTTTTGCTGGAAATTTCCCACAAGCATTGGAGTTATAGAATTACGTGGATTTTTCCTGTTGTTACAGTCGCTTAAAGATTGCAAGAAAACAAAACATGTACTTTGCTAATGTTTTCCACCAAAAATATATTTCTTTAGGTAGCTAGATTTCACTAAAAACTGGGAGCCGTTATACCTTCTATCCTTTTCTGCTTTCCCTTCAAAATTCTAGAGGCACATTTGAAATATGTATGCTTTTGAGGGACAACATGGTGAATGCTTTTGGAGTCTATTGCTGCTAAGCAAATACTCTCTTCTCTCTCCTAGGTTTTTCTTTCTTCTCCCTTCTTCCACCCTAGCGGTGGCGCAGGTTGGGTTAGCGATGGAAAGGCGGTTCTTAGTTGAAGCCAAAGCCTTCTGCTTCATAGCGAAGGAAGGGTCCAATGATCTTTGATTAGAGGAAAGGAGGAAGGGTTTCATAGGGGTCATTAGAGTGGGTCCGCAGAGTGCGGTTTGGTTGGCGGCAAAGGTGGAAGAGGCTTGTCAGTTTTAGGCGAAGGAGGGTTCGGTCTCAGATTGTCGGGAGGACGAGAAATGCCTTTCGGTTCGCGAGGGCCGTAATAAGGCAAACAGATTTTTAGAGGTGGCTATTGAAGCTGAGGGTGGTCGGATTGGTTCGATCTAGCTCCCAGAGGGCAAAAAGGGGTGGGGTTGGCGCCGGTTCGTGGGGGAGATGTGAAGGATGCTGGAGTTGCAAGGGGGTAAGATTGGGCCTACAAATGACGATTTTCCTTCTATGCCGGGTAAGCGGGTAGAGGTTAATGCGACTGCTACTTATGGGTTTCGTTGTGGACAGTCCTTCGCGAACATGCTGCGGCCGACGGTGGGTGGGGTGAAGCGCTTGTCTTCATGCCTTCTCAATGTGTTCCCGGTGTCGAAATGTTACGAGGCGGAGCTAGGCAGAGTGGGGCCGCGATCTGCTGTGGACTACTACGCTATGGAGGCCAAGCAGGTTTTGTCGAAGGAGCTCTTGGTTGCTCCTTCGATGGCGACTCTGTCTCTGGCAACGGCTGATTTGTGGAAGATGAAGGAGTGGGTGAAGCTTCAATTAGGGTTTTTTCGCCAAGAGGTGGATCAGGCTTTAGTTGGGCTGATTGTTGGGCTGGAATTGAAGTCCAAAGGGGTGCAAAACAGAGCTGAGTTGGTTTATGGGTTGGTTCATGGACCGATTCATGGGTTGGTTAATGGAGCGGTTCATGGTCCTGTTCATGGGTCAGATATTGGGTTGGATCCGAATCTTGGTTCGAATCCTGCTTCTGATCTAGGTTTTTCTATCGCTTTTGGCTCAGATCTGTCAGATCCTTTGCCAGCGGCGAGCTCTCCTAGGTTGTCAGTGCAAGACATTTCTTTGGGCAGCGAGATTCACAGGAAGCTGGGATTCGCGACAGCTATGCGAGGGGACAGAGCCTTGGATTTTAAGCCAGTGTCTCCTGTTCATGCCGGTAATCATCCTTCTAACCCTCTTACCTCTGCCCTTCCCTCGTCTGCTGATTCTTCTGAGGTTGAGGTGGTTTTTGTCCCTTTGATGCCATTGTTGATTCTGGTTTGAAAAAATCGCGAAAATGGTTGATCGAGTCTTTTCGGGAAGTGGTTAAGGGCGATGTTACGCATATGGCGATCTGAAGGACTTGGAGGAGTCTTTTCGTAAGGCAAGTAAGGAAGATCATGAGGTGTCGTCCCCTGAGGAGGACCGGGATTTGGCGACTACGAAGGAAGAAATTGAGTGGGTTCTAGGAGGAAGTTGGCTTGGGTCGGCATTGGTGCCTCCGAAGGTTACTGATGCTCTTGTCTCGGTCCCACTCTCTTCTACGCTATCATCTGGGCAGGTTTTTCTTCTAGATAATCAGGATGCAAATTCTGCAGTGGTGCTAGCTTTGGGAGAGTGGTTATGCTTGTCTTAGGGCAGTGGGGCTCCTATACATAAGCAAACTGTGAGATATTACCGAAGAGCTAAGAAAGAAAGAGGAATTTGGGTGAATGATTCTCTTCTTCTTGAGGCGGTGGAATCTTTTAGTGCTCTGCAGATATATTACCTATCCAAACCAGTAGCGGGGTTTGCTGCTTAGAGTTCATCGGAGGTTGCTCACGGTCAGGTGGCTGATTCGTCACCTACTTCTTTAATTAGTGTAGGGGATGTTGCAGCTCAAAGAAAGAAATCTAATCCGATGAGGGGCTTTCTACGGCAAGGGTTTCTTAACCCAAGTCCGAAAGAAAAAAAGGAGTCTCATTCTTTATCGCTTGTGGCTGTTAAGGATGATGATGTAGAGGGTGGCAGCTCTTCAGTTTTGGAGGAAGCTTTCAAGTTTGGGTGGGATCGAGAAGACAACGATTGGGATGGGGAGCTGTCCCCCGATCCCTTTGATTGGGTGTTGGATTACGACGAAGAGGAGGATCCATGTTCGGCGGATGTTCTTCGGGTTATGGACGTCGCCTGGCCTAGGGCTAAAGGAAGAAGGCCTAGGAATAAGGGCAAAAGGGAGCAGTTAAATTTAGAAAGCTCCGTTAACTATGGCATTGCTAGTGCATCCTCCAGGAGAAGGAAGGGCAAGATTAGTGTGTCATAGTCTTTTGTGAAGGGGCGAGGGCATTTGGTTAGTAGGCTTTGCGTTAGTGTGTTTGTTTGAGGTTTTTGGGTGGTTTTCTGGGTTTCTTTGGGTTGTATTGAGGGTGTTAGGGTGGGCTTTCTAGGTTTTTCCTTTGGGTTTGCTGTGGCCCCCTTTGTATACTCCCTATGTAATTAGGGGCGCCTCTCGCTTTTCTCTTTCTTTAATAAAACTTCTTATTACTTATCAAAAAAAATATATGTATGTACATATATAACAAAAACATATAAAACAAAAAATATGTATGTACATGTATGTAATTAGGGGCGCCTCTCGCTTTTCTCTTTCTTTTGTTTAAACATATAGAACAAAAACATATTGATATTTTTCATGAATCTGACAATATTTGTTTCCCTAATATTTCTTTTTCTCAAATACTGTTATAAATGAATCTGCCTCTCTTTTTTCTGAATTAAGTGTGGAAAGCAGGATGTATAGATATGTGTGTTAAAATATTTATTTTTTCTCTTCTGTTTTCTGTTCCCAAAATAAAAACATTAATAAACAACTCAAAATACAAAACCCACTAAACTATTTTCAATTTTATGTCATATCAGAATACTTTTTCAAACAAAAAACATCCTCCCAAAACACATTAACAAATATACCCATATCTTCGGATGCTTTATCTCTGATTATAGTTCATTAATATAGTAAATGGTACTTTTAAATCTGTCAATCCTATAGAAAAAATTAAAATTGTGATAAAGAAAAACTTGATTGAAATGTCATACACTATCCATGCACTTTCTTACAAATGTTAGCACCTTTTTTAGTTTAGGTTCTTTTAAGATATTTGAATTTAAATATCTGCTTGTATTGTATATTTTGTTAATATCAATTATTACTTCCTACCTGGAAATATATGCAGGCTAGGTTGAACAAAGTGAAGCTCTTTGGAGCCATGGCAGTTTTCTTTGAGAGGTGATTTCTGACTGCCCTCCATCTTGGTAGACTGTTTGTTGTACAATCTTAATGCATGTTTTACCATTAATACAGGTCCAATCAATCTGGGGGAGACGAACAGCATGCACATGGAGATTTTGTTAGGCGATGTGGACATTGTCAGGAATCTGATATGGTGCTTCGGCGAAACCGGGTAATACTTTACACTATTAGTTTGCCTATTTTCCGAGATAAAGAAACTTGGACATGTTTGGTTATAATTCTCTTCTATATGTAAGACTATTGGATCCTGTTTGTTCATTGATCTGCATTTGCATGTGATTATTTAATTAGTTCTTGTTACAACCTCTCTCTCTCTCTCTCTACCATCCACTGCCTGAGCTGGCGCGTAGGTGGCGCGTGTAGGTGAGTAGGCTCTGTTTCGCTGGTGTGAGATCATCATGGAATGCAATAGGAGATGGAAGGTGGAATCTAAGGAGTTCGAAGTACTGATTAGGGGAGGTGCTACAGGGGTAAGGATGGTTGAAAGGAGTCATAACAAAATGAGGTCCATTTTCGTCCAAAGGAATGAGATAGCATGGCTGTTGAAATCAGTGGAGGAGGTGGTTGAGCCGGAAAACTCTGAGGTTTTCTGAGATCAGTCACGTGCAGGTTACCCACGGATCATTGTTCAGAAACGATCAAACAGACATGGGAGGTTTCTGACTACTGAGGAATTTGAAGGAAGAAGAAGAATTGGCACGATTTTAATTCCAGAAGGAAGATATGGCCAAGGATGGAAGCGATTAATATCGGAACTGAGACAAGCGAAGGCGTGCCTATGGGAGGGGCGAGAGGCAAAGGAGGACAAGGTGGCAAAATCTAAGGATGGCAAGGAAGCAAGACGGGGATTGGAGCAGATTCGTTTACATGGAAAAGGAGAATCGCTGAAGGTGACGCCGGAGAATATGATCAGCAAAGCGTCGGCGAACGAGAAAGTTCTTTGCGAGATGGCGTCGTCGAAGGCCCAAGGCCAGGCGGGAAGTCTACTGGACTTTGGGAACTTCGGCGACGCGTTCTGCGGAGGAGATAGGTTGGCGGGGTTACTGGGTGGTGCAAAAACCAAGGATCGGTGGCTGCAGGCGCTCATCTCTCCGGCGCTGCAATCTCAGGAAGTGGCGTGTCCGTCAATCCAGGGGCAGGTGAGTGCAAGCGTGAAAGATGTCAGTGAGAAGGAGGTGTCTGTATTTAATGCAAAGGTGGAGCTATATAATTGTAGGGAATGGCTGAGAAGACTTGGGGGTGAGGTGGATGCAGGACTACATAGGCTGGACTTGCTGCTCAAGGACGTGGACATTTTTGGGCTGGGGCAGGGGCGCAGGGCTATAGGCGGGGCCTCCAAACCCAAATGGGTACATGAGCCCAGAGGCAAGAAGGCTTTCTTTCCAAAGGGAGCAGGCGTGGGTCCGGGTTTAGGCTCAAAGGAATGCGGTCTGGGCTTGGATACTCCCCATTTGTATACTCCCTGTGTACTAAGGGTTGCGCCCCTTTGCGCTTTTAATTTATTCTACTGACTTATCAAAAAAAAAAAAAAGACATCTTAAGGTTGTGTTATCATAGTAATGAACTGATAAGATTGCGTTGTTCACATTGTGAAGTGTACGCCAATCAGCTTGTTAAAATATTAATTTAAATAATTAAATTCACCATTTCCTATAAGCTTAAGCTTTTTGGATAAGTGGTGATTTAGCATGGTATTAGAGTTGGGGTCATGAGTTCAAACATTGACCTTGCACTTCTTCCTCATTTCAATTAAAATAGTACATGTGTCGTGTGGTCCCACATGTGAGGGGAGTGTCAAAATTTACTATTTCTTATAAGCTTAAATTTTAGAATAAGTATTGATTTAACACAGCTAAACATTATTACTTTGACTTTCTTAGTTGCTTCTTTGGTCAATGCTTATGTGTGATTCAATAGTCGTTGAATTTATTTTATCAGTTCTTCTAATATCTTGTTAGTAACAAAAAGCTTTGTTTACTAGAAGTACAAAAACCTCTCTAAGATGTAGAACATTCTAGTGAAACTCACGTAACTTTTGTAGCATAGACCATTATGTGTTGACAAATAAAAGCATAGACCATTATGTGTTTTCTGCGTAGCCTCTCACCTCATAATACATTCTTGTGTGTGTTTATATATATATATATATATATATAAATTTAATACATTGACCAAAATACCCTTGTAACAAAATTCCTATCACCAACATACTCTTTTAACCCTAAGAAGCTCTTCTAACACTTCCCCCAAGCTGAAACATATGTATCATATAAGCCCAACAAGGAACAGATAAACTCTAACCTCTTTTGACACAAGGATTCTAATTATAAGCCCAAGGGGTTGGCTCAGTGGTTGGACAGCTGGAACTTTGAGTATGCTTCTCAAGGTTTTAGGTTCGAAATCCACTGAGTGCAAACTGTTTCTTAGGGCCATTGGACTGAAGGATTGCTATTTGAATTAACCAAGGTACACTTGCGGGAAACTCCTTGCCAAGGGCTTGTGCACGCCCGGGATTAGTTGAATTGAAACTCTGGATACCCAGTGCCAAATCGAAAAAGGAAAATAGAAGGATTGTAAACATATCATCTAACTTTTTTCTAGACTTCACGAATGGTATAGTTATATCTCCATTGAGTATCTTATCTCAAATAAAATGACAATTAACCCCATTATGCTTTGTCCTTTCATGAAAAAATAGGTTAGACGAAATATGTAAAGTAGCTTGGTTATCACAAAACAATGGAATAGGAGTAGGTGCTGAGAATCCATTATCTTGGAAAAGTTTTTGTAACCACTTCCACTCACTAGTAGTATGAGCCAATGCCTTGTATTCTACTTAGGCACTTGATCGTGCCACTATTGTTTGTTTTCTTCGTGACTAAATTAGCACCCAAGAATGTACAATATGCTATAATAGATCGTCTACCTAACAGAGAAGTTGCTGAATCTACTTAGTAAAGCCTTCTCCTTAGAATTGTCCTATACAATATCCAATGACGGGCTCTTTTCAAATATCAAATAATACAAGTAACATCTTCTCAATGTGAAACACTAGGAGCCTCCAAGAACTGACTAACACTAATTGTATATGAGATGTCTAGCTTGGTAATAGTAAGACAATTCAACTTTCCAACTACACGATGATATCTACTAGGATCTTCAAATAATTCTCCTTCATGTTTTTAGTAATTTCTGATCAGGATTCATTGGAATGTCTGCAGGACAAGCACCCCGAAGACCCATCTTTTCTAACAAATGAAGTATATACTTTCTTTGTACTGAGAATAATCGCACATTGCTTGTGGACGAGACCTTGGGAATGTTTATAAGGAGTGGGCAGTCCTCTCTTATTGAAACAGTTTTATGGAATGAGTTAGGCCTATGAATTTCTTCATAGTATTAGAGCTAACCACAGGATGAATGGGGTCCACACTACTTACTCCGTGACAAATACTAGAAAAAATACTGGCTGCACGTGAGGAGGGTGTTGAGAAATAATCCCACACAAATTGTAGACAAGATCTTGGGCATGTTTATAAGGAGTGAACAACCATTTCTTATTGAACCGGTTTTACGAGATGAGTTAGACCCACGAGTTTATTCACTTTGAAACTAGGTTTTCCCAAATCTTTTTCAATGAAACTTCTATTGTGAAAACATTTTTGATCAAGTAATTACTCTTGAATCATTGCCGGTAATTACAATGTGATCTACCTATACCATAAGGAGAATATAACTTGCACTTGTAAGTAGGGGAAAATACTGAATGATTTATTTGACATCTAGTCTAAACTCCAATACCGCCTTAGAGAATTTTGCAAATCATGCCCTACAGGATTGCTCGAGACCATACAAAGCTTTTTTTAACTTATAGACACAACCTTGATTACCCCCTGAGCAACAAACCCAGGTGGTTGCTCTATCTAAACTTCCTCATGTAAGAAGACATTTTTGACATCCAATTGAAACAAGGGCCAACCAAGATTAGTTGCCAAAGAAATAAGTTCACGAACATAAGAAATTTTAGCAACTGGAGAAAATGTCTCATCATCGTAATCAATGTTATATGTCTTTGTATAACCCTTAGCAGCTGAACAAGCTTTTATTCATTCAACTGAACCATCATGATTAAAGTTAACCATGTATTCCATTTGCAATCAAGTCTTTTTACACAACAGTAATGAAACAAGCTCCCATGTCCCATTTTGATGCAAGCCCTTTATTTCCAATCTCATAGCTTGCTTCCAACCACAATCAGAAAATGCATCCTCCATTGTCTTTGGAAGAAACACTAGAGAGATGTGAAATAAAGAAAGAAAGTGAAGAAGACAAAGAACAAGTGGATACAAATTGATTGATAGAATGTTGGATAGTGCAGGAGCGTTTACATTTTCATAGGGCAATAGACAAGGAGTCAAATGCAGGTGGGGACACTGGATCTGTAGATGTCAAGGATGATGGTGGAGGTGTAGTAGCTGATGGTCTAGGCTGATGCGTATAAACCTAGAGTGAGCAGGTGAGCGTGGAGGCAATAAGACTGGTTGAGAAGGAGGCGCACACTCAGATAGGGGTGGAACCAGCAACGGAATAGATGTGACGTCAAGCTTCAGGGTAGAGTTACCCAAAGAAGTAGTAGCAGGAAAATTGAGAAAAAAAAAACTCAACAAAAGTGTCATCGATGTTAGTGAAGTAGCGTCGAAGAACATGACTATAGCATTGATCTTTAGGGTTGTGGAATAACCAATGAAAACACATTTAGTAGTAGGGGGATCAAGCTTATTAGAAGCAAGACCAAGTTACGGACATAGCAGACGCACCCAAAAGCCTTTAGAGGTAAGGAGAACGGGGTTGAAGAAGAAAACAAGAGAGAATTAGGGGATGCGCCATCCAAGACCGAGTGGCGTATTCGCTTGATAAGATAACAAGCAGTGAGAACATCGCCCAAAAATTGTTTGGGGACATGTATATTAAATAAGAGAGCACACACAACATCCATTTAATGACGATTCTTGAGTTCCCCCACGATTTTTTGTTATAGAGTGTGAACAATCGAGATATGATGGATGATGCCTTTATTCGATAGATAAGATGCAAAAGAATTAGATGAAGACTAGAGATTTGACACTTCAACGTAGAAGGTGAAGGGTAACCAAGACGACTATGCCACTGAAGCATAGAGACTGTCAATTACAGTGCAGAGGGATAGATAGGTGCAAAATTAAGATAATATAAGCCACCAACTTCATGCCCCATACCAATCATTTTCTTTGTCTTGAGATCCTAAAAATTGCACAAAGAAGGGTAGAAACTAACAAACAATTAAGAGATTTGGTAGTTTTATTAATGTATCGCAAATTAAGACAAAAACAAGGAACATGTAAAACAAACAATAACTTAACATTAGGATTCAAATGTGTAGTGCCAAAAGCAGCAACTCTAAAGAGGGAACCATTAGTGAGGGTGACACTTTTCAGTGTATCAATAGGATGATTATAAACAAGGGAAGTAGACAAACTAGTCATATGTTCATTTGCTCCAGAATTGATGATCCACAGGTTGCTAGTGAGGGATAAAAGACAATGAGATGTAGTACCTAACTGAGCAAGAGTAGCAGTGGAAGAGAAAAAGACCGGCTTATGGGCTAAGAATTGAGCATAAGGATGAGATATCATGGCTGTTGGGAGCGTTGGAGGTGGCGGCAGAAGTGGATACTTCAGAGGTTTTCTGGGACCAGTCGAGGGTAGGATATATACGTTTAACAACTCAGAGATGCGCCAACAAACATGGTAGATTCCTGATCATCGAGGAATATGATGGTAGAAGGCGTAGTGGGTCAATCTTTGTGCCGGAGGGGAGGACCGGACAGGGCTGGGTCAGAATGATCTCGGAGCTGAAACGGGCATGCTCACTAATGAAGATGGGTCGTGGGATCAGAGAAGATAAGCCGGCGAAGGTTAAGTTTGGAAGCCGGAGTTTTGCGGAGGTGGTAGGTACCTCGAAGACGATGGAGGAGAAGGGCCTACATGCTTGCACAGAACCATTCGCCGGAGTGGGTCGTTCAGTTTTGGGTGTTCCGGCGAGCGAATTTCCCGGCCGTGAGAGAGCACCATCGAGGACCCAGTTATCGTCGGAGATCCAGCTTTCGCCGGGGGGCTGCATTCAAAAGTCGCAGGGGATAAAACATGCACCAGTGCAGATGGGGGAGGAGCATCGGGTGACTGTGTTGCCGGCGACGATGCAGATTCTTGGGGATGGCAACACACGCGGCAGCAAAGGGGGAGAAGTGTGTCAAGGAGAGAAGGGTCAGCTGAAGGGACGTAAGGTGGTTAATCCATTTAATGCAAGTCAAGAGCTAGAAAATCTTAGGGAGTGGCTGAGACAGTTGAGGGGTGAGGTGGATGCAGGCCTAGAAAGGGTAGAAGTGGTAATTAACTTGCTGGAAAATGAAGGGCCGGGTTAGGTGAAAAAGAAAGCTGTTTGGATGCCAAAGCCCAAGAGAAAATTATGGCATAAGAAAAAGAAGACTAATTTTATGAGGGTGGAGGTGGGCTCGGGTCTAGGCCCATCTGTGGTGAAGGCACTCTTAAAGCCCAAGGATGGGGCTGGCTCATCTGTAGACATGGGTCTTTTAAAAGGGCCGAACCCAAAGCCCATGGCGCCGATGCTCTCTGGGGGTGGACAGAAAGAAGATCTGGGCCCAAGTGAAGGGCCAACCCATGATCCGGTTGGATTCACAAGGGCCGATGATGGGAAAGCTGGAGAGATGGGCTTGAAGAAAGGATCGAACACATTGCCGGGGCCGGACTCCTCTTATGCTGGCGACAAGAACAACGCCGGTAACGACGAGAGCGGCAGTTTGGTGGAGGAGACGCAGCGAGAGGGGGGAGGCCGGCGGACACACTCGGACTATAACCAGAGGACACCGATCGGTTGTTCTACCAGCTCCGCTTCACTCTGTGTAGCACCAACAAGGGGGATTGGAGGCTTTCGCAACGACATAGATACTCAAAATCGACCGGTGTGCTCGTGGGTTGCCGGTAGAACTGGGTTTGGCCCGGTAAGTGCTGAAAAGACTACGGGCATGATCGAACAGGTTGAGTTTTCTGAGATTGGAGTGGTCCCCACTGTTTTGGCGGTTCCAAAGCAAGCGACAGGCGATAGAATTGAAGAGATTACTCTGGCTGAGGCAGGCGAGACTGTCCAGGTAGTCAATTTAAGGGAACCCATCATTGTTACGGAGGTTTACCAAAGGAGGGACGGCATGGCTCAGGGGTTCTCAAAGGGTTCTGAAAGTGGAAGTGGAGTGAATTTAGTGGGTGGTATGGAGGAGACGACTCTGGAGGATGTGGGCAATGACGCTGGGGCGGGTTTGGTGAGTGATGAGACGAAGGATTCCTATGTTAATAATAATATGAAGCTGACTTTGGAAGTCAGCTCCGTAGCTGGTCTTTCTTGCGATGGGCAGGAAGAACGGAAAGAGGAATGCCTGAGACGGATTGTTATTGAGAAGCATGAGAAGGGGAAAGGGGGAGGCAGTGTTAGTTCTGATTTGCAGCAAGAGGAAGACAGCCAGGGCAGTGATTGGGGAAATTGCAGTGATTATGAAGCATAGAATTCTTTCTTGGAACGTCAGAGGCCTGAACAACAGGGGCAAGCGGCTGAAAATCAGTAATTTACTTAGGGCTTGGAAGGTTGACATCGTTTGCTTCCAGGAAACCAAACTGGTGAGTACTTCGAATTGTTTAGTGCATAGCCTTTGGGATTGCCCTTATGTGGATTGGTGCCATGTAGATTCTAGAGGTGCTTCGGGTGGTATTTTACTCATGTGGGACAGGAGGGTAGTTTCCAAAATTGATTGTTGTGTGGGCAATTTTGTGGTGGCTTGTCATTTTAGGAATGTGGAGGATGGGTTGGTGTGGGCTTTTGCGGGTGTGTATGGTCCAAACAGAAATCATGTTAGAAGGCGTTTGTGGGAGGAATTAGCTGGGTTGATGAGCCTCTGGGAAGCGCCTTGGTGTATTGGGGGTGATTTCAATGTTACTTTGTTTTGCGATGAGAGGCTTAGGGGCGATTATCATAGATCGGTGGTGGCTGATTTTGTAGACTTTGTGGCGGAACAGGGCCTTATGGATTTACCTTTGGCTGGAGGGGAATCTACATGGTCAAACAATTTGACTTGGTCTAGATTGGACCGTTTTTTGGTTTCCCCGGAGTGGGAGTTTTGTTACCCGGGTCTCTTGCAGAAAAAGATGCTTCGGGTTTGTTCAGATCATGCCCCCATTCTTCTCTCTAGTGGCTGTCCGCAGGCCGGAAAGAGGGCTTTCAAATTTGAGAATATGTGGCTAAAAGAGGAGGGTTTTGTGGCGAAAGTGAGAGGATGGTGGGATTCTTTTCAGTTTTATGGCTCTCCTAGCTTTGTGTTGGCTAAAAAATTGAAAGCTCTCAAGTGGGAGATCAAGAGATGGAATATGGAGGAGTTTGGCGATGTTAGGGAGAAGAATAAAGCTAGTATTGAGGAGCTGAAGGTGCTGGACAGAACCGAAGAAGTGAGACTTTTAACCGAGGAGGAGAAGGATAGAAAGCGCCAGGTTTCTAGAGAGTTGGAAGCATCTCTTCTTCTAGAGGAAATTAGTTGGAGACAAAAATCGAGGGTTTGGTGGTTAAAGGAGGGGGACAAATGCTCCAAGTTCTTTCATCAGGTGGCTAATGCGAACCGCAGAAATAACTCCATTGAGTCCTTGGTTGTGAATGGTACACCCACCTCTGCTCCTACTATTGTTAGCAACCACATTGTTAATTTCTATGATTCCTTGTTCACGGAGCCTCTTAATTGGAGACCACGCTTGGATAATCTCGAGTTCGACATGCTTTCGAACTCTGACGCCTCAAGCTTAGAAGAACCTTTTGAGGAAAGGGAGGTGTGGGAGGTGATCAAGGGCATGGATGGTGACAAGGCCCCCGGTCCGGATGGGTTCTCTATGGCTTTCTTCAAGGAGTGTTGGGAGGTTATTAAGGGGGACTTTATGGCGGTCTTTTCCGAATTTCATGAGCGAGGTAAATTTGTCAAATGCATAAATTCTACTTTCATTGCTCTCATTCCGAAGAGGCATGGTGCTAAGGAGATTAAGGACTTTCGTTCGATTAGCCTTGTGAGTGGTGTTTATAAAATTATTGCAAAGGTCTTGGCCAATAGAATGAGGAGGGTCATGGATAGGGTGATTTCTAAGCCTCAAAGTGCCTTTGTTAAAGGAAGACAAATTTTAGACTCGGTTCTCATAGCCAATGAATGTTTGGACAGCCGGATTAAATCCGGGGATCCGGGAGTTTTGTGCAAGTTGGATATGGAAAAGGCTTATGACCATGTGGATTGGAACTTTCTTCTCTATCTTTTGAAAAGATGTGGATTTGGAGAGAGATGGTGTTCTTGGATCAAACATTGTATTTCCACCATCCGGTTCTCAGTCTTGATAAATGGTTCCCCTTCCGGTTTTTTTGGGAGTTCTTGAGGGGTGAGGCAAGGTGATCCGCTTTCCCCGTTCTTATTTGTCTTGGTGATGGAGGCTTTTAGTAGGATGATTGGTGCTATTTACTCGAGGGGGCTAATTTCAGGTTTCTTTGTGGGTCCTAGGGATCATGGGCAAGTGGAAGTTTCTCACCTGTTATTTGTGGATGACACCTTGGTGTTTTGTGGTGCAGATGCTAGCCAAATCAGTTACATGGGTGCTCTTTTGGTATGTTTTGAAGCGGTTTCTGGGCTTAAAGTAAATATGACTTAAGTCTTCCTTGATCCCGGTTGGTTCATTGGATGATGTGGATCAGTTGGCCGGTAACCTGGGTTGTGGCACTGCTGATTTGCCTTTGAAATATTTGGGTCTTCCGCTAGGGGCGTCATTCAAGCTCAAGTCTATATGGAGGGAATTGGAGGATTTGATGGCTAGGCGGTTGGCCCCTTGGAAACGGACGTATCTCTCCAAGGGAGGGAGGGTTGCTTTGATCAAAAGTACACTCTCTAACTTGCCTACTTATATGCTTTCGTTATTCCCTATTCCGGTTGATGTGGCTAAACGTATTGAGAAAATTCAACGGGATTTCCTTTGGGGGGGCTTGAATGATGAGGTCAAGTTTCATTTGGTAGATTGGGACACGGTGTGCTCTCCCATCTCTGAAGGTGGTTTGGGCATCCGAAATGTGAGGAATTTCAATCAAGCGCTCTTGGGGAAATGGGTTTGGTGGTATGCTCATGAGGAAGGGGCGTGGTAGAAATCTATTTTGGTGGCTAAGTATGGGTCTTCCCGGGATGGGTGGCGGTCTAGTGAGATTACAGAGTCACATGGGGTGGGGCTTTGGAAGTATATTTGTACGGGATGGAGCAAGTTTAAATGTCATTTCAGATTTGATCCAGGGGCGGGCTCCAAGATCAACTTTTGGGAGGATACTTGGTGCGGGGATAGTCCTCTCAAAGATTCATTCCCTGGTCTGTTTAGTATTGCCAGGTTCAGGGAAGCTTCCATTGCGGATAATATGGAGCGCGTCAATGGCACCATTCAGTGGAACATTGTGTTCACCCGGTTGCTCCATGATTGGGAGGTGGAAACATTGGCTGCGTTTTATAATTGCTTGTACTCTTTCAAGATCAGAGGGGTTGGGGAGGACAAGTTCTGGTGGATTCCTTCGAGCAAAGGTGCCTTTGAGGTGAGATCTTATTATCGGGTGCTTTCATCTCATGGGAACATTTCCTTTCCTTGGAAAAGCATTTGGAGAACGAAGGCCCCGCCTAGAGTAGCGTTTTTTGCATGGACAGCCGCTAGAGGGAAGATTCTTACCATCGACAATCTTCGCCGGAGAGGCATGATAGTGGTTAACAGATGTTGGCTTTGCGAGTCGGATGGGGAATCGGTGGATCATCTTCTCCTCCATTGCAAAGTGACGAATGCCCTGTGGAATGCCATTCTTAGCCGTTTGGGCCTTAGTTGGGTCATGCCTAGCTCGGTTAAGGAGTTGATGGCTTGTTGGTGTTCGGGGGGTCGAACAAGGAGTGCGGTGGTTTGGAAGATGATTCCTTTAT
>CM017321.1:31273574-31309093 GCA_006937295.1 Carpinus fangiana
CAACCATTTCTTATTGAACCGGTTTTACGAGATGAGTTAGACCCACGAGTTTATTCACTTTAAAACTAGGTTTTCCCAAATCTTTTTCAATGAAACTTCTATTGTGAAAACATTTTCGATCAAGTAATTACTCTTGAATCATTGCCGGTAATTACAATGTGATCTACCTATACCATAAGGAGAATATAACTTGCACTTGTAAGTAGGTGAAAATACTGAATGATTTATTTGACATCTCTGAAGTCTAAACTCCAATACCGCCTTAGAGAATTTTGCAAATCATGCCCTACAGGATTGCTTGAGACCATACAAAGCTTTTTTAAACTTATAGACACAACCTTGATTACCCCCTGAGCAACAAACCCAGGTGGTTGCTCTATCTAAACTTCCTCATGTAAGAAGACATTTTTGACATCCAATTGAAACAAGGGCCAACCAAGATTAGTTGCCAAAGAAATAAGTTCACGAATGTTAAGATTTGTAGGAGGGGAAAACAAGATGGAGGCTGCTGCCTCTCTATATTATTCAAGCTTATATAACCTAATACAAACAACCAAATATATAGGCTAAACCCTAATGACATAAAGACTAAACTACCCTTGAAACCCTAATGACTCAAAACCATAATACTTTTTTTTTTTTTTGATAAGTCAATGTATTATATACCAAAAAAAAGCGCAAAGCGCCTCGAAGTACACAAGAACAAGAACGCAAAGCGCCTCAAGCATACATAGGAAACCCCAAATCAATAACCCAAAGAAAGCGTAAACACGCTCTAAGTACACAAAAAGTATACAAAGGAACCCAAAAACCAACCCCGAAACAACCCAGAAACAGCAAAGGACCTAACTAACACCCTAACAAAAACATCCCTAGTGCTCCTCAGACCACCCTAGTGCACCACCGGAGGAAACGAAAACGCCTCTTTCGAACCCAACCAACCCCGTCGCCTCTTGCCCTTCACCGGAGAGATGGTGCAGTCCAGATTTTTAAGCTCTCTCCTCCCCTTAACCTTAGGAACAGAAGCTTCAACAATATCTCGAAGTTTCTTGTCTTCACCTCCCCAAGACAACCCCAAAACAGGAGCGAGGTTCAAAGCGTTAGCCACCCGATCCTCCCCTACAACAGGAATAACACCCACAGCCTCCGCAATCAAAACCTTGTTTTTGTTCAGCTGTTTGGCAACCTTTTCCTTCACCCTCCGAGTATACCAAACAGAGGAATTAGAAGGGTTACCACTATCCCTCCTAGGCTCCATCACAGCAGCCCCATCAGAAGACGAGCAGACCTGCGATGGAAGCAGAACAATAGCACCAGAGCTAGACCCCTCCTCCGGAGTAGGATCCTTCCCCTTAGGCACTGGCAAGACCTCCTTCAACACCACCGGAAGGGAAGGAACAGGTCTCGGACCCAAGAACCCTCGCCGAATCAAACTTTTCGCCTGGGCCGAAGGGCGCACCACCTGAATATCCTCCGCCCCAGACGAGGTGACCTCATTATCCCTGCAGGAAGGGCTGGAAGGGCTCACCGGCTCGTCCACCTCCCAAGGAGGAGCAAAAATCTCTTTGAGAGACACACCCAAGCGGTCAACAGGCCTCGAGGAGAAAAAATCCTCCCAATCCCTGCTCAGAAAACCCGCCGGAAAATCCTCCGCAGAGGGGAAATGAAAATCAGGGACCAGCAACTTAGCTCCATCAGAGGACCCGTTTCCGACACCCAACCCATCACCGGCATCATACCCAATGCTAGCAGCGGTGGCAAGAGTGGCCTCCGTCGCCGGCGCGTCTCCAAAATCCTTCACCCCGACATCCTCAGCGATAGACCCACAGACGCACACCGAGAGAGAAGGCTCACTGACCGTAGACGCTGGCGCACCCAAGCACGCGGTGGCAGGAAAGACCTCCGTCGCCGTCGAATCTCCAGAAACCTTCACCCCGACATCCTCAGCGACAGACCCGCGGGCGCACACCGATGGAAGAGGCTCACTGACCGAATACACTGGCGCACCCAAGCACGCGGTGACAGGAGAGGCCTCCATCGCCGGCGAATCTCCAGAATCCTTCACCCCGACATCCTTAGCGACAGACCCGCGGGCGCACACCGATGTAGAAGGCTCAATGACCGTAGACGCTGGCACACCGAAGCATGACGACGGCTCCACAACCGCAATACTCGACAACGGCGTCACATCCCTAGTCACCAGCTCCAAGCCATCTTCAGAACCCAAAAGAGTCCCCTCCGAATACACCAGAGATGATGCTTCGACACGATCCGGCTCTAAAAACAAGCCATAAGACATTTTTTGACCCGTACCCGTGTCAAGACCCGGTAACGAAGAGTGACTCGGATCCGAGTAAAAGCCCAAATCTGATTTCTGGTCCGACCCATGAGCCCAACCCCCACCAGAGGTGGTTAGGCCCACCACCCGGACCCATTTCCTCCTGCGATTGGGCTTCGGGGCATGCCCAGCAAAGAGCCGGTCCAGTTTGCGATTAATTTTCCCTAGAAGACTCAAAACCCTACAAATACCGAACTTACCCTTCTTCTTCCTCCTCCAACGCACAGACCCAGCCGCCATCACCGGAGGTTCCAAGCTTGAGCAATCAACTGTGAGCCGCACATCCTCCCCTCCTATCTTCGCCTCGACACGCGACAAGATCTGTAATGGGTCCAAGCTAACCGAAGACCATCCCAACCTCTCAAAATGAGTCTTCGATTGCAGCGTCGTACCTCCAAGAACATCCCCGCCAATCTTCGCCTCAACGCGAGTTCGAGACTTCGATTGCAACACCTCCGCAAAAGAGCGGTTCTTAGAGCACTCCCCAGTTACCCCGGCCTCCATGAGTTTGGTCGGTAAAGGCTTCGCACTCGACAAACCGGAAGCCACCAAACGACGCAACTCGCCTGCAAAGCGCCGCCAGCCCCGTCCATCACGCCCCTCCGGGAGCCATAAACCACATTTTCGACCACCCTCCGCAAACACAGCCACCTCCAAGAATCTCCCTGCCTTATTAGCACCCCCATGGACCATCAACGCCTTATCCCCCTCACGGAATGACTTAGCGATGTCCTCCTTAACCTGACTCGCCGCTTCTACCGTGTCTACCAACCAAGAAGAACATTGGATGCTCACGATAATATACCTTACAAATTTTTTCCTCCTTTCCTCCAACCGGAACAGAGAGGACCCCTCCTTAGACGAAAAACAAAAGGATTTGGCCTCGATGGAAAACCTCCGTTCCATCGCAGCAGCGCCGAACCCTAAAACATGACACCTATCGGCCTTACATGGTCACCGAAGGCATCGACTTCAGAAAGCAATTTGAAAAAATTTGAAAAACCGAAGAGAGAGAACGGAGAGAATTTTACTGTAGCAGGAGCGTGATCTGCCTTCACAACACAGTTTCTTCTAACGCTCCCCCTCAAGTTGGAGCATATACATTATATGAATCCAACTTGGAAGGTACAAGCAAACGAAAAACATAAAAAACATACTCTAATACTCCCCCTCGAGCTGGAATAGCTTGAAGCACACAATACAAAGACTCAAAACAAATAACAAGATAATTAAATAAAACTTCAACGCCGGTCGAAAACTCGTCTGAAACTTGAACAACCACTTGATCGGTTCTCGCCGAAAAACACCAAGGCCGGTCGGATGCAACGATCACTTGATCGGTTCTCGCCGGAGAATCCAGGGCCAGTCGGATGCAACGATCTTGGGATTGGTTCTCGCCGAAAAACACCTAGGCTGGTCAAATACATCAATCACCAACAACAACCAACAACAATTATATTTCATATGATTAACCAACAAGTTCCGCCGGAAAACAGAAACTGGAATCTTCACCGGAGCATCACAGGAGACTAGCCGGAAAATGCAGAACTTCGTCGGAGCTTCAAAACTGGCCGGAAACACATAGAACGGGCCACAAAGTAACTTTTCAACAACCAAAAATCACGCCGGATTTTTTTTTTTCTGATGGCCGCTGCAACTTCGCCGGCCACCACAAAACACTTCGGCCACAACCACAGAACAGGGAAACAGACACAAAACAGAACAAAACTAAGAGATTACAAAGAAAATTATAAAACATAACAACCACCACCGTGAGCTTCCACGGCAAGACAACCATGGACATGTTATTTGGCACTGCCCGTGTGGGCTAAGCCCACATGGGCGGTGCTGCCACCAAAAAAACACAACAAAACCAAAACAAATATAGCGGAAAAACACTACTACAAAACAAACGGCCTAGAATTCAAACCCTAAGGCTTTGATACCATGTTAAGATTTGTAGGAGGGGAAAACAAGATGGAGGCTGCTGCCTCTCTATATTATTCAAGCTTATATAACCTAATACAAACAACCAAATATATAGGCTAAACCCTAATGACATAAAGACTAAACTACCCTTGAAACCCTAATGACTCAAAACTCTAATATTATAACTCTTCTAACAACGAACATACGAAATTTTAGCAACTGGAGAAAATGTCTCATCATCGTAATCAATGTTATATGTCTTTGTATAACCCTTAGCAGCTGAACAAGCTTTTATTCATTCAACTGAACCATCACGATTAAAGTTAACCATGTATTCCATTTGCAATCAAGTCTTTTTACACAACAGTAATGAAACAAGCTCCCAGGTCCCATTTTGATGCAAGCCCTTTATTTCCAATCTCATAGCTTGCTTCCAACCACAGTCAGAAAATGCATCCTACATTGTCTTTGGAAGAAACGCTAGAGAGATGTGAAATAAAGAAAGAAAGTGAAGAAGACAAAGAACAAGTGGATACAAATTGATTGATAGAATGTTGGATAGTGCAGGAGCGTTTACATTTTCATAGGGCAATAGACAAGGAGTCAAATGCAGGTGGGGACACTGGATCTGTAGATGTCAAGGATGATGGTGGAGGTGTAGTAGCTGATGGTCTAGGCTGACGCGTATAAACCTAGAGTGGAGTAGGTGAGTGTGGAGGCAATAAGACTAGTTGAGAAGGAGGCGCACACTCAGATAGGGATGGAACCAGCAACGGAATAGATGTGACGTCAAGCTTCAGGGTAGAGTTACCCAAAGAAGTAGTAGCAGGAAAATTGAGAAAAAAAAACTCAACAAAAGTGACATCGATGTTAGTGAAGTAGCGTCGAAGAACATGACTATAGCATTGATCTTTAGGGTTGTGGAATAACCAATGAAAACACATTTAGTAGTAGGGGGATCAAGCTTATTAGAAGCAAGACCAAGTTACGGACATAGCAGACGCACCCAAAAGCCTTTAGAGGTAAGGAGAACGGGGTTGAAGAAGAAAACAAGAGAGAATTAGGGGATGCGCCATCCAAGACCGAGTGGCGTATTCGCTTGATAAGATAACAAGCAGTGAGAACATCGCCCAAAAATTGTTTGGGGACATGTATATTAAATAAGAGAGCACACACAACATCCATTTAATGACGATTCTTGAGTTCCCCCACGATTTTTTGTTATAGAGTGTGAACAATCGAGATATGATGGATGATGCCTTTATTCGATAGATAAGATGCAAAAGAATTAGATGAAGACTAGAGATTTGACACTTCAACGTAGAAGGTGAAGGGTAACCAAGACGACTATGCCACTGAAGCATAGAGACTGTCAATTACAGTGCAGAGGGATAGATAGGTGCAAAATTAAGATAATATAAGCCACCAACTTCATGCCCCATACCAATCATTTTCTTTGTCTTGAGATCCTAAAAATTGCACAAAGAAGGGTAGAAACTAACAAACAATTAAGAGATTTGGTAGTTTTATTAATGTATCGCAAATTAAGACAAAAACAAGGAACATGTAAAACAAACAATAACTTAACATTAGGATTCAAATGTGTAGTGCCAAAAGCAGCAACTCTAAAGAGGGAACCATTAGTGAGGGTGACACTTTTCAGTGTATCAATAGGATGATTATAAACAAGGGAAGTAGACAAACTAGTCATATGTTCATTTGCTCCAGAATTGATGATCCACAGGTTGCTAGTGAGGGATAAAAGACAATGAGATGTAGTACCTAACTGAGCAAGAGTAGCAGTGGAAGAGAAAAAGACCGGCTTATGGGCTAAGAATTGAGCATACTCATCTCTCGGTAAGGAAATCAAATCAGAATCCAAAGCTGCCCTTGAAAACCAACAGGTGGTCCAGATATGGTTGGAGAATCCTCTTGAGAAGAAACTTGGCTTACAGACCTAGATGGTTTTCCGTGTAAATCCCAACAATAATCCACATAATGATTACCACAGATACAATGAGTGCATTTGCAAGGCTCACAACTCCCGGTTCGACCACCACCTTGAGAATCACATCCACCACGAAAACCACAACCACCTTTACTTCCATGTGCCCCACGGGAATTACCAATACACCATGAGCGTCAATAAAAGCATAACAATCTCCATTACGCTCAGAGCTCAATTGAGAACTAGTATCAAAAAGAGTAGCTCATTGAATTCGAGAAAAGACATCAAGCGGTGATGGGAGCTTTGAACCACCAAAATTCTGTGCACAAATAGACTCATACTCTAGTTTAAAGCCAAGAAGAAACTGGTTCACATCCACATCTTGATGTTGCTTTTCCATAGCCTTTAGGTCAATGGAGAGCGGTTGATGCATGTTCCTCTCCTTACAGATGGCACAACTTGATTGTAGTCTTCATCCGGTTTGTGCGCCTTGCTCAGGCCCAAAATCTTATTTACCTACCTCATAAATCTGAGTGATATTCAGTTCAAGAGTACAGATGATTGCGATGATCCCAAATATCCTTGGTTGTTAGAAGATAAATACACAAGGATTCAATGTGGGGCTCAATACTATTCAACGTAAGAGAGATAATTTGATTGTCTTCATGTTCCCAATGGCTAGGGAACTAGTGTCCTAAGGCTTATCCGAGGTTGAGTGATTATGCAATCCCTTTCCTTTGAGAAAAACTTCGTCAAAAGTCATAGGACCATTAACAAGGGAGGCCAAATGAACAATATCTGATTTAGAAGCCATAGTGTCGATCAAACTTACCAATGAATGTAACACAACCATTAAAAAATGGCCAAATAATCCACCACAATAATGCAACAAACAATCACCAACAACTAAACTAAATAACAAAAAAAACTCATAAACAATGTGAAAAATGATAGATGTATTCAACCAAAAGTAATTCATGGTTATGGTTTTTTCTTCAGTTGATTTTGTTTTTGGCTGACGTCATGCATTCACTTGGTTGATGCTAATAATTTTTAGGAATACATTTGCAGTGTATGCTATAGATGTAATTCCTTGAATGTCCTATGCTTTCTGGCATGTCAAATTGTACATGAATTTTTTATTTTTTTTTCCCTAAATAATTAGTTACTAAAAATCTAGTTCTTGTGATGTCTTTTTATGCTATAGAAATAACTCTCTGTAAGAAGTTTGGTCTTTTCTTTATACTCATAAAATTATTATGGTCATTCTCTACAGGATGGAAATTTCATGGTCGGATGCTTGGGTTATCCACAGGTTGCAATACTTGTCCTTGCTATCTTCATTTGTATTGTAAAATCATGTCTGGACAAAAAAGTTGATGCTTTGGTTTTCCACAGTTTGCGTTTATATGAGAATTTGTCTAAAAAGAAAGGCTTTCGGTGTGTGAAATAGATGGGTTTGCCTGTTTGCATTAGATTATCGACATGATCTACCAGTTATAAAATTTTCTACCACTAGTTCTTGTTGAGTACTTCATGTACTATAGTATGTAGATAATGCTTCCCCTAATGACTCAGGGAATGATGATGACAGTAATTGTCTCTAGTTGTGAGATGGGTAGATATTGTAATCGGCAATGAGGCTGGAACTTAAAATGCAAATTTGCCGTGCTCCAAAGAATTGCAATTTATGTTTGGTTGACTCTAGTTTCGTATGAACTTTTTTTCGTCTACATCTTTTGAACTCTAGAGAATACTTCTTTCTTCCAAATTTATGTCTTGGTTTGAAATGATATGATTATTAGTAAAGAGGTAAAAAAAAATATAGTGATCTTCGTAAAATGTACTTTACTTTATGTTACAGTGGGATGACTTTTATGACAAATTTTGTTCGCTTCTAAAAATAAAAGGCAGGAGTGTAATACAACTTCCACCTTAGAATATGGACATGTATTTCGGGATCTTTGGAATAAGAAATCAAAACATTTGAATAAGGTGAGTAGTAGGTAATATCAACTTTAACACAGACTTAGAATATGTAAAAAAATTAATTAAAAGCTTAATTGGAAGAAGAGAAAAAAAAAAAACTCCTGGATGTGCTTAGTGGACTAAACTTTTTCAATGCTAGCATATTTGATATTTGAAGTATTAGGGTACGTCACAGCTAACAATGACAAATCCTTATAAATGAACTGCTTTTTCAGCTGTATTCAACTCTATGTGGATTTATATCATTAGTCTCCCATTGCATGGACTACTGTTCATTTTGGTCATCCTAATTTAGTATGATAGTTCCTTTTTACTTGAATGATTTCTTGCCAGCTCATAATTTGTATAGGCAGACAGTCACAGATGAGTTTCCTGCTTCTTTTCCAAATTAATATCCAGTTTAGACCCAGGATCATGTTAACTTTCTTAGATGTGTCCTTTTGTGTATTATCACTAATTTACTGTAACATTTTAATTTCAGATATGGTTATTTTAAAGCCTAAATTGGTTTTTTAAGAGTAAACCGGTCATTAAATTAGCATAATTAAAGGCATTTAATTATATTTCAATAATTTTTCTTATATGTGATTTCATTGAATTCAAAAATTTAATGCACGATATTATTTTTTTCAGAATTTACTACTCTTCAAACTATATATAGAAAGACAACATTTAAAATTTAAAAACATACTACATTAACTACTCATAATCGGCCATATCAGTCATAAAATATATATATATATATAAATAAATAAATAATATATATTAAAATAAATAAATAACCTGCCAACTAGCCCATTTATTTAAAAGGATTTTTTTTTTTTTTTCTTTATACTTGTCATTTTAAACCATGTATACCTATAGGAACAAATTTTCATTAAAAAAAAAAAAAAAATTGTTTATTTTTCTTCGTATTTTTTTCGAATGTGCAAAATTATATACGTTTGATTTCTATTGAAATATTATAGATATCACACTAACAATATTAAATAATCCTGCTAATTTTCTATATTATAATCCATATATTCTTCTTGGTAATTTTTTTCTTTATACTATCCATTTTAAATCATGTATACTAATAGGAACAATAATTTAAACTTGTTTTAATGTATGTGAATTAAACTAAAAATAAAGGTTCTTATGTTTTATTAAATAAGAAGCACTAATGTTTTCTCTCTTACAATCATTTTGATTAATCTACAAGTTTTGGTCAGTTTGGCTCCGGGATCTTAGCTAAGTCGCTTTTTTTTTCTAAATTTTACCTTGAATTTTGGGCATTAATGAAGCATCTAACAATCAACTTCTATTAGTTTTTTTTTTTTTTCTCTCTTTTCACTCAATATTTAAAATTAAAAATTTAATTAAAGATTCTATTTTATTTTGTATTCATAAAAAGAAAGATTTATTATTTTGCTCTGTATTATTTTTTTAATGTTCAGAATTATGAGTTTTATTTGTATTGAAATATAATAGGTATCACACAAATTTCTTTTTATTTTCTATTAATACTTAAATAATCGGAATTCAGTTTTTCCTCTTGCTCTTTCTTTTTTTGGCAGGTTGCTATTTTTTTTCTTTATACTTCTTTTCGTTATAAATTAGGGAACAAAAATTTTAATATGTTTAATTTTTATGGATTAAAATAAAATTTAAGTGTCCGATGATAGTACTTTTTTTCTTTTTTGTGATTTATACATTCATTAAATGTTTTGTGTAACTTTGTGTCACTATGTTTCATAATGTACTATTGTATAACTTTAAATTTTTTTTTTTTTTTTTAATTTAAAGAGGTGAGATATATTTTTATGTCTTTTTTAATTTATGATGAAAAGTATAATGAAGATAATTTAATGAAGAATCATGCACATAGCACGGGTTATAAGCTAGTTTTGTATAAATGTTGAGCCTCTTATTAGCCAACCATTAAACGTTTTCTTCTAATCTCTCTCTCCAAGGTACACTAGTGTAGCAAGTTCCTTCCAGAATACATATCTCATAATCCTTTTTATCAGGAAATATCTGCTGCAGTTTTTTGAGCTCCTCATAATCATATAGATGCCTTCACAGCTTTATTGTTGAGTAAAAACACATTTCTACCAAAGAGATGCGGTTTTAGGGAAAGGTGGAGAGGTTGGATTTAGCACCGTGTCTCTACGGCACATTTCTCCGTGCTCATTAATGGAACACCTACATATTTCTTTACTAGCTCTCGGGGAGTGAGACAGGGGGATCCTTTGTCCCCTTTATTATTTGTGGTAGTGATGGAAGCGTTTAGCGGAATGATGAATGTAACGGTGGAGAGAGAGCTCTTGTCTGGATTTTCAGTTGGTTCGCGGCTGTAACACCCCCAAAATTAGCTTCGGCTAATCCGGTGGAGTCATTGGCAATTTACCCAGTTGAACCAACATGTGGTCAAATAGGTAATCACCCTTATAAAAACTGTCAGAGTAAATGCAAGGAAGGTGAATAAATCTGAGAGTACTACAATTCATCAAGTAAGAACGTGGAGTTACTAAACAATAAAGACAAACCTGTAACTATAGATAAAGCATAGCCAGTCAGGCAATGGCAACTCTAGCCACTTCCATAACAGTGAATCAGATTACCTAAAGAATAATAACCGCGTAAGTCTAACGACTTAGTAAGTAAACCCCACACTTAGGTATGACATGAGCCCAATTAATAAAAGTAAACGTGCAATTCGAGTACTAACCAAAAAGAGGCATTACCTACGCTAATACACCATTCCATAGGTTTTAGGGTTTTTAAAGCTCTGTGGTGTAGAACTGACGATAATTGCCTAATTGTTTTGATGCAGAAAAGAATAATGCTTTATAGGTCATAACTCTCATACATGATCTACTCGAGATATTACCCATTCTCAGCAGGGTTGATACTGTCCCGAGGGACCTATAATACAATGCCAGTACCCCAGCCATTGTACAACATACCGTACGTAATATTAGTGGCACGATCGGATCCGACCATGGATCCACAGTCCTCACATAACGCACACATTTGACCATAGTACGCAGTTTATATAGTAAGCCCATGGCCGTTTATACCGCACGTACCGGCGTACCATGTCTTACGATGTATCTTAGTAGTTTATTTAATAATGCAGTTACCAAGTAATTGCGAAAAATAGGCATGCTCATATCATACGCGTGGTCAGTCAACTGACATATCCCACGGTTTACGTAAATAGTGTGTAAGTGTTTACTTACCACGCGCACTCAAGCGAATCCTCCGACCAAGCTAACTCCTGTTATAACGGATACAAGACACCGTTATTCTAAGCCATATGAAACCTAAAAATATGGCCAAGCCTAAGCATGCACGTGCGAAACTCAAGAACAGGTGTTCTGTCCACTGATCGTACGTCCGGCCTCGATGGCGTACGTCCGCTCAGCGTGTTAAGTACACCGTTTCAAGATTCGGACAGTGCATGTTTCTAATGGCTTTCATAGACCTCTAAACCTTTTCCAAACTAGTAAAACAGAACATGCAACGTAGGGAATTACAAAATAATGAATCTTTGAGAAAACCCTTTTTGAAAACATCATTATCCCTTGAAAACATTAGTGAACACTTGAAAATCATCATCAAGGTAGAAACACAACATAAATCAGTGATAAATACGAAGGGAACAGGGTTTACCCCAAAGCTATGCACGGACATGACCTCTCCTTGGAAACTCTTCGTTGAAGCTCTCTCTCTCGGATTTCTCACTCAAAACACTAAGGAAAGGGTTTGGCAGCCTAAGGGCACACCAGGGGAAGGAGGAAGGCGTGAAAAATGAGAGGAAGGGCGGGCTATTTATAGGGAAAGTTCGCCACCAACTCTCTGACAGAGTAGCGGACGTCCGGCAACCCTAGCACGTCCGGTGGTCTCTGCACATTGGTCCAAAGGGTGTCTCGTACGTTTTAGGTATTACCCAAAGGGTATTCAAAAAGTAGTGTACGTCCGGTGTACTATTTGCAAAGCGTATGTCCGGTGGTCCCCCATCGTACTTCCGCACTATAGACAGAAGCGTATGTCCGCCCCCTGTGGGTCAGTGTTTGGCTTCTATTTCTAAAGGTTCCAAACGTGATTAAGTTAAAGTTGAGGGCTTTGGGTCTCGTTAAACTCCTTTGAAAACCTCTATCGATTACTCCTAAGGAAAGGATTTTGGGTTAATAAAAAGGTTGGCTTTTATCGGGGTATTACAGCGGCATTCTGAGGTAATGGAAGTGTCGCATTTATTATTCGCAGATGACACTCTTATCTTTTGCGAGCCAAAGATGGAACAACTTCGTAATTTGTGATGTTTGCTATTGTGTTTTGAAGCAGTTTTGGGGTTGAAAATAAATTTGTCAAAGTATGTGATTGTTCTTATAGGTGAGGTGGGAGATGTGGAAGGTTTGTCAAGTATACTTGGGTGTAGAGTGGAATCGATGCCATTGACGTATTTGGGGTTACCTTTAGGTGCTCTTTATAAGGATCCATCTATATGGAATAATGTCATTGAGANTCTCTCTCTCGGATTTCTCACTCAAAACACTAAGGAAAGGGTTTGGCAGCCTAGGGGCACACCTGGGGAAGGAGGAAGGCGTGAGAAATGAGAGGAAGGGCAGGCTATTTATAGGAAAAGTTCGCCACCAACTCTCTGACAGAGTAGCAGACGTCCGGCAACCCTAGCGTACGTCCGGTGGTCTCTGCACATTGGTCCAAAGGGTGTCTCGTACGTTTTAGGTATTACCCAAAGGGTATTCAAAAAAGTAGTGTACGTCCGGTATACTATTTGCAGAGCGTACGTCCGGTGGTCCCCCATGGTACTTCCGCACTATAAACAGAAGCGTACGTCCGCCCCCTGTGGTTCAGTGTTTGGCTTCTATTTCTAAAGGTTCCAAACGTGATTAAGTTAAAGTTAAGGGCTTTGGGTCTCGTTAAACTCCTTTGAAAACCTCTATCGATTACTCCTAAGGGAAGGATTTTGGGTTAATAAAAAGGTTGGCTTTTATCGGGGTATTACAGCGGCATTCTGAGGTAATGGAAGTGTCGCATTTATTATTCGCAGATGACACTCTTATCTTTTGCGAGCCAAAGATGGAACAACTTCGTAATTTGTGATGTTTGCTACTATGTTTTGAAGCGGTTTTGGGGTTGAAAATAAATTTGTCAAAGTATGTGATTGTTCTTATAGGTGAGGTGGGAGATGTGGAAGGTTTGTCAAGTATACTTGGGTGTAGAGTGGAATCGATGCCATTGACGTATTTGGGGTTACCTTTAGGTGCTCTTTATAAGGATCCATCTATATGGAATAATGTCATTGAGAAGATGGGGGCTAAGTTGGTAGGGTGGAAGTGGATGTATTTATCCAAGGGTGGTAGACTAACGATGACTAAAAGTACGCTTTCTAACATACCCATGTACTATCTATCTCTGTTTCAAATCCCAGTGAGAGTGGCGAAGCGTAAACAAAAAATACAAAGAGATTTCTTGTGGGGAGGTGTAGGTGATGAATTCAAGTTTCATTTGGTAAACTAGTCCAAGGTTTGCATGCCAACAGAGGCGGGGGGATTAGGGGTAAGGAATCTGATTCAGTTCAATCAAGTGCTATTAGGTAAATGGTTGTGGAGGTTTGCCAATGAGGGAGAGGCTTGGTGGCGGAATTAGTTGAGGTGAAATATGATACGATGAGTGGTTGGTGTTCCAAGGAGGTAGGAGGACCTTATCGGTGGTAGTGTGGAAATTTATTGAAAGGGGATGGGATAATTTTAAACAACATGTTCGGTTTAAGGTAGGAAATGGTTCTCGAGTATTGTTTTTGCAGGATGTGTGGTGTGGGGAGTTACTATTGAAGACTGTGTTTCCCGCTTTGTTTAATATAGCATGTGCAAAAGAGGCATGGGTGGAGGAGAATATGGATACAATAAATGATGCTATTCATTGGAATGTAATGTTTATTTGACCTATTCATGATTGGGAACTGGAAGAGGTTTCGCTTTTTTTTTTTTTGAATTGATGTATTCACAACAGATTAGGCATGGTGGGGTAGATAAAATTTGTTGGATTCCCTTGAAGAGAAAGAATTTTGAGTACTATAAGGTGAAGGTTAATTCGAAACTGGTGGACGGCCCTTGGAAGATTATTTGGAAGAGTAAAGCGCCTCCAAGAGTGGCTTTTTTTTTGTGGACGGCGGTGATGGGGAAAATATTAATGTTGGACAACTTACATAAGAAGAACATTAATAATGGAGTGGTGTTGTATGTGCAAGATGAGTGATGAATCTATTGATCATTTATTATTGCATTGTGAAGTTGCTATAGAGGTTTGGAATATGGTTTGTCAACTATTTGGTGTTACGTGGGTGATGCCGGGTAAGATGAAGGAATGCTTGGGAAGTTGAAGAGGATAAAGGGGTAATCATACAGTTCTGTAAATCTGGATAATGGCTCCTTTGTGTGTAATGTGGTGCTTATGAAGAGAAATGAATGCACAGAGTTTTGAGGATCGTGAACTTGGACTTATAAAGTTGAAGAAAATGGTGCTTGAAACACTTTTCTCATGGAGAGTATTGTGGCATTCTTTGCAAGTTTCATTGCTTGCGGAATTCCTAGATTTATGTGCGTCATTTTCAACTTAAAAGTTTGTATATGTGGGCTCTTTTGTGTACTTCTTGTAGACATTGGTTCCGCCCCTTGCGCTTTTAATAAATTGATATTACCTATAAAAAAAAAAAACCCTATAAAAAAAAAAAAAAAAACTGCCATTGGCTCAGTTTACCTGGAAACTTCTCATATCTACATAATTACTTCTTTCTTTTTTTTTTTTTTTTCTTTTGCTTCCTGCTGGAAGTGGCATATTGCAGTTTAATGAGTGCATTTTGATCATTTGGTCATTTGGTCACCTTGGTTTAATAATTAGAACACCTATTTGCTGCCCTTTTTCAGTGCAGGAATGCTATTTGGCTCCCTGGATCCATATCAGAGGCGGTGGTAACCACTAATATTTGCAACACTTGCACCCCAGGTTTTCTACTTGAAATTTTCTGTAGCTGTATATTTGTCCCAAGTCACTGAGAAAAACGCTGAGTGCTAGTGTCTTTGTAGATGGCAAGATCGTCTAACTTCCAAATTGTAGATTAAGGCAATTGTTTGAATATACTATAGATGGTTGAATTTCCTACTTGTCAGTTCAAATGTTTGGGATAAAAGGTAATTTAACATGGTATTAGACTAGGAGAACCAACACTTGAGTCCTATCCAATTGAGAGGGACTCTTGGGCCATATGTAGGGAGAGTTTTATAATACAAGATAGATGATCAAAGTTTTCATGTTCCTTTTAGGTTAAGCTTTTGGGATTAGTAGTAATTTAACAAGAACAAAATCCAGCCCATGAAAATAGAAGAATAAGAGATAGTGTATTGAATGCAGCTAAAATGTAATAATCTCTTAGCGATTCTCCTTTATTTTCTTAGGTGATAAAGTATCTGTATGACCTAGCATTTTGGCATGCCTTTTATGGAAATTTCTTTTAATTTGATCTTCGTATAGTATAAGAAATTCTGGCATTGTTATATTCGATACTCAGGTGCATATTCCAAAGCTTAATAATGCATGTTGCATTGTGTCTGAATTGGGTACTTCACCTGATTTAAAGCATTTGCATAAAATAGGTGTCTTATAAACTACAATGATGTTCTTTAACTTCTTTTTCACGATCTTAAATTTTTGAGATGTGTTTGGTGTCATTCTCCTGCACATCTCTTGTCCATCTTCTTTTTTTTTTTGACAACGAATTGAGTGCATAAGCCCTATCCACCATTAAATATGTGGGATGTACATGCGAGTCTCACAAATTTATTGGTGGATTTGCACATCTTTTGTACAAAGATGGACGAGATGTGTAAGAGAATGAAAACAAACATTTCTCTAATATTTTTTTAAATAATTACAACAAATATTTTTTGTAGGTCCTGTTTACTTGATCCAATTCAAGTTCCGCCAGCTGGAAATACCACCGAACTACAATGCCAACCATTTAGGTATGTGCAACTTCAAAGAATTATGATGAGAGTCTTTACACCAATTTTTCCTTAGCTATGTTCACTTCCTTTAAAATTAGTTATCATTTGTGTCCTCAAAAGGATCTTAACTTTCTAAAATGAGTATACATAATAGTATAACTTTTCAAAATTACCCTTAAAAGTTGCATTTTTACAAGCTTTCAACTTTTTGTGAACTTGTAATTTTTGGTTAAGTCGCAAAGCAATGGATGAGTTCCCCTTAAATATTTGGCTTTTCGAAGATGGACAACCAATTTGGGACACAGTATTTTTGGCATTTGACATTAAACTTGGTGAAGTTTTACTGGTTATTATGCAAAAAAATTCTCTAGAACCCAGAATATGTTCTAATTAACCTCCTACTATTTTTGGTTTATAATACTTTGACTTATCAAAAAAAAAAAATTAACCTCCTACTATCTGCGTGCTTTTTTTTTTTTGTTTCATATCTTCATTCATATATATATGGCCTTTTTGTCCATAGTTTTGGTGAAGAGGCCTGTTTATCCTTTTCTTTGTACTTAAGCCTTTTAACTGGTAGGCCTAAGTTGGGCTTAATGACAATATTCTGAGACGGGCATATTGGCCTTCTTTTTACCGTTGGCGCCCATTTGCCCTACTCCCTATAGTGCATGGGGGCTTGTGAGGCATTTTTTTTCCAGGTCAGGCCCACATTGTGGGGGATATTACACGGGGAGTAGTCCATTTTGTACTAGTGCCATTACCTCCATTGAACATTTCTGTCATCTGTTTCTTCTGGCTTTCCTGCTATTGTTGTAGCACATTCGTGTTTGAATCAATTCACTGCCTATAAATTGATATTATCTTTCTGCATGGCTTGCCCATTTAGTCTCTTTAAGTGCTTTACCTCATCTTGTCCTTCCTTGTATTGCCATTTGTCCATCTCAGCCTTTTCATTTAACTGCAATTGTTTTATTTCCATGCACAGATATGTGCACTAAACTGAAACATGCATAATTCTCAGACAAGGATTTCTATGCAAGATAATGTGTTGGTCATCAAGCGATTTTTTAAAATAAATTTAGTTCCTTTGTGGAACTCAAAGTTGGGTCAACACTGAAGTTCTTATACATTTATGCATGATCAGGTTGCATTGGTGGCTGTGATGAGATTCTTAGACAGCTGATAGAAATCTGTGGAACTGGTTCTCGTATGCCAGGTAGTAATTAATTGACAGTCTTGTATAGTTCACTAGATATTTCCAATTTGTTTGCAGTTCTTCTTGTTGCTATAATATGTTTAATATGTGTAGGGTACTGATTTGGGTGATTTAGACATATCTTTTCATCCTGTCCATGCATTAAACTCCCTCTACTGTCTATGGCTTACTAGGAATCTGTTGCATATGTATAGTTTCATCTAATTATAGACATATTGATATTTCAAAGATAATCAATGTCTGTATGAGAATCCGTCCACTATTTGGAGCCTGTATGAATATTTCCAAAAATAATTAATTCCATCAACATAAATAATCATCCCATAAGATATAAAAGATATGAACGTGCTAAAATTACCCAAACATCCGAGTTAATGCAACTAGCTATTGAAGTTTCTATGCTCAGGGGATAGCCGCCAAATCTAAAAGAAAGAAATAAGCAGCATAAGTGTGCCAAAGTCTAGTGAATAAAACTACTTAATTATAGGATAAAGGACTCACCCATAAACTTTTCATCGACTATCTTTGAGGCAATTCACAATGTATTCATATAATGATAAAGTAAATCAAGAGCATTTCTCCTCTATTGCTCTAGATGCACATTGGTCAAACAATGGAAAATTTAGAACTTACCCATATATATCATTATAAAGGCTACGAACCTTAGAACGGGCTATTGCTTTGTTGGAATTGAATTCTGGAATTCTGGTCGAGGTAGTGTATGGGATGCATCTAAATCCGCATATGACCTCAATTTACTTCTAGCCAAATCCGGTATTTGTAATAATTGCAGATAGTCAGGAAAATATATGGATGAATTAAGAGAGCGAAGAATTTAATGCAAGATCATAAATAAAGCCAAAATTTTCATTGAAACTGCCAACATAAACTTTTCACAAACATAGTCTGAGTCCATGACTATCTCAGTTTATTAGTGTTGAAAGATTTGCATAAGAATGTTAGAGAAACAGAGGAGGCTCGTTTTCTATGTTACGTAGCCAACCTAAACATATTATTATATAAGCATAAGGAAATATTACAATGACTAAACCACACTCAAACCCTAACACTCCCCCTCAAGCTGGAACATATATATCATATAGACCCAGCTTGGAACAAATAAACTCTAACCGGTTACGACCTAACCATTTTGTAAACATATCAGCTAACTGGTCTTCAGACTTCACGAATGCTGTATATATATCTCCATTGAGTGTTTTGTCTTGAACATAATGACAATCGACCTCAATATGTTTAGTCCTCTCCTAAAACACTAGTTAGATGCAATATGTATAGCAGCCTGGTTATCACATGATAACGAGATAGGAGTAGGAGCTTAGAAACCAATCTCCAAAAGAAAATGTTGTAACCATGTCAACTCAGTAATTGTATGAGCCATTGCCCTGTACTCTGCTTCTGCACTAGATCATGCCACCACTATCTGTTTCTTACTCTTCCAAGTTACAAGATTACCCCCGAAGAATGTGCAATATCCTGTAGTAGACCGTCTATCTAAAGGAGAACCTGCCCAATCTGCATTAGTAAAACCTTCGAGCCTAAGATGTCCATTCGGTCTATACAATATCCCTAGACCAGGTTGTCTCTTCAAAAACCGAATAATGCGAGTAACAGCTTCCCAATATGAAACCCAAGGCGCCTCTAAGAACTGGCTGACAACACTAATAGCATATGAAATATCCGGCCTAGTGATAGTGAGATAGTTCAATTTCCCAACTAGATGACGGTACCTGCCAGGATCTTCAAATAATTTACCTTCATCCTTTAGTAATTTCTTATTTGGATCCATTGAAACATCAAAAGGTCGAGAGCCCAAAAGACTTGTTTCTTCTAATAAATCAAGTGCATACTTTCTCAAAGATAAGTTGATACCTGTCCGGAATCTAGCAACTTCAATACCTAGAAAATATTGAAGTTTGCCCAAATCCTTTGTATGAAATTGTTCTTGTAGAAATTGCTTTAATCGGGCAATGCCTCCTGAATCATCTCCAGTAATAACGATATCATCTACATATATCACAGGAAGGTTATAGCCTGCACTAGTATGCAAGTGAAATACTAATGATCCGTCTAGCATATCTGAAGACCAAACTTCAATACCGCTTCAGAGAATTTTCCAAACCCTGCCCTCGGTGATTGCTTGAGACCATACAATGCCTTTCTTAATTTACAAACACAGCCCCAAGACTCCCCTTTGAGCAACAAACCTAGGTGGTTGCTCCATATAAACTTCCTCACACAAGTCTCTATGTAAAAAGGCATTTTTGACATCCAATTGATGGAATGGGTGGCTGACCACCCACAATATCAATCTGTCTGAGTTTTTTTTTTTTTTTTATTAAATATTTGGATCTGAAGAAAATAATAATAATGTAGGTTTTTTTTGGAAAACATAGTCTATTCCTAAATGAATAACTATTTCTCTCATTTTTTAGAGGAATAGGTATCCTTCTTGTAAAGGATTAGTTATTCTATTGGAATAACTATTCCTTGGAATGGTGTGCTACCAAACAAAATAATAGCCATTCCAAAGGAATAGTTATTCCATTCCAGAGGTCTATTCCGCAAATCAAATGAGCCCAAGGAATAGCCTAATCCGCGTGTTCAACGATTATGTCATTGAGAAGAAGGAATAAAGGGGGCTATGTGTATTATTGTAGCCTCTCTCCCCTCATATATATATATATATAACATTGAATACAAAGACCAAAATACCCATATGACATATTAACCTTAAGACGCTCTTCTAACACTCCCCGTCAAGCTGGAGCATATATATCGTTTAAGCCCAGCTTAGAACAAATAAACTCTTAACTTCTTTTGACACAAAGATTTTGTAACATATCAGTTAACTGATCTTCAAATTTCACGAATGGTGTAGATATCTCTGTTGAGTATCTTATCTCGAACAAAGTGACAATCAACCTCAATATGTTTGGTTATTTCATGGAAAACTGAGCTAGACGCAAAATGTATAGCAACTTGATTATTTGAAAACAACGGGATAGGAGTAGAGGCAGCGAATCCAATCTCTTGGAGAAAATGTTGCAACCATGTCAATTCACTAGCAATATTAGACATTGCCCTATTCTCTACCTCGGCACTGGATCGTGCCACTACTATCTATTTCTTACTTTTTCAAGTTGTCAATTGTACTGAATACCTCTCAATGTGAGGGTTTCTCATCTTATATAGGAATCGTATCTCATCAATTACAGCAACTATAGAAGAACAAATAAGGTTATTACAATCTACCTATTAATTACAAGATACTATAGCTATAATACAAAAACATGCCATAACTAGAGAGGCTAATTATGGCTAAATATATATGATATATATGCCATATCTGACTGACATCCCCCCTCAAATTGATGCTAGTCGATCAAGAAGAATCAATTTACCCACAAGGAATTGATGACGTTGCCGTGTCATGGCCTTTGTGAATATGTCCAACTATCTGAAGATCAGTGGAAACATGAGGAAGAGATATAACACGAGTGTCCAAGGTTTCCCGAATAGAATGACAGTCTACCTCAATATGCTTCGTACGTTCATGGTAAACAGGATTAGCAGCTATTTGAATGGCACTAGTATTATCAGCATGAAGAGGAGTAGAATCAGATTGAGAAAAACCAAGCTCAGCCAGAAGCCCACGAAGCCAGACAATCTCAGAACAAGCAGTAGACATCGCCCGATATTCGGATTCAATAGATGATTTAGAAACGCGAGCTTGTTTCTTACTCTTCCAAGAAATCAAAGAATCACCAAGAAACATACGCCAACCCGTGACAGATCGCCAAGTATCAAGACTTCCGGCCCAATCTACATCACTATAAGCAACAAGGCGAAGAGAAGAGCCAGTTGGGAAGAACAACCCACAGCCAGATGACCCCTGAAGATACCAAATGATACGGCGGACAGCAACTAAATGAAGATGGTGTGGAGTCTGCATAAACTGGCTAACCTGCTGAACAGCGAAGGAAATATCAGGCGAAGTAATAGTCAAGTAGTTCAAGCTACCTACCAACTGTCGGAACACGGTAGGATCAGAAAGAAGATCATCCTCCTCACTTCGATATTTCACATTAACCTCTGTAGGAGTATCCACCGAAGAAGAATCTTGAAGACCAGCCAGGCTAATCAAATCCTGGGTATATTTGTGTTGATTCAAGAATATACCTGAGGAATCGGTGTGCACCTCCAACCCCAAAAAATACGTAAGAGGTAAGATCTTTCATATGAAAAGAAGCCTGAAGATTCTGCTTGAGATGGGCAATCAAACTGGAATCAGTGCCAGTAATGACAATATCATCCACATACACAAGTAAAAGAACGAGACCAGCCGGAGTCTTGCAAAGGAACAAAGATGAGTCATATTGGCTTTGGACAAAGGAGAAGCGAAGCAGAGTTGACTTGAATTTTTCAAACCATGCCCGGGGAGCCTATTTTAAGCCATAGAGACCGNTTACTTTTTCAAGTTGTCAATTATACTGAATACCTCTCAATGTGAGGGTTTCTCATCTTATATAGGAATCGTATCTCACCAATTACAGCAACTATAGAAGAACAAATAAGGTTATTACAGTCTACCTATTAATTACAAGATACTATAGCTATAATACAAAAACATGCCATAACTAGAGAGGCTAATTATGGCTAAATATATATATGATATACATGCCATATCTGACTGACATCCCCCCTCAAATTGATGTTGGTCGATGAAGAAGCATCAATTTGCCCACAAGGAATTGATGATGCTGCCGTGTCATGGCCTTTGTGAATATGTCCAACTATCTGAAGATTAGTGGAAACATGAGGAAGAGATCTAACACGAGTGTCCAAGGTTTCCTGAATAGAATGACAGTCTACCTCAATATGTTTCGTACATTCATGGTAAATAGGATTAGCAGCTATTTGAATGGCATTGTATTATCAGCATGAAGAGAAGTAGAATCAGATTGAGAAAAACCAAGCTCAGCCAGAAGCCCACGAAGCCAGACAATCTTAGAACAAGCAGCAGACATCGCCCGATATTCGGATTGAGTAGATGATTTAGAAACGCGAGCTTGTTTCTTACTCTTCCAAGAAATCAAAGAATCACCAAGAAACATACACCAACCCGTGACAGATCGCCAAGTATCAAGACTTCTGGCCCAATCTGCATCACTATAAGCAACAAGGCGAAGAGAAGAGCTAGTTGGGAAGAACAACCCACAGCCAGATGACCCCCGAAGATACCGAATAATACGGCGGACAGCAACTAAATGAAGATGGTGTGGAGTCTGCATAAACTGGCTAACCTGCTGAACAGCGAAGGAAATATCAGGCCAAGTAATAGTCAAGTAGTTCAAGCTGCCTACCAACTATCGGAACACGGTAGGATCAAAAAGAAGATCACCTCCTCCACCATCCACCGAATAAGAATCTTGAAGACCAGCCAGGCTAATCAAATCCTGGGTATATTTGTGTTGATTCAAGAATATACCTGAGGAATCGGTGTGCACCTCCAACCCCAAAAAATACGTAAGAGGTAAGATCTTTCATATGAAAAGAAGCCTGAAGATTCTGCTTGAGATGGGCAATCAAACTGGAATCAGTGTCAGTAATGACAATATCATCCACATACACAAGTAAAAGAATAAGACCAGCTGGAGTCTTGCAAAGGAACAAAGATGAGTCATATTGGCTTTGGACAAAGGAGAAGCGAAGCAAAGTTGACTTGAATTTTTCAAACCATGCATAGGGAGCCTGTTTTAAGCCATAGAGACTGCTTTAACTTACACACAGTCGAAGACGGAGAAGAAAACAAGCTCGGAGGAGGAGTCATGTAAATATCCTCTTTGAGATCACTATGAAGAAAGCATTTTTGACATCCATCTGGTGAAGCTACCAGCCTTGGGAGGCGGCAATAGAAATAACCGTACGCACTATGGTCATCTTCGCCACTGGAGCAAATGTCTCCTCATAGTCCACCCCATATTCTTGCTTGTTCCCAAGAGCAACTAATTGTGCCTTATACTGATCCAGAGTCCCATCAAAGCGGAGTTTAATCGAGTAAACCCATTTACAACCAATGGCTTTAACATTAGAGGGGCAAGGAATCACGTCCCATGTATGATTGTCCTGGAGAGACCAAAGTTCCTCATCCATCGCTTTCCGCCAACTTTCATATTTAACAGCCTCGAAAAGCATGTAGGATGGAAATAGAAGACAAAGTAGTGTTAAAAGAAGTGTGGGAAAAACCATACCGATCAGGAGAGCGTGATACTTTGGTAGATTGTCGAGGACCAGATTCAGGAACTGTCTCAGATGGTGGGTCAATCTTAGGAGAAGTGGTCTGAACAAATTCAGATGAAGGGTTAGTCTCGGGAAGGGGCAAAGTCGGTTGACGTCGAGTATACACCATTCCAGGTTTGAACCGTTCAGGCAGAGGAGACAATTCATCAAAACAAGGTAGAATACTAATCTCAGGCAAGGACTCAACATGTGTAGAAAAGAAACATTGATTCTCAAAGAAAACAACATTACGAGATATACGGCTTTTGTTAGAACAATGATCATAACAAACTCCTTTGTGAGAAATACTATAACCCATAAAGGCACATGTAACAAACTGAGCAGAAAGTTTATGACGTTCGTGAGGAGGTAAATGAACAAAACAAACACAGCCAAAAGTATGCAGATTAAGATAGCTAGGATGCTAATGATTCAAACGATAATAAGGAGAATCAAAATTCAAGACCTGAAAGGGCAATCTATTAATTAAGTAAACTGCAGTAAATAATGCCTCAACCAAAAATGTCCAAGGAATAGAAGACTCAAGCAATAAGGTTTTTTTTTTTATAAGGTAATTTGATTAGAAAAGCGCAAAGGGGCGTAACCCATTTACACGGGAAGTATAAAAAAGAGCGCCTAAGAGGGAGAGAAATGAAAAAGAAAGTCAGAAAAACTATTCACTAAGCGGGCTAACCAAGCAGCCGTCCAAGAGTACAAAGTAGTGAAGAAAAAATGAATAAGCTCCTCCAAGGTCCTATTGGAATTATCAAAGCATCTAGCATTTCTTTCACTCCACAAACACCACATAAGACATAGAGGGATTATCTTCCACACTACCGCACTCCGAGAACGACCTCCCGACCACCAGCAATCAAATAAGTCACCAACCCTGCGAGGCATAACCCAAAGCAGCCCAAAACGACTAAAAATAGTATGCCAAAGAGCACTTGCAATCTCGCAATGAAGGAGAAGGTGATCGATTGTCTCTCCGTTCTTCTTACACATACAACATCATTCCACTACCATAATATTCCTCTTACGCAAATTATCATGAGTCAAAATTTTGCCGAGAGCTGCAGTAAGGTGCGAACAATGTCCAAGAGATATCGATTCTTTCGTTCAGCCACCCCATTTTGATGAGGGGTATAAGGACAAGAGCGTTGAGAGACAATTCCTTTGTGATGTAAGAAATCAAGAAACTCGTGGAACATGTATTCCCCACCAGAATCAGACCTCAAAATCTTAATACCTGTAGAAAATCGAGTCTCAACATATGCTACAAAGATCTAAAAAACAGACTTAGATTTGGACCTAAGAAAATAGACCCAAGTATACCGACTGAAATCATCGATGAATGTCACAAAATATTTATATCAAGCATGAGAAATAACAGGAGAAATACCCCATACATCACTATGCACAATATCAAAACATTTTTCAGCACGACTACCATGAGAAGAAAATGAAAGAGTCTTACTCTTACCAAGTTTGCACACAAAACAGTCAAATGACAAATTTTTATAAACTTGTTCTTTATTGCCTAACAAACCAGAATTTAACATATGAAACAGAACAACAGAGTTTGGATGACCCAAATGTTTGTGCCAAACTTCATTTGGAGTGCTAACTGTCACACAAGCCAAAGATAAACAACTAGGAATTGAAAGTGCAGTGGAAATAGTCTTCCAACTTTAGGCCCCTTCGCGAGTATCTTCCCCGACACCTGATCCTACACAAGACAACCATCACAAGAGAAATGGACATCACAATTTTTTTTAACTAACTAGCTAACTGAAATAAGACTATTAGAAAGTTCAGGAGATACAAAAACATCTTGAATGAAGGATTGATATCCCTACTTCATTAAATGACTCCCATTAGCTACTTGAATATGGGATGAACCATGATATGGACAAACATTGCAAAGAGTATCAGCTGATTTGGTCATATAATTGGATGCAGCAGAATCAATAAGCCAAGACTTATATGAAGTAGTACCATTACCTTGGAGCCGTAAGGCGGAAAAAGCTGACGTAATCATCTGCTGAACCATTTCAGGAGTAAGAACAAAGGATCCACCCGCAAAAGAAGCTGAGGACATCACTTCGAAGGTACTGCCCGTGTGGGCAAGCCCACATGGATGATGCTGCCAACCGAAAAAAACTCAACAAAACAACACAAATATAGTGGAAAAACACTACTACAAAGGATTCAAACCCTAAGGCTCTGATACCATGTTAAGATTTGTAAGAGGAGGAAAGAGATGGAGTCTGCCGCCTCTCTATATTGTTCAAACTTATTTGACCTAATACAAACAACCAAATATATAGACTAAACCCTAATGACATAAAGACCAAACTACCCTTGAAACCCTAATGACTCAAAACCCTAATATCTTTTCTATCAGAGGTGGAGGAACAGATGGGCATGGTGACGTGTATAATTCTGGAGTGGAGTAGTTGAGCTTAGAGGCAACATGATTGGAGGAGGAGAGACAAACTTAGAGAGATATGGAACAAGCAACGGAATAGAGGGGACATCAGGCTCAAGGGTAGATTCTCCCAAAGACGCAACGCAGGAAAATAGGGAAGAAACTCAACAAATGTGACATTGGCGCTAGTGGAGTAGCGGCGAAGAACCGGACTATTACAACATACCTTTTGAGCTGTGGAATAACCTAGGAAGACACATTTAGTAGAAAAAGGGTCAAGTTTATCATAACCAGGACCCAAATCATGAATATGGCAAACATACCCAAAAACCTTCAGTGGCAAGACAAACGAGACTGAAGAAGAATATAAGCGAAAATGAAGAGAAGCACCATCCAAGACCAAGGAGGGCATCCTATTAATGAGATAACAAGCAGTGAGAACTAACATCACTCCAAAGTTGTTTGGGGACATGAATATGAAATAAGAGACAACGTGCAGGATCCAATAAATGAGGATTCTTGCGTTCAACCATACCATTTTGTTGTGGAGTGTGAGCACACGAGGTTTGATGAATAATGCTTTTACCAGACAAATAAGAGGCAAAAGTACTCGATGTATATTCTTTGGCATTATCATAACGCAAAATACGAATTTTCTGAGTAAATTGAGTCAATCATATTATGAAAATTTTGGAAAATAGAAAATAACTCTGAACAATTTTTCGTTAAAAATAACCATGTCATACGGGAAAATCATCCACCGAGATCACAAAATAATGAAATTTATTGGACGCAATATTCAGAGGACCTCATACATCAGAATGAACTAACTCAAAAGGACTCGAAACCCGACTAACAACTCTAGATGGAAAAGAGACACAACGGTGCTTACTAAGCTAAGAAGCTTTGCACGATACATACTTGGGACTTGATGCTTAAACGTAGGAAGGGAATGATGACCAAGACAACAATGCCAGTGAAGAGCTGAGGTTGACGATTGCAAAGCACGAGACGAAAATGAAGGTGCAAGATCCAAATAATATAATCCATCAACTTCATTCCCCATACCAAACATCCTCTATGTTTTGAGATCCTGAAAAATGCACAAAGAAGGGTTAAAACTAACAGAACAATTAAGGATGGTAATTTTACTAATGGATAATAAATTAAAAGAAAAACCAGGAACATGTAGAACAAATAGAAACTCAATATCTAGAGTTAGATGTGTATGGCTAGAGCTGGCAATGGTGGAGAGGGAACCATTAGCTAGGGTAACACTATGGGTCGTATCAACAGGATGATAATTAGAGAGAGAAGTAGACAACCCAATCATGTGTTCATTGGCGCTAGTGTCAATAATCCATGGATCGCAAGTGGAGGATAAAAGATAATGAAATGCAATATCTGACTGAGCAAGAGTAGCCATGGAAGAGGAAGTGGCCCGGTTATGAGCCAAGAACTGAGCATACTCATCTTTCGAAATGGAGATGAGATCATTATCTGGAGCGGGACTATAACTAGTAGGTGGTCCAGAACAGTAGAATCCTCCAAATAAACAACCTAATTGGCAAAACCAAATGATTTGCCATGTAAATCCCAATAAAAATCCATATAATGATTATTACTGCCACATTGAGTACATTTGTGACGCTCACGACTACTAGTTTGACCACACCTCGAGAATCACGGCCACCACAAAAACCACATTCACCTCGACTGCCACGTCCTTCACGAACACTACTAGAGCTACCATGGGCAGCTACAAAAGCAGCACGCTCACCAGTACGCTCAAAATTCAGTTGAGAGCCAGGATCAAAAAGAGTAGCACACTGAATCTGAGAAAAGGCCTCAGGAAGTGAGGGGAGGTCGAAACAACCCAAAATCTGCGCACAAACCGACTCAAACTCAAGTTTTAAACCAAGAAGGAGCCAAACCACATCCACATCCACATCTTGACGATGCTTTTCCATTTTCTTTAGGTCCATAGAGAGCGGTTGATACAAGTTCCTTTCCTTACAGATGGCCACAACCTAATTGTAGCACTCATCCATAGTCTGAGTACCTTGTTTAAGCCCAAAATATTGTTTACACAACTCATAAATCCAAGTGATATTCCTAGTACCGGAATACATATGACTGAGATGATCCCAAATATGTAGTATGCAAATACATGCATGAGGATCTAAAGTGAGACTCAATACTGTTAAACAAGCCCTTGCCTTTGAGAAAAACTTTGACAAACCATGCCCAATAAACATAATTCTTCCCATTCAGCTTCACTTGAGTCAGAGGAGCATTAACTAAGGGAGTCTAAGTTTTAGTGACCATAACCTCAACAAGACGCAAAAGACTCCACCATAGCAATACAACAAATAAGTACGCTTAATAACCACTCAAAATAATAAGAAAACCACTGCAACTATGCTGGAAGAGGGCAAAAACCAGCTCATCAAACCAACATCAATCAGCAAAATAATGATAAAGAGAGTGGAACCAGTCGAAATACTACTGAACCTCCCAAAAATCACCGCAAACCGAACTTAAACAGACTGAACCAGAATGAAAAAACCAGAAAAACTAACCTGAACCGTTTGAAAAATCAAACAGGGATCTTCGTCGGAGACTCGCCGACGACACCAAAAACAGAAGCCACAAACTCAATCGACGACCACTGAGCAACTTTTCAACAACTCAACATGTCCCTAAAGCAAAATTTTCTCTAATGGTTACTGCAACACGCCGGCCAACCTAAAACATTACCAACCACCACAGACAACGCCGACAACCACACCCATACACCTTGACTTGATTTTTTTTCTTTAGGGAAAAACATGCATCCCGGCAGCCACAATACTGGTTTTGCCGGTTACACCCCAATGATCGACGATGACAAACTTGGCAATGGCGATGACGACGACCCTTAATGATGGTGATATCGGCACCATCTACCCCTATTCATGGGCCATGAAGCCCAATTCTCAGAATTTCACAATCAATAGAGCAAACCAGAGAGAAAAAAAAAATGGTGAAGAGGTGGGTCTAGATAATCATGTGTGGTCAGAGGATGACAGAGTCGTTATGGCTCTGATACCATGTTGTGGGGTTTGCATGAAAGAAAAAATAGTAGAAGGAATGGAGGAGGCTATGTGTATTATGGTAGCCTCTCTCCCCTCATATATATATTATAACATTGAATACAAAGACCAAAATACCCATATAACATATTAACCCTAAGACGCTCTTCTAACACATACCATTGGTAAAAAAAAAATTCTTGTTGATAATGAGTTCATTTCAATCATATTTTGACAAAATCTTTAAAGTTGGAGGAGAAGATATTGCAGACCTTATTTAGTGATAATATCCTTAAATTTTTGTAAAAAGGTTTTTGTTATGAAGTAAAGTTGTATCGTTATCATTTCTGGTTTAGCTGATCCTAAGGCTCCTTTTGCATCTGCCAACTTCAGGAGTTGTTTCCATATGATAGGTCAAATATGTCTTATATATATAGAATAAATTATAGAACCACTCTTGACACCCCATTAGCATGTATGTGGATCATTATGGTATGCAGTATGTGCAACTTGAATAATGGTACATTAGCATGGGCTCGTGGAGGTTTTTGCATTTGATAGGCATTTTAACTGTAAACCAGTATTGTCAATAAAGTAGAAGATGGTTTTGTGCATGGTCTTTCAAAGTGCAAGATTGTCTATAGTGTTACAATGCTATAGAGGCACATATATTTACCATGAAGTAATCTCTTTTTTTTTTTTTGGTCATATTGCTGCCCACGACACATTGTATATCCAGTTTGTCTGATTATGATTCAGTTTGGTGCTCGAATTAACTATCCTAGTTATAAAACATGAAAAGAAAATATTACTGTTTAGAGAGAGAACGAGAGTTGAAGGAACTCATTCTTCTGTTGTCCTCCATGTTAATCACGCACAAAAATATGTAACATTTTTAGTATTTTCTCCAGCAAGAGGAAGAGGATCCACTGCATCATCCATCAATGTGCAACAAAGCAACTCTAGGCTGGGTGAGGCTAGGCACAGTGCTTGCATATACTGCCAACAAATGGGTCATTCTTCGAGTGATTGCCCATCACAGGTTTCAGGTTCTCATAGTGCTCGGCATCGCAGAATGAACTCACAAAGTGGTATGCCTGCTGAACTTCCAGTTTTTTTTTTCATGATTCTAAATATTCTTAAGACAATCAACATACAAAAAAAATGAAAAAAATAAAATAAAATAAAATAAAATAAATAGCAGTCAACAATTATTGCATTAGTTTAGGGTTGAGACTTTGATGAAGATGACAATAACTGTAAATCATTAAGAGGTTTGGTTTCTCTCTTGTCACCAGAACATCTGGAGGTTGAATAAATAATCACTCCTATGATTCTTTTAACGATGCAGGAGGAGAATCTTCGGTTCCATGTAGCACATGTGGAGCACCATGCATCTTGCGAACAGCTAATACAGAAAACAATAGTGGAAGAAAGTTCTACTCATGTCAGTCACAGAATTGCAACTTCTTTGTGTATGTAGCTAACACTTCCTCATCCTTGTCATCATTCTCAATACTACTGACATGTCTGGACATGGACCCTGTTGAGTTCATCTTTTTCAACTTCTTTATTATAAATTACGAGTTAATTCAATAATATTTTTAATGGAGTTACTTCCAGCCGCATTTTGCTGAACTTAGGAAAAGCTTATTCCAAAGAAGCAAACAACTGAAATTTTTGACGGTTCATCGGCAAATGTTCTTGAATGAAACCTTCATCTAAAAACCAGTTCACATATACATCCTGTTGCCCTGTTATGCAGATGGGAGGATAACCTAAACAATGGCACTGGAGGAAGGAGTGTTCAAAGTGCAAGAATGAATGTCTCAGCCTCTGATACCAGCAGGAGTCGTGTTCGTGGCAGAGGTGGCAGGGGTGGACCACATGCTGCTACCGCAACATTTGTGTCAGCAACTGGTGATCCTGTTTCTGGCAGAAGATGCTTTGTTTGTGGTGATCCATCACATTTTGCAAATGTCTGCCCAAATCGTGGTTCTTGATGCTTTTAATGGTGTACATTTTTACATATGTGTGCATGTTTTGACAATGCTGCATGTTCAATAAAAGAATTGGATTTTTGTGGTTCAATTGATAGTGTTTATGTATCTTATAAATTTTGATTATCAAGTTATGTTCAATTAAAATGATCATATCATGTGTATTATTTTGGATAAAACCAATAGTGCTAAAAATATTAACACTAGTGCACAAGAGTAGCAGTGGTGGAGCAAATCATGGACCGAAGAAAAGGAATAGCACGTGGCAGATATTATATTATATTGTATTAAATGTATAAAAATTTTGATTGCTTCACTTTGAACTTTTATCATTGTCCATTAGTAAACACATCAGTAAAAGGTTGGATCCCTAAGTGAGTAGTGTCATTCCAAGTTCACGATCTATTAGATGCACTGATAAAAATAAAATAAAATAAAAACTTATTCAAGAACCACCAATTGATTTATACATCTTGGATCGTAAATGAATTTCCAAATCTGAGATTTGACCTGTAGGAGGTTGAAGTAGATTTCACAAATGACCTAGGGGTTAAATATGCGGCGAGTTAAGTTTATGTTTTAAAATGATTTCTACTTTGTTAATGTTTTTGGTTTTTTAGTTTGAAAAAGTGTTTTGATACGACATAAAGATAACAATAGTTTAAAGTGTTTTGTTTTAGGTTATTTGTTAATATTTTTAGGGATAAATGCAAATTCAGTTCATGTGGTTGTCCTAAATTACAAATCGTTTCATGTGGTATCAAAGTGAACTAAAAGGTCCTTGAGGTAGGCTAAAATAACAATTTAGTCCTTGTAGTTAAATTTTATCAGCACAATTGATTGATTTCGTTAGTATGCCACATCAGCACCAATAATATAATGACACATGGCACTCTTAATAAAAAATATAAATATATTAAATATACAAAACTGAAAAAAAAAAAATTTAATTTTTTCATTGCTTCCTCCCACCAGTTCACCGCCGATGAACACCACTGGCACGTTCGGGCTCCGTCCAAGCCTTGCTCAACATCCCTCCCTCTTGGAATCTCGTCTAGCTCGTACACCGTAGGGTTCACCCTGAACTCGCTGAAAAGGGTCTTCACGGTGTGGCACATGCAGCAAGAGCTCTTGCTGAAAATCACCACCGGCCTCTTCGATGCCAATTTCATCACCCTCTCCATCGCCAAATGCAAAAAGGGTACACGATTTTGGAAGAAAGAAAATAACTGGGCAATCTGGGTGATGAAGGTTTTGGTGTGGGGGAGAGGAGTAGAGGCTCCCATGGGCCGTAGCACTCCTGCCAACCCCATGGGCCGGGGGTGGCTGCCCTCTAGTTTTTTTTTTAAATAAATAAATAAAGAATAATAATAATAATAATAATAATAAGAGAAATTATTTCAGAAAAGCTTGGGTCGGTAGTCCAAAATTTTTAAATTCTTAAGTTTTTTTTTTTTTTACAAATTACTCCTTAGGTACGTCGAAACTACAATAAAATTCATGCCGTCCAATTTTGTTAACTACCATTAGTGTGGGTCAAAACGGTGTGTTTTGACCCATTAAAATATTATTTTTTTAATTTAATTTTAAAAACATCCCCTGTTATAAAAAAAAAAAAATTTAAAAAAAATCAGGCGTGGTCGAACCACCCCCTGTTAAAAATATATCTATATAAAAGTTTCAGGGGTGGCCAAACCAGCTAATAGGGGGTGGTTGGCCACCCCTTAGGCCATGGAGGTGGTGTAGTGATCCAAATATTTAACTAGGCATAAGTAACTTAGTTAGAAGGTTAATTTGGACTTTGGGGCACTAGGATCTGCCAGAAGGGCATTATGAAAAATTTGACTTCTAGACCGAACGTATGCTACTTTTTGGCGGAAGTACGCTCTTGTCTTTTAATGCGGATGTATGCTAGGTTAGGCAGACGTACGCTTTTGTCTTTTAGTGCGGACGTACGCTCTTGTCTTTAGCGCAAACATACGCAAGGGGATCACCTGACATACGTCTACTACTTTTTGGAATACTCTCCTAAGTAATACCTAGACGTACAAGACAACCTTTGGACCGCTGTGTAATAGTACCGAACGTACGCCACTTTGGCCGAACGTCCATTGCTTTTTGGCCCTATAAATACCCCCTCACCCCCTCGCCCATTTCACACCAAATTCGCCCCTCAACCCCCCNCCCCCCCCCCCCCCCCCCCCACTCTTCGCCCCTAGGCTGCTTGTTGGCCGTTTGTGAGTGTTTTGTAAGGTTTTGTGAGTTCGAAGCTAGTAGAGTGGAGGTTCTTGCAATTTCGCTTCAAGAAGGTAATACTCGGTTGCCTATCTCTTTAGTTACGTCGTTATGCTGCTCGATTATAGTTCTATGTTGCTAGTTATAGTTAGTTGTTAGCTTAGTTATGCTTTAATCTTGCTTAGGCTAATGTTTTGATAGCTTAACGTTATTACTTTGCATGAATGTTTTGATCTGAGTTAGAAGGCCTTAGGGAGTCTATGTTGGCCTTAGGAGTGAGAGAATAGGTGGACAATGGAGAAAAAATGAGGTTCTCCCTGAAAGACATCGGAGCGGACGTACGGCCAAAGTGTTACAAGGAAACCCTATTTTCACCGGCCGTCCCATAACTCCTGTTTTCTTGCTCTTGAGTTGCTTTAATAGAAATAGAACTAATGATAGGTCTTTTCTCAGTATTCGAGGTTATGGAGCCTCAAGGGAACTACATGGAAGAGCTTTACGACCTGAGTGAGTACAAACTTATATAAATGCTTTGTTGTTACTTTTCCTGCATTGCATATCTATTTTATATGTATGAAACATGCATATTTGTAACTTTCATGGAATACATTTTGGAACTACTGCGAACTCTCTTTTGTGAAAACGTGTGTCGATTAATAAGATAATAATGAAACTTGTAAAACTGTGCATGTAAAAGACTGATAAAACTAATTACATCATATGACATGGTACACCAGTATATGCTGTATAATGGCCATGGGCTTATTATACAGGTTAGCTTTATGGTCAATGTGTGTGTGGGGGAGGAGGGGAAGGGGGCTTTGGATCCAATGGTTTCGTGACTAAGATGCAGTCATTCCCAATGGATGGTCACTATAGAACGGACGTCATTAGCGGTGTGGGCCACCCGAGGTCGAACTCGGTCTTGCCGCTAGTGTTACGTACGGTATGCTGTGCAATGGCTGGGCCACCGGCATTGTACTACAGGTCCCTCAGGACAGCGTCAACCCTACTGAGAATGGGTAATATCTCGGATAGACCATATTGTTGAACTATTACTATTACTCATGATTATAAGTATATATTAAATTATATTATATTTTATATATATATATATCACCTGCATGATAACTATCATCTTATAATGTTGCATGTGTTTTATAAATAACTGAATTCACAAAATAATAACGGGGTACGTTATGTGCATAACTCACTAAGTCGTCGGACTTACTCTTATATTATTTCCTTTTTTTTTTCTCCATATGTACAATTATGTTGTATAGATAGTGGATACCGTGAAGCATCCGGTCTTGTGGATGATTCGATCGATGAGATGCTTGAGGACTTATTGCAAGCTTAAGCGGGTACTCATGGTAATTAGTACTTTTGAGTTATGTTGTGGACATTAGGACTTGATGCATGCTTGCATATTAGGGATTAGCATAGATCCCTTGTAATGATGTTATGTATATAGTGTGATTGCTTTAATGATCTTTGGTTACATGCTTTGGTTATAATGATTAATGTTTATAAAACCTTATTACTTCCGCTGTTTAGTATCCTCTGTTTTTCGAAGAGTAGAGGTCTCAAAATCTTGTTTGGAGTGAAAAATGCTGGGAAACGAACCGTGAAATTAATTGCCAATTAATTAATTCTCGGGGTGTTACAGGTGGTTCGGCCACCCCCAAACCAGCCGGTCTAGGGGTCGCCAAACCACAGCCATGGCCTATGGGGTGGTTCGGCCATCCTTGTATTTTTTTTTTTTTTTTAACCCCTGGTTCGGCCACCCTTGTGTGTGTATACATATATATATATATATATATATATATATTAACAGGGGGTGGTTCAGCCACCCCTAATTTTTTTTTTTTAATTTTTAAACGGGGAGTGTTTTTAAAATTAAATTAAAAAATAATAATAATATTTTAATTGGTCAAAACGGTGCGTTTTGACCCACACTAACGGCAGTTAACAAAATTGGACAGGTAGATTTTATTGTAGGGTTCAACGTATCCGATGAGTAATTTGTCAAAAAAAAAAAAAA
>CM017321.1:31309329-31501997 GCA_006937295.1 Carpinus fangiana
TGCCATCTGCCATTGTTGTAGCCTTGTAAAAAACTTGTAAAACACAAATTGGATAGAATCAAATGGCTTTGATACCACTTGTGAGGAACTTTCTGCTTTTGTATATTTTCTGTATTGAGAATAGGTGGACTATGTGAATGGAATCGAAAGAGAGATGAGTAATGGAAATGGAAATGAATTGGTCTAAACCAAATGATGTATTGAGTTTTTAAGATACTTAACAATCTCCACGTTACAGGTTCAAGCAAATGCTTCAGTCTAATTTCCTCCCCATTACATTCATGCTGATTGCCTTATATATGCAATCAGCCTAACAACTTGTTTAACAATCAACTAACAAGCCCAGTGCAGTTACAACAGAAAGCCCAACGGTTGCAACCTACACCTAACAAACCACAAGCCCAGGCCCATTATTAACAGCCCTTATTCAAGAGTGCATGCTAGCTATTGATCACGTGCACTTATTTCCTCCACTTATTCCTCAAGTGCTTGCCAGCTACAGTACACGTGTCTCTCAAACCTCAACCTTCTCTCTCTTTTTTTTTTGATGACATGTCCGCATAAGAATAGGAGGGGGACTCGAACTAGTGACTTCCACTTCATTAGGCGTGGTCCCAGCCGATTGAGCTATCTTTTGAGGACAAACCTCAGCCTTTTCAGCTTCACCATACACGTGCCCCTTATCCCCAAAATATCTCCACATCTCTGCACTCCTTCCTTCTTTCTTCATCTCTTCAGAAAGTCTCCACTCGTCCCTAAGATGTAGCTCAATCGGCTGGGACCATGCCTAATGAAGCGGAGGTCACTAGTTCGAATCTCCCCTCCCCCCTCTTATGCGGACGTGTAAAAAAAAAAAAGAAAGTATCCACTCCTTCAACTCTCCAGACCCCATCAGCCGTAACCTTCCCTTAAAACACCTAACAAGTCTATAAACTAAAGGGCACTTCTTCTTATTTTTTTAAGGGAAAAAATCACTTTACCCCCCTGAAGTTTCAGGGGTTTTTTCATTTTAACCCAAAAGTTTCAAAATTGGCAATGTACCTCCCTGAAGTTTCAAAAAGTGGCAATTTAAACCCCCATTAACTTTTTCCGTCTAAATAGATGGAACTCGTCCCACATGCTTGTCACATGACATATTAACCCATTTTCTTCCAATTTTACCCTCAATTACAGATGGATTGGCAGCGAGTGTTTTGCTCTGCAATGACGTCTCTTCCCCACAATGGACCAACCTCTCTCTCTACATAGACCCTTCTTTGCACCTTCTCACTGGTTCACTCCCTAGAGAGCTGGGTGAGTTTTCTATGCTACAGAGTCTCTATTTTTCGGAATTCATTACCCAGTTACATGGGCTTAAAGAGCTTGATCTTGGGGATAATGTATTTTCGGGTTAAATTCCACAGAGTTTATCTGGACTGACCCTTGAGAAATTGAATCTTTCACACAATAACTTCAGTGGGGTTCTGCCTGTCTTTGGAGAATCAAAGTATGGTGTGGAGGCTTTCGAGGGAAACAATCGCAAATTAATTAATTAATATATTTATTTTACTTTTAGCTTGGAGGACCCTCATGGACAGTGCCACTGGGGTGGAGAGACGCCAAGACAACTAGCCAGAGGGCAGCCAACGACCAACTTCTATCTCCGTTTGTCGACCTTGGAACCCTCATCTCCAAGTTCGCGGCCAAAGGGCTAAATGCCCGCGACAGTCAAAGTTAGGTCAGACTGAGCTGGTTGAGTAGCAGGAAAATAATCGGTCTAATCTCAGGTAAACCCCCATCGACCCAGTGACACACCAACCACGCCCCCTCCCTTTCTTCGATCAAAAAGCTTCCAAAGGTCAATCGCAGCAGGGTTGTATACCCGCGCTCTCCGGTGGCCACACAATAGGCCTAGCCCACACCACGTTCCGGACCCACATATACAACGAAACCAACATTGACCCAAACTTTGGCAATTGTGATAAACCCACTCGTCCAGCTTCCGGCAGTGATGATAATTTTGGCAAATGGCGACAAACCATTTAGAAAAGGGCAAAATGGGCTTAAAGGAAGAAAAGAGCAAAATGGGTTTTGGAGTCTGTAATTAAGAGTAAAATTAGAAGAAAATGGGTTAATATGTCACGTGAGAAGCATGTGGGACGAGTTCTATCCATTTAGACGGAAAAAGTTAACTGGGAGGGGGGGGTTTAAATTGCCACTTTTTGAAACTTTAGGATGGTATATTGCCAATTTTGAAACTTTGGGGTTAAAATTGAAAAACCCCTGAAATTTCAGGGGGAAAAGTAAATTTTTTCCTTTTTTTAATTAATAAGGAAAATAGAATTTTTTTTTTTTTTTTTTTGAAAAAAACTGATTTCATTGATAAAGATCAGAAGGTGGAGTAAAAACTCCTACAATCAAAATCAAAAAGATAGAGCAGCTTGCTCCATTAAAACAATATCACTGATACAATCTGGAATTTGGTTCCTCCATATTCTATCATTGACATTTGAGATAGCCCGTTTTGCCAACCTATGTGCCGCCTCGTTTGCCTCCCGTTTGGTGAAAGCACACACCCATCTCGATAGGAATTGCAAAATCTGTCGTGTGTCCTCTATAAGATGTCCAAACCTACTCCATCTGCTCGTAGTTGAGTTAACGGCATCCACCACCTGTTGAGCATCCCCCTCAAAAACAACCTCATGGAGCCCCAAATCTCTGCACAGTGACGCAGCGTGAAACAAGGCTATTGCTTCTCCCGTCGTTGGCTCGACAGAGCCTTGGTACGTTTTGCTCCAGGCTGCCACAACTGTCCCATGTTCGTCTCTAATGATAACCCCAATCCCCATCCTACAAGATGAATAATCAGTGGCTACGTCCCAGTTGGTTTTAACCCAACCACGACTGGGTGCTTTCCATTGTTCCTGTTGGTCGGTTATGCTCTTACTGCATGATAATTTCAGATTCTCATGCACTTGCTTATACTCGTCTATGTATCGTAAGGTTCCACTCATTAGCTTATTCGGGCTTGTAAAGATTCTTTCATAAATCCATCGATTTCTTCTCATCCATATCTGACGGGTCACCTGGACAAAGAGTGCAAAATCTTCTTTGTCACATCTGCCCAACATTTCTTCAGAAACACTTTGGAAATCCATCCCCCCAGACGAGAACTTCTGGAAAATTCTCTTTCCTCCACCCTATACATCCATAGCTGCTGGGCATCCCCATAGAGCATGTACAACAGTTTCAGGTTCCGTTTCACAGATTGGGCAAAATGGATCCTTCACCACTTTTCTTCTTAATAAATTATCTTTCGTTGGCAACAGATTTTTGCAGGCTCTCCAGAAGAAATTTTTTGCAGCATTTTGGATTGGTAAGGACCAAAGTATCTTCCACAGGGGACTGTCTTTTACCTGATTTGAACACTCCAGGGTCTTCCTTTCCTCCAATTCTTTTGCCAAATGGTACGCACTTTTCACCGAGAAAATCCCCGAGCTCGTACATCTCCAAATCTGGCAGTCCGGCTAGTCTGTATGGCTGATTGGGATTTTTTTAATTGCTGCTATCTCTTCCTCCGAGAACATATTGACCAGCTTTTCATTGTCCCACCACTTCCTGTCCCAGTCAATCAATTGTTACACCTTGCTTGTTATATCCATCTCTCTGGGAGGAGACTGAATTTTATATGTTACTGGCATTGGAATCCAGTTGTCTCCCCATATTTTCACCTGCTGTCCATTCCCAATTCGCCATAAGAGTCCGGCCTCTATTAGCTCTCTGGCTCCGTAGATACTTCGCCTTTAATATTTTTGCAGCCAAACTGTTCGGATCTTTGAAGAGACGCCAAACTTGTTTAGCAAGTAGAGCCTTATTGAAGGACACTAAATCTCTGAAGCCCATCCCCCCCTTTAGCTTTGAAACGCCCATTTGACTCCATTTCATCCAATGGATTCTCCCTTCATTTTCTTGATGGCCCCACCAGAATTTTTGCATCAAAGCATTAATCTCTTAGCACAATCCTTTAGGTAATAGGAAAATACTCATGCTATACGTCGGTATAGCTTGAATCACCGCTTTCAACAAAATCTCCTTACCCGCTTGTGACAAAAACTTTAATTTCCAATCCCCCAATTTTCTCCAAACCCTATCCTTAATACTTGTAAAAGCTTGATTGCGAGACTTACCCACTAAGGCCGGTAGACCCAGGTATTTGTCATAACGCTGTGTTGAAGGGATGCTCGCCATCTGCAAAATTTTCTGTTGAGTTTCAATAGGAGTATTACGGCTGAAAAATACCGAGGTCTTTTCTTGGTTAAGTCTTTGTCCCGAGGCCATCTCATAATCACGTAGAATTCTCATCATATTGTGCCAATGATGCGGAGTGGCTTTGCAGAACAAGAGACTGTCGTCTGCAAAGAATAGATGATTTAGCCTGGGTCCTTTTTTTGAAGTAGGGACACCTGCTAACTCTCCATTGTTGTTCGCCCGCAACATGAGGGAGCTTAGGGCATCTGCACATATCAAAAACAGATATGGTGATATGGGGTCCCCCTGTCGAATTCCCCTAGATGGAGTAATTTGACCTGTCGGGGACCTAATAATAATCTCATAATTTCCAGATTTAACGCACATCATTACCAGTTGTATCCAACGATCGTTAAAACCCATCTGGCTCATCACCGCTTCTAAGAAATCCCATTCCACCCTGTCGTAAGCATTGCTCATGTCAATCTTGACTGCCATATAACCCACCTTCCCCCACATTCTTGAATGCATGGTATGTAAGGTCTCGTACGCAGCCAAAATATTATCCGTAATTAGCCGACCAGGAATAAAAGCACTTTGGTTTGGGGATATAATCTCATCCAAAACCAATTTTAGTCTATTTGCAAGTGTTTTGGAAATAAGCTTATAAAACACATTACAGAGACTAATTGGCCTGTAGTCCGACACACAAACGGAGTTCGATAATTTAGGGACAAGAGCAATATATGTCAAATTTAACTCTTTATTCAAATACCCCTTATTCAAAATATCAATTACAGCCCGACTAACCTCGACTCCCACATCCCCCCAATATTTCTGGTAAAATCCGGCTGAAAAACCATCAGGACCCGGCGCTTTTAGAGGAGACATTTGGTTTAGGGCCACGCCCACTTCGTCAACCGTGAATTCTTTCAACTGCATCTCATTCATAGTATTTGTCACCCGCTTTTCCACTACTTCCACAACTGGCCTCATATTTCTTGGTGCGTCAACTGTAAATAAATTTTTGAAATATTTAACAAAAGCCTCCCCCACATGTTCATGTGTTTCCCATACATTCCCCATTTCATCTGTAATACTCTGAATCAACTTGGCTTTCTTTTTCTCGTTTGCACATGCGTGAAAATATTTTGTGTTTTGGTCCCCACTTCTCATCCATTCAACTTTAGCCCGTTGCCGCCAGTAAAGATCTTCCTCATCAATAAATATTTTGTGTTTTGGTCCCCACTTCTCATCCATTCAACTTTAGCACAAGAGAGTCTAGAAAGAGAAAAAAAATATGTTGGATCTTTAACAAGTTGAGAAGAATTCTTCATAACCACAACTTGTGAAGTAATGGATTGCTGAATTCAAAGACACTAAACATGTAGTGTGGAGAGCAAATTGAGGAGTCAATGTACGTATATATAATAATATGGAGGAAGAATTAATGATTTTGTATTGTATATATATGTTAAATGGGTTTTCCCTTTTGGATTTTTCGTGTGACAACCTTCTTATTATCTTCTCATGCTACGATTTTGTGCTATTATCTGTATTTGTTAAGATTTTATCATTGTGGATTTGGACTCTAATTTGATCAATTTGCATAATAATTATTAATTATGTTTGTCTTTGTCTTTGTCTTGTTGGATGTCACAAATTTGGACTCTAATTTGATCAGTTGGTTGGGTCCCACAAAAGTCCCGCCAATATTTTTCGAGGCTCTCCGATGACTTGACGAGTAAACCAGGGAAGGTAAAAATCCGTTGACTCTAACGCCTTTGACCATACGTAACAGACACTTCACTACAAAAAATGGCATAAAGCCGGCGTTTCCAGCTCTGGCGTTTACGAAAAACGCCCAGGAAAGCAACATCTGCCGACGTGTTGTGCGGACGCCGGGAATGGACCAGCAATGGTAGCGTGTTTCATCTAAACGTCGTCCCTGGTTCAGCTAGGTCAGCGTTTGCAAAAAAAACGCTGTCCATTCCGTTCAAGGCGTCGTTTCAGATTTCTTATCCTTATTAATTTGAAAGTTTAGTATCATACTCATACTTCAGAGTTGAAGACAGACCAGGGGTGGACGGGGCCAAAAAAATTCCTTAAAAATCTTCCACATATATCCTAGTTTTCCACCCTCAATATATATTAAACAAATATTGATACTAATTTTATTAAATAATTAAAAAAAAATTGAAACTCCACTTTCTCGGCAACCAAACAGTAGGAAAAGAAATTAGGGGGAAAGATGACGGGTCCTCAATCTTTTTACCCTATTTCTTCTTCTTCTCGTCTGTCTTCCCGTCCACTAATTGACGCACAAGATTGTGAATAGAAATTGTTGGGTAGCAGCAAGATTGTGACTTTGCATGTCCCACGAGTTGATGGCGGACGTGAAACGGTATCCTCAGGAGGTGGAGCAGCAGAGCAGCTCAGGGGCGGAGCCACAAAGGCAGTTGAGAGGGGCCCCGATCGTGACTCCATTTGATGCCCCTGAGTGTGAGTGACTGAGTGAGATAGATTTTGGAGAGTGGAAGAGAAAGCATGGGACTGAAAGGAGAAAGAAAGGAAGCAGTGAGAAGATTCAAGAAGTCCATCCGATCCCCTTTCAAAAAAAAAAAAGGAGCAGTCCATGGCTACGTGGCAGATGATCAACAGACTTGGTTAACACGTATGAACTTGCTCTTTTTGTGCCTATTTGACCTTCGGGACTTGGTTAACAGTTAACACTTATGATCTTTATAACTATATATTTAAAATATATATATAATTTTATGTTTAGGTTATTTAAAATACTGAGCAATTTCTATGCAATCTACGCACATTTAAGGATATATAGTTAAGGAAAATTTGATAATAAATCTTGAATTAAAAATTCAAATTTTATTTGAAGGAAGAAAATTTCTATTTATTAGCATTCTCATATTTACATTCTTCAAGATTCTTTATAATTCTAAGATTATAACTTAATATTAAATAATATTTGGGGAAAAATACAAAATTAGTCCCTATGGTTTACTTGATTTGTAATTTACTCCCTGTGGTATCAAAACGAACTCAAAAGTCCCTGTGGTATGCAAAAAAAACAATTTAGTCCCTACAGTTAAATTTCATCCATTGACTTAACGGATTCCATTAGCGTGCCATGTCATATCCAATTAAATTACGACGTGTCATGTTTTATTTATGACTCTTAAAAATTACACTTGAATATTCCACGTCGTATTATTATGCCAACTAATATTCCCACCTTAGCTCTTTTTTCTTTTTCTTTTTTCTTTTTTCTTTTTTCTTTTTTCTTTTTTCTTTTTTCTTTTTCTTTTTTGACATTAAAACACATCAGGTAAAATATTTTTAAAAACCCTAATTCTACCAAATTATTGATCTAAAAACCTAATTCAAAAGAAAACAAATTATTCTTCTTCTTCCCTCCTCTTCTTCTTCGTCTCTTTTTCTATGTCTTCTTCTTCTTCTTCTTCTTCTCCTTTTCTTCTTCCTCTTCTTCTTCTCCTTCTCCTTCTCTTTTTCTCCATTTTTTTCTTGTCATGGTTTTTTTCTCCATCTCTTCTTCTAAGTTTTTTTCTTTTCATGGTTTTTTTTTTCTCCGTCTCTTCCTATCTTCTATTTCTTCTCTTATGCTCTTCTCTTATGTTGAAATTCCTCTTTTTCTTGGCAACATTCAAGAGGGCAGTACAGAGATGGAGAAAAAAAAAATTTCTTTGCCGACACCCATGATAAGATATAGAAATTTAATTCTAGACTTTTAGTATAGTTTGTATATATTCTCACTTCCTTTGTTACTTCTCACAACATCTTTAACAATTTAAAATAATTGATTACCAAAAAGTTTACAGAGTTCTTATAAATTAATTTATCTATGGACAATGAAAGCAATTTTTATTTACAACAATTAAATCTCAAAATAAGAATTTTTCTAACCCAAACTCCATGAANGTCTTTAGTGCGGACTTAGGCAGGGGGACCACCTGATATACGCTGACAGATAATACACCGTACTCTGTGAATAATACAGTGGACGTACGCCCAAAAGTACTGGACGTCTGCTATTTTTTGGAATACCCCCTGAGTAGGGGTGGGTAGAACCCGCCCAATCCGACCAACCCGAACCGCCCTGCCCCGAATCACATCGATCCGTGCAGTTTTTGTGCATTTTTTCACAGGTTCGGGTTGAAATTCCCCAAACCCAGTTGGATCGGTTCGGGTCTCGGGTTTACTAAAAAAAATTGTGTGGATATCCGACCCGCCCCGTTTCTACCCGCTATTTCACTTAACACAAAAACCCTAGAAGTTTCCTCACATGGTCACACTCACATTTTCGATTTCGAGCAGCCATCCCTCACCCACTCAGACCCTCAGTCCCTCACCCACCCAGGCCATCATTTCAATTCTCAATCTCTACTTCTCTAGTCTCAATCTCTCACTCTCAGAGTCTCAATCTCTCGATCCCCCACCCTCATTTCATTTTCGAGCAGCCGCAGCGCAAGTGACTGAAGCACGCCGAAGGAGACTCTGATCTCCACGAGTGATTGTTGTGGGACCACCCGTGACGTGGCGTAGTGGAGGATGGCGATGAGCTGGGTCGGAGTCATGGCGAAATCGGTGTCAACTCTGGTGCCTCACAAGCCGGTAAAGGAGCAAAGGAAAGAGTTTCCGTTGTTGTCGCTAGACGTTCGGCCTAAGCCCATTAAGAGCAGCGCGAAGGTGATCGCGCCGGCTGTTACAACGGCAAGGAGACGCGCCTTCTCGGGAATAAATCGGCAATTATTCTTCATGTCTCTTCTTCTATCCGGAGGAGGCTGTTAGAGAGTAAGGGTTTGCTTTTTCACAAATGAGCTGCAGCGTGGAGTATTTTGTTAAGGATTTAAGGTTTTATTTTGTTATGGATTTGCTAAAAATACCTGACACGCCCGACTAACCCAACCAACCAGACCAAAAAAACCCGATCCGAATCGCCCGAATACCCACCAGTTTTTCACATTTTTCTTACTATTACTGGTTGGAAATTCCCAAACCTGATGGGCACGGGTCGGGGTGGCCGAACGGGCAGAAACCCAAACCGACCCGTGCCCAACCCTGTAATACCTAGACGTACAAGACAGCCTTTGGACCGCTGTGTAATAGTATAGGACGTACGCCACTTTGGCCGGACATCCACTGCTTTCTGGCCCTATAAATACCCTCTCACCCCCTCGCCCGTTTCACACCAAATCCACCCCTCAACCCCCCTCTTCACCCTTAAGTTGCTTTTTGGCCGTTTTGTGAGGTTTTATGAGTTCAGAGCTAGTGGAGTGGAGGTTCTTGCAGTTTCGCTTCAAGGAGGTAATGCTCGGTTGCCTATCTCTTTAGTTACGTCATTATGCTGCTCAATTATAGTTCTATGTTGCTAGTTGTAGTTGTTATCTTAGTTATGCTTTAATCTTGCTTAGGCTAGTGTTTTGATAGCTTAGCGTTGTTACTTTACATGGAGGTTTCGATTTAAGTTAAGAGGCCTTAGGGAGTCTGTGTTGACCTTAGGAGTGAGAGAATAGGCGAACAGTTGAGAGAAAATGAGGTTCTCCCTAAAAGACGTCGGAGCGGACGTACGGTCTCATGAGCGGACGTACGGTCTCATGAGCGGACGTACGGTCTCATGACAGGACGTACGGCCCATCATGATGCGGTGGACGTACGGCCAGAGTGTTACAAGGAAACCCTATTTTCACCAGCCGTTCCATAACTCTTGTTTTCTTTCTTGCTCTAGAGTTGCTTTAGTAGAAATAGAACTGATGATAGGTTTTTTCTCAATATTCGAGGTTATGGAGCCTCAAGAAAATTACATAGAGGAGCTTTACGATCCGAGTGAGTACAAACTCATATGGATGCTTTGTTGTTACTTTTCATGCATTGCATATCTATTTTATATATATCAAACATGCATATTTTGTAACTCTCATGAAATACATTTTGAAACTACTGAGAACTCTCTTTTGTGAAAACATATGTCAATTAATAAGATAATAATGAGACTTATAAAACTGTGCATGTAAAAGAATGATAAGACAAATTATATTGTATGATATGGTACACTGGTATATGCGGTATAACGGCCATGGGCTTACTATACGGGTTAGCTTTATGGTCAATGTGTGTGTGGGGGGGGCTTTGGATCTAATGGTTTCGTGACCAAGATAAAGTCATTCCTAATAGATGGTCACTATAGGACAGACGTCATTAGCGGTGTGGGCCATTGTAGTGACCCAAATATTTAACTAAGCATAAGTGGCTTAGTTAAATGGTTAATTTGGACTTTGGCGCTAGGACTAGCCAGAAGGGTATTTTAGAAATTTGTCTTCTGGTTTGTTTTTTAGTGCGGACATACGCTACTTTCTGGCAGACGTACACTCTTGTCTTTTAGCCCGGACAAACGCTAGGGTTGGCGGACGTACGCTCTTGTCCTTTTCTGCGGACGTATGCTGGGGGACCACCTGACATACGCTGACATATAGTACGCCGTACTCTGTGAATAGTACAACAGACGTATGTCAAAAGTACCGGACGTACGCTACTTTTTGGAATACTCTCCGAGTAATACCTAGACTTACAAAACAGCCTTTGGACCGCTGTGAAATAGTACCGGACGTACACCACTTTGGCCGGACATCTGCTGCTTTCTGGCCCTATAAATACCCCTTCGCCCATTTCACACTTATTCCGCCCCTCAACCCTTTTCTTCGCCCTTAGGCTGCCAGTAGGCCGTTTTGTGAGTGTTGTGAGGTTTCATGAGTGTTTTGGTGCTGTCGAAGGAGGAACTCTTGAGGTTTTGCTTCAATGAGGTAACACTTGATTTCCTTAGCTTTTTAATACGTCGTTATATTGCTCGATTATAGTTCTATGTTGCTAGTTGAAGTTATTAGCTTAGTTAGGTAACACTTGATTTCCTTAACTTTTTAATACGTCGTTATACTGCTCGATTATAGTTCTATGTTGCTAGTTGTAGTTATTAGCTTAGTTATGTTTTAATCTTGCTTAGGCTAGCGTTTTGATAGCTTAGCGTTGTTGTCTTTGCATAGAGTCTTCGATCTGTGTTAGGAGGCCTTAAGTAGCCTTTGTTGGCCTTAGGAGTCAGAGAATAGGCGGACAATGGAGAAAAAATGAGATTCTTGCTGAAAGACGTCAGAGCGGACGTACGGTCTCATGACCGGACGTACGGCCCGAAGTGTCACAGCGGACGTACGGCCCCAAGCCCGAACGTATGGTCAGTGTGTGACAAGGAAACCCTATTTTCACCAGCCGTCTCATAGCTCATGTTTCCTTGTTATAGAGTTGTGCTTTAGTAGAAATAGAACTGATAATAGGTCTTTTCTCAGTATTCGAGGTTACGGAGCCTCAAGGGATTACATGGAGGAGCTTTACAGCCCGGGTGAGTACAAACTCACATGGATGCTTTGTTGTTACTTTTCCTGCGTTGCACATATTTTTATAGATGTCAAATATGCATATTTTTCAACTCTCATGAAATACATTTTGGAACTACGGGTAACTCTCTTTTGTGAAAACGTGTATTTGTTAACAAGATAATAATGAGACTTGTAAAACTGTGCATGTAAAATACAGACATAATTGCATTGTATGACATGGTACACCGGTACGTGCGGTAGTAATGGTCATGGGCTTACTATACATGTTAGCTTTATAGTCAATGTGTGCGTTTGTGGGAGCTTTGGATCCAATAACTCGTGACCAATGATGCAGTCATTCCTAATGGATTGTCATTATAGGACGAACATCATTAGCGGTGTGGGCCACTCGGGGTTGGACCCGATCATACTGCTAGTGTTACGTATGGTATGTTTCATGCAATGGCTGGGGCACCGGCATTGTACTACAGGTCCCTCGGGACAACGTCAACCTTGCTGAGAATGGGTAATATCTCGGGTAGACCATATTGTTGAACTATTACTGTTACTTATAATTATAAATAAGCATATATTATATTATATATATACAACTTGCATAATAACTGTCATTAAGTCGTCAGACTTACCCTTATGTTATTTCCCTTTTTTCTCCATATGTACGATTATGTTGTTCTCGATAGTGGATACCGTGAAGCATCCGGTTCTTGTGGAGGATTCAATCCAGGAGATGCTTGAGGATTTATTGCAAGCTTAAGTGGATACTCATGGTAACTAGTACTTTTGAGTTATGTTGTAGACATTAGGGTTTGATACATGCTTGCTTGCATATTAAGGTTTAGAATAGATCCCTTGTACTGATGTTATAGTATGATTTTCGCAGCTTGATGATCTTTGGTTAGACGCTCTTGTTATACTAATTAATGTTTATAGTACTTTGTTACTTCTACTGCTTAGTATCCTCTATTTTTGAGGAGTAAAGGTCCCGGAAGTCTTGTTCGGAGTGGAACAAGGCTGGGAGACGAACCGTTGAATTAATTTTCAGTTAATTAATTCTCGGGGCGTTATAGATGGTATCAGAGGTGTTGCTCTTCGGACCATAGGAATGAATCTATTAGGAGTTAGATCTAGATTCATTAGAGCTTTTTGCTCAGCAGAATATAGGACACGATCTACTAGGTGCTAGGAGATGATCTACCAGAGCATAGGATGGATTATATGTATGCATGGGATACAGAATTTCGATACCTATGATCTTGAGGACGTTGGACTTGAGGATTTTAGGGATTTGATATGGTATTGCAGTCAGGACTAGGACCGCTTTGATGGTGCAACCTTGGAGACTAGGTTTGATCTGCACTAAGATAGTTAGATAAGGTCTTAGGCTTAGATCTGCGTTAGGTCTTTGGCTAAGGTGGTCGTAGTTTAGGCGCTTAGTACGGATAGCTTTGCGATTAGGTTTGACGTTTTGAGTGAGGCTCGGCATAATGCTTCGAAGTTAGGGGCTGATGATCGTTGTGACTGCAGAGATGTCACCACGACAGGACGTCATTGGGAGCAATGATGGTAGGAGACCATCCCAACCCGATGAAAGGATGAGGAACGTTCTGGATGCTACCCAAGCATTGGAAGCTGTGGCAAGTCATCTTGTGGAAGCTTTGGTCAACGTACGAGGAGTTCCTACTCCAAGTGGAAGCAAAGGTTGCTCTTTCAAGGAGTTCTATGAGCATCCTTTCCCTATGTTTAAGGGAACTTGAACTCTGGAGAAGCGAGAGAGTGGCTTACGAGCTTGGAGGAACTGCTACGAGTTATGGACTGCACTGAGGAGCAAAGAGTCAAGTACTCAGCCTACAAGTTCTCTAGTGAAGCAAGGCAATGTTGGTACGCTAAGAGGAACTCGTTGGTGATAGAATTAGGAAGCGAGGAGGCCATTCCGTGGACTCGATTCAAGGAAGAGTTTTATTGGGAATACTCGTGGAGCTTAAGGAGGAGTACACCCCGAGAGTTGCATTCCAAGAAGGAAAAGAGTCGTTGGTGCCGTAGATGTGGCAGATTGCATTTTGGGAAATGCAGATCAAGGAAGAATTTGTGCTACGGATGTGGCAAGGTGGGACACTTCATTCGAAACTACAACAAGGCTAAAAAGAACGATACTGGCCCACCTGGAAGGAAATGATGGCAAGACAAGGGTTAAGCGTAACCATCAGAGTTGTTTAAGGCATGTGGGTTCGCCTTATTTTGTAGTTAAGGGCTGGGTTACTGGATGTTGCTCATACATCAGCCAATTGTATTTGAGGTTTTGGACCTAAAAGTGTAACATTAACTAAGATTTTTGTTAATGCATGATGCTTGTTACACTTTGTTGATGTGTTGATGATAAGATTCCTGATTTTGTTGATTGCCCATTAGAAGTATGTTAAGGCATTATATTCTTAGACTTGGATTCTGGCATAGGGCAGTTAGCAAATCTTGTACCCATTGATCTTGTATTGGATTACATGATTTTAAGATACTTTAGAGCTAAGAGATTCGAGAGAATCTATCTGTACCTAAATGGACTAAGGAGTTCTCGGGTACAGTTATCTGTGGAGACAAAGGAGGTGGCTAGAGCTGATCTAAGAGTTATGATCAGGCTAGCGTAGTAGCTGATGCCTTGAGTAGAAAGGTGACAGTGGAGCTTACCGCTCTTGGAATTTCCCAACCCTAGTTGGTTATGAAATTCGCTAGGATGGGAGTAGAAGTGATAGATGAGGGTGCGTCTGCACACTTATCTAGCTTGGTGGTTGGATCAGGATTGCTTGCTTGAATTAAGGTCACTCGGTGGAAGGACCCTAAGTGCACCAAGATCAGGCAATTGATAAGGCATAAGGGTTTTGTCTTAAGGATGTTGGGTTGCTCACCCATGAGTGTGTGTCGGAAGGTGAAGGACTAAGAAAGGAGATCTTGAGCAAGACTCATCACTCTCCATATATTGTACATTCTGGAAGTACCAAGATGTACAAGGATGAGAGGAGGGCAAAATTGGATTTTAGTGCCAAAAGACGAATGGTCAGGCAGAACGGACTAACCAGATCCTGGAGGACATGTCACTGGCTAGCGTGTTGGACTTCAGAGGCAGTAGTACCTACCTTTGATCTATGTTGTTGCAGGCGACTTTTGGATGTTGCCTTATGATGCACTTACGAAGCACTTTATGGACGTAAGTGTCAGTCACCCTTGTATCGGGACAATGTTGGAAGGAAACAACGTTGGGGCCTAAGTGATTCTAGTGCTTACTATTGGACAAAGGATGAGTGCATCCTAGGGTCGGCAAAAGAGTTATGCCGATAACTAGGGATGACCTTCGGAACACGAAGTAGGAGATTGTGTGTTCCTTAAGATATCATTGATGAGAGGAGTGATGCGATTTGAAGAGGAAGGGGAGGTTGGCATACAAGGTTGCCTTACCTTCAGACCTAATAACTCTTTTCTCAATATTATACTTAGACAGTATACCTATCCCTGTTTTGGTTAAAGGGATAGTCGTGTATAAAAGAGTTTGTTTTCCTCTATAGGGTTATGGCTTGGATACCCATCGACCCGGATTGTATAAGGAATTACTCGACTTGGGTGTTGAGATTGTTGAGGACTGGTACAATGTAGGAAACAATGAGTATGATGTTAGTACATTGAGGTTCAAGGATTTTATTCGTATGGTTAATTTCTCTTGGGTTATGTGCCTATCTGTTACAGTTTCGGGTAACTGTTACATTCAGATTTTCTAAGAGTAGTCGATTAAGGAAAAGTTGCTTCTGGCTAGGAAGTATGGAATCATATCAAAGATACCCACGCACTTGGCTTGTTTTGGTGTATGTAGGAGTCGTTGGTTTGACGATGATTGATATAGTGTGGGTAATATCGACTACGACGCCCTTGGTGACTTGCAAATGGATTTGCTATAACTTGTGAGGATGTTGCGCGTGGATCGCTTTATATTGGATGAAGAAGGTCGGTGCTATAAGAATGAACGGGATAACATTGTTTTTTCCAAGGACGAGGCTGAGCACAAACCTTGTTAAACTACGGACGTTGAAGTAATGTTGTTGTTTCTTCTTGTGTTTTGGGGCTACGAAATTTGGAAGACGAAATTTTTATAAGGAGAGGAGAATGTAGTGACCCAAATATTTAACTAAGCATAAGTGGCTTAGTTAAATGGTTAATTTGGACTTTGGGTCACTAGGACCAGCCAGAAAGGCATTTTGGGAATTTGTCTTTTGGTTTGTCTTTTAGTGCGAACGTATGTTACTTTTTGGCAGACGTACGCTCTTGTCTTTTAGCCCAGATGTATGCTAGGGTTGGCGGATGTACGCTCTTGTCTTTTTCGGAGGACGTACGCTACTTTTTGGCGGATGTACGCTGAGGGACCACCTGACATACACTGACATATAGTACGTAGTACTCTGTGAATAGTACAACAGACATATGCCAAAAGTACCAGACGTACGCTACTTTTTGGAATACCCTCCGGGTATACCTAGACGTACAAAACAGCCTTTGGACCGCTGTGGAATAGTACCGAACGTATGCCACTTTGGTCGGATGTCCTCCGCTTTCTGGCCCTATAAATACCCCCTCTCACCCCCTCGCCCATTTCACACCTATTCCGCCCCTCAACCCCTTTCTTCACCCCTAGGCTGCCAGTAGGCCGTTTTGTGAGTGTTGTGAGGTTTTGTGAGTGTTTCGGTGCTGTCGAAAGAGGAACTCTTGAGGTTTTGCTTCAAGGAGATAACGCTCGGTTTCCTTAGCTTTTTAATACATCGTTATGCTGCTCAATTATAGTTATATGTTGTTAGTTTTAGTTGTTAGCTTAGTTATGTTTTAATCTTGCTTAGGCTAGTGTTTTGATAGCTTAGCGTTGTTGTCTTTGCATAGAGACTTCGATCTGTGTTAGAAGGCCTTAAGTAGCCTTTGTTGGCCTTAGGAGTCGGAGAATAGGCGGACAGTGGAGAGAAAATGAGGTTCTCCCTGAAAGACGTCGGAGCGGACGTACGGTCTCATGACCGGACGTACGGCCCGAAGTGTCACAACGGGCATACGGCCCCGAGCCCGAACGTACGGTCAATGTGTCAGGGAAACCCTATTTTCACCAGCCGTCCCATAGCTCATGTTTCCTTGTTATAGAGCTGTGCTTTAGTAGAAATAGAACTGATAATAGGTCTTTTCTCAGTATTCGAGGTTATGGAGCCTCAATGGAATTACATGGAGGAGCTTTACAGCCCGGGTGAGTACAAACTCACATGGATGCTGTGTTGTTACTTTTCCTGCATTGCACGTATTTTATATAGATGTCAAACATGCATATTTTGCAACTTTCATGAAATACATTTTGGAACTACGGGTAACTCTCTTTTGTGAAAACGTGTGTCTGTTAACAAGATAATAATGAGACTTGTAAAATTGTGCATGTAAAATACAGACAAGATAATTGCATCGTATGACATGGTACACCGGTACTTGCGGTAGTAATGGTCATGGGTTTACTATACATGTTAGCTTTATGGTCAATGTGTGCATATTTGGGGGCTTTGGATCCAATGACTCGTGACCAATGATGCAGCCATTCCCAATGGATGGTCACTATAAAACGAACGTCATTAACAGTGTGGGTCACTCGGAGTCGGACCCAATCGTGCCGTTAGTGTTACGTACGGTATGTTTCGTGCAATGGCTGGGGTACCTGCATTGTACTACAGGTCCCTCGGGACAGCGTCAACCCTGCTGAGAATGGGTAATATCTCGGTTAGACCATATTGTTGAACTATTACTGTTACTCATGATTATAAGCATATATTATATTATATATATACCACCTGCATAATAACTGTCATCTCATAATCTTGCATGTATTTTATAAATAAAAGAATCCACAAATTAATGACGGGTACATCATGTGGATTTCTACGCACTAAGTCGTCGAACTTACCCTTGTGTTATTTCCCTTTTTTCTCCATATGTACGATTATGCTGTTCTAGATAGTGGATACTGTGAAGCATCCGGTTCTTGTGAAGGATTCAATCCAGGAGATGCTTGAAAACTTATTGTAAGCTTAAGCAAGTACTCATGGTAACTAGTGCTTTTGAGTTATGTTGTAGACATTAGTGCTTGATGCATGCTTGCTTGCATATTAAGGTTTAAAATAGATCCCTTGTACTGATGTTATAGTATGATTTCCGCTGCTGGATAATCTTTGGTTAGACGCTCTAGTTATACTTATTAATGTTTATAGTACTTTGTTATTTCTGCTACTTAGTATCCTCTATTTTTTAGGAGTCTTGTTCGGAGTGGAACAAGGTTAGGAGACGAACCGTTGAATTATTTACCAGTTAATTAATTCTCGGCGCGTTACAGCCACCCAAGGTCGCACTCAGTCATGCCACTAGTGTTACGTACGATATGCTGTGCAATGGCTGGGGCACGGACATTGTACTACAGTTCCCTCGGAATAGCGTCAACCCTGCTGAGAATGAGTAATATCTCGGGTAGACCATACTGTTGAACTATTACAGTTACTCATGATTATAAGCATATATTATATTATATATATATCGCCTGCATGATAACTATCATCTCATAATGTTGCATGTGTTTTATAAATAATTGAATCTACAAAATAATGACGGGTACGTCATGTGCATTTATACTCACTAAGTCGTCGAACTTACCCTTGTATTATTTCCCTTTTTTTTCTCCATATGTACGATTATGCTGTATGATAGTAGATACAGTGAAGCATCCGGTCTTGTGGAGGATTCAATCTAGGAGATGTTTGAGGACTTATTGCAAGCTTAAGCGGATATTCATGATAACTAGTACTTTTGAGTTATGTTGTAGACATTAGGACTTAATGCATACTTGCATATTAAAGATTAGAATAGATCCCTTGTAATGATGTTATGTATATAGTATGATTTCTGTTGCTTTAATGATCTTTGGCTAGATACTCTGATTATAATGATTAATGTTTATAGAACCTTATTACTTCCGCTGCTTAGTATCATATATTTTTCGAAGAGTAGAGGTCCCGGAGTCTTGTTCGGAGTGGAACAAGACTGGGAGACGAACCGTGAAATTAATTACCAGTTAATTAATTCTTAGGGCGTTACAGGTGGTTCGGCCACCCCTATGGCCTATGGTGTAGTTTCGGGCACCCCAGTATTTTTTTTTTAAAAAAAAAAATTTTTTTAAACAAGGAGTGTTTTTAAAATTGAATTAAAAAATAATAATATTTTAATGGGTCAAAACGGTGTGTTTTGACCCACACTAATGACAGTTAACAAAATTGGACAAGTGGATTTTATTATAGGGTTCAACGTACCCAATGAGTAATTTGTCAAAAAAAAAAATCTGAAGGATTTAAAAATTTTGGATTGCTGACCCAAGCCTTTCTGAAATAAATTCCCTAATAATAATTAATTAATTTTTTTAGTTTTATATATTTATATTTTTTTTATTAAGAGTGACACGTGTTGCCATTTTATTGGCACTGACTTGACACTTAACGGAATCCGTCCAATGTTTTAACAAAATTTGACTTCAAGGACTAAATTAATTTTTTGGCATATCTCAGGGATCTCTGAGTTCACTTTGATATCACAGAGAGCGATTTGTAATTTAAACTAATCACAATGACTGATTTTTACATTTATCCCATATTTTTATTTTGAAAACAAAAAACACGAAGCTTCAATTTTTATGGAATCGTCGAGTAGAGTTTAGTCCAAGCCACATTGGAAGCTCGTTCAAACCATGAAAATCTTAGATCAATCTCATTCAAAGCATATTAGAAGTTAAGCCCCTCCATTAGGGGTTTATGGTAGGTTTGAGTTTAAGGAGGATTTTCATTGAGGGAGAGAGAGATGAAGCGGAGAAAAAAATGAATAAAATAAATCTTATAAGGTATAACAATTCATATGTAATGTGCTACGGTAAAGTTTCATATATAGAATAAAAAAAAATCTTATAAGATGTTAAGTACATTGAACTTTCACACATGAAAGTATACTGTAGCAAAATTTAACAAAAATTTTATTTTGAAGTGTCTGTTGGAAGAGAAAAATAGCCCATAATAGCTATATTTAACTATAAAGGGTCATTTATAGCATCTAATGGACATGCTCTTAGAACGTCATAAAAAATCCTACTTTATAACTAGAAGTCTACGCATGATTTTAAGGGTGTTTTTTGGAGACTTATAATCACTTTTTTTTATTTTTTTTGGAGTGCGCAAGAGAGTCTAGAAAGAGAGAAAAATATGTTGGATCTTTAACAAATTGAGAAGAATTCTTTATAACCGCAATGGATTGCTGAATTCAAAGACACTAAACATGTAGTGTGGAGAGCAAATTGAGGAGTCAATGTACGTATTATATCATATAGGAAAATGCTAGGGGTTCTCTCCCTAGTGTTCTTCTAGCATTCTCACAGTCTTACGTAAAACATGATTTAAAAAAAAATAAAATTGTAGTGTCCTCCATCACCCGTTTTTTTAGGCATTAGTACCAAATTTGAGGCATTAGCACTAAATTTAAGATTATCAAATCCATTTTTGGTGATACCATCCATAAAGGGTTAACCTTCCACCCTTATGTTTTAGTTTTGAATCCAAAAACAAGTTTTAAAGCATTAGAACCTAAATATTAACTCATACAAATTAATCCGTTGACAAAAAAAACGGTACTATAATTTTATTTTTTCTTAAATCATGGTGTACGTAAGACTGGGAGAACGCTAGGAGAACACTAGGGGAAGAACCCCTAGCAAACCCCTATCATATATATATATAAAAGCTGAATCACTCTCAGAAGTGCTTTAATATTGCGACATGTGGCGTGAACCCTTTTTATTTTAATGCTAAACTGATTTTTTAAGGCATAATTTGTGAACCGATTTTTACTTAAAAAATCAATCATTAAATTAACGTAATTAATAGCATTTAATTATATTTGAAGAGTTTTCTATATATAAATTATGCAATAAATTAAGTATTATTAATGTCAAAATCAAATAAGGAAATAAATAATACAAATCAAATTATTATGTATTATTATGTTTAATCACTTTAATCTGTATATAACATAATATTATATGTTATAGTTGAATTAGATGAACTAAATGATAGGATGTAGAAATAAAATAGAAAAAAAATTTCGTTGCATTATTAATCAAAAATAATAAAAAAATTGGTTTTTTAAGAAGCATAAAGATTATTAATCAAAAATTTCATTGCATTATTTTTTATTTTTTAAAATATATAATTGTATATTAATTATTAGTTGTATAGATTGTCGGATTTTTACTCAACATAATGATTAGGTATTTATTTTTTATTTCATTAGCAAAAATAATCTTTATAATATATATATATATATGATTAGCATCTTATGAGCAATTATATATTCGATGTCCTAACCAAAGCATAAATCACAACGGTCATCTTGTGGCTTATTTTTGCGTAGTTTCCATTAGTTTATAAATTCGTTAATTATTCGATATAACATGATTCTTATTTGATACTTTTTCGAGGCCTATTTCGCTTATGAGATTTTTTGTTTCTTTGTATAATTTACCCGGATTTATATGTTGAGTAATATATTAGTGTAGAACCTTTAGAATGTCTTTTTTATTTAAAAGGGCGTGATTTTTTTTTTATTTTTTTTAATTTTAAATTTTTACAACCTATAAAGAAAAGTTCGATAGAAATGTGTTTAAAATTTGAAATTAAACTATAACAAAGAATATCGGGCAAACTTTTTTCTACAATTAAAGTACTTTTTCGAATGTTCATAATTTTGAGTTTTATTTATATTAAAATCTAATAAGTATTACACCAACAATATTAAAAATTCTTTCCAATTTTATATTAATATTTTGATTAAGCAAAATTCAAGTTTTTCTCTTATAATTATGAAAAGTAAATTTCATAATATTTATGAAAAGTACGATTATAATATAACCCTAAGAATTCCGTGCATTACACGGGTTATAAGCTCGTATATAATAATATGGAGGAAGAATTAATGATTTTGTATTGTATATATATGTTAAATGGGTTTTCCCTTTTGGATTTTTCATGTGACAACCTTCTTATTATCTTCTCATGTTATGATTTTGTGCTATTATCTGTATTTGTTAAGATTTTATCATTGTGGATTTGGACTCTAATTTGATCAATTTGCATAATAATTATTAATTATGTTTGTCTTTGTCTTTGTCTCTGTTGATGGATGTCAAACATTACATTAAAATTGACAACTGACCGAAAACTTTCTACATTCATTAGTTTACTCAACTAATGAATGTAGCCCAGGTCTTTTCAAAACTAATAAAATACATTATTTTCTAAACCTTTTATAAAGTCGTCTAGAAAAATAATATTGGAGCTTTTTCTTTTTCTTTTTTTTTTTTTTATTTAGTAAGCAAATTTCAATATACTAATGCCGTGCCCCTATATATATATATATATATTAAAATGTTAATAAATTTTAACAGTTAGACATGATTTTTTGATAAGAGTAGCCGCTAATATTAAAAATATGACCACGTCCAATATGAAGGAATCCGATGGTTTTTATAGGTTGAAAATCAAAAAATAAAATGATAAAAAAGAATAAATCGACTATTTCGATGAGATCAAACCAAGGGGATCGGATCATCTTTTTCATTCAACATCTATACTGATTCACTGAATTAATATATAGAATAAAGTAAGGATTACTTAAGTAACAAGTTATTTGGAAAAGAGAATCAAAGTACTTTGGATACAACATATATATATTAAGGAAATAAAATATAGGGTTTCCTTTCCCACCATATAGTATACTATATGCTTGCTCATATATATTTGTCGGCTTTGTGTTTAGGTACAAAACGCAGTAGTTTCAAATATTGGATAATTTTGTACTTTATGTTAAAAGGACAAAGGGGCTGGCAGAATAATTGAATGCAAGATTATGTGAATGTCGGGTTTTGTCATTGTTGTCGAATGTTGTCTCTGGGTTCATAGGAATATAATTAATGAATGCCAATTTTTAAGAACTCAAACCTTAATTTTAAAATATATGGAGAAATATTGATTTTTTGTATTTTCGCTTGATTAATTAGGACACTGTAAAGATCAACTCTTTTGATTTATTAGAAAATCTTGAATTAGCTTTTGATCTTCTCTGTTCTCTAACTTTGACCAAACCAAGAGAATATGGGTACACTTTCTCTTTTCTCAGTTATGTTATTTTATTTATTTTTAGAGAATCTATTGCTGGTTGCTACTATAACAGGGTTTATATACAAGTTAAAGGAAGGGATCTACCACGAGTGGTGATGATATTAATTAACTTTTTTTTACTATTTACTTTAGTTTTAAAATAATGCAATATAGTCCTTAAGGAGTAATTTAATCAGTTAATAATTATATCTCATAAAATAGAAGTCATTAATTCGAGTCATCATTTCCATTTTTTTTTTCTCCTTATACGGATATATAGGGATGGACAAATTAATCAGTTATCGATTAACCGACCGATTATCGATATTAATCGAATCGATATTACCGTAATCGATAGTTATCGATCGATCAATATTTTATTATCGGTTAATTGATATGACCGATAAATATTTTTAATTTTTATATTTATATATAATTCTGTTAAAACCAAAACGATGCGTTGGTTGAAACCAAAACTACTTTATTTTGGTTTTACTATATAAATCTCATTTTCCTAACCCTAACCTTAAAACTAAAAATCCCTCATTGCAACTTTGCGAGTTTTGCAACCCGCAGCAGCCGTCCCCGTCGCCTCCCAAGTCCCAACCACTTTCGTTTGGATGCGATCCTCTCCACTTTCGTTACAGTGCACCCTCACGAGACCTCCGCGTTGCTCCACTCCTCCTCCTGCTTCTTCTTCGTAAGCCCCAACCTCACTGATTCTTCCTATCGCCGACTTTAGCTTCATCAAGATTTCATTTTACTCAACTGGGTGTGTGTGTGTGTGTTTTTTGTTATTTTCAACTGTTAGATCTTGACTTGAGCGCGTATTTCGTGGTGCTTCCATTGCGGGATGAGGGTGCCATCTCTTTGGGCCTATCGAACCTACCGGGTCTCTTTGTGGGTTCCTTGGTGCAAACTTTGATTGCTGCGCCTCTTTCCACTCTCATTTTCTCTTTACTTCCACATCTTTTCTTATTAGTAAATGGTGTGCGTCTTTCTTTCTTTCCATGATTGATTTTGTTGTCTGATTCATATGCCCAAAATTTTCCAGATATTAACCCAAGACTATCCGGTAACTTTTGTTTCTTTTTTTGGGGTTACTGAGCCGGAAGCTATTAGAATATATGATTGTAATCAAATGATTCTGAGTATATCTCATCTCTTATCTTTTAGGAAATCGGATTTGATTTATCTTCACCTATCCCAATTCTCCTATAAATAAGAGTAATTTGTACTGTAATTCAATCCAGCAATAAAAGGGAAAATGTAGCCTGTAAGTACTTTTGTCTGTATCTTCTTTATTTCCTTTAATTTTCTTCATCATTATGAAGGCTTACCTTCTTAAATATTTCGGAGACTTCTCTACGATTGGAAACTCTGGTTGGGGATCTTGAAGATGCTGTTTTTCGTGTCATGAATTGCCATTCCGGGACTTTGTTCTCAGCAAAGGTTTCAAATTCATCAATTGCTACTAAGGGGTTGTTTGATAAACCGGTTTTGGTTCCACTATTCACAGGGATGCACTGTAGCGCCTGACAGGTAGGCCTCCGAGTTTGAATTTTTATTTTAGGCAAAAAGAGTCAATTACAATTTTACCCATCATGCTAAATTACCCAAATACCCCTCTCCACCAAATTTCTTCACCGAACAAGTTTTAGGGGAGCGAAGGTCCCTCGGCTTATCCACCATCACCGCCGAACCCCACCACCAGTGGGGTCGGCACGGTCCCGCTCCGAATCCCTTTCTCTTGCCCACCGCCATTCATCTGGGGCTCCACGCGAATCCTAGGCCATCGTCTCATGTACAAAGCCCCGACCCCTTTTGGCCCGTAGATCTTGTGCCCGCTAAGAGACATCAAGTTCACGTTCCACTTCTCCACGTCGATGGGGATTTTCCCCAACGCCGGAATCCGATAAGCCTGTACCTTCGCCCGGGACCTACGTCATCCACATTCCCAAGGACCAAGTCTACAGTGTCCCCTCGCCGGAGAATGCTCGCCGCTTCCAGAGCCTCACTCGCCGCAAAATCAACCACCGCCCCTGCTGCCTCTGCCTCTGCTGGCTCCTCGGCCTCCTCGTCGTTTTCCTTCTACCTCGTCTTCAAGCCCGATTCGCCCAACTACTCCATCGACAACATTACCATAAGCGGCCTCAATCTCACGGCGGCGGCGGCGATGACCACGTCGGTCCTGACTGTCTCGCCGGAGTTCGACGTCACCGTCAGAGCCGACAATCCCAACGACAAGATCGGGATCTACTACCGAAAAGATAGCTCCGTCGAGGTCTACTACTCGGACGTTTGGCTGTGTAACAGCGTATTGCCGGTGTTTTACCAGCCGTCGAACAACGTGACGGTGTTTCGGACGGCGTTAAAGGGTTCGGGGATCGAGTTGACGAGCACGATGAAGAACTCGTTGGTGATGGAGGTGAGGAAGAGGGGTAGAGGAGTCTGGTCCTTTTTTTTGGGGAAAACATGGAGGGTAAAATCGTCTTATTTCACTTGACAAAAAAACCCAAACAGTACTCACGCACACAATAACTTCACAAAGAGGAATGGCATATAAGGGTATAATAGACAATTCATGCTGTGATGTACTGTAGCGCCTGATGAGGTGTAGAAGAGTTATGAAGTAAAAGACAAAAATATGAACAGTACAACCCAAACAGTACATCCGAAAAACCTTTGCCAAACACCACCTAAATGGTTTCTCCACTCCTGCAGCCCTGCTTGCATTTTCAAATGGTAGATTATGTTTTTGGAATGCAGGACTCTGGACCAAAGCACGAGAAGTTGCTTGAAGCCATAAAAACCATGAATGATATTGAACAAGTATTGATCAACACTGTGAAATTCGAGCCTCAGTGGTGTAATCTTTTGAAATCTATTGATACTAGAGTAGATAAAATTTTGAATTCACTGTATATGAGATACCCAGATTCGTTTTTTCATGTTTATGAAATTCTTAGCTTAGTCTTTTGATTGACTACTGATGGTTTGTCATATATTGACCTCAGGTTCAGTTTGGAATGAATGATATGGTTCTGTATATCTTTCTATATAACTTATATATAATGTCGGTGAGTGAATATGAGATGTACATTGATTATCCTGAGGTTGATGATGAAGAAGGGGACTATGATATTTGGTGGGCTATAATAATGTTAGCTTGGGAATGAACCAAATGGGCCTGTGCCATGAACCAAATGGGCCAGTGTAATGACTTTGCAATTAAAGAATATGGAAATGAAAAAAAGTCCAAATAAAAAATCGGTTCCAGTTTAAACCTCAAATAAAAAGCTCAAAAGCAAAAAAGCTCACAAAAACCGGTTTAACCGGTTACTGATATGATCGATAATTTTCAGTATAACGACTTATCGGTCGGTTAACGGTTAAAAATCAATTAACCGATAGGTGATTGGTCGGTTAATCGGTAACCCTATTAACTGGACCGATATAACCGATACTCAACGGACATGATTGTAGTTGATCGGAGTTAAAAGAAAATTTTGATAAAGTCTAATGTAGGAGAAGATATGAGTTGGCCCCATCATTAAGCATTTGAAGACTTGTATTCACTTCATTTTCAATAATAAATAGATGTCAGCATGTGTGTATTTTGCAGTTGGATTATGACTTATGAGAGTGGAGCCAACTCCTTTTGTCGGGTCACATTATTCATTTTTCCTCAACTTAATGAAAAGTTTTGAGAGATAATTTGAAACAATAGAAATTGGTTGGTAATTGGAAGAGAGGAATTGTAGATAATTATTTACTAACTTTTTCCTTATGGATTTATGATAAGATTATAATAATTAGATATATTATCTAAAGAATTGTAGGTAATAGTAGGAGTTATTAATAAGAGTCATCTCTACATGAAAAGATGAGCAATTGTATTATTATTATTATTATTATTTATTTATTTTTTTATATGTCCGCACAAGAGGGTGAGAAGGGAGATTAGAACTAGTGACTTTTGCTTTATTAGACGGGATCTCAGCAGATTGAGTTATCTCTTGGGGACTGAGCAATTGTATTTTATTAGAATATAAAAGAAGTTAAGTGATAATGTTGTATTTATTGTAAACATCTATCACCTTAAGTTTATTTGTATTATTTAATGGCATTTGCTAATGAAAGAAAAGAAGTTGAATATTGGTATTATAATACAATCTCCTTATTTTGAGAGTTTTCAGCTCACTCGAAGTAGTCATGGGAGTTCAAGACTCCCTCCAACAAGCCATATCTTTCATTTTGATGTGTTTTGAACTAATTGGTTCCTATCAGTTTAGATTTAGATATTACATTAAACTGGTGTTCATCCTGTCTTTCGGTTACAATCTTACTTTTATGTAAACCTTTGATTCTTTTGAAGCTATAAATGAGATTTTGGTTCATGAATTTTTGTTGCAAAGATATATATATATATATATCTATAAACTTCTTAAAAAATTTAAATTCAGAGTCTTTCTTGTAAAATATTATCTTTTCATGTGTGGTAAACAGGATTGTTATAGCATCAATCAAATCAAAGAGCCCAAGCCATTGGTCAATGGTGTAAAAGTGGTGCGCAGTGGGTCCAAAAGCCACATGAAATAGCAGGGTGAAGGACATACAGGGCACATGACTTGATTCTCAACGCACACAATATCTGACAACATTAATTAGTTCTTTTCTCACCCATCTTCAACCTACTTGCAATATATATATATATATATATATATAAGAATAACTTCGATTCGGATGTTGCAAAAAGGTGGAGTTTTTTACCCACCACTCACATGTTGATACCTCACATAAAGAGAAAAAAATACAAAAAAAAAAATTCTACAACTTGCTGTATGAGACCCACGCTGCAGAAGAGAGAAAAGAGAGTCATGCTGCAGCAAGAAAGAAAAGAGAAAGAAGAGAAAAGAAGGAAGAAGGAAGAAGGAAGAAGGAAGAAGGAACGGTGCAGAGCAGTCTGAGCAGACCATCCAAGCCGGCCACCGAGACCCTCCGTTGGGTCTTGCCAGCCGTGGGTTTGCTAGACCCACGGTTTGTTTGTTTGTTTTTTTTCCTTCCGGTGATTTAGGGTCTCCGTTGGGTCTTGTCTGAAGGATCTCGCTGTCGCTCTGAGCCTAGAAACCTCGCGGCAACCCATCTCGCAGCAAGTTGATGACCGGCCACCGAGACCCACGGCTGGGTCTTGCCGGCCGTGGGTTTGGTTTGGGTTTTTTTTTTTTTTTTTCCTTCCGGTGGGTCAGATTTTTTTTTTTTTTTTTGGTTTTTAGGATGATAAAATTCTAAAAAAGATTAACCTTCCTCTCTAGGTTTTAGTTTTGAGGCATTAGAAACGAGTTTTGTAGCAATATAATCAATTTTTGAGGCATTAGAAATGATTTTTTAGGCTAGCCGGATTTTTTTTTGGTTCACCGGAGAGACAAAAATGGCCACTGGGGGTAGCCGGATCTCTCTCCCCCTGGCCGTTGGGGTGGATTGCGGCCACCCCCAGTGGCTGGATCTATCTCTCTTTTTTTTTTTTTCTTTTTTTTTTGGGGGTTCACCAGAGAGACAAATATGGCCACTGAGGGTGGCCGGATCTCTACCCCTGGCCGTTGGGGTGGATCGCGGCCAGCCCCAGTCGTCAAATCTATCTTTTTTTTTTTTTTTTTTGTTCGCCGGAAAAGTCGCCGGAGGGTGGCGGTGGGTGATGGTGTCCGTTTGCTTGAGGTGGGCGGTGGGTGGTGGGTTATTTATTTGGTTGGTTGATTTGTTGATTGAGTGTTTTGATTTCATTTTAAATTTATGTATTTTTCTTAAATTGTTGAGGTGTTAACTAATAAATGATGGGCAAAAAACTCCACCTTTTTGCCATGACTGTATGGCAGCTCCGCAGCTGCACCATATAAAATATATATATATATATATATATATACACCTGCTGGAGACTACTGCTGTGGGCAAAGACTTCTTGCTCAATCACTTTGTACTGTGGAATTTCAATATGGTATCGTGCCCCTGCCACTTCAATATGTTCATTATTAGCTTTTTTTTGGAAGAGTGGGACATAGTTTTGAAGACTTTCATTGCTGTCATTTTGCAGAATATTTTTTTAAAAAAAATTTTAGCTTTAAAAAAAAAAACATTTAAAATAAATTATTAATATATTTATCTTAATTACAGAAAACAAAAGAGAGTCAATAAACAAACATAGGGAATATGGCTTTCCTGTGTTACAACATGCACAAGATTGCATCACGTGTATGTTGGCTGATGTGGATGCTGGCGGTGTGCCTTTTGCTACTCTTACGAAATGGGCAAACGGATTGGTTGTTTGGATAAAGAAATTGTCTCCCAGACAAACATGTTATCAAACATCTCTACCACAGAATGTTTTAGATTAACCAATCTTAATAATTTTATGGTAACTAACTTAAAGTATTATGTGCCTTCACATTAATTAAACTTAGAAATTAGTTTGAAGGACTACCTTTTCCAATAAATATTAGAGTAAAATGTAGCGAAAAAAAAAGAAAGAAAAAGATTTGAGCCAAAAACTAAGTAACCTCAATAATATTCTTTCTATCATCAATACAAACATAGAGCTTCCAAAAATAGATAGGTTTACAATGTACGATATTGTCATGAAGAAATTATGCACTGAGATATATACATTGAGGTCTATATGTCCTCCATATAAACCTGTTAAATTATAAAACACTAAGATGTTTTATAAGTGAAAAATGTAATTGCTTAAGTCCTCGACTTAGTAAGAAAAATCACTAAAAGAATTTAGCTCATGTTGTGAGCCTACTTTTAATTTAAGCGAACTAAAGATTGAGTTCTTCGGGAATTAATATGCATTTTTAGGAAAATTGAAATAGTTATTGCCTATGTTATTACGCTATTAAAGAAAATGAGTATGTTCTGAAAATGGCTAAGATACTATTTCAGGGGCAAGACACATAACGTTTTATTGCAAGAAATCATGCTAATGAAGCATACATGATACTTGTAATCATCTATAACTTGTAAATTTCTTCCATATGGTTTATTTGAGTCTTTAACCCCTTCTTGATAGGGTCCCGGAGGACCTACAAAACCTTATAAACGCTAGATCCAAGGCCAACAACATAAAAGTAAAACCATGAACCAAAGGCTGATGTAACTGCCATTCATGATATGATACACAATATCTAGTTCATTGAGATTATAAACCACATTATAGATTATTATCACATCAATTTGAAATTGTAGAATCAACATTTATAAATGCTAGGCTCACAACACAAGTATGAACGGTTTATAGAAAAATAGTCATGTTAATTGACAAAGTATTTTGGCGGTTCCATGGTTGATTACTTACCTCAAAAGCTGTCATCAACCTTGGCCGTGGACATCTTAAAAGATTAACTTCACGTTTTGCAAGTTATACTCTAGTATTAGACATAAATTATACACTAATTACCAGCAGCTAAGTAGTAAGTGGCTTGCTCAAAGAAAATGACATCAAGGGCAAATGAAGTCTTTCTTCAATAGTAGATTGTAGCAGTGATAACCACGTTAAGTTCGAAGTACTCTAAAAATTTACATTTAATAGCATGAGAATCAAATATATCATCGCCTGAACCTAGACATTGTACAAATCCAAGGTTTAGAGAAGATGTCACTAATCAAAAAGCTTTAAAAATTGAAAATGACAAGAAAACGTACTAATTAAAATTTGCAACTTTTGAAAGAAAGAGTAAAATAGGTTAACAAGCTTCTCATCACACCCAACCAGCAAACATAGACAGTCATAAATATGTACAAGACAAAATTGCCACCCTAAAATGGTGGACTTAAGCTGTAGCGATATACATCCCAAAATTGCCACCACCACGGTGGACTTAACTAAAACTAGAAAAGAAAAACAAACATCTACATTTGCATCCTAGGGATAAGCACATCAGGACAATAATATCTAGGAGCGAGATCGCCTCTTCAGAGTCGACTTGTCGGATCCTCGTCCCAACGTCCCTAGTGCGCTCAGACTCGCTCTCCCTCCAGGTCTCCCTTGAGCACTAGGACACCCTCGAGCACTAGGGCTCCCCCCACCACGGCTGAAGTGAGAACTGTGGATGCCGCAGTCCAGAACATCAAAGGGTCCTATCAGGTGATCCCGTAGCTCTTGAACGGTCTACGTGAGGCTCTGCATCGCCCGCCCATAAGTCTTGAGAGTAGCCTCTATCCTGCCTAGTCACTCTTCCTGGCTAGTAGAGGTGGATGCTCCATCCACTCTCGCCGTCCTCCTCCGTCGGGGCCTCGATGCCGGTGCAGCATCTCGAAGGTGAGCATTGCTAGCATTGAGATAGTGGGTGGTGATAGGCCCCTTCTCAGGTGCTAGCTCAATCATGTCGTCGGTAGCCACTCTAGCGTGCTGGACGATCCGGGTGACAAAAGCTCCATAGGGCAGCACGGTGCATGAATCTACGTGTTGCACAGACACCATGGTGACCGTGACTACGGAGCCATAATCGATGGAGGCCTCGGTCAAGAGAGCATAGAGGCATCGAGCCCTGTCCATGGTTGATCGGTGTCAAATATTGTATATTGGACCCCCCTTAACTTATGTTTGTTAGGTTCTTAGTTTTGTTAATACCTAATGTTTTATGTTGTTTTAGTGTTTTAGTGTGTTGTAGGTCTTTGGTGCAAAAGGTGGCTCAAATGGGAGAAATGAAGCAAAAAAGGAGTCAAGCCCCTGGAAGTGCGATCGATCGCACATGGTGCGATCGAACGCACTGCGGTCGATCGCAAGACCTACGTTCGAACGCAGGTCCAGTCAGCCCGCTTTTCCCGCGTTGCCCTAGCCGGCCCTATCGTTCATCGCTTCAACCTTGCACCGTGGGCAGTTATTTGCGTTCGACCGCACGTAGTGTGTTCGAACGCACTGCGGTCGAACACAGCGCCTACACTCGAACACTACACTGAGATGCGCCTGCTACCGAACGCTCAGCACCTCTATCGAACGCATGCAGCACTGTGATCAAACGCACCCCCTGCGTTCGAACGCAACCCTGACCTGGCAGCACGATTTATTTTGCTTATAAATAGAACATGTTGTATAGTTTTTTATTCACGTTTGGGAGGCGCCCCTAGGGCCTCAAACCCTCTGTTTTCCACTGTAAATCCCTCATAAATTGTCATTTATTTATTTAATGTTTTATTTTACTTTTATTTAGTCTCTTATTCCCTTCACTATAGATTTGTTTCAATTTATTCATGTTTAGTTTGTATTATTCAATCATTTCAATTTATGTTTATTCGTTTCAATGCATTTTAGTGACAAAAGTGTGTTGATTGTTGTTTGCAATTCGTCAAACGTCGACTTTCGCTGCAACCGGAGATACATCGGATGATTCGTCTTCGGACCAATATCTGTTGTGACCTCTAAACAGTGTTTACATTGGTTAGTTCGACAAGATTTTGTAGCAACAATAGGATATGCATATGGTTTTATCGATAGACGAAATTATGAACAATGAAATAGCAAATAGAATACGTCAAGTAGCGTAATCGTTATTGAGTATGAGCTAAGCATGTTTATATGTTAATTAATTTATGGTGAGGTGGATTAGGGACCTTAGTCATTTTTATTTCTTTTATTTTAGTGCATTTTAAATTAGTTTTATTTTCTGCACGCCAACTGTTTGACATTGGAACTAAGTTAAGATAGGATTAGTTTAGGCACTTTAAAAATGGTTTTTAACGAAACACGATTTTCTGTGGGTTCGACCTCGCACTTGCACATCCGCTATATTACAAACGACTCGTGCAATTGGCGAGTACAATTAAATTTGTACGATCAATGGTGATCAATGTGAGGCTCAACACCGGGAGTACACGGATCATCACCACTCGGTATACGCATCGAACTTCATTACTGAAGTTGTGGATCTGGAAGCTGCCCTCGCCCTCAGTCTCCATCTGATGAGGGTGTTCCTCTGCAAAGCACATGACCATCTCTGCTCGAGTCGGGAGGTGGTCAACCGGCCGGGGGTACTCCGGGTTGCACACCCATGGCACTCCGGTAATGGAGCTAATGAGATCAGGGGTCATATGGATCTCCATGCCTCTGACCCAAGTGAGAAATGAATCGCCAACCTTTTGATGGATGTTGGTGTAGAACTCCTGCACCAACTCTGCTATGGCTGGACGGTGATCCTCTACCATCTCAGCCCAACCCTGGGCCTCTAACACAGCCCGAATGCATGGAGTGCACTCATCAAAGTTCGTCACCATGAGTCCTCTCTCCACAGTGACTCGACATCCCCTATAGTCATCCTTGAACTGTCAGTAAGCCTTATACTTGCGGAAATGGGTACGGTTATAGATGAAATCAGTGTCGTCTGTATCTGTGGCACTACTACCCTCTATCACTGGGGCCTCAGGGCCTGGCTCCCCTGCTGGAGCTACTGGGGCCTTAAAGCCCTCTGCTACAGCCTCCTCCATGTTCGTGTCCATCCTAGACTCTGGGACCTGGGCAAACTGTGGCTCACGCTGGAGTCTGCGCGACCGTGTATGAGATGAGATGGACGCAGCCGCACTTGCTTTTGTTCGTGCCATCCCCCTGCATCGAAGATTCTAATTAAGACTAATTCTTGCACAAAATTCTACCCCATGCAAAACCATGCAATCTGTCCTATATGCCATGATGAGGTGTGCAGAAGACTTAGAAAGCAGATAAGAATATGTGAATCATTAGGTGGTTTGTAAGTGCTTGAAAGAATTAAGGCGTTCGAATTTAAGGCCGATGTCAAGGATCAAAGAGTACCTAGACAATTCATTGGGTGATTAGGAATTTTAGCTCTAAGGACTTGGTTGATACCAAATTAGGAGTACTCAAGTTAAAGCATTTTAGGAATCTCGAGATATTCGAGGTTTCAGTTAGCTAGATAGATATGAAGTACCTAGCAATGATTTATGGCGTACTAGAACAAGGTAGTCCTCAAAAGTTAAAATTGCCCCTTCTAGGAAAAGAAAGGCATTTTGGTCATTATGGGGTTCAGATGCGAATTCAAAGATCGGGTCCGTGATCTAGGTCCTTGACAAGAGGGCTTATAGGCACAATTCGATAAACGAGGTCGAAGTGGTTTTACGGAATTGAATTTAGGGCAAAACCTTATTATTTGGGTATGAGGGGCATTTTGGAAATTTGAGGTGATCAAAAATAATGAGGATTACGATTAAGTAGGTGGTATCTGATCCCATGGTGATTACTTAGGACCCACTTGATTAGGTCAAGTGGTAAAAGACAAAAATGTCCCTTCTCAGAAAAAGAGGGCATTAAGGTATTATGAGACTTGGACGGGATTTCCAAGGACCGGGTTGACAAATTGAGTCCTTGAAAAAGATTCATGTCCCAAAAATTATGTAGGCTCAAGTTTCCGGTTTACGGGGTCGAATTAGGAATTAGGGTAAAATCCCTATTCTTTGGGGGTGATGGGTATTTTGGTAATTCTACAAATTTGGGCAAAATTCCAAACTCAAGTGCCAGGATCGTAGATCAGGGTTCCAATTACAAGTATTGGGTTTTAATTGGTTCAAATGACCCAATGAAGGTCACAAAATTGACAAAACCCGAATTTAGGCAAAAACCCCTAAATTCAAGAACTAGGGTTTGGGCTTTTCAAAATTGATCAATTTTGGTCAATGGGTGGTATGGGATTTGTTCCTAGGTCATCACGGAAGAGATTAGGCCTCAATCCATGCATCAATTGCATGAGAAAATTGAAGAAATTCAAGGGTTTCAGATTTTAGAGCAAAAATCCCCAAATCCAAAAAACTTCAATCCAATTGGTGCAAATGCAAGAATGCAATCCTATACAACCTAAAATGTGATCCTAGTTCACAACCAATCCATCTAAGTGCATGAAATGCAAAAGAACACAAGATTTAAAACTCAAACCCTAAGTTGCGAAAAATTGAGAAACTTTGAGAAAAATCTTCATACCTCTTTTAATCTTTGGAAATGAGATGGAAAACCTTCAAATCCCTTGGAGACCTTGCCAAAAATCTCTTTAGAAATGTTTGGGTGGAGAGAAAATGGAAAAAACCAAAATGAATAGTATTTAGGGTACGTTCGGCCGTTTTAAAGAGAATACACTGGGTTATGGCGTACGTATGGCGTCGGGCGCGTACGTCCACTTAACCCTAAAATTATTATTATTATTTTTTTGAAAGCTTTTTCAGAAATTTGTAAGGCTCAGAAAAGAACAGTTAAGAGTAAACGAGGCATGCCAAAATGATTTTATTTCTCTGAAATTCGAGGTACAGTGAAAATTCCTTTGTGCTCTACAACCAACCCCAGATGCCCCAAACACCAAAACTCACCACTGCTAAGGGTGAGGGAAAACCTAGCTATCTGACATCTAAGGATTACTACCCCAAGACCTATCACTCCTCAGACGAGTCTTCAGACGGGTCTTCCTCATCCTTAACCAGTGTCTCGTAGTCCTTGGACAATCAGATCCTTCTGGTAATGCTCCCGTTTTTAGCAGTCAAATTTCTTCTACTTCCATTCGGGTTTATTCATCCGAAATTTGAGTTAGATTGGTATGCATTGCTCGCTTCCTTTCATCATTGAGACAAGGGTTAAACCTTCTGGGGATAGGTGGGAAATCTCGTATCATCGAGATACTGCGATACTTAGGTACGGTTGATCTCTTCTTAGTCATTGTGCGTGCCTCCTTTCCTCACAATGGCTTAGGGACAGGTGAAGACTTCGGCTCTTGGTTAGCTTGGGTTGAAACCCTGCGTTCACCAGAGCGAGGTTGGCATTCGGGTGCATAAGGTCCGAACTTAGCTGGCCATTCGCGAATAGTCGGTAGGCGTCTACAACCACCGCGCATTTGAGTATGAAGCAGGATCAGGTGCCTGTAACGCAGAACAGGCGATCCCGTTCATCCCAAGTCAAACAATCAAATAGGCCGTTATAGTGGCCTGCACCCATAAACAAGGAAACTATACCTATCCTATGCTCCAGTTCTTTAAGATCAAACCTAGATACTACATCCTATTCTCAGATTTACAGCTATGGTCGGTAAGACCATATGCTCTAATACCATACTGTAACGCCCTCAAAATTAGCCTCGGCTAATCCAGTGGAGTCACTAGCAATTTACCAATTTAAGCCAACTTGTGACCAAACTGGTAATCACCCTTATAAAACTGTCAGAGTAAATGTAAGGGAATGTGAATAAATCTGAGTTACTATGATTCATCAAGTAAGAACATGGTTCTACTAAATAGTAAAGATGAACCTGTAATTATAAGTAAAGCATAACCAGTCAAGTAGCATTTCTTGCCACTTGCATAGCAGTAAACCAGGTTACCTAAAGAATAATAACCGCATAAGTCTAATGACTTAGTAAGTAAACCTCACACTTAGGTATGACATGAGCCCAATTAAAGGAAGTAAACGTGCAATATGAGTAATAACCAAAAAGAGGGCATTACCTCCGCTAATACATCATTTAATAGGTTTTAGGGTTTTCAAAGCTTATGGTGTAGAACCAGCGATAATTACCTAAGTGTTTTAATGTAGAAAAGGCTAATGCATTATAAATCATAACTCTCATACATAGTCTACCCGAGATATTATCCCTTCTCAGCAGGGTTGGCGCTATCCCGAGGGACCTATAATACAGTGCCAGTGCCCTAGCCATTGCACAACATACCGTACGTAACATTAGTGGCACGATCGAGTCCAACCTCGAGTGGCCCACACCAGCTAATGACGTCCGTCCTATAGTGACCGAACCATTGGGAATGGTTGCACTAGGGTCACGAAACCAATGGATCCGAAGCCCCATATAACATACACATTTGACCATGTCTTACAATGCATCTTCACTGTTTAATTAATAATGCAGTTACCAAGTAATTACAGAAAGTAGGCATGCTCATATCATACCCGTGGTCAGTCAATTGACATATCCCATGTTTTACGTAAAAAGGGTGTAAGGGTCTACTTACCTCGCACATTTGAGCGAATCCTCCGACGAAGCTAAGTCATGTTATAATGGATTCAAGACACCATCATTCTAGGCCCTATTTAACCTAAAAATGTGGCTAGGCTAAAGCATACACGCGTGAAACTCAAAACTAGTGCTATGCCCATTGACTGTACGTCCGGCCTCGATGGCGTATGTCCGCTCAGTGTGTTAAGCACACCGTTTTATGATTCAGACAGTGCATGATTCCTATTTCACTTCTAGACCTCTAAACCTCCTCTAAGAAAATAAAAGAGCACATGCAACGTAAGAAATCACAACACAAATGGATTTTGAAAGAGTTCTTTGCAAACATTATCACTTTCAAGAAGAAACTTGATGAACACTTTGAAAACTCAACGAGGCATAAAACAAAGGCTATAACAGTGTTAAATACAAGGGAAACTAGGATTACCCTGAAGCTGAGCATGGACATGGCCTCCCCTCCTTAGAAACTGCTCTTGGAAGTACTCTTCCTCACCAAACTCTCTCTTAAAACGTGGAAGGGGGTTCTAGCAGCCTAGGGGCACACCAGAGGGTGGGAATGGGTGTGAGAAATGAGAGGTGGGGGTGGGTATTTATAGGGAAAATCCGCCACCAACTCTATGTTAGACCAATGGACATTCGGCAACCCTAGTGTACGTCTAGTGATTCTTGCACAGTGGTCCAAAGAGTGTCTCATACGTCCAGGTATTACCCAAAGGATATTCAAAAGTAGCATACGTCTGGTGGTCCCACGTACGTTCGCTAGTACGGTTTACAGAGTGTACGTCTGCTAATACGGTTTACAGAGCGTACATCCGGTGGTCCCCCCATGTACGTCCACACTATAGATAGCAGCGTATGTCTGCCAGACTTAGCGTACATCCTCCTTCTGGAAATCAGTGTTTCGCTTCTATTTTCTAAAGATTCAAAGTGTGTTTAGGTTAACCCTAAAGGTCTTAAGCCTTGTCCAAGCAGCTCTGTCTGTAGTGACCCAAAATTATTAACTAGGCGTAAATAGCTTAGTTGGGGGAATTAATTTGGGCGTTGGGTCACTAAGAACACTAAAAGGGCAATTTGGACTTTAGGGCGGACGTACGCTAGGTCTGGCAGATGTACGCTGCTGTCTGTAGTGCGAACGTACAGTGAGGGACCACCAGACGTACGCTCTGCAAACCGTACAAGCATACATACGTTGGACCACCGAACATACACTACTTTTTGAATACTCTCTGGTTAATACCTAAACGTACGAGGCAGCCATGGAACTACTGGGCAAAAACCACCGAACGTACGCCCCTTGGCTGGACGTCCGTTGCTTTTCTGGGCCTATAAATACCACCCTACCCCTTTCGTGTTTTGCACAAACATCAGACGCCCCCAGGCTGCCAGAGTGTTTCTAAAGTGTTTTGAGTGTATTGTGAGCATGTTTGTGAGGCGTTTGAGAGTTTTGGAACGTTCATGAGATGAAACTCTAGCGGTTTTGTTTCAAGGAGGTAACGTTCGATCCTTAGCTTTTAATTACGTCGATATGCTGCTCCTTTCATGTTTAGTTGTAGTTGTTAGTTTAGTTACACTTAAAACCCGTTTGGGTTAGCATTTTCATTAGCTTAGCGTTGTTACGATGCATGGAGGTTGCAAACTAGACTAGAAAGCTTTAAGGTGTTCCTAATAGCCCTAGGAGTAGGAGAATAGGCGAAAAGTGGAGAGAAAATGAGGTTCTCCCTGAGAACCCACATAGCGGACGTACGACCCGTCATGACACAGTGGACGTACGGCCCTGAACCCGGACGTACGGTCAATGTGTGACAGGGAAACCCTATTTTCACCAACTATCCCACATCTCTTGTTTTCCTTACTTTAGAGTTATTTTAGTGGAATTAGGACTAATAGAAGGTTTTCCACAGATTTGGAGAACACGGATCTTTCGGAGTTTTCGGAAACGCTTATCAATCCAGGTGAGTTTTAACTCACATAATGCTCATTGCTATTTTCCATGCACTGCACATCTATTTTGTATATCAAGAAAACATGCATATTTTACAACTCTCACGGTTTGTACTTATTGCACATGAACTCTGTCATTTTGAAAAAAAGTTGTGCTGAACATGTTAACCAAGTGAGACTTGTAAAATGACATGCATGTAAAATACAGACAAGATAATTGCATCATATGATATGGTACACCGGTACGTGCAGTAGTATTGGCCATGGGCTTACTATACATGTTAGCTTTATGGTCAAATGTGCGTGTTATACGGGGCTTTGGATCCATTGCTTTTGTGACCTTGATGCAACCATTCCCAATGGTTTGGTCACTATAGGACGGACATCATTAGTTGGTGTAGGCCACTCGGGGTCCGACTCGATCATGCCATTAATGTTACATACGGTATGTTATGTAATGGCTGGGGCATTGACATTGTATTATAGGTCCCTCGGGACAGCATCAACCCTGCTGAGAAGGGGTAATATCTCTGGTAGACCATACTGTTGAACTATGACTATTGTTTACATCGTATGCATATATCATTACTATACATATATCATGCATAAATAAGCTATCATGATGGAACTGTTTTTTCTTATTAAACATCTGAGTTCATTACTAAAATTGGCATAGGTATTATCTGCGTTAAAGGTCATTAGGTCTTAGACTTACCCCTTTTATTTATGTCTTTTCCCATCATTACGAATAATTGCGCGGTTTAACTGTACTAGATGAAAATGCGGTCGGAGACTACTTGGGTAATTTCTCAGGACCTGATACGGGTGATCTTTGAGGATATGGATCTCGTTTGGCTTAGGACGATGTGGGAAGAAGGAGGATCTGCTCGTGCAAACATGATAGAGATTTTGATCTCACTAGCTCTGTTGAAGCTTAGTTCTAGGCTTCGATCTGTTGATCTTTTGTGAACAATGTTGGCGTTATTATTTTGGGTTGTATCTATTTCCTATTGATGGTCTGATGATCAGTATATTTGGTGACTATTTATGATATTGATGATGTAGTACTTTATCTCTGGTATTGCTGTGTGATGTTTCGATTACTGTCTCTTAATCCCATAGTCTTGGTAAAGTCTTCCACTGCAGTTTTCTTGTTACAACGAGGAAAATGATTTCCCAGAGGTCGTGTCCTAGAGGGACACGGCTAGGATGGCGCGCCATGGAATCAATTACTAGTTAATTGATATTCCCATCTGGCTGGGCGTCACACTGTCAAAGGCTCTTGTTAAACGCTCTAGTGGAAAGGATCTCCTCAAATAAAAAGGTTGTTTTTATCTGTGTATTACACCATGTCCAATAGGTATTACAGACACTTCGTTTTGAAAGTTTTTTTATTAATAAAAAAAAAATGTGCCTTTGCTCAGGACAGCATGAATTTTTTCGGATTCATTGTCTCATACCGGGGTGTATCTGCTGACCCGAAAATGGTTTGTGCCATGGCAGAGTGGCCCACTCCCAACAATGTTCATGAAGTCTGTAGCTTCCATGGACTCACCTCATTTTACAGATGGTTTGTCCGTGGGTTCAGCGCCATGATGGCCCCTATTACCGAATGCACCAAGAAAGGTTCGTTCATATGGACTACTGCTGCCCAACAAGCATTTTGCACTATCAAGAAATTGCTCACGGAGGCACCAGTATTACGGCTACCGAATTTTGAGGCACCTTTTGAAGTGTCATGTGATGCTTCCCATTCTAGCGTCGGGGGTGTTTTAAGCCAAGGAGGGCACCCAATTGCTTATTTTAGTGAGAAGTTGAACGAAGCCCGTAAGCGGTACTCTGCATATGATTTGGAACTCTACGCTTTAGTGCAAACCATCAAGCATTGGTGCCACTACTTAATCCATCGTGAATTCCTTCTTTTCACGAATCATGATTCCTTACGGCACTTGAACGCCCAGAAGAAGTTGAATGCACGACATGCCCGTTGGGTGAATTATCTCCAGGAATTCACTTTCGTGTTGAAGCATAAGGCTGGTGTAGAGAATGCAGTAGCTGATGCTTTTAGCCACAAGTCGTTCCTCCTATCCCAATTGTCAACATATATTACTTGTTTTGCTGAAATGAAGAGGGATTACCATGCCGACCCAGATTTTGGGGAGCGCTACAAAACGCTATTGGAATCTCCTACTAAGTCTGATGGCGTCTATTCCCTACTAGAGGGTTACCTCTTCAAGGGGTCACGTCTCTACCTCCCACATACTTCCATACGCAAATTTGCAATTCGTGAACTCCATGGCGGAGGGTTAGCGGGACATTTTGGTCGCGATAAAATGATAGCTCTTGTGGAAGATCATTTCTATTGGCCCCACCTTAAGAAGGATGTTTTCACTGTTATCAAGCATTGTCGCACCTGTCAATTGTCTAAGGGCACTCGGACGAATGCGGGGTTGTATAGCCCACTTCCTGTAGCCGAATAGCCATGGAGTGACATTAGCATGGATTTCATTCTTGGACTTCCACAAACTTTGTGTGGCCATGATTCCATCTTTGTGGTGGTAGACCGTTTTTTGAAGATGGCTCATTTCATTCCTTGTGCCAAGACATATGATGCGTCCAAAGTTGCTTCTCTTTTCTTTGCAGAAGTTGTTCGTCTTCATGGGTTGCCAAAAACAATAGTCTCAGACCGAGATGTCAAGTTTGTGAGTTATTTTTGGAAGACCTTGTGGGCGAAGATGGGGAAGAAGTTGAAATTTTCTAGCGCCTTCCATCCTCAAACTAATGGCCAAAGCGAAGCTATTAATCGGAGTTTGGGCAACCTTATGCGTTGTTTGGTAATTGACCATCAGACCTCTTGGGATCTTCTTCTTCCTCAAGCAGAATTTGCTTACAACAACTCCGTCAACCAAAGTACGGGCCTTTCTCCTTTCGAGGTGGTAACAGGAGCTAAACCTCGGGTTCCAATTGATCTTGCTGCACTTCCCATTCCTACTCTCCATAGTGNCTGTTGAAGCAATACAAAAGCTTAAGCTACTTATAGAAAAACATCCCAAACCGTATAAAGTCAGCTGGGTGGATGATACCACAATTCTAGTGAAGCAACGTTGCTTGGTGAATTTTTCACTAGGCAAGTCCTATAAAGACGTCGTGTGGTGCGACATCATCCCTATGAGTTGCCATGTTCTTTTGGGAAGGCCATGGTTATTTGATCGCAAAGTGCAGTACGATGGGCACCGCAACACATATGCATTTATGTTTGGGGGCAAGTGGTTGGTGCTTAAGCCCATGAAGATCCAAGAGTTCAAATCCCCCATCGGGGCACTCCATGTGGCTAAGAGACAGGTCTTGACTCTGAGCAAATTCACTGCAGCCTGCAAGGAGAAGGGCCTATTTATAGCTTTGGTAGTGCGACCCGACACGACCAGTCTGGTGCAACCACACTTACCAACGGAAATTGATCGGTGTCAAATATTGTATATTGGACCCCCCTTAACTTATGTTTGTTAGGCTCTTAGTTTTGTTAATATTTAATATTTTGTATTGTTTTAGTGTTTTAATGTGTTGTAGGTCCTTGGTGCGAATTGTGGTTCAAAAGGGATGGAATTAAGGAAAGATACTATTTCAGCCTCTGCAAAGTGCGTTCGAACGCACGGACCACGTTCGAACGCAGGTCCAATCAGCCTGCCTTTCCCGCGTCGCCCTAGCCGGTCCTATCGTACATCGCTTCAACCTTGCGCCATGGGCAGTTATATGCGTTCGACCGCACATAGTGCGTTCGAACACAGCACCTTCACTCGAACGCGTGCAGCACGGCGAGGCACATGCGACCGAACGCACGGCACCACAATCGAACGCATGCAGTGTTGTGTTTGAACGCATCCCCTGCGTTCGAACGCACCCCTGACCTGGCAGCACACTAAAACTTTGTCTATAAATAGGAGTCGTTGTTTTCTTTGTTTTCCACATTTAGGAGGCGTCCCTAGGGCCCTAAACCCTCCGATTTTACTGTGTAACCCTCCTAAACTATCATTTATTTATTTAATGTATTATTTTGCTTTTATTTAGTCTCTTATTCCCTTCACTATAGATTTATTTACATTTATTCATGTTTAGTTCATATTATTCTGTCATTTCAATTTATGTTTATTCATTTTAATGCATTTTAGTGACAAAAGTGTGTTGATTGTTGTTTGCAAATCGTTAAACGTCGACTTTCGCTGCAATCGGAGATACATCAGATGATTCGTCTTTGGACCAATATCCGTTGTGACCTCTTAACAGTGTTTACGTTGGTTAGTTCGACAAGATTTTGTAGCAACAATAGGATATGCATATGTGTTTTATCGATAAACGGAAATATGAACAATGCAATAGCAAATAGAATATGCCAAGTAGCATAATCATTATTGAATATATTTGTTAATTATTTTATGGTGAGGTGGATTAGGGACTGTAGTCGCTTTTATTTCTTTATTTTATTGCATTTTAATTAGGTTTTATTTTCTGCACACCATGTGTTTGCTTTTAGGACTAGGTTAAGATATTATTAGTTTAGGCATTAGAATTGATTTTTAGCAAAGCCGATTCTCTGTGGGTTCAACACTCGCACTTGCACATCCGCTCTATTACAACCAGTCTGGTGCGACCACACTTACCAACGAAAATCTAGGTTATCTTACAGGAATTTCAGGACCTCATGCCCACCGAGTTGCCTCATTCCCTCCCACCAATGAGAAATTTACAGCATGCGATTGACCTTTTCCCTGGAGCATCACTGCCAAATTTGCCTTCTTACAAAATGAGTCCCACCGAACATCAAGAACTCCAACGCCAAGTCCAGGAATTGCTTGATCATGGATTTATACGAGAAAGCATGAGCCCCTGCACGGTGCCGGCATTATTAACACCAAAGAAGGATGGGAGTTGGCGTACATGCCTAAATAGTCGAGTGATCAATAAAATTACGGTGAAATACCGATTCCCTATTCCTCGGTTGGATGAGTGGAAGACTGCCTTCAAAACATGGGATGGGCTTTTTCAGTGGCTGGTCATGCCATTCGGGCTTACCAACGCCTCGAGCACTTTTATGCAGGTGATGAATCAAGTTCTCAAACCATTCATTGATAAATTTGTTGTCGTTTACTTTGATGACATCCTTATCTTTAGTCGAAGTCTTGCCGATCATGCTAACCATGTGTAACGCCCCCAAAATTAGCCTCGACTAATCCGGTGGAGTCACTGGCAATTTACCCATTTAAGCCAACTTGTGACCAAACAGGTAATCACCCTTATAAAACATTCAGAGTAAATGCAAGGGATGGTGAATAAATCTGAGTTACTATGATTCATTAAGTAAGAACATAGAGCTAATAAATAGTAAAGACGAACCTGTAATTATAAGTAAAGTATAACCAGTCAAGTAGTAGCATCTCTTGCCACTTCCATAGTAATAAACCAGGTTACCTAAAAAATAATAATCGCGTAAGTCTAACAACTTAGTAAGTAAACCTCACACTTAGGTATGACATGAGCCCAATTAAAGGAAGTAAACGTGCAATTTGAGTAATAACCAAAAAGAGGGTATTACCTCCACTAATACACCATTTAATAGGTTTTAGGATTTTCAAAGCTTATGGTGTAGAACCGGCAATAATTACCTAAGTGTTTTAATGCAGAAAAGGCTAATGCATTATAAGTCATAACTCTCATACATGGTTTACCCGAGATAGTACCCCTTCTCAGCGGGGTTGGCGCTGTCCCGAGGGACCTATAATACAATGCTAGTTCCCAGCCATTGCACAACATACCATACGTAACATTAGTGGCACGATCGAATTCGACCTCGAGTGGCCCACACCAACTAATGACGCCCGTCCTATAGTGACTGAACCATTGGGAATGGTTGCACCAAGGTCACAAAACCAATGGATCCAAAGCCCCATATAACACACACATTTGACCATAATACGTAGTTTATATAGTAAGCCCATGGCCATTCATACCGCACGTACTGACGTACCATGTCTTAAGATACATCTTCACAGTTTAATTAATAACGCAGTTACCAAGTAATTACAGAAAGTAGGCATACTCATATCATACTTGTGGTTAGTCAACGGACATATCCCACGTTTTACGTAAAAAGGGTGTAAGGGTCTACTTACCTCGCACATTCGAGCGAATCCTCCGATGAAGCTAAGTCCTATCATAATAGATTCAAGACACCATCATTCTAGGCCCTATTTAACCTAAAAATGTGGCTAGGCTAAAGCATACACGCGTGAAACTCAAAACTAGTGCTCTGCCCACTGACCGTACGTCCGACCTCGATGACGTACGTTTGCTCAGTGTGTTAAGCATACCGTTTTAAGATTTGGATAGTGCATGATTCCTATTTCACTTCTAGACCTCTAAACCTCCTCTAAGCAAATAAAGAGCACATGCAACGTAAGAAAACACAACACAAATGGATTTTGAAAGAGTTCTTTGCAAACATTATCACTTTCAAGAAGAAACTAGATGAACACTTTGAAAACTCAACGAGGCATAAAACAAAGGCTATAACAGTGTTAAATACAAGGGAAACAAGGATTACCCCGAAGCTGAGCATGGACATGGCCTCCTCTCCTTGGAAACTCCTCTTGGAAGCACTCTTCCTTACCAAACTCTCTCTTAAAACGTGGAAGGGGGTTCTAGCAGCCTAGGGGCACACCAGAGGGTGGGAATGGGCATGAGAAATGAGAGGTAAGGGTGGGTATTTATAGGGAAAATCCGTCACCAACTCTCTATCAGACCAGCAGACATCCGGCAACCCTAGCGTATGTCTAGTGGTTTTTGCACAATGGTCCAAAGAGTGTCTCATACGTCCAGGTATTACCCAAAGGCTATTCAAAAAGTAATGTATGTCTGGTGGTCCCATGTACGTTCACTAGTACAGTTTGCAGAGCATACGTTCGGTGGTCCCCCCACGTACGTCCGCACTACAGACAACAACGTACGTCCGCCAGACCTAGCGTACGTCCGCCTTCTAGGGATCAGTGTTTGACTTCTATTTTCTAAAGGTTCAAAGTGTGTTTAGGTTAACGCTAAAGGTCTTAAGCCTTGTCTTAGCAGCTCTGTCAAAGGCTCTTGTTAAACGCTCTAGTGGAAAGGATCTCTTCAAATAAAAGGTTGTTTTTATCGAGGTATTACACTCTCCCCTCCTTATAGAAATTTTGTCCTCGAAATTTAGAGTTTTCAAAACCCAAGATAAAACATCCGTTTTTGAAAAAGTTTTGCAAGTCCAAGGTTTAGAGAAGATGTCACAAATCAAAAAGCTTTGAAAATTGAAAATGACAAGAAAACGTACTAATTAAAATTTGCAACTTTTGAAAGAAAGAGTAAAATAGGTTAACAAGCTTCTTATCACACCCAACCAGCAAACATAGACAGTCATAAATATGTACAAGACAAAATTGCCACCCTAAAATGGTGGACTTAAGCTGTAGCAATATACATCCCAAAATTGCCACCACCATAGTAGACTTAACTAAAACTAGAAAAGAAAAACAAACATCTACATTTGCATCCTAGGGATAAGCACATCAGGACAATAATATCTAGGAGTGAGATCGCCTCTTCAGAGTCGACTTGTCGGATCCTCGTCCCAGCGTCCTTAGTGCCCTCAGACTTGCTCTCCCTCCAGGTCTCCCTTGAGCACTAGGACTCCCTCGAGCACTAGGGCTCCCCCTAGCACGGCTGAAGTGAGAACTGTGGATGCCGTAGTCTAGAACATCAAGGGGTCCTATCAGGTGATCCCGCATCTCCTGAACGATCTGCATGAGGCTCTGCATCGCCCGCCTATAAGTCTTAAGAGTAGCCTCTATCCTACATAGTCACTCTTCCTGGCTAGTAGAGGTGGATGCTCCATCCACTCTCGCCGTCCTCCTCCGTCGGGGCCTCGGTGCCGGTGTAGCATCTCGAAGGTGAGCATTGCTAGCATTGAGATAGTGGGTGGTGATAGGCCCCTTCTCAGGTGCTAGCTCAACCATGTCGTTGGTAGCCACTCTAGCATGCTGGACGATCCAGGTGACCAAAGCTCCATAGGGCAGCACGGTGCATGAATCTACGTGTCGCATAGACATCATGGTGACCGTGACTACGAAGCCATAATCGATGGAGGCCTCGGTCAAGAGAGCATAGAGGCATTGAGCCCTGTCCATGGTGATCAATGTGAGGCTCAACACAGGAGTACATGGATCATCACCACTCGGTATACGCATCGAACTTCATTACTAAAGTCGTGGATCTAGAAGCTGCCCTCTCCCTCGGTCTCCATTTGATGAGGGTGTCCCTCTGCAAAGCACACGACCATCTCTGCTCGAGTTAGGAGGTGGTCAACTGGCCGGGGGTACTCCGGGTTGCACACCCATGGCACTCCGATAATGGAGCTAATGAGATTAGAGGTCATGTGGATCTCTGTGCCTCTGACCCAAGTGAGAAATGAATCGCCAACCTTCTGATGGATGTTGGCGTAGAACTCCTACACCAACTCTGCTATGGCTGGACGGTGATCCTCTACCATCTCAACCCAACCCTGGGCCTCTAACATAGCTAAATGCACGGAGTGCACTCATCAAAGTTCGTCACCATGAGTCCTCTCTCCACAGCAACTCGATGTCCCCTATAGTCATCCTTGAATTGTCAGTAAGCCTTATACTTGCGGAAACGGGTACGGTCATAGAAAAAATTAGCGTCGTCCATATCTGTGGCACTGCTACCCTCTATCACTGGGGCCTCAGGGCGTGGCTCCCCTGCTGGAGCTACTAGGGCCTCAAAGCCCTCTGCTACAGCCTCCTCCATGTTCGTGTCCATCCTAGACTCCGGGTCCTGGGCAAACTGTGGCTCATGCTGAAGTCTGCGCGACCGTGTATGAGATGAGATGGATGCAGCCGCACTTGCTTTTGTTTGTGCCATCCTCCTGCATCAAAGATTCTAATTAAGACTAATTCTTGCACAAAATTCTACCCCATGCAAAACCCATGCAATCTGTCCTATATGCCATGATGAGGTGTGCAGAAGACTTAGAAAGTAGATAAGAATCTGTGAATCATTAGGTGGTTTGTAAGTGCTTGAAAGAATTAGGGCGTTCGAATTTACGGTCGATGTCAAGGATCAAAGAGTACCTAGACAATTCATTGGGTGATTAGGAATTTTAGCTCTAAGGACTTGGTTGATACCAAATTAGGAGTACTCAAGTTAAAGCATTTTAGGAATCTCGAGATATTCGAGGTTTCAGTTAGCTATATAGATATGAAGTACCTAGCAATGATTTATAGCGTACTAGAACAAGGTAGGCCTCAAAAGTTAAAATTGCCCCTTCTAGGAAAAGAAAGGCATTTTGGTCATTATGGGGTTCAGACGCGATTCAAAGATCGGGTCCGTGATCTAGGTCCTTGACAAGAGGGCTTATAGGCACAATTCGATAAACAAGGTCGAAGTGGTTTTACGAAATTGAATTTAGGGCAAAACCTTATTATTTGGGTATGAGGGGCATTTTGGAAATTTGAGGTGATCAAAAATAATAAGGATTACGATTAAGTAGGTGGTATCTGATCCCATGGTGATTAGTTAGGACCTACTTGATTAGGTCAAGTGGTAAAAGACAAAAATGTCCCTTATCAGAAAAAGAGGGCATTAAGGTAATTATGAGACTTGGACGGGATTTCCAAGGACCGAGTTGAAAAATTGAGTCCTTGAAAAAGATTCATGTCCCAAAAATTATGTAGGCTCAAGTTTCCGATTTATGGGGTCGAATTAGGAATTAGGGTAAAATTCCTATTCTTTAGGGGTGATGGGTATTTTGGTAATTCTACAAATTTGGGCAAAATTCCGAACTCAAGTGCCAGGATCGTAGATCAAGGTTCCAATTACAATTATTTGGGTTTTAATTGATTCAAATGACCCAATGAAGGTCACAAAATTGACAAAACCCATATTTAGGCAAAAACCCCTAAATTCAAGAACTAGGGTTTGGGCTTTTCAAAATTGATCAATTTTGGTCAATGGGTGGTATGGGATTTGTTCCTAAGTCATCATGGAAGAGATTAGGCCTCAATCCATGCATCAATTGCATGAGAAAATTGAAGAAATTCAAGGGTTTCAGATTTTAGAGCAAAAATCCCCAAATCCAAAAAACTTCAATCCAATCGGTGCAAATGCAAGAATGCAACCCTATACAACCTAAAATGTGATCCTAGTTCACAACCAAGCCATCTAAGTGCATGAAATGCAAAAGAACACAAAATTTAAAACTCAAACCCTAAGTTGCGAAAATTGAGAAACTTTGAGAAAAATCTTCATACCTCTTCCAATCTTTGGAAATGAGATGGAAAACCTTCAAATCCCTTGGAGACCTTGCCGAAAATCTCTTTAGAAATATTTGGGTGGAGAGAAAATGGAAAAAACCAAAATGAATAGTATTTAGGGTACGTTTGGCCATTTTAAAGAGAATACGTTGGGTTATGGCGTACGTCTGGCATCGGGCGCGTACGTCCGCTTAACCCTAAAATTATTATTATTTTTTTGAAAGCTTTTTCAGAAATTTGTAAGGCTCAGAAAAAGAACAATTAAGAGTAAATGAGGCATGCCAAAATGATTTTATTTCTCTGAAATTCGAGGTACAGTGAAAATTCCTTTATGCTCTACAACCAACCCTAGATGCCCCAAACACCAAAACTCACCACTGCCAAGGGTGAGGGAAAACCTAGCTATCTGACATCTAAGGATTACTACCCCAAGACCTATCACTCCTTAGACGAGTCTTCAGACGGGTCTTCCTCATCCTTAACCAGTGCCTCGTAGTCCTTGGACAATCAGATCCTTCTGGTAATGCTCTTGTTTTTAGCAGTCAAATTTATTCTACTTCCATTCGGGTTTATTCATCCGAAATCTGAGTTAGATTGGTATGCATTGCTCGCTTCCTTTCGTCATTGAGATAAGGGTTAAACCTTCTGGGGATAGGTGGGAAATCTCGTATCACCGAGATACTGCGATACTTAGGTACGACTGATCTCTTCTTAGTCATTGTGCATGCCTCCTTTCCTCCAACTGGCTTAGGGACAGGTGAAGACTTCGGTTCTTGGTTAGCTTGGGTTGAAACCCTACGTTCACCAAAGCGAGGTTGGCACTTGGGTGCATAAGGTCCGAACTCAGCTGGCCATTCGCGAATAGTTGGTAGGCGTCTACAACCACCGTACATTTGAGTATGAAGCAAGATCAGGTGCCTGTAACGCAGAACATGCGATCCCGTTCATCCCAAGTCAAACAATCAAATAGGCCGTTATAGTGGCCTGCACCCATAAACAAGGGAACTATACCTATCCTATGCTCTAGTTCTTTAAGATCAAACCTAGATACTACATCCTATTCTCAGATTTACAGCTATGGTCGGTAAGACCGTATGCTCTAATACCATACTGTAACGCTCTCAAAATTAGCCTCGGCTAATCCAGTGGAGTCACTAGCAATTTACCAATTTAAGCCAACTTGTGACCAAACAGGTAATCACCTTATAAAACTGTCAGAGTAAATGTAATAGAATGTGAATAAATCTGAGTTACTATGATTCATCAAGTAAGAACATGGTTCTACTAAATAGTAAAGACGAACCTGTAATTATAAGTAAAGCATAACCAGTCAAGTAGCATTTCTTGCCACTTGCATTGCAGTAAACCAGGTTACCTAAAGAATAATAACCGCGTAAGTCTAACGACTTAGTAAGTAAACCTCACACTTAGGTATGACATGAGCCCAATTAGAAGAAGTAAATGTGCAATATGAGTAATAACCAAAAAGAGGGCATTACCTCCGCTAATACATCATTTAATAGGTTTTAGGGTTTTCAAAGCTTATAGTGCAGAACCGGAGATAATTACCTAAGTGTTTTAAGGTAGAAAAGGCTAATACATTATAATTCATAACTCCCATACATAGTCTACCCAAGATATTATCCCTTCTCAGCAGGGTTAGCGCTATCCCGAGGGACCTATAATACAATGCCAATACCTCAGCCATTGCATAACATACCATACGTAACATTAGTAACACGATCGAGTCCAACCTCGAGTGGCCCACACCAGCTAATGACGTCTGTCCTATAGTGACCGAACCATTGGGAATGGTTGCACCAGGATCACGAAACCAATGGATCCGAAGCCCCGTATAACATACACATTTGACCATGTCTTACGATGCATCTTCACAGTTTAATTAATAATGCAGTTACCAAGTAATTACAGAAAATAGGCATGCTCATATCATACCCGTGGTCAGTCAATTGACATATCCCATGTTTTACGTAAAAATGGTGTAAGGGTCTACTTACCTCGCACATTTGAGCGAATCCTCCGACGAAGCTAAGTCCTGTCATAATGGATTCAAGAAACCATCATTCTAGGCCCTATTTAACCTAAAAATGTGGCTAGGCTAAAGCATACACGCGTGAAACTCAAAACTAGTGCTATGCCCACCGACTGTACGTCCGGCTTCGATGGCGTACGTCCGCTCAGTGTGTTAAGCACACCGTTTTAAGATTCGGACAATGCATGATTCCTATTTCACTTATAGACCTCTAAACCTCCTTTAAGCAAATAAAAGAGCACATGCAACGTAAGAAATCACAACACAACAGGATTTTGAAAGAGTTCTTTGCAAACATTATCACTTTCAAGAAGAAACTTGATGAACACTTTGAAAACTCAACGAGGCATAAAACAAAGGCTATAATAGTGTTAAATACAAGGGAAACGAGGATTACCCTGAAGCTGAGCATGGACATGGCCTCTCTTCCTTGGAAACTCCTCTTTGAAGTACTCTTCCTCACCAAACTCTCTCTTAAAACGTGGAAGGGGGTTCTAGCAGCCTAGGGGCACACTAGAGGGTGGGAATGGGTGTGAGAAATGAGAGGTGGGGTGGGTATTTATAGGGAAAATCCGCCACTAACTCTATGTCAGACAAGTAGACGTTCGGCAACCCTAGCGTACGTCTAGTGATTCTTGTACAGTGGTCCAAAGAGTGTCTCATACGTCCAGGTATTACCCAATGGGTATTCAAAAGTAGCATACGTTCGGTGGTCCCACGTACGTTCGCTAGTACGGTTTGCAGAGCGTACGTTCGCTAGTACGGTTTACAGAGCGTACGTCCGGTGGTCCCCCCATGTACGTCCACACTATAGACAACAGCATACGTCTGTCAGACTTAGCGTACATCCTCATTCTGGAAATCAGTGTTTCGCTTCTATTTTCTAAAGATTCAAAGTGTGTTTAGGTTAACGCTAAAGGTCTTAGGCCTTGTCTAAGTAGCTCTGTCTGTAGTGACCCAAAATTATTAACTAGGCGTAAATAGCTTAGTTGGGGGAATTAATTTAGGCTTTGGGTCATTAAGGACACTAGAAGGGTAATTTAGACTTTAGGGTTGGATGTACACTAGGTCTGGTAGATATACGCTGCTGTCTGTAGTGCGAACGTACAATGGGGGACCACCGGACGTACGCTCTGCAAACTGTACAAGCGTGCATACGTTGGACCACCGGACATACACTACTCTTTGAATACTCTCTGGTTAATACCTAAACGTACGAGGTAGCCATGGAACTACTGGGCAAAAACCATCGAACGTACTCCCCTTGGTCGGACGTCCGTTGCTTTTCTGGGCCTATAAATACCACCCTACCCCTTTCGTGTTTTGCACAAACATTAGACACCCCCAGGCTGCCAAAGTGTTTCCAGAGTGTTTCTAAAGTGTTTTGAGTGTGTTGTGAGCATGTTTGTGAGGCGTTTGAGAGTTTTGGAATGTTCATGAGGCAAAATTCTTGCGATTTTATTTCAAGGAGGTAACGTTCGATCCTTAGCTTTTAATTACATCGATATGCTGCTCCTTTCATGTTTAGTTGTAGTTGTTACCTTAGTTACACTTAAAACCCATTTGGGTTAGCATTTTCATTAGCTTAGCGTTGTTACGATGCATGGAGGTCACAAACTAGACTAGAAAGCTTTAGGGTGTTCCTAATAGCCCTAGGAGTCGGAGAATAGGCGAAAAGTGGAGAGAAAATGAGGTTCTCCCTGAGAACCCACATAGCGGACATACGGTGTTGTGCTGGACGTACGGCCTATCATGACACGGTGGACGTACGGCCCCAAACCCGGACATACGGTCAATGTGTGACAGGGAAACCCTATTTTCACCAACCATCCCACATCTCTTGTTTTCCTTACTTTAGAGTTGTTTTAGTGGAATTAGGACTAATAGAAGGTTTTCCACAGATTTGGAGAACATGGATCTTTCAGAGTTTTTGGAAACGCTTATCAATACAGGTGAGTTTTAACTCACATAATGCTCATTGCTATTTTCCATGCACTGCACATCTATTTTGTGTATCAAGAAAACATGCATATTTTACAACTCTCACAGTTTGTACTTATTGCACATGAACTCTGTCATTTTGAGAAAAACGTTGTGCTGAACATGTTAACCAAGTGAGACTTGTAAAATGACATGCATGTAAAATACAGACAAGATAATTGCATCGTATGACATGGTACACCGATACGTGCGATAGTATTGGCCATGGGCTTACTATACATGTTATCTTTATGGTCAAATGTGCATGTTATACGGGGCTTTGGATCCATTGCTTTCGTGACCTTGATGCAACCATTCCCAATGGTTTGGTCACTATAGGACGGACGTCATTAGTTGGTGTAGGCCACTCGGGGTCTGACTCGATCATGCCATTAATGTTACATACGGTATGTTATGAATGGCTGGGGCACTGACATTGTATTATAGGTCCCTCGGGACAGCATCAACCCTACTGAGAAGGGGTAATATCTCTGGTAGACCATACTGTTGAACTATGACTATTGTTTACATCGTATGCATATATCATTACTATACATATATCATGCATAAATAAGCTATCATGATGGAACTGCCTTTTCTTATTAAACATCTGAGTTCATTACTAAAATTGGCATGGGTATTATCTGCATTAAAGGTCATTAGGTCTTAGACTTACCCCTTTTATTTATGTCTTCTCCCATCATTACGAATAATTGCGCGGTTTAGCTGTACTAGACGAAAATGCCGTCGGAGACTACTTGGGTAATTGCTCAAGACCTGATACGGGTGATCTTCGTGGATATGGATCCTGTTTGGCTTAGGACGATGTGGGAAGATGGAGGATCTGCTTATCTGCACATGATAGAGATTTTGATCTCACTAGCTCTGTTGAAGCTTAGTTCTAGGCTTCGATCTGTTGATCTTTTGTGAACAATGTTGGCGTTATTATTTTGGGTTGTATCTATTTCCTATTGATGGTCTGATGACCAGTACATTTGGTAACTATTTATGATATTGATGATGTAGTACTTTATCTCTGGTATTGCTGTGTGATGTTTCGATTACTGTCTCTTAATCCCATAGTCTTGGTAAAGTTTTTCGCTGCAGTTTTCTCATTACAACGAGGAAAATGATTTCCCAGAGGTCGTGTCTTGGAGGGACACGGATAGGATGGCGCGCTATGGAATCAATTACTAGTTAATTGATATTCCCATCTGGCAGGGCGTCACACTGTCAAAGGCTCTTGTTAAACGCTCTAGTGGAAAGGATCTCTTCAAATAAAAAGGTTGTTTTTATCGGTGTATTACACCATGTCCGATAGGAATTACAGACACTTCGTTTTGAAAGTTTAAAAAAAAAAAATGTGCCTTTGCTCAGGACAGCGTGAATTTTTTTGGATTCATTGTCTCATACCGGGGTGTATCTGCTGACCCGAAAATGGTTTGTGCCATAGCAGAATGGCCCACTCCCAACAATGTTCATGAAGTCTGTAGCATCCATGGACTCGCCTCATTTTATAGACGGTTTGTTCGTGGGTTCAGCGCCGTGATGGCCCCTATTATCGAATGCACCAAGAAAGGTTCGTTCATGTGGACTACTGCTTCCCAACAAGCATTTTGCACTATCAAGAAATTGCTCACGGAGGCACCAGTATTATGGCTACCGAATTTTGAGGCACCTTTTGAAGTGTCATGTGATGCTTCCCATTCTAGCGTCGGGGGTGTTTTAAGCCAAGGAGGGCACCCAATTGCTTATTTTAGTGAGAAGTTGAACGAAGCCCGTAAGCGGTACTCTGCATACGATTTGGAACTCTACGCTTTAGTGCAAACCGTCAAGCATTGGTACCACTACTTAATCCATCGTGAATTCCTTCTTTTCACGAATCATGATTCCTTATGGCACTTGAACGCCCAAAAGAAGTTGAATGCACGACATGCCCGTTGGGTGAATTATCTCCAGGAATTCACTTTCGTGTTGAAGCATAAGGCTGGTGTAGAGAATGCAGTAGCTGATGCTTTTAGCCATAAGTCGTTCCTCCTATCCCAATTGTCAACATATATTACTTGTTTTGCTGAAATGAAGAGGGATTACCATGCCGACCCAGATTTTGGGGAGTGCTACAAAACGCTATTGGAATCTCCTACTAAGTCTGATGGTGTCTATTCCCTACTAGAGGGTTACCTCTTCAAGGGGTCACGTCTCTACCTCCCACATACTTCCATACGCAAAATTGCAATTCATGAACTCCATGGTGGAGGGTTAGCGGGACATTTTGGTCGCGATAAAAAGATAGCTCTTGTGGAAGATCGTTTCTATTGGCCCCACCTTAAGAAGGATGTTTTCACTGTTATCAAGCATTGTCGCACCTGCCAATTGTTTAAGGGCACTCGGACGAATGCGGGGTTGTATAGCCCACTTCCTGTAGCCGAACAGCCATGGAGTGACATTAGCATGGATTTCATTCTTGGACTTCCACAAACTTTGCGTGGCCATGATTCCATCTTTGTGGTGGTAGACCGTTTTTCGAAGATGGCTCATTTCATTCCTTGTGCCAAGACATATGATGCGTCCAAAGTTGCTTCTCTTTTCTTTGCAGAAGTTGTTCGTCTTCATGGCTTGCCAAAAACAATAGTCACAGACCGAGATGTCAAGTTTGTGAGTTATTTTTGGAAGACCTTGTGGGCGAAGATGGGGACAAAGTTGAAATTTTCCAGTGCCTTCCATCCTCAAACTAATGGCCAAAGCGAAGCTGTTAATTGGAGTTTGAGCAACCTTATGCGTTGTTTGGTAATTGACAATCAGACCTCTTGGGATCTTCTTCTTCCTCAAGCATAATTTGCTTACAACAACTCCGTCAACCAAAGTACGGGCCTTTCTCCTTTCGAGGTGGTAACAGGAGCTAAACCTCGGGTTCCAATTGATCTTGCTGCACTTCCCATTCCTACTCTCCATAGTGAAGCAGCTGAAGATTTCTCTCAACACATCCAGCAGCTCCATAATGAAGTTCGACGTAAGCTGACGCTTAGTGCTAATTCATATAAAGCAACAGTGGATCCCCATCGACGACATGTTGAGTTTCAGGTGGGTGACCTCGTCATGGTGTGTATCCATCCAGAGTGTTTTCCTCGCGGGACTGTTCATAAGTTACATCATCAATCTGCTGGACCTTTTAAAATCCTTAGCCGATTGGGTCCGAACGCATATCACGTAGAGTTACCCCCAACTCTCCACATCAGCCCTATTTTTAATGTTGAAGACCTTACTATGTATACATGCCATTATGAGGATAATACTCTACCTAATCTGGTACTAAGTGTGCCCAAGTCTGTGAAGCCTCGAGATGAAATGGAAGATATTCTTGATGATCAGATTGTATCGACGCGGTGGGGAGGCTACCAAAATTTTTTGGTTCGTTGGAAGAATCGACCACCATCAAATTATTGTTGGTTGTAGATTGAAGAAGTTTAGCGTCTTCATCTTAATTTCTATGATGCTTACATTGCTCGCAACTCGTTGGAGTCGAGTTCTTTTTCGATTGGGGGAAATTGACGACGCTGATAATAGTAAACTTTTTATTTGTGGTTCCTTTATGTTATGTTTTGGGTTTTTTGTTATTTTTATGTTTTGAATAACGGGCCCAAGCCCATTGATGCGCAATTAGGGTTAAGGTTTGCATGCGCTTATTTAAGTATCTCTTTGTAACGTGAGAACTTACTTTTGTAATAAGAAAACAACCTACTTCTTGAGATGCGACTTCTCACCCCCAAGGGTGACCGTTCTTTGTGAACTCACGTGTGGGTGTGTTTCTTGATTGTTCAAACAGTTCTTGTTCCAATTCTCTATTGTCCTACTCTACATCTTTTGTATTCCCACTTAGATTTTGGTCTCTTTTACCTACGCTGCGTCACATATCATAAGAAGAATATTCTTCTCATGCCAATTTGAACTACAATATAATTTCTATGAGGAAACAAGGATTTCTGAAGCAACTGCACTTAGGACAAGACTTGGAATGCCATATTCTGTAAGATCCTAGATCTAACTAATTTGGAGCACCGCTTGGAATAATAAACAGTATATGATCTTCAATGCATGTCCTCAATTCGAACTACATTTGGAATGAGCTATTTGGTCTAGCGTTTCAGTAATCTCTTTACATCCCGTTTTGATCCAAAAACATTAGAACTCACAAAATTTTATGAAATAATGTAATGTAGCATTTTGAGTTAACTTGTCTTCTCTAACGCCACTAAGTTTGTCTTCTTCTGATTTCAAAATCAAGAGTTATGATGATTGTATTCCTACTAGGTCAATATTAAATAGCATACACAACCTTGAATTCTCTCGTGTCTTGAATAAACTATCGCACCAACTTAATCATAAACTTCAAACTTATAACCAAACATGTTTTGATGCGGAATTTGCCAGCATTGAAAACCTAACGGTCTTATTGAGGTAAATATGAAAGTATTAAAAGTTCTCTTGAAAGCATAGCCACATATGGCATCGAAAAGATGCCATTGTTCGATGGTCCCACCCTGTGAACATTTGGTCAATGCTTAAAATCGCACAAATCTTCCCTCCAACGAGCCCTAACGAACCAAAAAAATCTTGTTAACCCTCCAACTAAGCTAACCATAGCCTAGTAATTACTCCACACTACAGTTTAGATGCCCTAAGTAAAAAAATTTAGTTCCACCCCTCACAATTTGTTAGCTATTGTGTGAAGAAAAATAATATGTTGATGACGGTTTTCCAAGGAGTGACGTGGAATGCTAGCTGAGGAGTGACACAATGTCTGAGGCTGCGTCAAATTGCTGAGTGGGACAATGACCGAGGAATCACCGGGCTACAAAAGAAGAAACAATAGGATCAGAGCTACTGGTGGTGTAATGGCGAAAGATAGCTCCAATGTCTAAATCAGTGAACTGCTTAGAGAGAAAATATGAGCACAATGAGAGCTTGAGAGAGAATTGTGATTACCAAGTTATGAATTGGAGCCTCCCTTTTATAGGCATTAGGTGGTAGTTATCACCTCATGAATCTCGTCCTCACATCCTTATCTACTATGTAGTGTCGACGAAGGGTTGTGGGTTGTTGGTGGCTCCACGATCTCAAGAGCCTTAGATCATGGAGCACGCAGTTTAGCCTTACTGGCATTGGACACGTGTGTCCGAGTTATCCTTGGTACACATGTCTCAATCTAGTGTTGACAGCTAAACCACACTCTGGCGAATTGTGGAAGCTTGCTTGAGGTGCTGGGAGAGTCCCATGCTTGTTGGTGACCATTGTACCCTCGACAGAGGCCTATTATACCCTTGGCGGGCGGACCATGGATCGGGCTGGGCTGACTGAGTCTTGGCCTGGGTTTTGTCTTAGCAGGGCTTGTATATTGGACGGGGCTTGGAGGTATGTTGGGCCTTATGTGGCTAACCCATGACCTAACAGTTACCTTCCAATTTCCTTGTCTAAGTGACTATGGAAATTTTATGTTCTTTAGAATGGATCGGCATCTAGAATCCCGACATATCCTCAGTGAGAGGATTTTTCTTGAATCGAAACTTTTGAAAATTTGAAATTCAAAATTTTGGAGGAAATTTTTGTCCTTTGAATTTCCCGAGCCAAAGATCTTTGAGACCATTGGCCTTCCTGAGGAATGGTTGATAGATGGCCTATCGATTCTTTTCTGGGTATAGAGCCACTTGTCGCAATCTGTGTGGTTGCATCCTTGGTGGCCACGCATCAACGCGTGTGTGGCTTGGTGAGGCGTGCCTTTAAAAGGCATTTAAGGCTAGCGCGTGTTTCCGAGGAGAACCCTAGGGTTTCGTGTTGTCGCTTCCTCTTTAGAAAAATCAAGTGGGTCTTTTAAAAATCCCTTATAAAAGGAAATCTTCATTCTCATTACTTAATTTCACTTCCTTCTTCACAAGTCTCTAGCAAAAACTCAAATTTTCGCCTTCTTCGAGCTCTGCAATTTTTGCTGGCTTGCTTGCATTCATTCAAACAACTTTGCTCAATACTATTTTTCAAAAATAGTATTTTTGGGGTTTCAGTCGAACTTTTGCCATCTGCCGAGTCTTTAGTTGGTCCAAACAGTCATGTTCTCTGTTATCTCAACTTCCTTCTACCTTTAATCAAACTGGCAGTTAACCGTCTCCAGTTTAGTGTGACCCACCTCTTGATTTAGAGAGGTTATCCTTGTTTCCTCGGTCGTTGTTCCCTGAGTTTATATACCTCATAGGTCATAACAATGGGTCGGATTTTGACCATTTGGGTAACTCATACCCAGATCTATTGAGGGTGGAGTTGATGATGAGCCCTGGATTAGACAGTTTTGCTTTATTCCGAAACAGTGAACCTGCATTTTGATTGTAGTGACCCAAATAATTAACTAAGCTTATGTAGTTTAGTTAGAGGGTTAATTTGGATTTTGGGTCACTAAGGACAGCTAAAGGGGTATTTTGGGAATTTGGACTTTCTAACCATACGTACGCCCAATGGTACTATACATATGCTTTTGTCTTTAGTAGAAGACGTACACAGGGGGACCACCATATGTACATGCCTGGACATATATCTGGGGACCACCCAGATGCTGCTTTTTGGAAAACCCGTGAATAATACCTGAACGTACGCTATAGCCTTTTGGACCGCTGGGTAAACTGTGACGACCCCAATGGGCAAATCAATTAACTAGTAATTAATCCCATGGCGCACCATCCCAGCCTTGTCTCTCGCAGAACAAGACCTCTGGGAATTCACTTTCCTCGTCGTAACAAGAAAACTACAACGGAAGACTTTACCAAGACTATGGGAATAGAGACAGTAAATGAAACATCACACAACAAATACCAGAGATAAATACTACGTCACTATAATGTCATAGATCATCGTCAAATGTACTGGTCATCAGACCATCATCAGAAAATAGGTACAGCCCAGAATAACAAAACATCAACATGGTTCACAAAAGATCAACGGATCAAAGCCGAGACTTAAGCTTAAGAAGAGCTAATGAAATCAAAATCTCTATCATGTTTGCACGAGTAGATCCTCCAGTCTCCCACATCACACGCAACCAAACAGGATCCATATCTTCAAAGATCGCATGGATCAAGTACTGAGCTAACACCCAAGTCTGCTCCGACGGTATCCTCTTCTAAAGCGGCTAAATCGTATAACAATCATAATGGGAGGTGGAATATAAAGGAAAAGGGTAAGTCTAAGACTTAGTGATTTTTAATACAGATAATACCCATGCCAGTTTAGTAATGAACTCGGATGTTTAATAAGCAAAAGCAGTTCTATCATGACAGCTTACATTATATGTGATATATATAATATATGGTATATGCATATGATGTAAACAACAGTCATAGTTCAACAGTATGGTCTACCCGAGATATTATCCCTTCTCAGCAGGGTTGGTGCTGTCCCAAGGGACATATAGTACAATGCCAGTGCTCTAGTCATTGCACAACATACCGTACGTAACATTAGTGGCACGATCAAGTTCGACCTCGAGTGGCCCACACCAATTAATGACGTCCGTCCTATAGTGACCGAACCATTGGGAATGGTTGCACCATGGTCACAAAACCAATGGATCTAAAGCCCTCATATAACACACACATTTGACAATAAAGCTAACATGTATAGTAAGCACATGGCCATCACTACCGCACGTACTGGTGTACCATGTCATACGATCCAAATTATCTTGTCTGTATTTTACATGCATGTCATTTTACAAGTCTCACTTGGTTAACATGTTTAACACAATGTTTTTCTCAAAATGCCAAAGTTCATGTGCAATAAGTATAAACTGTAAGAGTTGTAAAATATGCATGTTTTCTCGGTACACAAAATAGATGTGCAGTGCATGGAAAATAACAATGAGCATTATGTGAGTTAAAACTCACATGGATTGAAAAGCGTCTCCGAATACTCTGAAAGATCCGGGTTCTCCAAATCTGTGAAAAACCTTCTATTAGTCCTAATTTCACTAAAAAAACTCTAAAGTAAGGAAAACAGGAGCTATGGGACGGCTGGTGAAAATAGAGTTTCCCTATCACACACTGATCGTACGTCCACCGTGTCATGCCGGGCCGTACGTCTGGTCACGATACCGTACGTCCGCTCTGAGGGTTTTCAAGGAGAACCTCATTTTCTCTCCACTGTCTGTCTATTCTCCGACTCCTAGGGCTACTAGAAACACCCTAAAGCCTCATAGCCTAGATTACAACCTTCATGCAACGTAATAATGCTAAGCTAACAAAAATACTAACCCAAACGAGATTCAAAGCGTATCTAAGCTAGCAACTACAACTAAACATAAATCGAGCAGCATAACGACGTAATTAAAAAGCTAAGGATTAAACGTTACCTCTATAAAACAAAACCGCAAGAGTTCCGCCTCACGAACATTCCGAAACACACAAACACCTCACACACGCTCACAAAACACACTCAAAACACTTTGGGAACACTCTGGCAGCCTATGGGCGTCTACAACTTGTGCAAAACACGAAGGGGGTAAGGGTGTATTTATAGGCCCAAAAAGCAGCGGACGTCCGGCCAAGGGGCGTACATCCGGTGGTTCTTGCCCAATGGTTCAAAGGCTGCCTCGTACGTCTAGGTATTAACCAGAGGGTATTCCAAAAAATTGTATACGTCCGATACTTTTGGCGTACGTCCGCTATATGATTTGCAGAGCATATGTCCGGTGGTCCCCATACGTCCGCACTATAGACAGCAGCGTACGTCCGTCAGACCTAGCGTGCGTCCGCCCAAAAGTCCAATTTGCCCTTCTAGTGTCCTTAATGACCCAAAGCCCAAATCAACTTCCCCAACTAAGCTACTTAAGCCTAGTTAACAATTTGGGTCACTACATAAACAGTACCAGAAGTATGCCCCAATAGTACCGGACGTACGCTACTTTTTAGAACAGCCTGCAGTGCCCTTAGCTTTTCTCACCTATAAATACCCTCTACCCTCAACATTGAGCTTCATTTTTTTTTTTGCCCCCAGGCTCTTTGAAAATCCTCTGTGTGAGCGTGTTCTTGTAAGTTTGAGAGATTTGTGAAGGAGGGGAAATGGTTCTTGAAGGTTTCACTTCAATGAGGTAATATCCTTAAGCCTAGCTTGTTCCTTAGTTGTTATGCTGTTTAAATGTTTTTCATAGATAGCTTAGTTATAGTTTTAAGTTTCTAATATGTTGTTTCTCTTTAAGCCTTTATTTGAGTCGATTTATTATTTTGTCTTTATCAATTGATTTTTGTGCATGGGGGTATCGTTTTGAAATAGGAAGTCTTAGAAAACCTTTTGGTTACCTTAGGAACCTATTTGGGAGGATAAGAGGACGCATGGACAAAATGAGGTTCCACCTAAAACCTTATGGGCGGACGTACGACCTCAAGCCCGTACGGTCAGAAGCGTTCTAGGGAACACTATTTTGGCCAGCCGTTCGATAGCTCCTGTTTTCATGTTCTAGGGTTGTTTTAGTCAAACTTAGGACTAATAGAAGGTTTTCCATAGACTTGAAGAACTCGGACCGTTTGGAGAAATATTCAGAAACTTTGTTCAACCCATGTGAGTTTTAACTCACATAATGCTTGACATTATTTTCCAACATTTGCAGTCATTTTGTGTACCAAAACATGCATAATTATAACTCTCACGATATACACTTTGTTGCACATGAACTCTACCTTTTTGTGAAAAACATTGTGCTTAACATGTTAACGAAAGTGAAACTTGTAAAATCATGTATGTAAAATATGGACAAGATTAATTGTATTGACATGGTACACCAGTACGTGCGGGATAACGGCCATGAGCTTATTATATATGTTAACTTTATGGTCAAATGTATGTGTATTATATGGGACTTGAATCCAATGGTTGTTTCGTGACCGGCGTAGCCTTAATGGCAGTCACTACAGGACGTACATCATTAGTGGTGGCGGGGGATAGCTCCGAAACCTAAGTCAGTGAATTGCTTAGAGAGAAAATTTGAGGACAATGAGAGCTTGAGAGAGAATTGTGATTACCAAATTATAAATTAGAGCCTCCCTTTTATAGGCATCAGTTGGTAGTTATCACCCCATGAATCTCAACCTCACATCCTTATCTGCTTTGCAGCTTCGACAAAGGATTGTGGGTTGTTGGTGGCTCCACGATCTCAAGAGCCTAAGATTATGGAGCATGCAGTTTGGCCTTGTTGGCGTTGGACACGTGTGTTCGAATTATCCTCGGTACACATGTCTTGATCTGGTGTTGACAATTGAACCACGCTTTGGCGAATTGTGGAAGCTTGCTTGAGGTGCTAGGAGAGTCCCATGCTTGTTGGGGACCATTGTACCCTCAGTAGAAGACTATTATACCCTTGGCAGGCGAACCATGCATCAAGCTGGGCCGACTGAGTCTCGGCAGGGCTTGTATATTGGACGGTGCTTGAAGGCCTGTTGAGCCTTATGTGGCTTATTCGTGACCCAACACAAAATATTTTGGTTGTATCTCACTTTTACAACATGTTAAGTAGGCTAAGGTAGTGATTTTCTTGGAGTTTTACAATCATGTTTATAATTGTGTTAAGAAACTTAAAAAGTGCTTGTAGTATATAAAAATGTGTGGCAATCAAAAATGAATATGTTTGGTAAAAAATTAAAAAATATAATTTTTTATTTATTTATTTAAGAAAGCTAAAAGTTGTGTTTTGCGAAAAGAATAAAAATGAGGTTTTTTTAATATTTTTTTTAGACAAAATTTCGATTTTCCAAAGCAATCCTAAATAGGCTTTACATAGACTTTGCCTTAGTGTTGAAAATGCACCACCAACTTTGCCCACAAAATTAAATAGTGATATTTACTCAAGTGTTACTTGTAGCGTTCTCAAACTAATTAACTAGTATTTAGTTGATTTCACTATTCCAAACTTATTATTAGAATATACCATATCGGTAAGCTGATATAAATTATCTAAGATATCTAATAATACATCAGTTTTCTTTCTTTTCTTTTTTTTGTAACAAACCAAACAAATACAAATAAAAGGACCTACATGCAAGCTTAGGCAGCAAGCATCAGACCAAGAAAGGAAACCAGCAAACTGCTGCTGGCAGCTAACAAAAAGACTGCACAGGAAGCAGCTAACAAAGACAAAAAGACCTCACTAGTGAGGAGTACTGGGAGGTGGATCTTTTCCACTACATATTGGGATTGAACTAGGGGGGAGAATAAGGAGGGAATGCAGTCCCGGGGGAACCCTTGCCGCGGCCCTATATGCCACATCATGGGCGTAGAAATTTTCATTTCTAGAAATTTTCTAGCCTCCCAAAGAGAGGAGTCTGAAAAACTAAGAAAAGTGTCCTTTATGACCTGATTAAACATATAATCTAAACTAGTAACTTGGTTATGCAGAGCTGCAATAATAGTGGATGATTCCCCTTCCAGGATGAACTTCTTCAGCTGCATAGTGGAAGCTAACTTGGCTACTAATTTGGCTGCTAGAGCTTCTGCATTCAACTGGCTACAATGGGGTCTGATTTGAGTTAAGATCTGCCTTATTTCTCCTCTGTTGTTTCTGCACACAGCTACTTGGATGGAGAAGAAATTTTTGGTGATGGCCTTGAAAGAAATCTTGCACCAGTCTTGAGAAGGCTTGGTCCATGTTTCTTTCCTAGTATTCTACTTTTGAGACCAGGCAGCTATATGTTCAGATGAGACCTTTCTAATGTTTTCAGCCAACTTAAGAGCCTCTGGAATGACTCCTTTATGCATTGCTTGGTTTCTAGAAAACCACATCATATCACACATCACGGCAGCAAAGATCTAAAAAGGGTGAGTATCTGCAAAAGGAACTCCAAAAATACTGTGAGGGTTTAAAATATCTTTTATCCAATCTGATACACTAAGAGGAGCCCATTTCATAGAATCAAGAGGCCATGGTGAGTATGTCCAAGTTATCCTAGCAAAGAAGCATCTAAAAAGGAGGTGAGAAAGAGAATCCTCTTCTCCATTGCATAGAGGACAAATTAACTTATCTTGAGGAATGGGAAAACCTGATTTAACCTACTCTTGGAGGGGACAATGTCCCAAGCAATTTTCCAAAGGAATAATTTGAGTCTGTCATTGAGTTTTAATTTCCAAAGATGTTTCCAGTTTGAAGAGGTTAAAGGGGAAGTGAACTGATTTGTTCTTTGGCTACTTATCAAACTGAGAGCTGATTTTGTTGAGAATTGGCCATTTGCAGCTGGGGTCCAAAAGAAGGATTCTTCTTCTGAGTTGGAGATTTTAATTTTTAAAATTTCTCCAATGGTTGAGGTATCAAAGAGGTTGTGCAGTAAGGGTTTATTCCAGGTTGGGGCTGAATGGGACTGGTCATACGAGAAAAGGTCAGAAATCTTGAGGTTGGGGTAAGGGTGAGTAAGAAGGGTTGAAGGTGTGGGAGTGAGTGCAGTGATGGTGGGAATCCAACTGGAGCTCCAAATAGGGAGAGAGGAAGAGCTATGGATTTTGTGATAGGCGCCTTTGGAAATAAAAGGAAGAGTTTTCAGGATGCCTTTTGATGTACAAAAATAAAAGTACTCGCAATAGCGCGAGTCGTTTGTAATAAAGTGTTGTGCAAGTGCGAGGTCGATCCACAGGGAATTTGTGTTCTTGTAAAAAATCAATTTCCTAATCAAATTGATTTTTATCTTAACCTAGTTCCGAAGTTTGAAGTTGGTCGTGCAAAAATATAAATGAAGTAAAAATGAAATTGCTTGAATAATAAAAAGGCACTAAGGTTTTCTGAATCCACCTTATCAAATCAAAACTCACTCTCATGTTTTGTTCATACATTCGTCAAGAATTAAACCCTAAGCATTTTCTATTGTTTTTATAAAATCTTATTGAAAGATTCGATGAATCCAACTCTATTGCGAAAGACAACGAATATCCAATTGAGATCAAAAGATCCAATGTATCCGTTTGAACAACGAAAGACAATGGATATCCAATTTCAATCAAAAGATTCGATGTATCCGCTGGATGAAACACAACGAATATCCAACGTTTAAACAATTCTATAAACAACAATCAATACAAGTTTTGTCACATAACTAGATTGAAACGAAAATACTTCATATTAAATTCAGAATTGTACGAACAAAAACATGAGAAATAACGAGTTAATCAATGATGAGGCTTCATCTTCAACCTTAGTTGAAGGTTTTAGCCTCTCATAACGACAACAGACATAAACATATCCAATGAAATCATAAAGAAACAAAAACTTACAAAGAAAAGCGTTTGAAAAGCTCAAGAACGACTCTAGGTCGAAGTTTTGGACTCTACGGCGCCTCCCTATTTGTTTACAATGAAAAAAAATGTATTTATAAGCTAATTCTAGGGTTTTAACGCTTCCAGGTCGGCCGAGTGCGTTCGATCGCACTTTAGGTGCGATCGTTCGCACTCGAGCATGCATTTTCAGTGCTGATGGGCGCAAGTACGATCGATCGCACTATATGTGCGATCGTTCGCAGATGCTTCAGAATTGGCCAAAACTTGTGAAATATGAATTTGTATATCTTCGAGTTAGCTTTCAAATGACACAAAGATCACTCCAATCAGAGTTCTACAACTCTAGATATGGCCGTTTTGGTGGGACTCGTCGAGTGCGAATCATCGCTCAACTCAAATTTGCTTCCAATGCTTCCCGAACTGTCTTATGTCCCAGAATTAATGTGGTTAGCCCCAGATGTACCTTAGCAACCTGCAAAATACTAAAACACCAAAACTAACCAAAAACATCAGAAAATAACAAAACTAAGGGTTTAACAAATACAAGCTAAAGGGCCCAAATATGCAATATTTGGCACTCATCACCTTTCCATAACCGTGAGGAAGAGGAAGAAAGGGATGGGGGGAGAGAGAAAAGTACAAGAGTTGAGATACTTACAGTGCAGTTTTTGAGACCCATAGACTGTCTATTTTGGTGAGCAATTTCCATCCAAGCTTTGTAACAAGGGCCAGATTCACTTCCCTCATTTTTCTCAAACCCAGCCCTCCCAACAACTTTGGAATACACAGAGAATCCCAGGCCTTCAAAGAGAGGTTTCTTGATTTTTTTGCTGGGAAACCCCACCAGAAGTTTCTAAAAATTTTGTCTAGCTCATTGCAGAAACACATAGGCAGCAAAAAGGTGCTCATGGCATAGGAAGGGAGGGTAGCTACAACTGATTTGATCAAGACCAATCTGCCAACTTGGGAAAGAGTTTTGGCTCTCCATCCTTCTATTCTACTGTGAACCTTATCAATGATGCCTTGAAAAGCTGTTTTCTTTGAGTTCCCCATCAGAATTGGAAGACCTAGATAGAGAGAGGAGTTGGTGTTTGAGGGATAAGAGATAATATTGGAGATAAGATCAGTAGTGGTAGGATTTGTGTTTCTGCTGAACTGGATGGAAGATTTAGAGGCATTGATGGCTTGACCAGACCATCTGCTATATTTATCCAAGCAGGATTTGATGCTTACTGCTACTAAGACAAAAGCTTCCCCAAAGATGAGCAAATCATCTGCAAAAAGGAGATGGTGTATAGGAGAACAATTCCTTGCTATCCTTAGGCCTTTCAATCTACCAAATCCCTCATCTTTGAACATGAGTCTAGAGAAGACCTCAGCACCCAAAATGAAAAGGAAAGGAGAGAAGGGTTCTCCTTGTCTCAACCCTCTTCCAAGGGAGAAAACACCAAAGGGACTCCAATTCAAAAGGATTGAGAAAGATGTGGAAGTGATACATATTCTGATCCAAGAGAGCCATGTTTGACAGAATCCAAGTTTTTCCAAAATTGCAAGAAGGAAGCTCCACTCCATTCTATCAAAAGCCTTTTCCATGTCCATTTTCATGAACATAAAACCACCCTTACCTCTTTTAGATTTGAAGGCATGCAGGAGCTCATGGGAGAAAATGGCGTTGTCCTAAATATTTCTTTGAGGAACAAAAGCTGAGTGCAAAGGAGAGATGATCTTGGGGAGGTATCTCTTGAATCTGTTGGCCAATATCTTTGAGATGAAATTGTAAACTATGTTGCAAAGGCTTATAGGGCAAAATTGGTGAGCTGTGTGAGAACCACTGATTTTGGGAATCAAAGCTAAGAAGGTGTGGTTCTGTTTTCTCAACAGGTTGTGATTCTTGAAGAACTACTCAATACAGATCATGACATCTTTTCTCACTATAAACCAGTATTTTTTGTAGAAAAGAGCAGTGAAACCTTCTGGACCAAGGGCTTTTGTGGTGCCTAGGCTATCCAGGGCATCTGTAATTTCCTTTTCAGCTGGAGGATTACACAGAAAGACATTATCTTCTTCTGAAATGATGGTGGAGAAGAGGTCCAGCTTCTCATTCTCAATGGGGGGTTTGAGGAGGTGAAGAGGGTAGTGAAGTGAGCCAGGAAATTCTCACCTATTTTTGCTCTAGAAGACACCCATCTTCCTTCATCCAATTTAAGGAAGTTAACTACATTTGACCTTCATCTTATAAGAGTGGAGGTGTGGAAGTATTTAGTGTTGAGATCTTTGCAAGTTAACCAGGTTTCTCTGGATTTGGAACACCAAAGAGATTCTTCTTTGATCAAAAGATTTTCTAAGTCCTACTTTAAACTGGTTTCCTGCTCATGAGTTAAAAGAGAAGCAGGAGCTTATTGAACTGTGTCTAAAGTTTTGAGGGTTTCCTTAATCCTCTTGTGGATGTTACCAAAGTGCAAAGAGTTCCACTTAAGCAAAGCAAGTTTAGTGTTATTCAACTTTTTTGAAAGGCATGCAGCAGGATAGTTGGGAAAGTAAATCTGCCAGGCACCTTCAACAACATTCTCACAGGTTGGATCTTTAGACCAGAATTCTTCAAATCTGAATGGTCTAGGGAGAAAATCAGAGGTGGTATTGGTGGTTAAAGAGATGGGATTATGGTCTGAGTTGTGAGCAGGTAGATGGATTAGGGAGAAATCAGGATGCAAATGGACCCAAGCAGGAGATGCCAGGCCTCTATCCAATCTTTCCTTGATATTCTCTAAACCATGTCTGTTGTTACTCCAAGTAAAAGGGTTTCCAACAAACCCAACATCGATCATACCAAAGTGCTCAATGAAACTTCTGAAAGGGCAATGAGAAGAACTATCTACTGGTCTACCTCCTGATTTTTCAGTTTGATCCACAGCTAAGTTAAAGTCACCTATACATAACCAAGATGCTTCAAAGCCTTCTCCAATAGAAGCAAAAGAATCCCAAAAAGCCCTTCTATCTTGTCTGTTGGGAGGGCCATAAACGCAAGAAAGAATCCAAGGGGAATGGGGAGGGTCAGAAAAACACCAAGATGAGATATGGTTTTTGTCAGAGGCAAAACATTCAAGTTCTACACCTGGGAGCCAAGCAAGAGCAAGGCCCCCACTAGAACCAGAAGCTGCCACTTGAGAGATGAGGAAGAAACCAAGCCTGTTTAGAGTAGCAGAGACTTGGAGGGGGGAGATTTTTGTTTCAGAGATGAAGAGGATATCAAGAGAATGATCCCTGATAAGCCTCCTCAATGTTTGAACTGCAGCAGGCCTAGCCAGCCCCCTACAGTTCCAGGATAAGAGCTTCATTGCTGCTGAGGAGGCTTAACAAAGCCCCCCTTTCTTTCTGAATCCAAACCAGAAATAACTTCCACAGAACCAATCTTGTTTTTTCCTTTTCTAGTAGCTTTAAAGATAGCTCTAGCAGGTGTCTTCTCAAAATAACTGGGGTTGTATTCATAGATAGGTGTTTGGGATAGATCAGGGAGAACAGGAATCTCATTAGCTGCCCCAGGTCCTTTCTTATGGGGAGGAATCAGGTTAGAAGTATTTGAGCGCTTTCTTGATAGCTGCAGAGGTGTGGTGATGGTGGAGATATGTGTGTTGGGTAGCGACAAGTCTTGAGGAGAAGGGATAGGCTGTTTTGTGGTTCTGGGGGATTTTCTGGTTTTTTTTTTAGCAAACTGGTTTTGGCGGGAACAAAGGGAGTTATTTTGGTACTAAAAGCCGTTATATTATATTTTTAATGGAGGAGAGTTCTGAGTCATAGCTTGGGAATGTTATGTGGTGAGAGGGGTCCACCTGAGAAGGTAACAGGGGGTTAGTTTGGTTAGTCAAACTAGTAGAGGGGGAGGAGAACAACTGAGTTGGTTTCTGGAACAGGGAGAGTGCATTTAAGGTGCACTCAATTGGGGTCACTGATCTAGCTGCTGCAGTTGTGAGTTGACGGGGGGAGTCTTGAGCATGTGGTTGTTCTGCTGCTGGGGGTTTTTGGGATGGCAAAGGATTTTGGGAACTTGTGAGGATATTTGTCTGGTTTGCTTTGGGAAGAGAGCTGTTTAAGAATGGTTGTGTGGGATATTTTCCAAGTGAGGATGGTGAATTTTCTGAGTTTGCAGGTTGGTTTGAGCTGGATATAGTAGTGATTAAGTTTGAAAAAACATTAACTTCGAGAGAAATTGTATACCTGGATGGAAATTTGGCTTCTGGAGGGGCTAGGCACACTGCTTGGTGATGACCAATCAATCCACAGTCAGAGCAGTATATGTCCAGCCTCTCATACCTCAGATTGACCCAAGAAGAAGATCCATCCTCCCTTGAAATGGAGAAGCCAGTGTTCAATGGTTTGCTAACATCAAGAGAGACCAGAATCTTGAGATAGCTTCTAAAAGTAGTTTCAGCTCCACTGTTGTCCTCCACCATGAGCAGATGGCCCAAGCCTTTCCCAATGGCTATAGCATTTTTAAAGGTTATTTTCTGCAGGGGGAGCCCATGAATCTAGATCTAGAAAGGTACAACCGAAAGAGAGAGGTCTCCTAAGGTTGATGTGGGGTACCAGACTTGAATGGATAAGAGAAATCCATTGACATTCCATACTGTTTTCAAGATCCTGGAAACATATTCTTTCTTGGAGAATTTGAACAGGAACAGATTTGGCCCAAGCACAGTTAAAATGAGAAGGGAGTGGCAAAAAACCAGGATTTTGTCAAGGTTGCATTAACGGATTGGTTATTTTGTGTTTTTTGGGATATCATTCTACCAACTAGAGGAAGTATAGCAGAACTGCCCTGCTCTAGAGGAATAGATTCCAGTTGAGAGGAGGGGTCCTCCCAGGATAGAGCAGCAGTTTGAGAGATAAGTGAGTCAATATCTTGTGAGGAAGAATCCATGACAGGAGGAGGGAAAACATAAAAGGAGTTAGAAGGGAAAAGTGTTTAGAAGCAGGGTGAAGACAAAAAGAGAAGTCAGTCACGTGAATAGAAGCTTCAAACTAGAATATAACTGTTTTTTTATGGCTGTTTAGAGGATAAGGTGGTGGTAACAGTCAAGGAGGAGGATTTTGTGTCTGATGGTGGTGGAAATAAACAAAACAAAGAAAGCTGAGCTTTGAGGAAAAAAGAAAGAACAGAGCAGCAACCAGCCACGTGAACAGTAGCTACAAACTAAGAAGAACAGTTTTGAAACAGATAAAGGTGTATGGAGATGATAACAGACAACTGAGGGTGATATTGTGATTATAAGGAGATGGCAAGAAGCATCAAAGAAGCTGAGCTGTGACGAAGAAACGAATAGATCAGTAGTAAGCAAAAAGAGAAGCAAGGAAGGAGGAAGAAAACTGAGTTTTCTTAGGGGAGCTCAAGGAGAGCGAGTTTTTTTCTTAGTTATATCAGAGTTTTTAACCAACAATACATCCTTAAACAACTTTACATATCATCAATCATAAATACACAGCTTCCAAACAAACACGATTGTAGCATTAATAATTAACTACTAGCTAAGCAAACCTGACAATATGAGCTATCACTTGACATCTTTGTCCCATGTATCATGCGTTCTTAGCAATTGCACATTGATCAGGCCACAAGCTTCCATTAGCACTGTTTAGTTGGATTGTGGCCCTTCTCCGACCTTTTTATCCTGCAACATCTATCCCAAGGGCATGTTTGGGTGATATTTTATTTTTCACTATTTTTTTAGTAGAGATTTTCGGCAGACGTGGGTCATCCTAGCGTCTGCCAAAAATCCATTTTATTAATAATAAAAAAAATTACAAAAATCTCTCTCTTCTCCTATTTGGTAACTGCTTAAAAATTAGTATCAGTAAAAGTATATAAAATCGATATAACATTTTGAGGCATTAGCACCAAATTTAGGATGACTGAATCTATTTAAGGTGATATAATCCCTAAATGATTAACCTTCTATCTCTATATTTTAGTTTTGAATCCAGATACGAGTTTTGGGGCATTAGCATCAAATTTAGGATGACCGAATCCCTTTAGGGTGATACCATCCCTAAAAGATTAAGTTTTAGTTTTGAATCTAGAAACGAGTTTTGAGGTATTAGAACCCAAATATTAGCTCATGAAAATATAGCTAATATTACTCAAATATCTCAAAATACAACCCAAAAAACGTGCTCTTTCTCGTGGAAATTTTATCAAACATATAAAATGCAAAAGCATAAACATAAATACCAATGACAAAAAAAAAAAAAAAAAAAGTAGCGGCTGCCAAAATTTGGCAGCCGAATAGCAGCACTCCTATTTTTCACTATTTTTTGAATATATGTTTGGGTGTTTTTTTATACCCAACTCTAATTTTTTTTTAACCCAACTCAAATATTTTCAACCAAACTAAAATAAAAAATAAAGTAAAAAACCCGAAAAAAAAAAAGAAGCAGAAAAAACAAAGGGTGCCAAATCACCATCGAATGGTGGTCAGACAACTTCTAGGTGATTGGGGTGACTCGAATACCCTCATCTCACTAATGGGATGGTGGAGCTACCTCGAAAATCAGCTAGGGTGGCCGAGTCACCCAAATTGGCTTTGGGAGTGGCCGGTCCATCACTGGAGGGTTGCTTGATCATCTCCAAGTTGTTTTCGAGAGTGGCTGTCACCCCTTAACAATGCATGGGGTGGTTCGAAAATCACCCCAATTTTTTATTATTATTATTTGTTCTTTCAGTTGAATTTTTGCCATTCAACGGCCTTTTTGATCATGCAACATCTCAATTAATGCTTTAGGCTTTTGTCAATGTTGTTCGGGACGATTGCGTTCGTCCAATGGCCTCGTGGCTGTGCAACATCAAACTCTTGGTGGCCTATTTATTGGGAATTAGCCAGGTAGGCCCCCTTTCATTGGTAAGTTTACGCGAGCTTTTGTACTTGGCCTTTTGTTCTTAAATTGAATACGGTCTTTTTCTTGGGTCCCAAAAAATAAATAAAAAAGCTATATATCCATCCTATCATCCACATTTTTTAAATCCTTAGCTTTAACTTTAAATAAATTATTTACCAATATCACAAGTTTCACCTGGCGTAATGGTAAATGTGAAGATGGTTAAATCTAAACCGTTAAAAGTTAAAAACTAATAATCAAGATTTGAAGCACTGTAAGATGAAATCTTTAGAGGATCCATCTGATCCTACTACTTGAAATTGAAAGAACAAGTCCAATAAAATATCTTCTTCTTTTTCTCTTGTTAATTTTTACTATAATTATAATGCGTGCTCTAATCTAATTAAATATTGTATGAGATAAATAATTTAAATTTTTATTTAAGGTTAAGTACTTAATACTTCTCTAGGGTTTCACAACTTTATTTTTTTTCTTTAAAGTTTGATTTTTATCACAGGAAGTCCCCGTGATTTTGATAAAGAACCAAATTAATCCTCCTGTCAGCTGACCGTTAGTTGACTCAACGGAAGTCCATGTGGACGAATAAAAATTTGACACCTGACATAAGTGACCACGTCATCAGCCANTTTTCTTTTTGAAATTTTTTTTTTGTTTTGAATTTTAAAAAAAAAAAATTATTAGGTGGTCACATCATCACTAATGACGTGGCCACTTGTACCAAGTGTCAAATTTTCATTCATCCACGTGTCAGTCCGTTAAGTCAACTAACGGTCAACTGACAGAAAGACCAATTTGATCCTTTATCAAAACCACAAAGACCTTCTGTGATAAAAATCAAACCCTAAGGTAAAAAAAATAAAGTTGTAAAACTTTAAGGGGTATAAGGTATTTAATCTTTTTATTTATTTATGCAAAATAAGAATGGAGAAAGCAATCGATTGAGTTGCCAATTTTATTAAATAATTAATAAAAGGGTTAAATATTACATTGGTCCTTAGAGTTTAGAAACTTTATTTTTTCCTCTCTAAGATTTGAAAAGTGACCAAATTAGTCATTGTGATTTTGAAAAGTGACCAAGTCAATCCATCTGTCAATTGACCGTTAGTTGACTTAAGGGACTGACACGTGGACCAATTAGAAATTGACACGTACGTGGCCACCTAATTAATTAATTATTTTTTTTTAATTAAAAAAAAAACCTGGGGTGGCTACTGCCACCCCACAATTGTCCACAAAAAGTTTCTGAATTGTGAATCAGAATAATATTTTCCCTTCAGTTTGCTTTTAGGGATAGTTGACTTTGATATAATGGTCTCCATATGCAGCCTGATTCTTTAGGACTACCGGATCTAGATATACCATCTTCGAAATACCATAATGAAGATTTGATTCTAAGTGATAGCCTCAGCGGCTTGAACCGTCTCATAGCCAGCAGCCTGGATGCATTTCAAAATTGCTCATTTTTTGGGTTGGAGAAGAAAGAATCAGCAGCGGCAGAAGCCTGAGAAGCTGCCTCCTTCTTTTCAAATTTTAAGATTGGCAGTGGGGTTTGAACTTTTTATGTTTGGAGTTTAGCGAGGATAATCATTTTCCATGTCCCTAACTTGAGAGGTGCAGGTGGAAGGGGCTGTGTACAAATTAGGGGAAACCACCCATGGAGTCAAGGGGTGGCTACGGGGTTTTTTTTTGGGAAAAATATTTTTTTTTGAATATTTTTTTTTAAATAAAAAATTTATTTAGGTGATCACATGTCAATTTTTAATTGGTCAACGTGTCAATCTTTTAAATTAATTAACAGTCAATTGACGGATGTGTTAATTTGATCACTTTTTAAAATTATAAAGATTAATTTAATTACTTTTCAAATTCTAAAAAGAAAAAAAATAAAATTTTCAAACTCTAAGAATGAATGTGTTTAACTTTTAATAAAATTAGAATTTATAACAACGAAAGTTTGATGGTCTCCTACAAAGCGGTCACTGGATAACAATGTAGTATGCGCAACACCTGATGGTTTCCTTCGCCAGAGTTTCCATCCGAGTTGATGTCCTTTCGCAATTCCCAATACAAATGGCCTTTGTGGGAACCGGCAAATACAACTCTTTTGTTTGGACTAATCCCAGAGAGAAACAGAAAAAGAGCGAGAGAGACTGAGAGAGAATAGGAACGACTGCGTTTTACTGAGAAGGAGATGAGGTGGACCGGAGAATTATTGGATGGCGAAGGTGGCGGTGGTGGGCGCACGGTGTTGGTGGGGGTGAAGTTCGACTCTCAGAGCCGGGAATTGCTGACGTGGGCGCTGGTCAAGGCGGCCCAGCCCGGTGACCGTGTCATTGCCCTTCACGTTATCGACTGCGTTACTGGTGAGTGGCGCACACGCAAACATACACACACTCACGCTCTCTCTGTGAATTTCTCTGGACTGTGTTTGATTATAGTTGAAATGCCAAATGTGTGGGATTTGTCTTACGTTCTGTTTTGACCGTAGAAGGCACAGCGTCGCTTCTCTCCATGGTGAAGACATTTGACTCTGTGCTCTCTGTATACGAAGGCTTCTGCAACTTGAAGCAGGTCCAATTCCACTCCCACATTGGTTTTTTTTGTTTTTTGTTTTTTTCAATTCTCTGTTTGGTTGCCGAGAAAATGCGGGGACAGAAAGCGTACTACAATTGGATCCAAAGTTTTGTCAGTAATCAAACAGAGTTACTGATTTTTATTTTTAATTTAAGGGTTTTAGTTGGTTGGGTTAGGAATATTGATTGGGTGGGATATGCAGGTTGATTTGAGGCTGAAGGTCTGTAGAGGCTCAAAGGTCCGAAAAATTCTAGTCCGAGAGGCGAAATCGTACGGTGAAGCTACGGTGGTTGTGGGAACTTCTAAAGCCCCTAAAAGAATCGGGTCGTCGGCTTCGTTCGCCAAGTACTGCGCCAGAAAGTTGTCCAAACATTTCGGCGTTTTCGCCGTTAACAATAGCAAAGTTGTCTTCCAGAGAGCGGCGACTTCTACAAACGCCCATGAATTGCGAGGTTATTTTTCACAAATCTAAATTTTTTTCTTTATTTTAAAGATTAATATACTGAGTATTTTTGTTTGAGATTGATGTTAGAACAATTGCTTTGTGCGTTTCGTTTACTTTTCTTACGGCTGAAGAAGTGGTAGTTGACACAACAATTAAGGTTACTTGGTTCGTAAGTAATTAGGCTAGAATGTAGAAGTTCTAAGTGATGCTAATGATACTGCAGGAAGAGTGAATTTGGATGAGGGTCACCGTTGTTTGGAAAAATCTGGCTCGGGTTTGACGAAGCAGAATTGCTTGAGTTGTGCAGCGGATGTGGCTAATTATGAAACCCAATCTACAAATGAGTTGCCCGGGGATGGTGGCGAGGACAATTCGTTGGCTTTGGTACCATACCAATCATTGGTTGATACAAATTCTAGTTCCGTTGTGATTCAAGAATCACCAGAGTCCAAATCTGGGTGGTCAATTCTTCGCTGGGCGTTTCTATCCAAGCGGCAACATGTCGAGAAATCATTAAAAAGGACATCTGTGTTTCAGTGGTTGTTAAGATTACCGAGCTGGCAGTCATCGGCTGTGGTCTATCCTGATCAGAAGAAGAGTAATTGTGATCAGGAAGATGATAATTGTATCTCTCTTGATGAAGAGAGCGGTGCAATTGTGCCGTTTGGATCTACTACTGTGTGTCCTCCTCCTCTTTTCCCTTCCAGCGGCTTGGTTAGCCTTCCTAAAGAGTTGTTGGGTTTACGTGGGATATACTCCTCCAGCTGCATGTGTTTTAGCTACCAGGAACTCTTGTTGGCAACCTCTAATTTCATGCCTGGTTCGTTTGCTTTCCTTAATTTTATGGACCTGGTTTCAAGTTTGCCTCAAATTTGGAGTCTTTCTCTAATAAAGTTTGATTTATGTTTTTCAGAAAATATGGTTGGTAAGGGTGGTTGTAGTCATGTTTACAAAGGGTGTCTTCCAGATGGCAAGGAATTGGCGGTCAAAATTTTGAGGCCATCTCAAGATGTTCTAAAAGAGTTTGTTCAAGAAATTGAGATCATTACAACTTTACATCATAAGAACATAATCTCTCTAGTTGGATTCTGTTTTGAGGACAACAATTTGATATTGGTCTACGATTTTCTTTCAAGAGGAAGCCTAGAAGAGAACCTTCATGGTAAACTTTTCTTTGAGTTTACCTGATTGGAATCGAAGAAAAAAAGAAAGTTAAGTGTTTCATTTTTGTTCCATTTTATTTTAAACTCATCATGGATACTCTGATTAAGGTAACAAGAAGGATGTGAAAGCATTTGGTTGGCAAGAGAGATATAATGTAGCTATGGGGGTAGCTGAGGCGTTGGACTTTTTACACAACAGCTGTGCAGAACCTGTGATCCACAGGGATGTGAAATCCTCAAACATCCTTCTTTCTGGTGATTTTGAGCCACAGGTGCTATCAAGTCTGTCACTTTTCAATCTTTCTGCTAATTGTATGAAGCTTTCTATGCTCATTTCCTTTTTTCATACTTCTTCAGCTCTCAGATTTCGGACTTGCTAGCTGGGCATCGACTTCATCCAATATTACCTGCACCGACGTTGCAGGAACCTTTGGGTCTGAAATTTGTTCTCTAGTTCCTGTTTTATTTTACTTCAGATATACTGCTAACACTCACTCTTGTGGCAGTTACTTGGCTCCAGAATACTTCATGCATGGCAAAGTGAGTGACAAAATTGATGTCTATGCATTTGGTGTGGTACTTCTTGAGCTTCTTTCAGGTAGAAAGCCAATTATCAGTGAATGTCCAAAGGGCCAGGAGAGCCTAGTAATGTGGGTATGTTTTTTTTTCTGTGCAAAAAACTACTTTTTCAAGAATTTTTATTCTTCTAAGCATGGTTTTAAATTTTTCACCCCCCCCCAAAAAAAAAACTCTTGTATTTGAAAATCAGCAGGATGAGTTGCCAATATGTGGACAAAATTCAGGGAGACTTTCAAGAACAGGCTGATTTTAATTTTAAACTGTTTGTTGATTGTCTTTATCTCTGAAAAATGTCTCTTTAGTCAAGTCAAATAGTGTGTGATGATGATGATGATATATATATATCTAGGCAAAGACAATTTTGAACGGCGGAAAGGTTTGCCAGTTGCTAGATCCAAGCTTGGGCAGCAACCATGATGATGATCAGATTGAAAGGGTGGTTTTGGCTGCCACCCTTTGCATTAGACGTGAACCTAGATTACGGCCTCAAATCAGTCTTGTAAGTTTGCTCAATACTGCATTTTTCCCATTCCACCTGATTTTGTTTTCATTTTTATATGCTCTAAATCAATTTATTTTTCGATCAGATTTTGAAGGTTCTCCAAGGAGATGAGGAAGTGACTAGGTGGGCAAAGCAACTACTCTGTACATCAGAAGAAGTTGATGCCTTAGATGGGGGGGAAGGATTTACTAACATCAAATCCCATCTTAATGTGGCATTGCTAGAGATGGAGGATGATTCGCTTTCTGTCAGTTGCAGTGAGAGAAGTGTGTTGTTGGAGGAGTATCTGCAAGCGAGATGGAGCCACTCTTCAAGCTTTGACTAAGTTTGTCTGCACAGGGAATTGCAAGCAAACATTGTTTGTTTTGTATATATGCCTTTTTGTGTTTTGTTTTGTCAATTTTATGGTTCACTCACTTGGACTGCAGTGCTGGTTGGTGGGTCTTGGAAGAGAGGTTGTTTGCAATTGGTTTGCCCCCCTCCTGGACTCGAGACCTTTGTGTCTGTTTAGCCTTTAAGCAAAATGTTAGAGAGCAAGCAAGCACCCGTTGTTCTGTTCACATGATGACTCTGCAATAGTGACATCCCATCCCCTCGCCTTCATGTAAGATGGAAAAGATTACTAGATTAATTTATGATGGATTTTATGATTTCATTTTGAGCCTAATTGGTGTGTTTCTATTTTGAATTGAACACACCTATAGGCTATAGACAAAGGCAACTTGGAAACCTCAGGCAGATTAAAACCTTTTTGTTTTCTATAAATCATATTGCTAGGCCCAGATTGTTGTAATTAGGGGTGTTAAGTGAGCGAAGTGTCTCGCGAGCAAGCTCGGGCTCGGCTCGCATAAGTTCGGCTCGAGCTCGACTTGAATATTAAATGAAGCATTTCGCGAACATGAATCTTAACTCGAATATTAAATGAAGCAAGCTCGGCTTGACTCGGTTAAGCTCGTGAGCAGCTCGTATAAGGCTTGAATTGGTAATTGTTCACATAGTTGTTCATATTAATATTAAAAATTGATATTTTTTTTCTTCTAATATGCATCTTTTTATAAAATGATGCATATCATCTCTTTTTGAAACCAAATGTCTTGCTGTATTAACAAATGCTTCATACTTGGCTAGCCAGACTAAGTAAATGCTCATATGCAAGTTGTCTTCTTGAGCCGTTTAAGAGTACTTAAAGTTTAAATTTATAATAAAAAAATTAAATAAATTAAATATAAGAGCTAGCTTGCGAACTGGCTTGGTTCGGTTCAACTTATTATGAGCTCGAGTTCGAGTAAAATTTAAACAAGCTGAGCCCAAACAAGAAAAATTCGCTCAAACTCGAATCGTTTACACCCTTAATTGTAATCGGGGCGTAGGGCCACTTTGAACCATAAAAAGGGGGAGAGCTAGACGCCTAAGCACTCACTTCAGTGCCCCCCTCCCCCCCCTTATTTTTTTTTTTTAAAGGCTCAAAAAGTGCACTGCTCAGTAGTTTAATCTTCCATTTTAGACTTTTCTGGTATGCCCTTTTCGGTCTCTCTGCAACTAGCCACTGTTGGTTTTTCTTTTTGGTCAGATGCGTCTTATTTAATCAATTTCCCCCATCTTTTTGTGTTTCTCCATTAATTACTTGATTTTATATTCCTTTTCATTCATTTCCTCCCTCGAAGTACACATTGGATTCCTTTATTCGTTGACTGTTGTTAAAGATACTCATATTATGGCTTTTACTTCAAGTTATTTACATATTGATTTACCAGCTTATGAAATATGAGGTATTTACTACATCACTAGTAAATAATAAATTTTTATTGCTTGTTCATCATTATGATTAAGATAGTGTCATGTGAGTAACAATACATGACCATTGATTCATCCCTCCAAGAACTCTAAATAGAGAAAGCTTACTTACGGTTTCTGTTGGTGTTCTCCTGATTTATGTATCACAATGACACATACATAATCTCAATGCCCAAATGCAAAATCAAGTGTGTATGGATGTACCCAAGCTCAGGGACGGAGGGAAGGGAGGTCAAGAACGGTCACATGCCTCCCCCCCCCCCCTTCCCTTTTAGCCCCAAAAATTTTCCTCAACTTCCATTAAAAAAAATTTCAGATTTTTTGGTTGCCTACTCTTGATCACTCATTAGGGGCAAAACTTTTTTAAAACGATCTAGATTCAAATTAGATGCCCTCATGCCAATGTTGGATTTATATTTGATTCTCTTCTCGTTGTTTCTAAAAAATTTAGGTTAGATATAAAATAGAATCAGAAGAACAAAATAAGGAAGACGATGATCCAAAAAGCTCGTTTAAAAGAATTTCAAAATGCTCCATTTAAATAAAGATGAGAGCAAAGACCTTTACGAAAAAAAAAAGGGTGCTCAACTTAACCAAAACGCTGCTTACCGAGCAATCTAAAGACATTCCGTAAATGTTAGGTGGGAAAGACAAATGAATAAAGAAAATAACGGTTGTTTTTTTTTTTTTTCCTAATAAAAAAAAAAAAGCATTTTTTCTTTTTCACCAATTAGACTATACTATTTTTTTTCCTTCGACCTTGTAGTTATGCACAATCTTAAATAACAAGTGCTATTTTATTGTAAATAGCATCTCTTCTTTTTTTTTTTTTTTTTTGAAAATATATATAAGCTTATATCAAAGTAGATTGATCAAATTTATGAGTAAATCCTTATTAAGAAGATTTTTGTTTTATTACCAAATTCAAATTATATATTTTGGCTGAACAAAAATCCTAACTCCGCCACTGATTGGATCAAATATTGTCTTTACTTTGTATTTCCAATATAGAGTAATTGATATTTTAATTTCAGCATTTTTAAATGCCAATTTCTTAGCATTTTTGTCCATGTGACACATTCACATGCAATTAAAAAAAAAAAAAAAACAAAAACAAAAAACAAAAGAACTCGAATATTGTATTACTCAAAATTTTGTTTTTCAACCATTACAATCTCGTGAATACAATTAGGAAAAGAATCTATCCGAAGGTATTATAATAAGTGCGATTTTAAAAATTGCAATTTTAAGTGTGATTTTAAAAATTATGTTTTTAAAAATTGTGTTTTTCAAATCGCTACTTTTTAAAATCGCACAAGTGTTTGGTAAAACATGTTAAAAAATATTTTTTTATTAATCGAGTGTTAAGGTAAAATTAACATATAATTGCGATTTCAGATCAAATAGGTAAATATTACTTTAAATATTTTTTTAAACGAACTCGTGATTTTGGCTTAAATTCACACTTTTTTAAATAAGCATCATCTAGTCAGCTTATTGAAATCGCAGATTTTTTTACGATTTTAAAATTTGCGTTTTTAAAAACACAATCCCAAACACTCCAAAATTACGGTTTGGTTTAAAAACACAGATTATTTTTTAAAAAACGCACTCCCAAATAGACCCTAAATTTTGTTTCAACGCCAACTTTGCCAACATGTGGGCTACTTCATTGCCAAATCTTTTCAAATGCTGAACGCTCCACGTTTGATAGTTTTCTAAGAGGATCTTAGCTTCATCCATAAGGTGACCAAATTGTGCCCCACTTCTTTCTTCACTCCGGAGGACCTGCACTACCGTCAGCGAGTCTCCTTCTAGAATGATGTCCGCCAGCCCCATTTGCCAAATAAGATTTGATACTGTCCACACTGCTATTGCCTCGGGATTCTGAGGAACCATTATGTATGGTTTTGTCAAACATTTAGTTTCAATCACTTCTCCTTCATTTGTTCGGATGACAATTCCTACCCCTATCCTCCTTCCTTCTGTATCAACAGCAGCATCCTAGTTGCATTTTATCATCCCTGTAGGTGGCGCCTTCCAGATTTCCCGTGATGTTGGTCCATGCTTTTGAGATCTTCGAATTCGCCTTATGTCTTGTTCTTCCTGTGATGCTGCTGCCTCTAGCTAGTCCTTAGCTTGTTGGATCAACTTCATAAGTGGGGAGAAGACTCCCTCAAACACCATCATATTTCTCTGCAACCATATTTGTCTAGCAACACACGCTACCAAATTTATTTCATCCTCCTCTAGCCGGCCCAGCAATTTCTCAAAAACATTTAGGAACACATCTTCATCACTGGTAGCCTTCTGTACTCGCCTCAAGCAAGCTAACCAAACGTCTTTAGTAGCTGGGCAACTCCACAAAGCATGCCCCACAGATTCCACTTCAAGATGGCATATTGGACATAGAGAATCTGCCGTCACCTTCCGTTTAAACAAATTCTCCCTAGCAGGTAATATGTTATTGCAAGCCTGCCACATAAACATCTTAACCATTCTTGGCCATTTTATCCTCCATATGCGCTTCCAAATTTTATTCAAGGTCGTAGTAGTTGAGGTACTCCCCTTTGTCCGTTGCCCACCTCCTTAGCAAGGTGGTATGCGCTTCGGACCGTGAAAATTCCCTGCTTGTTTTCTCCCCACACAGCCTGGTCCTTTTGTTTTCTGGGGCAAATCGCCATACCACATATAATACAAGCCTCCTACGGAATAAAAATCATCTCAATTAGTGGAATGTTCCACCAATTATATGTAGTATCTATAAGCTCACATACCTTTGCTGACACGTCAAGGATACGGGGAGGAGTTTGTACTGCATGGGTTGTTTCGGTTGGCATCCAATATCGGTCACCCCAAATTGCTATTGAACGCCCATCTCCAACTCACCACACCATTCCTTCTTTCAAAGGAGGCTTGGCATTCCATATACTTCACCATGCATAAGAAGGTTTCCTCCCTAAGGGCCTCAAAGGTACCATTCAGAAAATATTTCTATTTGAAGATTTTTGCTACCATAAGAGTCTGGGAATTTAATTATCCTTCACCCTTGTTTGGCTAGCAAAGCCAAGTTAAAATTTTCAAAATCCTGATAACCCAAACCACCAGACTCCTTTGCTCTACCCATCTTTTCCCAACTCATCCAAGCAATTTTGTTCTCATTTTCTTTATGTCCCCATCAGAATTTTGCCATCATGGAATTTATGTCCTTGCATAAAGTTTGGGTAGTTGAAAGATACTCATGGCGTATGTTGGAATTGCTTACACTATAGCTTTCAATAGCACCTCCTTCACTACCTAGGTATAAAAACTTCTCCTTCTACCTATGCATTTTTTCCCAGACTCTTCCCTTAAGCCCCTCAAAATATTTAATCCGAGACCAACCAATTAGAGCAGGCAAACCCAAATATTTCTCATATTGTTGAGTAGAGCCCACCCCTGCAATTCGTGTTATATTCCTCTATCCTCCATTTTGGTGTTGCGACTAAAGAAAAGGGCAGTTTTCTCTTTATTTAGTTTTTGCCCTGATGTGTTTTCATAAATATCTAACACCTTATGAAGACACACCAATTTTGGCACCTTGGCTTTACAAAATAGAAGGTTATCATCTGCAAAGAAAAGGTGGTTCAATCTCGTGCCCCCATAGTAATAGGTAAACCTGTAATGCCTCCTTCTCTTTCTGCTCTATTTAGCGTTGTGCTAAGCCCTTCCACATATAAGATGAAGAAGTAGGGTGACAATGGATCACCTTGCCGCAATCCTCTTGTTGGTGTAATCAGCCCAAATGGTTGCCCATTTAAGGGACCGAATACTTAACCATACGTACACAAGTCATTACTAGAGAAATCCATCTGTCCGCAAAGCCAATCTGTTTCATAATTGCTTCTAAAAAATCTCATTCCACCATGTCATAAGCTTTGCTCATATCCAACTTCAGAGCCGTATAACCCTCCCTACCCTTCAAATGAGTATCCATGGTGTGTAAAGCCTCAAAAACAATTAGAACATTATTAGTGATAAGCCTTCCGGGAATAAAGGCACTTTGATTGGGGGAAATAATTTATGCCAAAACTTTCTTCAGTCTACTTGCCAAAACCTTTGCGATAAATTTATAAATGACGTTGCATAGGCTAATGGGTCAAAACTCTATTATACGAGTAGGGTGATTGACTTTTTGGGATTAGATCAATGTTGGTCATATTTATATCTGCATAAAAAATTCCAGTATTTAAAAAATCAAGAATAACTTTGCACACATCATTACGTACCGTATTCCATGACTGTTGATAAAAGCAAGCTGCAAAGCCATCAAGTCCCGGGGACTTGAGAGGATGTATTTGTGCAAGTGCATTGTCAACCTCCTCCATCTCAAATTTGCACAGCAGCCTAGCATTCATAGCTTCTGTCACTCTAGGTTGTAAGCCTCTCAAGCACTCCTCTACTCCCACTGCACCTTGTGTAGTAAAAAGGTTTTGGTAGAATTTGACAAAAGTTGACCCAATATCCTTCATCTTTTCCCACTCTCTTCCCTCCTCATCAGAAACCTTCTTTATGGTATTTATTCTCTTCCTATGACTTGCCCAAGCATGGAAAAAAAGAGTATTCCTATCCCCATTTTGGTACCAGCTTTGTTTTGCCCTTTGTTTCCACTTTGTATTTTCAAATTCCAGCAAGGTGTCAATGTCTTCTTGGAGCTTTTTGATAGCCATATACTGTTCGGGCCCATCCAATTTCTGCAGTTCAGCTAATTCTTTTGATTTCTCTTTTATTGTAGCCTCATTATTCCCATATTTTCTCCTACTCCACCACTGCTGCTTCAGTTGGCATTGTTCCAATTTTCGCTTCATATTTGTCATCACCCCATCTTCCACACCTCCCTCCTCCCAAGCTGTCTTGATAACGTCACTCACTCATTATCACGCAACCAACTTGCCTTAAACTTAAAGCTACTCCTTTCACGTCTACACCCATTCAACTTCGTATTAAAAATAATCAGCAATGGGTTATGGTCTGATGCCTTTATTGCCATCACGTGGACCCCCACCGATTTATGTAAGCCACACCACCCACTATTCTCGATGGCTCTATCTAACCTCTCTTGTATGAAACTACCATCTTGATGCTTGTTTGACCACGTGAATCTAGGCCCAGTGAACCCCAAATCACAAAGATGACAGTTCTCAAGAGCTATCCTAAAAGCATCCATATGTGCCTCTCTTCGTCTATTACCCCCCACTTTTTCAATTTGACATGTTATTTCATTAAAATCCCCAATGCAGAGCCATGGAATTGGAGCAAAACCTTCAAGTGATTTAGCAAAGCCCATGATTCATCTCTGTTAAGAATATTATGTTAGGTTATTTACTTTCTTAGGTATTCTGGTCTATTAGGTTTACTTTTCCTTAGTCTACTTAGTTACTTGCCTATCATTCACAGCCTCTCTATAAATAGAGGCCTCTGTATTCATTATAATATTAGACTCAATACAATGTAGTCTATTATATGCTTTCGCTCTCTCTTATTAATCACATTCTTCCGCTCTCCACAATATATTCAACAATATATTTAACATGGTATAAGAGTCACTTTCTTGTGGCCTCCAATAAACATCTTTGACGTTTCTTGGCGCTCTCTCCAGCGACCTACCTTTTCCGGTCGTCTATGCGCCCCCAAGCAATTTTTCGCTCAAAATCTCTTCCACGCCTTCATCGCAACCTCATCTGGCAAAATTTATACCAGATTCATGCTTCAAGGTATAGATTCATGCTTCAAGCTTGGAGCGTCCAAGCTTCCACGCGCCCTCACGCGTTTCCAAAAGGTTATGTCTGTCATTCCACACGCCGCTAAAGCTCCTTCACGCGCAGCCATGTCGGCCCGATCATAAAGGTTTTCGGTCCACTCCACAGATTCAGCAATGCTGGTTAGATCTCCGCCAAGCACGCTGCCATCGGACGCTGAACGTGCCCCCATGCAATGGTAGAATTTACTATGCATGGGATTCACGCGCCATGGCTTGGTCGCCAGTGAAGGCGCGTGCACCACACGCGCTAGACTCTTTCCATCTGCCACATGTCCTTCAGAGTGCTTGCCACGTCAACCCTACCCTTTGGCGTCAGATCTCTCAATGCGCCACGTCATACAGTGCCATGTTAGCACCTTGTCAAACTTGACTTTTCCTGTGTTGACTTGACTTTGACTTCTCTAGAGTTGACTTTGACCACTCTCAAAGTTGACCAGGTGTTTCTCACTCACTTTTCCGTCCTCATTTCAAATTTATGGTCTGTTTTTGCTTTTGGCATCTCTATAGGGCACAAAACTAGATTTTTCACCAAGTTGAAGCGTTTTGTTTTATGCGGTTCATGCACTGTTCAATTCTGTTCCACAGCCTTTTTGGAAGCAACTCAACCGATTCAATCTTCAGGCAGTAGGCACTCTTGGGTCAGACCAACCTTTTCTTCAGTCCATGGGTTTTTGGGCCAAACAAGTCCCTTCAATCGGCCCACTTATGCCTTCTCAGCCGTTATCATCACCGGTCATTGCAGCCTCTCCTAGGCCATTGATCCATTACTAGTAAGAATTTTTGGGTCCAAGGGTTTCAAGCATGATTAGCCCCTTCAACCGATCCTTTTCTCCCAACTTCACTTAGCCAACCAGGAGAGATGGCCCTACTTAGTTCAGCCAACCAAGTGAGACGACCTTACTTAGCTCAGTCGATCAGAAGAGACGGTCCAAGTCCATTGTTCAATTTAGACCATATTCAATGGTCTTTTAAGCCCAATAATTTGGGCCCAGCTGTCTGAGCCACCAGCAGCTAGCTGCCTTCGCCGCCCTCCGTCGACAGCCATTAGCCGCCCAACTCTGGTCACATCTCTAGCGACGTTTCCGGCAGACCTTAAAAAAAAACAAATCCCTACTTTTTTCCAAACTCAAGCTTACACCTTAAGTTTGAGGGGGGATATTTGAGTCTTTGAGAAATCACCCGGATCTAAGCTTTTCAACCCGATTCAACGGGTTAGAACTAGGTACTGCCCGTTCTTTGCTGCCAGCTGCCGTCCATCACCTCCAGCCGCCCAACTTCGGTCACATCTCTGGCGACTTTTTCGGCAACTCTTTCTACACAAGTAACTTTTTCAGCGAATTCAACTCTTTCTTTCCCTTTCTTTTACCCAAACTCAAGCTTACACATTGAGTTTAAGAGGGGATGTTAAGAATATTATGTTAACTTATTTACTTCCTTGGGTATTCTAGGTCTACTAGGTTTACCTTTCCTTCGTCTACTAGATTACTTGCCTATCATTTATAGCCTCTCTATAAATAGAGGCCGCTGTATTCATTATAATATCAGACTCAATATTATAGTCTATTATATACTTCCGCTCTCTCTCTTATCTATCTCATTCTTCTGCTCTCCACAATATATTCAACAATATATTTAACAATCTCATTTAGTAGAGTTAGGGTGTCCATAAAACCAGATAAGTTTCCAAGGAGAGTCGCCCTCTTGTAACCGTACAATGGCATTGATGTATCTTCGGGAATAATTTTGAAATTCAAGCTCCTCAACCACCTTCCAAAAAAGTGCTAATTAGGTTCAACTACAAAGAGACCTCCATAGCCCAACTTCACTCTCAACCATTCCGTTTTCTTTTTAGTACTAATGGTTTCCATAAGAAAAAGGAAACCAGGCTACTTTTCCTTTACCATTTGGCAAATGTTACAAATTGTTCGAGGGTTCTCATGCCCTTAATAGTTCCAACTTACGAGATTCATTGTGACTGGTGGGGCTGTATTGCAGCCTCCACATATCATTCAGAACCTCCTCTACACCACCCCATCGAATTTTGTTCTTTCTCTTCTCCCCCATTGCCGTCAAGCTCCTGCATGGGGGCTGCCCGTTTTTTCAAAACCTTCTAGTTGAAAGTCACAGACTGCCTCTCCACCGTAACTCTCCTCGCCTTCCTTTTCCACATTTTCAAATTTGTTTTACTCCCCTCCACCTCAGCTGCCACAATATTTTGGTTAAGTTCCATTCTATTAGATTCACCATAATTCTCTTGGATCCCACCCGTACTCCCACTATTCACAACTGCAATATTCTTTTCTACCACTCTTGGGCCCGTCATAATTTCCTTCAGCTGGCCCCCACTGTCCATGGGCTCATTACCGAAGCCCTCCCCTTTGACACCTTTTTTACTTTGTTCTGGACCCCCACTTTGTGCCCCTCACGAATTCAAGTTAGTTGCTTAATTGGCTTCTTTTCTTCTTCTTTTTTTTCCTTTCTTTCTTTCTTTTCTTTTAAGAGCGTGAGAGGTATGTAATCAAAATTTATTTTTAGTTAAGTTTTTATATTTAGATTATTCTTTTAAATTAATTGATTATGAATACATATAATTTTTGTTACATATTTTAATTATATGAATTATATCATAGTATTCATCTGAAATTATGGAAAGAAAAAAAAAAAAAACAATGGTTCTATTGAGTTCAGCCAAATTCTAAATTAAAGCGCTAAGTGTGACAAAATAAATTATAAGTTACATTTATATGTTTTCAACAATAATTAAAATTTGTTGAATTATTTATTTATTTTGTTAGTCATCTTCTTTAATATTTTTTAATCAATTTTTTTCAACTTTAAAGGTTTTATTTTCATTCATTAAAAAAAAAAAAAAAATCTGGACCCCCTTTATCTAAAATCCTGGTTGCCCCACTGCCCAAGCTAAGGACTCAATTTCTCAAAGATTTTTAATGAATTTGAGTTGTTCAACTTATTAATGAGTCTCGGTCACTTATTTTTTGTGTTTGTTAGAAAATATTATGATCTAGGTTTTCTTTACTTTAGCAGCCCCCTCCAGATCGCCGTCACTCCTGGTGGCCTCGCCATCCCTCCTCCCTATGTCCTTTTCATACGCGGCTCTAGTTATTTACTTGATGTCCTAGTTCCGGTGCCCCTCCCTTTCCTTTTCCTTTTCCCCGGCCTCCTCCTTGCACGGCGGTCTCTCCACCCCTAGGATCTAGCGATTTACCTGATGATCTAGCCTTGACCGGGTTCCCCTTTGCCACTTTCTTTGGTTTTTTTGTTTTCTTCGGCTTTCCTTTCTTTTTTCCGGTTGTTTTTGGGGGTTTTTGTGCCCTGTTTGGGTCTTCCAGCTTTCGGCGTTTCGCAGCCCTCCACCTGAGGTAGGTCCTCTACGCGCCCCCACTGCGTCATTCTCCCATCGCCACCTTCCTCAGCGGTGTTCCGGCCAAATCGCCCCTGAGCCTTCTTCGGTTGATCGTTCTGCTTTTTGTTTTATGTTTTCTTTAGTTTCCCTATATTTTGTTTTGATTTTCCTTCGTATTTTGTTTTTGTTGGGTTTCCCTGTATTTGCTTTAGTATTCCCTGTATTGCTTCTCTCTGTTTGTTTCGTGTGTTTTTTAGTTTTTATAGCCTTGCCGATCTTCTTCATGCCTGTTTCGCCACTTCCGTCCACTGCCAGGCCTTTTTCCGTGCCCTCACCTCATCGAGCTTCCAACGCATCCTTCAGTGTACGGGATTTGCTTGCACGCGATCGGTGTTTATTTCCCTGTTTTTATTGTTTCTTTGCTTGTAATAAGTCATGTCTCGATTGGCCTGCTTTTGGGTGTAATGCTTGGTTCAGATCTTTGGGTTATGGATATGAGCATTATCCTAGCTTCCAGGTTGAGGAGGACAAGTATTGGCCTGGAGTTATTAGCCCTCAGTGTCAAGGAATAAGTGTTGGCCTGGGGTTCTTAGCCCCCAGTGTCAAGGAATAATTGCTACCTATGCATTAGTTGGTTCTATCTGGTACAGATCTATATTTCATTAGTTGATTAGTCATAGGTTAGTGAATCTATTTTAAGAGTATGAATTGTAATACGTCTTGTTTGACGTTGGTATCTTTGTAGTTTAGCTACGAATACTTCAGGGCATGCCCTGTATTGTAAAAGCTTTGCTCTTGATTCATGAATGAGACTAAGATGAATTTTTCAAAAAAAAAAAGAGAGAAAATATTATGATATTTTACTATATTTACCTCATTTAATGTACTTTCCCGACTAATTTATATTTCCTTGTATAAATTGATTTTATTATGTAATATTGTTCATTAATTGTATTTCTTAGTTTAATTGGCTTTATTCAACTATAAATTAAACTATTTCTTTCTTTCTTTTTTGACATGTTCAGACAAGGGTAATGGGGATAAAGGATTCGAACTAATGACCTCTGCTTCATTACGTTTGATCCACAGCCGATTGAGCTATCATTTGGGGACAAATTAAACCATTTATGTTCATGATTGAAGACACAAAAATATAGTACTCAATCCTTACGAATATTCTTTACTTATTTTAACAATGTTGGCTCTTCTAAGAGCATCTCTAGGAGAATAGGCAAATCATTTGTAATAGTCAGATTTGACTATTATTAGCATTTTTTTTTTCTCTCCAACAGAATAGTCATTTTGTAGTTTTTCCTTCTAATATGAATAGTAAATAGGCTGATTAGTCTTTCATTATTCAAACTATAAACTTTATTTATAATTATTATTTCTCTCCGTTTCTTTCTTTTTATCTCTCTCTCCTCCTTTTTCTTTCACTTTTTCCGACACAAAATAATATTAAGGAGAAAATGCCCTTTATCCCCCCTAAAGTTTTACTTCATTTGCAATTTGGCATCTAATGTTGAAAAATTGGTAACATACCATAACAAAATATAAAAAATTCGCAATGTGACTCATCTGTCAAAATTTATGTTTTCTCTAATAGAAATGATTGAAAAGACCTAACTACCCTTCTATTTTAAAATAATAATAATAATAATAATAATAAACAATCTAGCCAAAGGGGTGGATACGGCCATCACCCCCCTTTTTTATTTTTATTTTTCCAATTGGGGGTATTTTTGGAATTTTTTCAATAAAAATATGAGGCAGCGCACGTGCGAAAATTTTCAGTCAAATTAGATTGAAATGGGCAACAAATTAATTACATTGCAAATTTTTGATACTTTGTTAGGGTACATTGCAAATTTTAAACATTGGGAAGTCAAATTGTAAATCGGTAAAACTTTGAGAGGGTAAAGTGAATTTTTCCTAATATTTAAAGAAATTAAATAGTAGAATATATAATTTATTAGTGTGTATGAAAAACTGAGTAACTAACTTAAAAATTTATATTTTTTCAGTAGCTATTTTGCCTACTCATGCTATAGATGCTCTAACACATATTTTGGCTTCCTAGTTCCTATACGGTTAAGTTTAATTTTTGGAGCAAATTGTTGGAAAGACAATGATGGAAAAGAAAACAAATACTGAATTATGGCCAGTTTTTGACATCTAAATATATTCAATGGAATATGGATCCTAATTCTCTTCTATTGGTCTTTTTCTTAAAGTCATAAATGTTTTTTTTTTTTTTTTTCTTCTTAGAAAGGAAAAAATGTAAAAGTACTCGCTTAGTTTAGTTTAGATATGTCAAAAAAAAATAATTTAGCTACTACAATCAAATTCTTTAGAGAATTTTATTAGATGTAATTTTTTTTTTTTTACGTCAATTTAATTCCTAACATTTAAACCGAAAACAAAATTAAAGAGACACATTAAGACCCTAGCACATCGAAACCCTTTGTCATCCTCTCCAAAATCAATTTCTCACGCCAAGTATGCAAGGTTACTTCCCACAGCCGCACACCTCCAAGTCCGCCGAAAACCAGAGAAATTAGCAACAACTGCACCACCGGGCACACCGCACGTTGCTCGGTTCATCATCAGCACCCATCGGAGCAGCGTCGATCTTCTACCCTACACGTCAACGGCGATCCACACACGCTCAAAGCAGTCTCTGTTTTTATTTGGTTGGCTAGCGCCTTCTAGGCTCGGAATTTGATAATGCCCATTTGAAAGTCTAGGCCGAATTCCACAATTGGGGGTTTAAGGAGGGCTTCATTTGGGGAGTTCTTGGGATTATGGGAAGTGGTTTATACCATTTTTTAGGGGCTGTGTATGACTGGGTAGCCTTGGAAATGACTTCAAGTTTGGGTTTTTTTGTTGATGTTTATGTTGGGATGCACTTGATTTCTTTTTAAGAATTTTGGAGTTTGCGCTGTTAACTTTGAACCTTGTTGCAATGAGTTCTTTGAGCATTAATCATGTTGGAGTTTTAGGTAATGGGTTTAGGGACCCGGCCAGAAGTCTCTCACTAAATCCTTGAAGTAAAAATTTGATTTTCTGTTGGTGAGTGGAAGGCATAGTGGCATTACCAAAAAAAAAATACCATTTTATCTTTTTCCTCTTTCTTCTTTTTAAAAAATTAAGCATAACTTAATTAAGAGCTTAAGCTTTTCTCCCTCTAAATTCTTGGAAGTAAATATTTGATTTGCTGTTGGTGAGTGGAAGACATCAGACATCGTGGCATTACCAAAGCCCATTTATCTTTGTTTTCAGAAATCAAGCAATAACTTAAGGTCTTGAGCCTTTCTCTTATCATGTCAGTCACGTGTTTTTGTTTTGAAAGTGTGTTCTAATGATACATGAAGATGAAAAAAAGCTTTGAGTAACAGAAAACAAAAGTCAAAATATTTTTTTAACAAATATAGATTTGAGCTCTCAATACACGACTTGTTTTCTTTTTTACAAAGAAGAGTTTTTTTGTTTTTTTTAATGTTGGAAAACCTCTCCAAGGACCCTTCAAACTCACCTCTGCAGAGTAAATTTTGGTCCTGTGCCCTGCACCCTCGGAAGTTTTTCTACAGGGAACTAGTTAAATTCCTGACTTTTCACTAGAGGATGTGGCCCAAAGAATTGTTTGCATCTATAAGGTATTAAACTTTAGACCTTAAAGAAAGCAAACTCTGAGACTAAGGCCTCCACCACATGGGCCAACCCAAGAGTATTTGTTCCCCCTAAGATTCCATCTTTCAATAATCGTAACAACTAAAATTTTTCAAATGCCAATTCTAAATAATTTCTTCTTAGAAGAAAATTTGTGGTTCCTTTGGCTTTTGTTTTTATGTTTAAGTTTTTGTTCACTGCTGTTTGTTTTTCTATTTAAGTTTTTGTTCACTAGTGTAGCGGCAGATCCCTTTAAGATTCAAGCCATGGTAGCATGGCCCATTCCGAAGACAATTAAAGCTCTACGAGGGTGGTTCTTGGGTTTAACTGGCTATTATTGAAGGTTTGTTCGAGATTACGGCAAGATTAGTGCCCCCATTAACAGCTTTGCTTAAGAAGGAGGCTTTCCAAGGGTCTGTTGGGGTCGATTATTCTTTTTCCAAGCTCAAGCATGCTATGACAATGACACCAGTGCTTGCCTTGCCAGATTTCCCTAAAACCTTCGTCATTGAGAGTGATGTTTCAGGTGTTGGTATAGGCACAGTACTTATGCAAGAGGGTCGACCATTAACCTTTACCAGCAAGGCGTTGTCCCCATTACACCTCAGCATGTCTGTCTACGACAAGGAGATGCTAGCTATCATCCATGTTGTTGCCAAATGGAGACCTTATTTAATTGGCCATCGGTTACAAATACAAATTGATCGTCGCAGCCTCAAATATTTGTTGGAACAATGAATCTCCTCCATGGAGCAACATAAGTGGGTAACCAAATTACTTGGGTATGACTATGAAATTGTCTACAAAAAAAGGGTTGAGAATTTGGTGGCCAATGCGCTCTCTTGCCTCCCAGAGCATGCCGAGCTCCATAGTCTATTTACACCCACATGGCCAACTTTGTAGCTAATTAAGGAAAAGCAGCGGAGTGACCCTAAGCTCCAAAAGATTGTTCAGCGGCTGACCCACGATCCCTCCTTTGTTCCACATCACTCATTGGTTGTGGACCATCTCTGCTACAAAGGGCGAATTATGTTAGCTACAAATTCCACTCACAAATCTGTTATTTTGCAGGAATTACACGCAACCCCTAGTGCTAGTCATTCCGGGTTCCTTCGAACCTACAAGTGCATTTCTCGCACTTTTTATTGGAAAGGGATAAAGCAAGATATCAAGAAATTTGTCTCTGAATGCAAAGTTTGCCAATGATAGAAGGGCGAAACAGTAGCAAGCCTTGGACCATTACAACTCTTGCCAATTCCTGTCGAAGCTTGGACAGATATCTCTATGGACTTCATCGATGGCTTTCCGTCCTTCTATGGTAAAACCACCATCTTTGTTGTAGTGGATCGCCTAATAAAGTACGCTCACTTCTATTCCATTGCCCATCCCTACACAACATCGACTATTGCACAACTTTATCTGGATGACATTGTCAAATTGCATGGAGTTACTCAGTCGATAGTAAGTGATCGGGATAAGATTTTCACTTCTAACTTTTGGAAAGAGCCTTTCTGTTTGCAGGGCACCCAATTAAAGATGAGCACCACCTATCATCCCCAAACCGATGGACAAACAGGGGTGGTAAATCAGTGTTTGGAGAACTACTTGGAGTGTTTCACAGGAGATAAGCCCAAGGAGTGGGTTTGATGGCTTCTCTGGGCCGAATGGTGGTATAACGCCACTTATTACATTGCTACCAAGATAACTCCCTTTGAAGCAGTTTAAGGGCGGCCTCTCCCGACACTACCAACCTACACTACATGCTCTTCAGTGGTGGATCAGATTGACCGTGTTCTTTAAGATCGCACCCAAATTTTGCGGCTTCACAAGGATAACCTAACTGCCACCCAATCTCGTATGAAGCATCAGGCCGATAAGCATAGGAGTGAATGTGAATTCAACATTGGTGATTGGGTCTTCCTTCATCTATAACGTTACCACCAAATCTCCATCTAGATGCATTCGTCCTTGAAGCTGTCCAAGATGCATTCGGTCTTCCATGTATCCTACTTGAAAAAGAAGTTGGGCACAAATGTATTTCCCCAGCAGCACTTGCCTGACATTACTTCATTCGGAGAAGTCCACACACAACTTGTTGCTATTCTGGATCGTAGGCTTGTCAAACGCCATAATCATTCTCGTCCAGTGGGCCTACCTGCCCCAAGAAAATGCCACATAGGGGCCCTACGACACCATCAAGGAGTGGTTTCTTGACTTTTTTAGTATTCAACCTTGAGGACAAGGTTGTTTCTAAGGGTGGGGGAATGATAGGATTCTTGAGGGTTCTAGAATCCTCTCTTAGGCCTCGTCCCTAAGCTTGACTTGGTCATTAAGTTAATTTCCTTCTATAGATTGTTTTCTTGCAAGTTACGTATTTATTCTTGAATTCGTATTTCCATATTTAGCTTAATTTTTCCCCTATAAAAGCTGTAGATGCCGTATGGAAAAATCATCAAGGAAAATTACCTTTTCTTAATGCAAGAATAGGAGACTTGATCCCCTCAAAGTGATCATTATATTCTCTTTTCTTCAGTTATCTTTTTGACTTCTTGTGATAGATCCCTTGGATCCTATCAGCCCCACCCTTAATTATCATCAAGAGGCAAATCTTTTCAAAGAAGACATGAATTCACCCTCATTGACGTGATTTCTTTGCGTTCAATCGTCTGGATAATTAGGTTAGAGTCCAAACCAACCTTAAAGAAGACAAGGTTGAAGACGAAGCTTTTATTTTTTTGCCAAAGCATATCGTTTAGCCTTACCTTTTGTTCTCCAAAATGAGCCGTTTCACTAATGTTCAGACTTGAGAAACGCTCGTTTAACTCTTAAAGGCTTTAGCATAAAAAAAAATAATAATAAAACTGTTTTAAGGCTTTAAGCTTAACACGAAGTAAAAAAAATATGAAAGCGTGAAATAAACGACGACTTTGTTTCACATTTTTTTTATATTAAAAAAAAAAAGATATAAAAGACACATAAGAAGAGAAGAAGGCATTTTCTACCGCTTTAGACTAAAGGGAATCATGACATGGCGTTATTCTCCACTTCTATCTCTAATAAACTCAATTACACTATTGGATCTATTTTATATTCAATCTACTATGACTACTACAAATTAGAATTAGAAGTCGTTCAACAATTCAACAATTTGTGATTTTTTCCTACTTCATGCCTTCAATAATTCAAATCAATTTATTCATAGTTTTTCTTAAAAAGTTATAGTATGCAATCAAGCGTTTATATTAATTAAGCTTTTATTTTTAGATTGATTTTTAAAATTAATTGTATATATATAGTTGTTACATATTTTCATTGTATGAAATCTCTCTAGGTTTTGCTCTACGAGAACTGTGTTTTAGAGGAAGAGTCTCCCACCGCCTAGTGGATGTATGAGGAGTTTGAACAGAATTTTTCATTTTTTTGTGTTGAGAATGGCTGAGGAGTTGATGTAGCTGTATAATAAGATCTCTGTTATGGAGGGGGAAAAGGTTGGTATTTCAATTACTGATGGTGAAGTTGAGGATATACGAGAGAAAGGTACCAATTGTTTAGTGGGCAAATTGTGGACTGAGAAATCAGTCAACAAGGAGGCTTTCAAAGCGGTTCTATCTCAGATATGGTGTACGGCAGGGCGTGGTTTTCAAGGAGTTATAGGATAATTGTTGGTTGTTTGAATTTTCTGGGGGAGAAGATAAGAGGAGATTTTTAGAAGGGAGACCTTGGTCTTTCAACCGCCATGCTCTGGTTCTTAATGACTTTTATGGTAAAACTCCACCCTCACAAATGTAGTTATGGCATTCTCCGGTTTGGATTCAAGTGCATGATATGCCTTTGTTATGCATGAATCTCTGTGGGAATTAAAATAGGAGCATCTTTGGGTGAGATTGAAGATGTTGATGTCATAGGTGATGATGCAGGTTAGGGTCGTTGCTTATGACTGGGAGTTGTTATCGATATGTCTAAACCACTTGAGCAGGGTAGAGCTATCCATCTTGGAGGTCAATGTCACTGGGTAAGTTTTAAATACGAGAAAATGCAACTGTTTTATTTCCAATGTGGACAAATAGTGAATGAGAAGCAAGGTTGTCCAGTTCGAAAATCATAGAGGGTTTAACGGCGATGATGGTGAGAAGCAATGGGGAACCTGGCTGAGGGCAGATATACCACGGAGGGAAAGGAAGGGAAAATGTGTGATGACCCAAATAATTAACTAGGCATAAGTAGCTTAGTTAAGAGGGTTAATATAGGCTTTGGGTCACTAAGGACACTTGAAGCATAATTTGGACTTTTAGGACGGACGGACATACGCTAGGTCTAGTGAACGTACGCTCTTGTATTTTTTGGCAGACATATGCTTTAACTCCGAATGTACATTGTTGTTTGTAATGTGGACGTACGTGGGGGGACCACAGGATATACGCTCTGTAAATAGTACACGGACATACGAGGAAACGCGTGACGTACGTTACTTTTTAGAATTACCTTTGAATAATACCTTAATGTACGAAGAAGCCTTTGAACCGCCGTGTAAAAGTGCTGGACGTATGCTAGGGTTGGCGGATGTTCGCTACTTTTCTGAGGAGTTGGTAGAGCCCCTCAGCTATAAATACCCCCTACCCCGTTCAGTTTTCTCACGCCTCTCTTCGCCCCCAGGCGGCTAGTTGACCGTTTTGTGAGTGTTGTGTGTGTTTTGGTGCTACCAAAGGAGGTAACGCTCAATTACCTAGCTGTGACGACCCCGATGGGCAAATCAATTAACTAATAATTGATCCCATGGCTCAGCTCCCAGCCTTATCCCTTACGGGACAAGACTCAGGGATTTCAACCTTTCTCATCATAATGAGAAAGCTGCAGCGGAAGACTTTACTAAGATTATGGAAATAAGAGATAATAAATGAAACATCGCACAACATGCACCAGAGAAAATATAGCAACATCATCATCACATAAATAACCATCAAATGTACTGGTCATCATACTATCATCAAGTAAGGGTACAAACCATAATAACATAATAAACATTGTTCATAAAAAGGATCAACATATCACAGCCTAGATCTAAGCTTAAGTAGGGCTAAAGAGATCAAAATCTCGATCATATCTGCATGAATAGTCCCTCCATCTTCCCACATGGTTCTCATCCAGATGGGATCCATATCCTAAATAATGACCCAAATCAGATCCTGCGCAATCACCCAAGTCGACTCCTACGGCATCCCCTCCTAGTGCAGCTAAACCACGCAGATATTCGTAATGATGGGGGAAACATGAATAAAGGGGGTAAGTCTAAGACTTAGTGATTTTTAACACGAATAATGCTCATACTAATTTAATAATGAACTCAGATGTTTTTATAAAAAGATGACAGTTCCATCATGACAATTTATATTATAATTGATATATATATATATGCATATGATACAAAGTAATAGTAATGGTTCAACAGTATGGTCTACCTAAGATATTACCCCTTCTCAACAAGGTTGGCACTGTCCCAGGGACCTGTAGTACAATGCCGATGCCTTAGCCATTGCATGCTACTGTACATAACACTAGCAACACAACTGAGTCCGACCTCAGGTGGCCCACACCGCTAATGATATCTGTTCTATAGTGACCACCTGTTAAGGCTACACTGGCCATGAACAACCATGGATCCAAGGCCCATATAATTCACACATTTGACCATAAAGCAAACATGTATAGTAAGCCCATGGCTATTATACCTTACGTACTAGTATACCATGTCATATGATGCAAATTATCTTGTTTGTATTTTACATGCATGTTTTTTTTTATAATTCTCCCTTTATTAACATTTTCAGCACAATGTTTTCTCAAAATGCTAGAGTTCATGTGCAACAAGTATAAACTATGAGAGTTGTAAATATGCATGTGTTCTTGGTACACAAAATAGACATGCAGTGCATGGAAAATAACATTGAGCATTATGTGAGTTAAAACTTATCCGGGTCAAATAACGTCTCTGAGTAATCCAACTGATCTGGGTTCTCCAAATCTGTGGAAAACCTTCTGTTAGTCTTACTTCTACTACAAGAACTCTAGAGTAAGGAAAACATGAGCTATGGGACGGCTGGTAAAAATAGAGTTTCCCTGTCACACTTTGATCGTACGTGCGAGCTCGGGGTCGTGCATCCGTTGTGACACTTTGAGCGTACGTTCGATCTCGAGACAGTATGTCCACTCTGGGGTTTTCAGGGAGAACCTCATTTTCTCTCCACTGTCTACCTATTCTCCGACTCCTAGGGCTGTTAAAGACTCCCTAAAGCCTCCAAACTCGAAATATAACCTCTATGCAATGTAACAACGCTAAGTTGAAAAAAAATGTTAACCTAGACATGATTCAAATCATAACTAAGCTAACAACTACAACTAGCTAAACAAAACAACAATCAAGTAGTATAACAACATATTAAAAAGCTAGGTAACCAAGCATTACCTTCATGAAGCAAAACCTCAAGAGTTCCTCCTCTGGAAGCACTGAAACACCCATGAAACCTCAGAAACACTCACAAACAGTCTACTGGAAGCCTAGGGTCGAAGAAAAGCATGAGAAAACACAGGGGCATGGGGGCTATTTACAGCTGAGGGGCTTTACCAATTCCTCAGAAAAGTAGTGGACATCCGCCCAACCTTAGCGTACGTCTGGTACTTTTGCACAGCGGTCCAAAGGGTGTCTCGTACGTTCAGGTATTAACCATGAGATATTTTAAAAAGTAGCTTACATCTAGTGGTCCCGTGTATGTCCGTTGTACTATTTACAGAGCGTACGTCCGGTGGTTCCCCATCGTACGTCTGCACTAAAAACAACAGCATACGTTCAGTCAACCTAGCGTACATTCGCGCTACAGTCCAAATTGCCCCTTAAGTGGTTTTAGTGACCCAAAGCCCAAATTCATCCCCTTAACTAACCTATTTATGCCTAGTTAATTATTTGGATCACTACATTCTCCCTTCGTTATAAAAATTTCGTCCTCGAAATTTCTAGACAAATACCAAAAGAACAACACTTAAAGAGGAGCAGAACATTACCTTCCGTCTATAGAGTCATCAAAATTGTGCTCAATAGGTTCTTGGGGCATCTCCTCCCATCCATTAACTGGCACTACGTCGTCTTCAAATAGCTGCAAAAAATCACCTCGTAAGTCATCGAGCGTGTCGTACTCGATGTTGCCCACACTATACCAATCCTCGTCAATCTCTACTCCTAGGTCCATCAGCTCACAGAAGAAGTAGTTCCACATGCAGTCCGGGTTGATTGGTATAGGTGCCATAATCATGAAGAGAAAACAACTCTTTCTTAGTCAACTATTCCCTCACCCAAAATGAAAATAGGTATACTGTCCAAGTATAATCTTAAAGAAAAGAGTCATACACAGTCATTCAAATAAATGTGGATAGCGACTCTGCATGTCGTGCTCTGCTTCCCACAATCCTTCCTGGACTCCATGGTCACGCCACAGTACCTTAATGATCGGTGCCAAATATTGTATATTGGACCCCCTTAACTTATGTTTGTTAGGCTCTTAGTTTTGTTAATATCTCATGTTTTGTGTTATTTTAGTATTTTAGTGTGTTGTAGGTTCTTGGTGCAAATTGTGGTTCAAAGGGGCGGAATTAAGCAAAGATGAAAGTTTAGCCTCTGCCAGTGCAATCGAGCGCATGCCTCATCAGCTCGTGAAGTCCGTGTCGCCCTAGCCGCCATCGCTAACTCCCTTGCGCCATGGGATTTCAAAGCAGTTATATGCAATCGAGGGCTTATATTACGATCGAGCGCCACGCCTACAATCGAGCACATATGTCAGTGCGGTCGAACGCACTATATATGATCGAACACATACGAGCCTACGATCGAGCGCACCTCCTGTGCTCGAGCGCACCCCTGACCTGACAGCACACTTAATTTTGTCTATAAATAGTTCCTTTATATTTTCTTGTAAACCTACGCTTGGGAGACGGTTTGAGACGCCCTCAGTGGCCCAAAACCTCCATGTTCTTCATTGTAAACACTCCTAAACGTCATTTCTTTAATTATATCTTTTATTTCTTGTTGATTGTGTCTCCCCTTAGCATGGGAGGCTAAATCTTCAACTATGGTTGAAGATGAAGCCTCACCATGGATTTAATTTTATGCTTTCATAATTAGTTTTTACGTTAATCCGTCTTTCATTTGTCATGTATGTTTGTTTCGGTTCAATTTCATGACAAAGTTGTATCGATTGTGTTGTAGTTGGATAGTCTTTGCATTTAGTCCGATGGATACATTTCATCATTCGATTTACGTTCATTTATCCATTGTAGTTTGAGTTAAATCGCATTCACATTGGATCCTTTGGACCTAGATTGTTTATGTTTTGTCTTTTGTCAAATGGACGGATGTTTTGATTATTTCAATAGGCATGAGAGGACATGCAAAGGGCGTAAGGATGCATGAACTAGCGTGACACTAGATCATGCATCGCTTTTAATCGATAGACGGATGTAGAAATTAGTTGTGCATTTTAATATGCTGAGGTGGATTCTAGACCTTAGGCTTTTTATCTATTTGTTTTTATGCATTTCATCTAGTTTATTTTTACTCACGCTACATGTTTGATTTTGGAACTAGGTTAAGGTAATATTAGTTTAGGCATAGAATTAGTTTTACATGAAATACGATTCTTTGTGGGTTCGATACTCGCACTTGCACAACCACTTTATTGCAAAACGATTTGTGCAATTGACGAGTACTATTTTTGGTATGACCAAATTTTGGCGCCGTTGCCGAGGAATCGGTGTTTTGTTGGAATTGATTTTGTGCTTAGATTAATTTTATCTTTCTACTAGTTATTTTAATTTCGGCAATTATTTTATTTGTTTCATGCTTTTGTATAGAAAAAAAAAATCCAAAAAAAATAAAAAATCGTGTTTGGCTATTTTGGGTGTTCGTTTAATTTTCTGGAAAATCGGATTCTGTTAGTGCGATCGAGCATAGTATATTGCGCTCGAGTGCACTGCCGCACATGCGCTTATCAGTTTCGATAGCGCGTGAGCACGCTTTGAAAGACAGTTCCACAGTGCGGCTTTGGATCAATTGCACCTCTGTTATGACCGAACGCATTAGCAGACTGCCTGATATTTCATCAGACCCAGACAGACACTCGAGCATATCCTTAGTCATTTGAGCGCAATGCGTAGTATGATTGATCACACCCTAGTTGAGATCGATCGCACTGCAACAGACTGCCACATTTTTACGTTTATGCTTAATCGCACGGTACTTGTGCCCGAGTGCATTTCAGCAGTCAGCACCAACAGACCCGAGGCAGCTAAGTTTTAATTTATTTATTTTCCTTTAATTGTTAGTTTTTCTTTTAATTGTTTATTTTATTCTACCTGTTTTTAATTGTTTATTTGCTACTGTTAGTTTTGGTTAGTTTGTTTTTATTTTTAATTGTTTAATTAGTTTATTGTTTTGTTAGTTTATTGATTATATATTTGTTTAGTTTATTTTTGTTAGTTTTTGTTTATTTTATTTTTGTAATATTTTTATTGTTTCATGTGGGAATTTGCATATTAAACTGTTTGGGTAAAGCATGAGTCTTCCGTTCAATACTTTTGATATTTTCCCTAGTTGTAGGATGTCAAATCCTACAAATTTTTACCCACATGAACCATGTTCACGCTGCTCCAGCACTTACCATAGTTTAGGTGATTGTCCACATTGAGGACAATTTTCTAATTTTTCGCATGAGCAAATGAACAACAGTTTCTTCAACCCTGAGTTTGAATCAAATTCAAATTTTTATAACCCGGATTGGAGCAACCATTCTAATTTTTTGTGGAATGCTCATGCTACGAGAAATTATGCTCCCCAAGTTGACGAACTGCACCATCCTTATTATCCGCAGTTCGACAACCAATTTTCTTCCCATTCATCATATGACTATCTTCCTAAGCAATCTTCTTTGGAAGAAACTCTTAAGGAATTCCTGGAATAAGTCGGCCAACCCACCATTCCTGTGTCACAAGAACCATCATTAGAAGACACACTTGAGGCGTTCAGGCAAACAGTCAACCAACCTTGTCTAGAAATCATAGATGCCACTGTGGCGAACACTGAAGTAGTGGCAAGGTTGGAAGGACAGTTTGGTCATCTAGTTGCTGATTTCAACATAATTAAGGAAGAGGAGTTTCAAAGTCAAGAGATGACGAGGAGTGAGGAAGTTTTCAAGGAGACTGTTAATGAGCCAGTCTAGAGTATTCTACTCTTGAGGTGCAAACGGAGAAGGGGAAAACCACTGAGATATCATTCCCTAACTAATTTTCATTAGTAGCTGAGCCTTTCATTTTAGATAACCACTCTTCCTTGCATTCATCATATAATCATCCACCCCAAGAGTCATTAGTGCAACATTTTCCTACTGCTCATATCGATGACTTAGAGGAGAGGGTGAACCAACTCATGACCAACAGACATGCCCATACCCAGCTCTCTCACACTCATGCACCTCATCAGTCATGTGAATATTGTTATCATCCTTCTCACCAGTTTGATGATTGTCCTTTCATAAATCATTACATGACTGAAGTTAACAAGTCTGCACATGAGAATGCCCAAACAACCACGACCCTACGATGGAATGCTTCACCCAAGATGACTGTGACCTAGACCTTGATAGGCTAGTTGTGCAAGATGGTGTGTTGCATGAGTTAAGTTTAGAGGATCCTGAAATGGAACACTTAGCTCAAGAAAAATATGACCTAGACCTGGACAAGCTACTTGATCAAACTGATACTTTTAGTGAGCCAAGTCTTGAGGATCCATCGGGAGAGTGTTTTGATCAAATCGAATATGATCTGGATCTTGACAAGTTCCTCAAGCAAGCTGTGATGTTTAGAGAGCCAAGTCTAGAGGATCCTTTGGAAGAGAGTTTTGCTCAATTTGAGTTTGATTTGGATTTTGACATGATACATGAGCAAACTAAGGCCTTAGTGGATCCAACTCCTAAGATGTGGACTAAGAATGGAGAAGAAGAGACCCAGGAGCAGATTGAGCCCCCACCAATTTCAAATTGGTCCAATGACAAGGAAGTGAGTACTGAAGCTCACTCCTTAATCACAATCCCTCTCGAGACACAACAAGCTTCATCTTTCCAATGTCTCAAAGAGCCATCTTATGTCGATATTTTCAAAGTATCACGCACATAAAGGTGCAAATATAGGAATAGACATACCAAGAAAATTTTTCCAAGAAAGCAAATTTGTTACATAAGATGGCAGAACATCCTTCTAGGGGGTATCATATTTTAAAGAAGAAAGGATGGAAGGGATTGGTTGGACACCGATATGAGCGGGGAAGGTGCGGTATTTTTTCTTTTTTATTTTCCGCACTGCATTTTTTATTTATTTTCTTTTTGTTATTTTATTTCCTGTCATTTCATTTTTTATTTTGTTTTATTTAGTTTCTAACAACAATTAGCTTTTTGATGTTTGTGCTTGTGAGAAAAAGATTGCTGTTAGTTTTTGACAGGTGTTCTGATGTTCAAGTTTGGGGGACGCCTTGACTTTTGCACATCTCGGTTTCTCATTCCACTATATAGTATTTCTTGCCACATTGGGGACAATGTGTCATTTAAGTTTGGGGGTGTGAACAAACATTCTGTCTGTTTGTTTGTTTGTGTTATTTCTTGTTTTGTTTTGTTTTTGTCTGTATACAAATTTTTTTTTTCTTTTTGTTTGTTGCTATGTTGTTGATTGGGCACAATTTACATCGTAACTGTAGATTGCATGTCATTGGTGTGTTTAACTTGTTTGAACATTGCATATCATTAGAAATCCCAGTTTTTGATTCATGTATTGGATTAGAGAGACTCCACTTGTTTGATCAATATTTCACATGCACACTAGCATTAGGGTCTATGAGGTATGAGATCTAACTTTGAAGTATGTTTCTTAAGATTTCTAGGTTTGCGATGTGATGATGAAAACCTTGGCTTCTAAAAAAAAAAAAAATCAGAAAATCATAATAAAGTGAGCTTTTCATTGAGTAACCGAACCTCTTGCCCTACCAAGCAATAAGTGTTCGCGTAAAAAGATGAGAAATTTCAGCTTAGTAATTGTATGGCTAGTTTAGGCTCCGTAGTTCTTTTGACTTGAGTAATTAAGCCCTAGGGATGTCTCTACATCTAGTGCCCTCAAACCACCTGGTTTGGGAGTCACGGCCCAACACTCGTTACATAGGTCATTTAGAAGTTGAAGGAAGTCAAGCATTGCACAACCTAAACAAAAAAATTGCATCTTTCAATTCAAGCCTTGATTGTATTTATCACATTGTTTTCCTATGAATTTTGGGACGCACGTCTTTTGATAATGATTGAAACCGCATGATCTTGTTGTTAGTTCACTTTGCACTTCAGGGAGCATGTACTATCTCAATTTTCCAACCTTAAGTGAAAGGATGTTTGGATGCCTGAATGATGTGGTTCATGTTTAACATGTTAAACTTGCTAAGGATGTATGAACCATGTGTTTGTGTGAAGGGCTTTGTCCATTAATAACATAGTGCCAATAATTGTTTGTGGGTATCATTCCTGAAAAACCCTCATGAGACTTCACTCGTCCACTAGGGATGCCTAGGGCTTTAAAAGGCTTGTTGCATACGCTAAATGCAATCATTTCTCCCACGAAAGTGGATTTATGTTTCTTGTTTTCATTGTGTTTTCAATTTTTGTTTTGTAAGGGACTAGCAAAATGTAAGTTTGGGGGTATTTGATCGGTGCCAAATATTGTATATTGGACCCCTCTTAACTTATGTTTGTTAGGCTCTTAGTTTTGTTAATATCTCATGTTTTGTGTTATTTTAGTGTTTTAGTGTGTTGTAGGTCCTTGGTTCAAATTGTGGTTCAAAGGGGCGGAATTAAGCAAAGATGGAAGTTTAGCCTCTACCAGTGCGATCGAGCCCAAAGGGCACTATTGAGCGCATGCCTCGTCAGCCCGTGAAGTCCGCGTCGCCCTAACCGCCATCGCTAACTCCCTTACGCCGTGGGATTTCAAAGCAGTTATATGCGATCGAGCGCACATATTGCGATCGAGCACCACGCCTACGATCGAGCACATATGTCAGTGTGGTCAAACACACTGCATATGATCGAACTCATACAAGCCTGCGATCGAGCACACCTCCTGCACTTGAGCGCACCCCTGACCTGGCAGCACACTTAATTTTGTCTATAAATAGTCCTTTTATGTTTTCTTGTAAACCTATGCTTGGGAGACGGTTTGAGGCGCCCTCAGTGGCCCAAAACCTCCATGTTCTTCTTTGTAAACACTCATAAACATCATTTCTTTAATTATATATTTTATTTCTTGTTGATTGTGTCTCCCTTTAGCATGGGAGGCTAAATCTCCAACTAAGGTTGAAGATGAAGCCTCACCATGGATTTAATTTTATGCTTTCATAATTAGTTTTTACGTTAATCCGTCTTTCATTTGTCATGTGTGTTTGTTTCGGTTCAATTTCGTGACAAAGGTGTATCGATTGTGCCGTAGTTGGATAGTCTTTGCATTTAGTTCGATGGATACATTTCATCATTCGATTTACGTTCATTTATCCATTGTAGTTTGAGTTAAATCACATTCACATTGGATCTTTTGGACCTAGATTATTTATGTTTTGTCTTTTGTCAAATGGACGGATGTTTTGATTATTTCAATAGGCATGATAGGACATGCATAGGGCGTAAGGATGCATGAATTAACGTGACACTAGGTCATGCATCGCTTTTAATCGATAGACGGATGTAGAAATTAGTTGTGCATTTAATATGCTGAGGTGGATTCTAGACCTTAGGCTTTTTATCTATTTGTTTTTATGCATTTAATCTAGTTTATTCTTACGCACGCTACATGTTTGATTTTAGAACTAGGTTAGGGTAATATTAGTTTAGGCATAGAATTAGTTTTACACGAAACACGATTCTCTGTGGGTGCGACACTCGCACTTGCACAACCACTTTATTGCAAAACGATTCATGCAATTGACGAGTACTATTTTTGGTACGACCACTTAACGATAGGAATCGTCTTGGTACGTAGCACTTGCGCCTTCTTATTCACAATCTTCACTTGTTCCTCAACGTAGGTTAATCCATCCTGGATTTCCAACGGCTCGTATTCCACAACTACATTGGGGTTAGCGATGTACTTCCTTAGCATAGATACGTGGAAAATGTCATGCGTCCCGACCAAGTCTGGGGGTAATGCAATCCTATATGCCAACCTCCCCACTCTTTGGGTGATCTCAAACAGTCCAATAAATTGGGGGCTGAGCTTCCCCTTCTTCCCAAATTGCATCACCCCCCTTATGGGTGATATCTTAAGGAACACATAATCTCCTACTTCGAACTCGAAGGGTCTCCTTCGGTTATCAGCATAACTCTTCTGCCGACTCTAAGTTGCACTCATCCTTTCTCTGATAACAAGCACCTTGTCACGAGTGTCCTGAATCAGCTCTAGCCCTAACGTCTACCTCTTATTGACATTGTCCTAATGCAAGGACGACTGACACTTATGTCCATAGAGTGCTTCATACGGCGGCATTCCAATGGTCGCCTAATAGCTGTTGTTGTAGGTGAACTCGATCAAAGGTAGGTATTGAACCCAACTACCTTTGAGTTCCAACACACATGTCCTCAACATATCCTCTAGAATCTGGTTCATCCGCTCAGACTGACCATCTGTCTGAGGATGAAAAGCAATATTAAACTTCAACTCTGTCCCCATTTCCTTCTGGAGACTTTGCCAAAACCTCGAGATAAAATGAAAGTCTATGTCCGAAATGATCGCCGATGGTACTTCATGCAAACGGGCTATATTCTGAGCATATAGTCTAGCCAACTTATCCATCGAATCCTTAACCTTCATCGGAATGAAGTGAATACTCTTCATGAGACGATTGACGACTACCCAAATAGAATCTTCTCTGGTGGGTGTCTTGGGTAACCCTAAAATAAAATTCATAGCAATCTTGTCCCAGTTTCACTTTGGTATAAGCAACGGCTTGAGCATCCCCGCCAGCCTCTGATGCTCTGCCTTCACTTGTTGGCAGGTTGAACATTGATTCACATACTTTGTAATGTCCCTCTTCATATTCTTTCACCAATATGACCTCTTCACATCCCGGTACATCTTGGTACCTCCAGGATGTACAGTGTACGGGAAACAATATGCCTCACTCATTATCTCCTTCCGCAATCCTCTGTTTTATGATACACACACTTGCTTGAAATAGGTGAGCAACCCATCCTCCTTAAGACAGAACTCATTTGCCTTCCCTTCCTTCAACAATTACTTGATCTTGGCACAGTCAAGGTCCTTCAACTTAGCAGCTTTAATCCTTTCAAGCAATTTTGACTGAACCGCCAGGTTAGCTAGGTGTACAGGCGTACCTTCGCCTACTACCTCCAATACCATCCCAACGAATTCCTTTATTAACTGGGTTTGAGAGATTCCAAGAGCAGTAAGCTCCACTGTTGATTTCCTGCTCAACGTGACTGCTACTACATTAGCCTTGCCAAAATGATAATTGATCTCACAATCATAATCCTTGATTAGCTATAACCACCTCATCTGCCTTATGTTAAGCTCCTTCTAGGTAAAGAAGTACTTCAAGCTCTTGTGGTCCATGTAGATCTCGCACTTCTCGCCATACAAGTAGTGCCTCCAGATCTTAAGAGCAAACATGACCGCTCCCAACTCCAAGTTGTGTGTAGGATAGTTATGTTCATACGACTTCAACTGGCATAAAGCATAGGCAAAAAAATTTCCATTCTGCATAAGCACGCACCCTAAACTCTTCTTAGAGGCGTCACTATACACCACGAAATTGCTAGACTCTGTAGGTAATGCCAACACTAGAGCAATCACCAATCGCTTCTTTAGCTCTTGAAAACTATGCTCACACTTGTCTGTCCAAACGAAACTAGCATTCTTCTTGGTCAGAGCAATGAGTGGTCTCGATAGCTTTGAAAACCTTTGATGAAGCGTCGATAATAACTAGCAAGTCCTAAGAAACTTCGAATCTCAAACACGCTAGTTGGCCTAGTCCACTCCACTACTGCCTTCAACTTTTCCGGGTCAATTGCTACTCATTCACCAGAAATCACATGCCCGAGGAAAGACACGCTATCCAACCAAAACTCACACTTCTCAAATTTAGCATAGAGCTGCTCCCTTCGGAGCCTCTCCAATGCCTTCTGTAAATGCTCCCCATGCTCCTTCGGCGTCTTCGAGTAGATCAAGATATCGTCAATAAAGACCACAGTGAAATGATCCAAGTAGTCATGAAAGACTTTGTTCATCGTGTCCATAAAGATGTCTGGCACATTAGTTAGTCCAAAAGACATAACTAAAAACTCGTAGTGTCCATAACGAGTCCTAAAGGCTGTCGTAGGAATGTCCTCTTCCTTCACCCTCACTTGGTGATAGCCTGAGCGCAAATCAATCTTGGAAAACATGTGTGCCCCTTGCAACTGATCTAACAGATCGTCAATCCTTGGCAAAAGATATCAGTTCTTGATCGTCACCTTATTCAACTCACGATAGTCAATACACATCCTTATTGACCCCTCCTTCTTCTTTATGAACAACACCAGCACTCCCTACGGTGATGGACTAGGGCGAATAAACCCTTTATCCAAAAGCTCCTGGAGCTGTTCCTTTAGCTCCTTCAACTCAAACGGCGTCATCCTATATGGTGCCTTAGAAATAGGATTAGTGCCTGGCAAGCACTCAATCCCAAACTCCACCTCCCTCTGTGGTGATAACCCATAGTAGTTTGTCGAAAAGACATTTGAATACTCACGTACCACAGGAATATCCTGGAAGTCCTTCTCCTGCCTCGCTGGAGCAACGATGAATGCAAAGAACGCTTGCCATCCGCCGATGATAAGCTTCCTGGCCTGAATGGCTGAAATAGTTGGAGGTAAAGACCTCATTCGCGATCTAACATACGTCACTTCTCCTTCTCCCCAAGGCTTAAGCGTCACTTGCTTTTGAGCGTAGTCGATAGTTGCCGAGTGCCTCGCCAACCAGTCCATCCCAAGAATAACGTCGTAACTAAACATATGGAGAACAACTAAGTTTTTGGAAAGTACTCTTCCACAAATGCTAGCAGGGCATTCACAAACTACACACTTATAGACCACAGTTTTCCTTACTAGAGTAGTTACAACTAGACTAGGTTCCAAAGTTTGTACTATGAGTCTAGACAACCTTACGAACATAATAGATACGAAAGAGTGGGTAGCCCCTGAATCAAACAAAACTGAAGCTTCAAATCCAAGTATAGGGGCAGTACCTATCATTACTTCCAATCCTCCTTCTGGCTCTCCTGGAACAAGCGCGTAACTCGAGCTAGTGCCAAGGATTTCTGAGCAACTCCCTTGCCCACGCAGTCCTTGCTGAAGTGATCGACCTAGCCACACCGATAGCAAGTTTTGGTTGCCATCCTGCAGGGTCCCCAGTGTACTCGGTTACACTTCTTGCACAGCTCCGACATTCGATTCCTCTGTGGTGGAACTGGAGGGTTACCAGAAATACGTCCTTATGACCTCTAAGGTGGAAAACTCCCCATCGACATCCTCTTAGCTAGCCTGGCCCCTCCATCTGAAGTACTCCTTGAGCCTTCCTCTTTTGATCCACGTACTTAGCCGCATTCTCCTTCAGACTTTCCTCGTAGATCGATGCCCGATTGACAAACTAGGAGAAATCTTGAATGTCGAAACAGCTCATCATGATCCTAATGTGAGAGTTCAGACCTTGCTCAAACTTCTTCGCCTTCTTCTCCTCATTCGAGATGAGGTACATGCCGAAACGCAATAACTACAGAAACATCGCGACATACTCGATCATCGTCATACCTCCTTGGACCAGATCCAAGAATTCTCGTGCCTTCACCTCTTGCACTACTCGGGGAAAGAAGTGCCGGTTGAAATCATGTTTAAAGACATCCCAAGAAATGGCAGTCTCCGAACCCAAGTCAACGACAAGCAGAACTTTCTTGTTGGCCTCTCCCGTCAACTTGTAAGCAGTATAAGCCACTTTCTACTCATTCATGCATCCAAGAGTGGCTAACAACTCTTCCACATCGTTCGGCCAATTCTCTTCACTGATGTGATCACCTCTGCCGTCAAAACTCTCTGAGTGATGGCTACAGAAGTCCTTCAAAGGACATCCAGTTCCTTCAACTGGTTGTCTCGTAACCCTATCACGATCTAAGGCTGACACCAATTGGACAATCACGTCCATACGTAGGGATATCCATAGGCTTGGGGTGAACATTGCCCTCAGGGCTTCCAATCTCCAGCGCGTTAGGTCTAGTTGCAAGGTTCCTTCATGGCGGCATACTCTGCAACGAAGAGCAGAGTTAGAACCGACTCTTCTAGAACCAAGCGACCAAATCTAAAGGCTATGTCCTAACCGTCTATCTAGCCTAATCTCTAGTGTGATCATGGCCTAAGTTCTCTTTCCCTTTATCCTATAGTCTCTCAGAGCACGAAGCTCTGATACCAACTGTGATGACCTTTATGGGCAAATCAACTAACTAGTAATTGATCCCATGGCTTGCCTTCCAGCCCTATCACTCACGAGACAAGACTAAGGAATTTCAACATTTCTCATCGTAATGAGAAATCTGCAGTAGAAGACTTTACTAAGACTATGGGAATAAAATATAATAAATGAAACATCGCACAACATGCACCAAAGAAAATATAGCAACATCATCATCACATAGATAACCATCAAATGTACTAGTCATCAAACCATCATCAAGTAGGGGTACAAACCATAATAACATAATAAACATTGTTCATAAAAAGGATCAACAGATCACAGCCTAGATCTAAGCTTAAGCAGGGCTAAAGAGATCAAAATCTCGATTATATCTACACGAGCAGTCCCTCCATCTTCCCACATGGTTCTCAGCCAGATGGGATTCATATCCTCAAAAATGACCCGAATCAGATCCTGCGCGATTACCCAAGTCGACTCCGACGGCATCTCCTCCTAGTACAGCTAAACCGCGAAGATATTCATAATGATGGAGGAAACATGAGTAAAGGGGGTAAGTCTAAGACTTAGTGGTTTTTAACACGAATAATGCCCATGCTAGTTTAGTAATGAACTTATATGTTCTTATAAAAATATGACAGTTCCATCATGACAGTTTATATTATAAGTAATATATATATGATACAAAGTAACAGTTATAGTTCAACAGTATGGTCTACCCGAGATATTACCTCTTCTCAACAGTGTTAGCGTTGTCCCGAGGGACCTGTAGTACAATGTCAGTGCCCCAGCCATTGCACGCTACCGTATATAACACTAGCGACACAACCGAGTCCGACCACGGGTGGCCAACACCGCTAATGATGCCTGTCCTGTAATGACCGCCTGTTAAGGCTGTGCCAGTCACGAACAACCATTGGATCCAAGGCCTATATAATTCACACATTTGACCATAAAGCTAACATGTATAGTAAGCTCATGGCCATTATACCGCACATACCAGTGTACCATGTCATACAATGCAAATTATCTTGTCTGTATTTTGCATGCATGTTCTTTTTACAAGTCTCACTTTATTAACATTTTCTGCACAATATTTTCTCAAAAAGCTAGAGTTCTGTAACAAGTATAAACTGTGAGAGTTGTAAATATACATATTTTCTTGGTACATAAAATAGACGTTCAGTGTATGGAAAATAAAATTGAGCATTATGTGAGTTAAAACTCATCTAGGTCGAATAACGTCTCTGAGTAATCCAACTAATCCAAATTCTTCAAATATGTGGAAAACCTTCTATTAGTCCTACTTCTACTAAAACAACTCTAGAGCAAGAAAAACATGAGCTATGGGACGGTTGGTAAAAATGGAGTTCCCCTGTCACACTCTGACCGTATGTTCGAGCTTGGGGCCGTACATCCGTTGTGACACTTCGGGTGTACGTTCGGTCTCAAGACCAAACATCCGCTCCGATATTTTCAGGGAGAACCTCATTTTCTCTCAACTGTTCGCTTATTCTCTGACTCCTAGGGCTATTAAAGACTTCTTAAAGCCTCCTAACTCAGAATATAACCTTCATGCAACGTAACAACGCTAAGTTAACAAAACGCTAACCTAGACAAGATTCAAATCATAATGAAGGCAACAACAACTAGCTACAGAAAACAACAATTGAGCAGCAAAATGACGGATTAAAAAGCTAGGTAACCGAGCGTTACCTCCATGAAGCGAAACCTCAAGAATTCCTACTTCGGCAGCACCGAAACACTCACTAAACCTCACAAACACTCACAAACAGTCTACTAGCAGCTTGAGGGTGAAGAGAAGCGTGAGAAATCACAGGGGCAGGGAGGCTATTTATAGCTAAGGGGCTCTACCAACTCCTTAAAAAATTAGCGGACGTCCACCCAACCCATGCATAGGTCTGGCACTTTTGCACAGCGGTCCAAAGGGTGTCTCGTACGTTCAGGTATTAACCAGGGGATATTTCAAAAAGTAGAGTCAGTTTGGTGGTCCAACGTACGTTCGTTGTACTATTTGTAGAGCGTACGTCCGGTGGTCCCCCATCGTACGTTTGCACTAAAAACAGTAACATACATCCGCGCTACAATCCAAATTGCCCCTTAAGTAGTTTTAGTGACCCAAAGCCCAAATTCATCCCCTTAACTAAGCTACTTATGCCTAGTTAATTATTTGGGTCACTACACTAGCTTTATAAATACGTTGTTATGTTGCAATTTTTGTTTTGCGTTATTAGTTGTAGTTATAGCTTGAGTTATGCTTTAAATCTTGTTTAGGTTAGCATTTTGTGAACTTAGGTTTTGCTTCAACTTAGAAAGCCCTAGGAAGCCTTTGGTAGGCTTAGGAGTGGGTTTGGAGGTTACGAAGACAAATGGAGAAAATGAGGTTCTCCTTGAAAACCTCAAAGCAGACGTATGGTCTCGAGACCAGATCTATGGTCTGAAGTGTCATAGCAGACATACGGCCCCGAGCCCGAACGTACGGTCCAGGTGTCACAGGGGACTTTATTTTCACCAAGCCGTCCCATAGCTCTTGTTTTCCTTGTTTTAGAGTTGTTTTAGTAGGAATATGACTAATAGAAGGTTTTCCACAGATTTGGAGAACCAGGATCGTTCAAAATTCTCTGAGACATTATTCGACCCAGGTGAGTTTTTAACTCACATAATGCTCGTTGTTATTTTTTCATGCACTGTACGACTATTTTGTGTACTAAGAAAACATGCATATTTGCAACACTCACAATTTGTACTTGTTGTGCATGAACTCTAGCATTTTGAGAAAATGTTGTGCTAATAAGTTAATAAAGTGAGACTTGTAAAAAGAACGTGCATGTTAAATACAGACAAGATAATTTACATTGTATGACATGGTATACCTGTACGTACCATATAATGGCCTTGGGTTAACTATACATGTTAACTTTATAGTCAAATATGTGTATTATATGGGTCTTGGATCCAATGGTTGTTTGTGCTAGCGCAACCTTAATGGGTGGTCACTACGGGACGGACATCATTAGTGGTGTAGGCCACCCGAGGTCGGACTTGGTCGTGCCACTAGTGTTATGTACGGTAACGTGCAATGACTGGGGTACGAGCATTGTAATACAGGTCTCTCGGGACAGCGCTAACCCTGTTGAGAAGGGATAATATCTTGAGTAGACTATACTGTTGAACTATGACTGTTACTCTGTATCTTATGCATATATTATATATCTATATCACTCATAATATAAACAGTCATGACGAAACTGTCATTTGCTTTGCAAAAACATTAGAGTTCATTATTAAACTAGTGTGAGCATTATTTGTGTTAAGAACCACTAAGTCTTAGACTTACCCCTATTTATTTATGTTTTCCCTCATCATTACTTATATTTGCGCGGTTTAGCTATCCTAGGTGAGGATGCCGCAGGAGCCAACTTGAGTGATCGCACAGGACTTGATCCGTGTGATTTTTGAGGATATGGATCTCATTTGGCTGATGACCATGTGAGAGGATCGAAGAACTGCCCGTGCAGATACGATTAAGATTCTGATCTCATTAGCTCTACTTAAGCTTAGATCTAGGCTTTGATATGTTGATTCTTTTTTTGAACAATGTTTAATATTATCTTATGGTCTGTATCCTTACTTGATGATGGTCTGATGACTAGTACATTTTGATGACTATCTATGTTATGATGATGATGATGATGTTATATTTTCTCTGGTGCATGTTGTGTGAATGTTAAGTTATTAATCTCTAATTCCCGTAATCTTAGTAAAGTCTTCCATTGTAGTTTTCTCGTTACGACGAAAAAGGTTGAATCCTTGAGTCTTGTCCCACGAGGGATAGGGTTGGGAGGCGAGCCATGGGATCAATTACTAGTTAATTGATTTGCCCATCGGGGTCGTCACAAAAGGGGACACGGGAGATTGGTTTATTCTATTGGCGGAGGAATCAGCATCTGGCAATGAACCAATGAGGGGCAATTCTCTGATGAAGGGTAGTTCTAGACATTACAGGAATTCAAGGCAGTCGTATCAACGTGGAGCAAAAAATCAGCGAGGACTCTCTTGCGTGGGGGATACTGGTAACAAGATTTTTGGCGAGAATTCTAGTATAAACCGAATGGTGGAGGAAAACACGATGCATTGCAGTTTTGAGAAACGTGGTTTACGAAAGGATAACAAAGGAAATGAGGTGTTAGTGGGAGTTATGCAAAACAATACTGCTGACATGGAGATGAGAAAATCAATGGTTTTAAATTCTATGGGGCCAGGTTCTAATATTGGTGCAGTTGATATGAATAAAGGGAGAGTTAGTGTGCCCACCACGAATCTAGATGCTTCACGGACAGATTATGGGTTGAACCCTTTAGGTATGGGATGCGTTGCTCAAACTAATAACAGTTTACCACAGCAAGAAGGGCTAGAAGATTTTATTAGTGCACTAGCTTATAATTGTAGTGTGGTCAGTAGCAGTGGTATTCATGGGGTTAAATGTTGGAAAAGAAGGGCACGTAGTACTAAACAGGCTGAAACACCCCAACCTCTGGGGGATTCTAGTAAGCGTAAGAGAGTGGTGAATGAAGTAGTCAAAATGGTGGAGGCTGTGGCTAGGGCTAAAAAAGGTAGGAAGACGGTTGTTAGTCTCGATGAAACAACTTAAGAGTTGGTGGCAGCTGTGGTACAACCCCGCTAACAGCCATGAATCTCATTAGTTGGAACTGCCGGGGGCTTGGGAACCCTTGAACAATTCGGGACCTTTGCCTGATGGTGAAGGAAAAGAGATCCGCTCTTTTGTTTCTTATGGAAACAAAGAGTAGAAAAAATAAGTTGGAAGGTGTTCGAATCAAGCTGGGGTTTAAAGGTTTGTTCGTAGTGGATCCTGTGGGAAGAAGTGGTGGTTTAGCGTTATTATGGAAAGAAGCGGGGTGTCTAGATATCCAAAATTTCACATGACGACACATTAATGCGGTGGTACATTCTCCTGTCCGTGATAATCAGTGGAAGCTAACTTGTTTATATGGTCATCCAAAAACTGCAAAGAGACATGAGTCGTGGGCATTACTTAATCATCTTAATTCTTTTAATCCTAAGGTGTGGATGTGCATTGGTGATTTCAATGAGATTGTGGAGCAAGATGAGAAGTTTGGGGGAGCAATACGTTGAGAATTCCAAAGGTAAAAGTTTCGCATGGCTTTAGAAGATTGTGGGTTAAGTGACTTGGGGTATAAGGATTCTAAATTTATTTGCACCAATTGCCATCAGGATGGGACCTCTATGAAAGAGAGGCTTGATCGGGCCATTGTGAACAAAGCTTGGAGTGAAATGTATTTAAATTGTGAGTTTCATGTACTAGCAGGAAGATCTTCTGACCACAAGCCTTTGCTTCTAAAAATATTGGATGTTGATGTAGTCCAACCCAGCTATTCTAAAAGCTTCAAATTTGAAGCAAGTTGGTTGGCTGATGGAGAATGCATGGAGGTTATAAAGGAGGTGTGGGAAATGGGAGATGATGGGGGGATAGGAATGCAGCCAACAAGGATAAAACTTGCACAATGTTAGAAGCAACTTGTTTGCTGGAGTGCTTGCAAACATGGTAATGCAGACAAAGTCCTCAAACAGAAAACAAAGCAACTTGAAATTTTGCAAAGGCAGGAGGGTGAGGTGAAATTGGTAGCAATTCAAACATCAATAGGGGAGATTGATTTTATTCTTGAGCAAGAAGATATTAAATGGAAGCAACGTGTGAAGCAAAGTTGATACCAAAATGGTGACCCTAATAATCCATTTTTCCATGCTTGGGCTAATCATCGTCAAAGAGTTATTCGCATTGTGAGGATCAAAGATAAAGAGGGCAAGGTGTGGTAGAAACAAAATGAAATTGGACAGGCTTTTACGAATTTTTTTCAAGGTTTGTTCACGACTGGAGAAAATTCTGGGGTGGATGATTGCTAGGCTGCTTTGGAGAATAGAGTGTTGGCTAATATGAATGCGAGTCTTTTACGGGAATTTACTATGGTGGAGTTGGAGACAGCCCTTAAGCAGATGCACCCACTCAAATCCCCAGGACCGGATGGTTTTTTGGCTTGCTTCTATCAAAATTCATGGCCTACGGTAAAAATGGAGGTATGTCAAGAGCTGTTGGGTATCCTTAATTATGATATTTTTGATACTAATCTCAACTCTACTTTTATTGCATTAATTCCTAAGATCAATACTCTATCTACTGTAACCAATTATAGACCTATCAGTTTGTGCAATGTGCTTTATAAACTGATTTCGAAGGTTCTTGCTAATCGTTTGAAAAAGGTGTCGCCCCTTATAGTATCTCCTACCCAAAGCGCTTTTATTCCGGGGAGGCTAATCACGGATAATATAATTGTGGCTTTTGAGGCAATGCATGCAATGGATAGTCAGATGATGGGGAGGTTTAATGGCTCTAAAATTAGACATGAGCAAGGCATATGATCGAGTTGAGTAGGACTTTCTAGAGGCAATAATGCAGAAGTTGGGGTTTGCTAATAGATGGATTCACTTAATGATGACGTGTGTTCTAGTGACCTATTCGGTATTGATTCGTGGTAGGCCTTATGGGAAAATTACCCCATCAAGGGGAATCAAACAAGGGGATCCACTGTCTCCATATTTCTTCTATTCTATGTGCAGAAGGGTTGAGTTCGCTACTTCGAAAGGCGGAAATAGATTGGCAAATCATAGGTCTTCCTATTACACGAGGGGGGATGAGGCTTAATCATCTATTCTTTGCAAATGATAGTTTGCTTTTCTGTAAAGAAAATATTTTTGAGTGGCTACGCATTCAACAGGTTTTGGAGACTTACGAGAAAGCGTTGGGGCAGAAGCTTAATAGAAACAAAACTTTGATTTTCTTTAGTTGAAACATAGAGGGAAGCCAAGGAACCTATTCTTTCAGTTGTGGGGATAGTTTCTACGAGAAGATATGAGAAGTATCTTGGTCTCCCTGCTTTAGTTGGAAGATCACGTGTAGGGGCTTTCAAAAGTTTGAAGGGTCGAATTTGGGAGCGCATCAATGGGTGGAAGGAAAAATTTGTCTCAAGCCGGGAAAGAAGTCATCTTAAAAGCCGTAATTCAAGCCATACCTATGTATACTATGAGTGTCTTTCAGTTGCCTAAAACTTTGTGTAGGGACATTAATTCCATGATGTCTAAGTTTTGATGGGGGCATAAAGAGAATGTCTCTCATATTGCATGGATGAGTTGGGAGAAATTGGGTTTGGCTAAGGAAAAGGGTGGGATGGGGTATAGAGATTTGGAATGTTTTAACATGGCACTTTTGGTGAAACAAGGGTGGCGTCTTCTTCAAAATCCAGATTCTATGGTGGCAAGAGTGCTTAAGGAAAAGTATTATCTGGGAAAATCTTTTTTGAGTCCGAGTTGGGAAATAGACCTTCTTTTGTTTAGCATAGTGTATGGAATGCAAAAAAATTGTTAAGAGAGGGATTGATGTGACGAATAGGTGATGGAACCTCTATTAAAATCTGGAAAGACTGTTGGATCCCTGTGCCTTCAACATACTCCGTACAATCTCCTATGAGGGTCTCAGATCTGGATGTAAAGGTAAGCACGCTCATTGATGAAGAAACTAAGTGGTGGAACGTACCACTTGCTCATGAGCTTTTCAAGAGGGAAGAAGCTACACCGGTCTGTAGCATTCCAACCTGCCCAAGGAGACAGGAAGATAGGAGGGTCTGGGTGGGGTACAAACATTGGTGTTTTCTCAGTGAATAGTGCTTATCACTTGGCTAAAGGCATTTCTGAGGCAATGAAAGGAAGCTGTTCAGATAATACACTTAGATCCAACTAATGGAAGGTTGTTTGGAAAATTAAAGGACCCATGGTGGTGAAGACTTTTCTTTGGCAAGCTTGCAACGATATTTTGCCCACAAGATTTAATCTCTATAAAAAAAAGGTATTACTTCTGATCCCATGTGCCCGATATGTGGTTTGTTTGACAAAATTGTTAGGCATGTACTGTGGACGTGTTTAGCTGCTGTGGACGTTTGGGCAAAGTGCTCTTCAAATGAAGTTTCTTTTGTAAATGTGCTGGAGATGTTAGAAGGGAAATTGGAGGAAAATGGGATGCAATTGGTGGCAGTAATTGCAAGACTCCTCTAGCTGTGAAGGAATAACTTTATTTTTGGTAGTGACTTTCAATCCCCTTCTGTATAGGTTGGCTAAAGAGTAGGTGGAACATTTTATGAAAGCAGAAAAGGGGAGACGGGTTCAACGTCCTCCTCAACAAATGAACCTAGTAGTGTAGAGGTGAAGTAAACCTCTTATTGGGATTGCAAAGATTAATTGGGATGCGGCTGTTGATCGGTGCCAAATATTGTATATTTGGACCCCTTAATTTATATTTGTTAAGCTTTTAGTTTAGTTAAATTTTAATGTTTTAGCTTGTTTTAGTGTTTTATGTTGTTGCAGGTCCTTTCATTCAAACTACGGTTAAAAGGGTGAAAAATGGCAAAAAGTGAAGATTTAGCCCCTGACAGTGCACTCGAGCGCACTAGGTGTGATCGAGTGCACTAGGTACGATCGAGCGCACTGAGCTCAAGCCCCTGGGGCGCGATAGAACGCATGCCTCATCAGCCTACAAAGCCCGCGTTGCCCTAGCCGCCATCGCTTCACACACTGCGCAGTGGGTTTTCAAAGCAGCTACATGCGCTCGAGCGCACTACCTGCAATTGAGCGCACATAGGAATGCACTCGAGTACACTGCATGCGATCGAGCGCACCCCTGACCTGGCAACACATAGCCCCTCTTGTATATTTTGTAAACTTACATTTTGGGAGGCGCCTTTAGGGCCAGAAACCCTCTGTTCTTCACTATGTAATCCTTCTAAACGTCATTTTATTTTATAATGCTTAGTTATGTTTTACTTATGTCTCTTACTTTCATGAGAAGCTAAATCTTCAACTAAGGTTGAAGATGAAGCCTCACCATTATTTTATATACATGTTTTAGTGTTTGGTTTAATACTCCATCCGTCGTTTAATGTTTTGCTTGTTCGTTTCAATTCAGTTTCGTGACAAAATTGTGTTGATTGTTGTTTGCGAATCGTTAAACGTCCAATATCCATTGTAATTGGTCCAGGGATACATTGGATGATTCTATCGATTTTGTCGATTAAATCCGTTGTAATCCTTTAAATGGTAAATACATCGGATGATTCGACTAGATTTCAATAAGAGCAATAGAACATGCATATATGCTTAATCGATAGACGGATGTATGAACTAATTAATAGCCAACAGAATATGCCAAGTAGCATAATCGTTTTGGAAGTATGAACTAAGCACGATTATATGTTTATTCAATGTGGTGAGGTGGATTCTAGACCTTAGTGCTTTTTATTTATTTTTTTTTATGCATTTAGGTTAGTATACATTTTCGCATGCCTTATGTTCGACATTTGGAACTAGGTTAAGATAAAGTTAGTTTAGGCAATTTAAATTGGTTTTTCACAAACTTGATTCCCTGTAGGTTCGACCTCGCACTTGCACACCGCTACACTGCAAAACGATTCGTGCTATTGCGAGTACTTATTTTTGTACGATCAAATTTTGGCGTCGTTGTTGGGGAATCGTTTGTTTTGTGAAATTAATTTTTTTTGTCTAGATTAATTTTATTTTTCTACTAGTTATTTTATTTCGGCAATTATTTTATTTGTTTCTGTGTTTTTGTATAGAAAAAAGTCTTTAAAAAAAATTAGACTAGCGTTTAGTTGGTTTTTGGGTTTGTTAATTTTTCTGGAAATTCGGTCTCTGTTAGTGCGATCGAGCGCATCCTACTTGCACTCGAGCGCACAGCTGCCTTGTGTTGTACTGTCTGCACACCTGCGCTCAATAGCTTGCAAGTGCGCACAAGCACAAATCACTAGTGCGCAGCAGACCCGGACCAACGCTCAAGCGCATCCTTAGACACTCGAGTGCAATGCGCTGTGAGATCGATTGCACCCTTGTTGCGATCGAACGCACTGGCAAAAAGGTGCGATCGATCTCACAGGTAGACTGCCATATTCTTGCACGTTTACGCTCGATCGCGTGGTACCTACGCTCGAGCGCACCTCCGCAGTCAGCACCAACAAATCCGGGGCAGCTAAGTTTTATTTTTATTTTTATTTTTTATTTATTTATCTTTATTTGTTTATTTTATATTACTGTCTTTTATATTTTATCTGCTGTTTTTAATTTTTATTAGTTTTTGTTTATTTTATTTTTTGTTAATGATTATTGTTTCATGTGGGCAATTTTGCATGCTAAATTGTTTGGGTGAAGCATGAGTCTTCCATTCAATACTTTTAATGTTTCCCCTAGTTGTAGGACACAAAATCCTACCAACTATCCACAGAATTTTCACCCACATGGACCATGTTCACACTGCTCCAACCCTTATCATAGTTTAGGTAATTGTCCACATTGGGGACAATTTTCCAATTTTTCACATGAGCAGATGAACACCAATTTCTCAAATTCGGGGTCTGAATTAAATTTCAATTTCTACACCCCAATCTAGAGCAACCATTCTGATTTCTCGTGGCAAGCTCATGCTATGGAAAATTATGCTCCCCAATTTTCAAGAACTGCACCACCCTGAATATCCGCAGTTCAATAATTCATCTTCCATTCCTTCATCATACGACTATCCTCCTAAACAATCTTCGTTGGAAGAAACTCTCAAGGAATTCTTGCAAGTAACCAGCCAACCCATCATTCCTCGTCACAAGAACCATCATTAGAAGACACACTCGAGGCATTCAGGCAAACAGTCAACCAACCTTTTCAAGAAATCACAGATGCCACTGTGGCAAACACTGAAGCAGTTGCAAGGTTGGAAGGACAGCTCGGTCATCTAGTTGTTGAATTCAACACAGTCAAGGAAGAGGAGTTTCAAAGTCATGAGATGTGGAAAGGGCAATACATGATTGATGAGGATTGTCCCAACAATTCTTATCATGAGCATGTCCAAGCCACACATTAGGGAGTAAGGAAATTGTCAAGGAGACTGCTAATGAGCCAAGTCTAGAGTATCCTACTCTTGAGGTGCAAACGGAGAAGGGGGAAACCACTGAGATATCATTCCCTAACTCATCTTCATTAGCAGCTGAGCCTTTCATTTTAGACAACCACTCTTCCATGCCTTCATTGTACAATCATCCTTCCCAAGAGTCATTAGTGCAACATTTTTCAACCGCTCATTTCGATGACTTAGAGGAGAGGGTGAACCAACTCATGGTAGCTAGGCATGCCCATACCCAGCCTTCTCACACTTACGCACCTCATCAGTCATGCTCATATTGTTATCATCCTTCTCACCGGATAGATGATTGTCCATTCTTGAATCATTACGTGACTGAAGCTAACAATTTTTCACATGAGAATGCCCAAACCACCACCATACTTGTTAGTAAGGAAAAAGCTGTTAACAAGGTGGAAGAAAAAGAGGAGCAGATTGAGCTCCCGCCAATTCAAAATTTGTCCAATGAAAAGGAAGTGAGTACTGAAGCTCATTCCTTTGTCACAATCCCTCTTGAGACCCATCATGAAACCCAAGTCTCATTTCTTCAATGTCTCGAAGCGCTATCTTATGCCATAATCTTGAAGGATTTATGCACACAAGATCACAAATCTAGGAACCGTGTTCCTAAGAGGAGCCTTCGAAGCAAGCAACTAGGCTACATAAGATGGCGAAACATTCTTCCAGAGGGATATCACATTCTTAAGAAGAAGGGATGGAAGGGATTAGTTGGACAACCATATGAACGGGGAAGGTGCGGCATTTTTTCCTTTTTATTTTCCGCACTGCATTTTTGAATTTTTTTTTCTTTCATCATTTTTTTTTTCTTGTCATTTTGTTTTATTTTATTTTGTTTCTGACAGCAATTAACCTTTTGATGTTTGTTCCTTGAGAAAAAGATTACTATTAGTTTTCGGCAGGTGTTTTGGGGTTCAAGTTTGGGGGACACCTTGACCTTTGCACACTTCAATTCCTCATCCCACTATAATGTATTTCTTGCCACATTAGAGACAATGTGTCATTTAAGTTTGGGGGTGTGGATAAACACTCTGTCTGTTTGTTTGTTTGTTTGTTTTATTTGTAGTTTTGTTTGTTTTTGTCTGTATATATTTGTTTTTGTTTGTTTATAAAATTTTTTATTTTGTTGCTCTGTTGTTGATTGGGCATGACTTACATCATAAATGTGGATTGCATATCATTGGTGTGTTTAACTTGTTTGAACATTGCATATCATTAGAAATCCCGATTTTTTATTCATGTGTTGGATTAGAAAAACTCTACTTGTTTGATTGATATTTCACATGCACACTAGCATTAGGGTCTGTGAGGTATGAGATTTGACTTTGAAGTATGTTTCTTGAGATTTTTAGGTTTTTGCGATGTGATAATGAAAACCTTGGCTTTAAAAAAAAAAAAATCATAATAAGTTGAGCTTTCATTGAGTAACCGGACCTCTTGCCTCACAAGCAATGAGTGTTCGTATAAAAAGATGAGAAATTCTAACTAAGTGATTGTATGGCTAGTTAGGCTTCGTAGCTCTTTTGACTTGAGTAATTAATCAGTGCCAAATATTGTATATTTGACCCCCCTTAACTTATGTTTGTTAAGCTCTTAGCGTTGTTAATATCTAATGTTTTTGTGTGTTGTAGGTCCTTAGTGTAAAATGTGGTTTAAATGGTGGAATTGAGCAAAGAAGGAATCTTAGTCCCTGGCAGTGCGCTTGATCGCAGCTCTTGTGCAATTGAGCGCACCTACGATCGAGCATACAACGATGCATTCGAGCAAGCCTGAGCTCGAGCCCAAGAGCCACGATCTAGCGCATGCCACATACACCCATGTTTTCCGCGTCGCCCTAGCCGCCATCGTTAACTTGTTTGCGTTGTGGGATTTTCAAAGCAGTTACGTGTGCTCGAGTGCATTGTCTGCGATCGAGCGCACATAGGGATGCGCTCAAGCACAATGCATGCAATCGAGCGCACCCCTGACCTAGCAGCATATTAAATTTTGTCTATAAATAAGACCATTATGTATTTTGTTAAACCTACGTTTTGGGAGGTGCCTTTAGGGCCAGAAACCCTCTGTTCTTCACTGTGTAGTCCTTCTAAACGTCATTTTATTTTATAATGCTTAGTTATGTTTTACTTATGTCTCTTATTTTCATGAGAGGCTAAATCTTCAACTAAGGTTGAAAATGAAGCCTCACCATTATTTTATCTACATGTTTTAGTGTTTAGTTTAATACTCCATCCGTAGTTTAATGTTTTGCTTGTTGGTTTCAATTCAGTTTCATGGCAAAATTGTGTTGATTGTTGTTTGCGAATTGTTAACGTCCAATATCCGTTGTGATTGGTCCGGGGATACATCGAATGATTCTATCGATTAAATATCCGTTGTGATTCTTTGAACGGTAAATACATCAGATGATTCGACTAGATTTCAATAATAGCAATAGAATATGCATATATGCTTAATCAATGGACGGATGTATGAAGTAATTAATAGCCAATAGAATATGCCTAGTAGCATAAACGTTTTGGAAGTATAAACTAAGCACGATTATATGTTTATTTAATGTGGTGAGGTGAATTCTAGACCTTAGTTCTTTTTATTTATTTTTTTTTATGCATTTAGGTTAGTTTACATTTTCGCACGCCTTATGTTTGACATTTGGAACTAGGTTAAGATAGGGTTAGTTTAGACATTTAAATTGGTTTTTCACAAAACTCGATTCTCTGTGGGTTCGACCTCGCACTTGCACACCGCTACATTGCAAAACGATTCGTGCTATTGCGAGTACTTATTTTTGTACGATCAGCTATGGACAATCAAGGGGAAAAAATGGGGATAGGTATCATAGCTCGTGATCATAATGGGCTGACTCTTGCTGCTCATGTGGCGCCAAGACAGTATATTACCAAACCCTACAACTACAAAAGCATTAGCAGCTTGGAAAATGGCTAAACTATGTGTGTTTTTGGAACTCAGTCATGTCATTCTAGAAGGTGATTCTTTGGAAATTGTTCAAGCTTTGCATATGGAGGAATGCTCATGGGGTCATTATGGTACTCTGATTAATGGTGCAAAGCTGCTTTTACAAAGTGTTCAACAATGGAGCGTTTGTCATGTAAAACGTACAAGAAATATGGTAGCCCAAAGGCTTGCAAAGTTCGCTTTATCTTTGGGTGAGGAAAGATTGTGGAGAGAGGACTATCCTTTATGTGTCCATGAATCTGTAATTGATGATATTTCTGTGTAATGAAATTTGTTATCCTTTCAAAAAAATTATATATATATAGGGGAAAACACACTTTACCCTCTTAAAGTTTGACATATTTTTCAATTTTGAACCCAAATGTTTAAAAATTTGCAATATACCCTTCTGAAATTTCAAAAATTTCAATTTGAGCCCTTCGTTACTCATTGCCGTCTAATTAGACGGAAAGTCCACCACGTGCGTCTCACGTGATATTATTTAATTTTTCCTGCCCAAATTGCCCCTAAAAAAATAAATAAATAAAAAGCTGAGGGTAGCCACCCCCTTTAGCTACTTGAGGGTGGCTTGACCACCCTATCCAGTCGTGGGGGTGCCGAGCCACCCCCAATGGGTTTCGGGGTGGTTTCGGCCACCCCCTTTGGTCCTTGGGGGTGGCTTGTCAAACCAGCCAGATGGGGTGGCCAAGCAACCCCCATGGCCAAAAGGGGGTGGCCGTGGGGGTGGCACACAACCCCCAAACAGGCTAGATGGGGGTGGCCATAGCCACTCCCAGCTTTTTTCTTTTTTCTTTTTTATATATTTTTTAATTTTTAAGGGGAAATTTGGGGAGAAAAAAACTAAAAATATCATGTGAGACACATGTAGACTTCCATCTACTTAGATGACAATGAGTAACGGAGGGTTGGAATTAAAATTTTTTGAAACTTTAGTAGGGTACATTGCAGATTTTTAAACATTGGGGTTCAATTTGAAAAATAGGCAAAGTTCAAGGGGGGTAAAGTGCATTTTCCCAAATATATAATTGTAGTTAGCTGAGATAACGGAAAACAACAATGATTCTATTGAACTCCAATCAAATTCTAAATGAACTTGTGTCAAGGTAAATCTAATAAATTTGCCAGTATATCATTGCTTAATAAAAAAATAAATAAATAACCCCATGATTAATATCATAGTGATAGAGACCAAATCCAAAAAATCATGAAATAACTATTTTTTTTTTTTTTTTTTTTTGATAAATCAATGTATTATAAACAAAAAAAAAAAAAGCGCCAAGCGCCTTTAAGTACACAAGGACAAAGCAAAACGCCTCAAGCATACAAAGGAAACCCAAACCACCAATGCCTCTAAGTACACAAAAAGTACACAAAGGAACCCAAAAACAAAACCCAATACAACCCAAAACAAGCAAAGGACCAAAACAACACCCAACTGAAACAGTGAAATAAATATTTAAACGAGCTCATGTCTAGTTGAGGTAGATTTAGCAAATATGTCATCAATTATGCTAGTTGTGACAACCACCATTGAAAAAGTATTTTCAACAATGAATATTATCAAAAATTATTTACGTAACCGAATGGGAAATGAATTGATAAATGATTAATTGGTTAAGTATATTGAAAATACTATATTCAAAACTGTCAATAATTATAAATTAAAAAAAAAAAATCATGACGCAATTTCAAAATATGAAGACTCATTGAGGACAATTGAATAAATTAATGCCAAGCATGGCAAAATAAATTGTTAAGTTAAATTTATGTTTTAAACAATAATTAAATTTTGTTAGTTATATTTTTAAATATTTTTAATTTAAATTTTGTTCAACTTTCTTTCTTTTTTTTTTTAGGGGGGGGGGGGGTGCGGGGGGGGGAGTGTGAGTGTGGCGTGGTGTTAGAGTGAATGCATGAATATATAGAATCATATGTAATTTTCTGAGAATGAGAAGTGGCATGCAAACCTTCAAGAAGGTTAGGTTTCCTATAGCTGTATTAATACCTAGAATTTTCGTGTATAAGTTCTCTATTTAAATGAATGAATAAGGGGATACGTTGAATGAAGTTCATTCAATTTGCAAAGATCTCCCAATTCAGTTTCATCAGTTTCATTTCATTTACAAATACTTTTTCCAACTAATCAAGTAATCATTGTCAAGTTGAAACAATACTGCAGCCAAATGGATAGTGACACAGGATTGTGGAAGAATTCCAGATACATAACACAAGCGTTATAATATCATCCCTCGCCCCTACAAATACCATCCAGCTAATTCCTTTCAAAATTCTATGAATTTAACCAGCAACAATGGTCTATACATTCAAAATTCTTTGAAGATCACCAGTTAAATCGTCCAAATCAATTACTTGCTTTTCAGTGCTTTTCGCTTTCCTAATTTCATCGAGCTCTGATTTCAACTCAGCGATCTGCTTTTCTATTTTTTCTCCCTTATCCGGTAACCTGGCAACCATGCCCTGAAAAAGAGAACAATGGAGGAAAAAAAAAACCTTTAATCAGTAACAGATATCGTTGAAAAAGGCTAAAAAACTCAATTGAATACAGTTCACTAAGACTCCTAACCTGAATTAGAACCCACAATTTATGCTGTTAAGAGGTTAAAAGTGAATGGAGGAGATACTCAAAATATTTAGCATGGTTAGCCATCCTAAGTCAACCCTTGATATGAATACATCCAACTAGAGTGCCAGTTGACAGCTTCATCCAGAATACCTCCACTTGACCCTTTCATCAACCAATTAAGAGCATTACCAATGATCTCTCTATTATGTGCTTCTAGCCAAAATTTAGAGAATATTCTGAAAACCTTCCATTTATCAAACTCTCCATCCTTTCTTCAATTTAATTTAATTTTTTATGCTAGTTTTTGTTTAGCCATTCATTATTTTATTACTTTCATTATTCTCTCTCCATATGTGAACTTGGAAGTCCTTTTTTTCTCTTCGGTGGTTAGTTTTAACCAACTAACAATAAATCAAAAATAATATTTAGTTAAAATAGAGAAATATTTCGAAAGCTTGATATTTGGTGCTTGTAAAAAGTAATTAGATAAAATAACAAAAGTAGATTTTTTAGCTAAAATTTGGTTAAACTTTAGAGAGCTCATCAGTGATGCTCTTATGGATCAGTTCGGCAGGCCTGCAGCTTTCCAAAATATGAGAGAATCTGTCGCTGTTTTTGCAACCTACACTTTGACTCTCAAAAGAGACTAATAAATGGTGAAAAAGGCTATATGATAGCTTCCGTTTCTTAGGTGCTCTAAATCTTGTGCATGGCTTAAGTAAAATCATAATTATTTACTGAGCCAGAAAGAGACAAAAAAAATATACCTTATTTGCAAGAGTTCGCGATAGACGATTAATATTCTCTTGAAGTCCAATTTCCGTCAATTTATACACACTGTCAGGGGAAGAGCTTTTCTTGTGTAAGCTTACATCCTTTGGCTTGAAAGCATGCACAGCCCTGCCAAAATGTAAGGAAAGCTTTTACCATAAGCACAAATATATTCATAACATTCATCAAGAAATTCACTACGATAAATGCTTAGCGATCCTTAGAGACCATACCCATCAACAGTATGTTCAAGTGAAGAACTTGATGATGAATATCCAACGAATGTAGGCCCTTTTTTCCTGTGCCCAAGGCAAATCAGATAAAACTTCAAAAGGTAAGCAAACAAGTATAGATACTTCATACCATTCTATAAGACACCTTCGTTTCACAAACACAAGTAAATTTCCTTCATATCAACTTGAAATAATTTCTTTTTTAAAATTTCTATTTTCTTTTATTTCCTCGGAAACCAACCAGAAAAGCTATAAAGGGGAAGGCTGGCAAAAGAGCTGCACTCCAGAGAAATGGTGTCACTGTAATGCAAGATGTGTAAATCTTCAATAAAGCATTGATGCAGCACCATGCAATATAGCAGTTTCAGAGTTTATGTGAACCTTCTTTCTCCCGTAATGGTCCAAATGAAGGCACCAAGGAGTTAACAAGAAAACTAAAACGAACATGCAGCCAAACTAGAAAGTCACAGCAACAAAAAGGAAATCACCGAATCACTTCTTCCTCTTCATTTACAACTTGTACAGGTGCTGTCTTGGAGTAGAGTAAACTGTGGTGACTAACTCCCGCAATACCTTGTGTTTCCAGGAACTCTATGTCGGCTTTCAAATAACAATCCCTATAACAAAGAGGAGAATAATTATTCAGCTAACATAAAATTGTAGTGGATTACATGATCATAATACAGATCCGAAAGCCAAACAACCAGACAGAATTTGCAAATGTAATGTATGTGACCAACCACAATATAAATTTCACTGCCTCTGTGGCCTAAATCTTATTATATAAAGGTGTTAAGCAAGTTAGATATTCATAAATCTAGAAGTATCTATGAATCCTTTACGGAAAGGGAATTACGAATGTTGGAGTCCACCTTATAAAAGGGCAAAACTAATCCTTAATTTTACAGAAACAGCAATAACGGCAATACTACATAAGGACAAACTGGCCTTTGATGGAAATCCTCCTTAAGAGTCCCACTTATGCATAGGTACCAGCACTCCAATCACCCAAAGACACCTATCTTTCCACCTCTCTTCTTCTGTGTAAGCTGTAATTCCTGTAACTTCATCGATTATTTCAAGAAAAGCCCCTTCAACTTCATCAATCTTTTCAAAAAAATGGAAATATTGACTTTCACTTGCAGTCGGCATTGCCGTTTGTGCATGATCCTAGAACTCCATAAAAAATTGGAAGGTATGTACATGAACACACATTGCCTGTAACCACTTCTGAATCTTTCTTGTTATTATCATTATATTGGTTAAGCATAGGTTTTATCCCTGGAAAATCACCAAATTTCAAGTTCTAGGAAAATTTCACGAGTCAACTTGATTCTTATACTTTCCAAAAACCTTCATTTTTTTTTTGGNCAGCAACCAACGCACATGTTGGCAGAACAGAGGGGGATTAGTGAGCCGGCTCACTAATTCCACCATCCCCACCCTTCTAACATGTGCTCTGGTTTCTAGTTAGACTTTGGTAATTTTGTAATTGTCCCACAACATAAAAATCTCCATGAACTCAATTTAATATATGCCATAAGGAAAAAAAGACCAAACTGAAACTTTTTAAGAAATATAAGAATCAACTTGACAAGAAATTTTAAATGAACAAAATTGAAACCTGGCTAATTTTTCAAGAATGAAATATATTCTTTAGCCAATTATAACTATTGCTCTTATAATTGTAACTATCAAAAAGGAAAGTACATTTTTTTTACTTGAACCAAAAAAAGAAAAGAAAAGATATAAATTATGTAAGGCAAAGACAACTCCCCAAACATAAAAATGAAACCAACACGATGTTGCAACAAATTAAATACCAAGATCATCAAAGAAGTAGAAAAGAGCACATTAGAAAAATAACCAATCACAGAAAAACACCAAGAATTAAGTTGTTCGACTTAACAAACCTACATCTATAGGAAATGATCCAAAGAAAATTCACTATCAAAAGAATATGGTACAAAAAGTAGTACAAAGAAAACCACCAAGACTGAAAAGACCCAATACACCAAAATGTCACTCCCAAACAAAAGGGCAATTGACAAAAGAGAAAATCATCTCTAAATTATCTAAGCCTTGCGGCACTCCAACATGGAAAAATTGAAGGTAAAACAATCTCATCTCTCTTGCAAAGTTGCTCTCACATTTTCTGCAACTCAAGTTTCTCTTCTCTTAAAGGACCGAATGGCCTTGTCTCTTCTAAAAGGAATGGATATGATAAAAACTTCTCCCTGAAGTTAAAGAAAAGAGACAAAACTTGTGGTGAAGAAAAGAAGTAAAAAGGCTGGGGCCCACTATACTTGTGAAATACTTTTGCTGTGGAGTTTGACTAACTATACAGTGTCTTGTGATGCTTTCATCCATGTAGAATTTATTAAATTCACTACCACAGAATTTCGTGTTGTCTGCTCTGAGTCACTTAATTTTCTTTCCAATCTGATTCTCAATTAAAGCAATCCATTGCTTGAAAGTGACTAACACATCACTTTTCTTCTTCAGTGTTAAGATTTGTAGGAGGGGGAAAGAGATGGAGGCTGCTGTCTCTCTATGTTATTCAAGCTTGTTTGACCTAATACAAACAACCAAATATATAGGCTAAACCCTAATGACATAAAGACCAAACTACCCCTGAAACCCTAATGACTCAAAACCCTAATATCTCTTCTAACACTCCCCCTCAAGCTGGAGCATATACATCATATGAATCCAGCTTGGAAGGTAGAAGCAAACGAAAAACAACTAGAAAAACATACTCTAATACTCCCCCTCAAGCTGGAATAACTTGGAACACACAATACAAATAACAAGATAATTAAATAAAACTTAAATGCCAGTCGAAAACTCGTCGGAAACTTGAACAACCATTTGATTGGTTCTCGCCGAAAAACACCAAGGTCGGTCGGATGCAACGATCACTTGATCGGTTCTCGTCGGAGAATACAAGGCCGGTCGGATACATCAATCACCAACAACAAACAACACATGATTAACCAACAAGTTTTGCCAGAAAACGTTACTGGAAAAAAAAAATTCGCCGGAGCATCGCTAGAGACTCGCCAAAAAATGCAGAAACTGACCGGAGATAAACAGAACAGGCCAGCAACAAGCAGAACACGCCGATGACACAAAAAACAAGTCGAAAAAATGCATAAAAGTTAAACTGAGCAGTCGCCAGAGCATCACCGGAGACCATTGGAACTTGCCGAAGAAGATAGAAACCTCCGGCCAATACAAAAACAGCAACAACAGAAGCAATAGAGGGCCACAGAGTAACTTTTCAACATCCCAAAATCACGCCGGTGTCTTTTTTTCTTCTTCTTCCGATGGCCGCTACACTCCGGCGTCCACCATACACCAACCACTACAGAAAATGCTGGCAACCACAGAACAGGCTTGCCAACATCACAGAACACCAAAACACAACCAATTTTTTTTTTTTTCTTTTTCTCACCGGAAGAGTGTTCCGGTCACCATGAAACAAGAAAAAAAGATTGCTCTAGAGAGCTATTCGAGGGTACTACCCGTGTGGGCATTATGCCCACATGGGCGGTGCTGCCACCAGAAAAACCCTTAACAAAACAACACAAATAGAGTAGAAAAAATACTACTACAAAGGATTCAAACCCTAAGGCTCTGATCGGAAACTTGAACAACCATTTGATCGGTTCTCGCCGAAAAACACCAAGGCCGGTCGGATGCAACGATCACTTGATCGGTTCTCGCCGAAAAACACCAAGGCCGGTCGGATACATCGATCAATAACAACTTGGGATCGGTTCTCGCCGCAAAACACCAAGGCCGTTCAGATGCAACGATCACTTGATCGGTTCTTGCCGAAAAACACCAAGGCCAGTTGGATACATCGATCACCAAAAACAAACAACAAATTTTTTCACATGATTACGGAAAACAGCTACTGGGAAAAAAAACTTCGCCGGAGCATCGTTGGAGACTCGCCGGAAAATGCAAAACAGGCCAGCCACTTCAAAAACAGCAACAACAGACTCAAACGTTGAACACAAATCAACGTTTCAACAACCCAAACATCAATCAGCCGGATTATTTTTTTTCTCGATGGCTATTGCAACTTCGCCGGCCACCACAGACAAGACAGAAAACTACCACAGAACACGCCGGCCAGCATCACAGACCACCAAAAACAAACTTTTTTTTTTCCACTAGAAAGTGTTCCGGTTTCCATAAAACAAGAACAAAAAACTGCTATAGAGATCTACGAAGGTACTGCCCATGTGGGCTAGCCCACACGGGCAGTGCTATCGCCAACAAGAGAAAAACCCAACGATAGATTATCCAAGAATCGAAACAAGCTCTGATACCATGTTAAGATTTGTAGGAGGGGGAAAGAGATGGAGGCTGCTGCCTCTCTATGTTATTCAAGCTTGTTTGACCTAATACAAACAACCAAATATATAGGCTAAACCCTAATGACATAAAGACCAAACTACCCTTGAAACCCTAATGACTCAAAACCCTAATATCTCTTCTAACATTCAGAAAATATACTAAGACTTTATAGAATTGTTAAAGTGATTAAATTTACCTCTCCTTATCAGCTTAAGCTTTTGGGATAACTAATAGTTTAACATGGTATCAGAGCCTTAGGGTTTAGATCCTTGTTCCTTTGTATAGTCTTAGTTTTTCACTGTTTTTGTTTTGGTAAGTGTTCTACTGGTGGCAACACCACCCATGTGGGCTTAGAGCCCACACAGTCAGTGCCTTGAAAGATGTTGTTCATGGTTGAGTTTGAAAAAAAAAAAAAAAAAAAGCCATGTGCTTTCACAGTGGCTTTTGTGGTGTTTCCTACTTGTTTTCTAAGTTTCTAGTATTTTCTGTGATGTTTGGTGTCGTCTGTGGTGGCCAGCGTGGTCTATGGTGGTTGGTGTAAGGCAGTTAGCATGCTACAGTGGCCATTGGGAAAAAAAATAAAATAAAAAATCTATTAGAGACAGCATGGTCTGTGTTGTTGAAAAGTTGCTCTGTGGTCGTCGATTGATTCTGTGGCTGCTGTGTTTGGAGTCGCCAGCATGGTTTGTCCATCTCCGGTGAGACTCTAGCGAAGGTTCCTGTTTGATTTTTCAGCAATATTTCGACTTAGTTTTGGTGTCTCTGGCATGCTCTGCCTGTATTCTGTGAGTTCTAGCAAGACTCATTGGTTGATCACGTGAAATGTGATCGTTGTTAGTTGTAGAGATCTAACCGCCCTCAAGTTTTTGCGGTGGTTTCTAACCGGTTGTTTTCCGGCGAAATTCTACCTGGCCTTGGTGTTTTGCGGCAAGATCCGACAGGCCTTGGTGTTTTGCGATGGGTTCCGACCTATCCTTGTTGTTTTCCGGCAAGATCCAACCCCCTATTGTAGTTTCCGACAAGTTTTCGACCATCGCTGAACTTTTAGCAAATTTTCTTGTTATTTTGTGGGAAACTATTCCAGCTTGAGGGGGAATGTTAGAGTATGTTTTTTTATCTGTTTTTCGTTTGCTTGTTTCTTCCAAGCTGGATTTATATGATTTATATGATCCAACTTGAGGGGAGTGGTTAGAAGAGTTATTAGGGTTAGTAAGTCATTAGGATTTGGGGGTAGTTTTGTCATAGTGATATTTTCCTAATCTTATATATTAGGATGTTTGCATTAGGTTAACAACAAGCTGAATAATACAGCAGCCTCCTCTTCTCCCTCTAATCTTCTTACTACAAAACTGTTAACAAGAATAATCATCAATAAACATCACAAAATACCGAGCATCACCCTTCGATAGATATCAAACTTGAGAGGGACCCCACAGATCTGAATGGATATAATCTATTGTACCACTCGTTCTATAGATACATGTACTGAACTTGACTTTGAACTATTTCCCAAACACACAATGCTCGCAAAAGTCAAGAGATCTTGCTGTCTGGTCATGAAGCAAAATCCCGTTTGCTCTGGATTGTCATACCCCTCTCACTCATATCACCCAACTACACATCATAATCGGGTAATGTCTGAATTTGGATCATCTAAAGAAGACACAACAGCTGAGCTTGTCATCGTACTTCTCTAAAAATAGTAGAGGCCATCAACCATGTTACCTTTCATCACAACCAATGAACATCACCTTCACCGGAATACTAGTATCCAAGGGAGTCCAAAATGCCTAAAGAAATTAGATTATTCTTCACATCTGGTATATGTTGAACATTCGTCAAAGTCCTCATGATTATGTCATGCATTCTTATTCTAATTGTACCAATACCAAAAATCCTGTTGCCATCGTCATTTCCCACCAAGACTAAAGCGTAGGTAGTAAACAAATCCCTTTTAGAGGACATATGAAATGTATAAGCAATATCAAGGACCTACTCATTGTGAAAACGACCATAAAAAACGGTAACTGCAAGGACAAGTTATGAACTCTCAAAATTTCCTTCAACAACACCAACCACAAAAGAGGAACATTGCTTATCACCTTCCTCTTTATTTTTTAGCTTCGGACACTCAGATCTATAATCCCCACGCTTTTCATTAGCAACACTTGACTTTCTTCTTTGGCCTAGAGTGCGAACGGCCTCTTAATTTACCTTTAACTGAATCCCATTCACTAGATCGACCTATAAAATTAGAGAAATTTTTCGAACAACCTGTAACAAATAAACTATTTGTCTGATTATCACTACATTTCCCATTCAATCTTGTCCTCAACTCCATAGAATTCAAAGCAAATTTAACTTCCGCTAAGGAGATGGTATCTCTAATGTATAACATTGAATTAACGAAATTATTAAACAAATCCAGTAGTGAACACAACAAAATCAGGGCTTGATGCTCATCATCAACTTGGACATCAATATTTGTCAAGTCTACAAGAATTTTATTAAATTCATCAAGATGATCACAAAAAGGCATACTTTCATTCATCTTGAGGGTATATAACCATTGCTTCAAATACAATTGACTAGTGAGGGACTTCTTCATGTACAAGCTCTCTAGCTTCTTCCAAAGTCTAGCAGTACAACAAAATTGCAGTGTAGGCTTTTTCTTCAAGTTCCTTCCTTTCCTCCATTGATGAATTTTTTTTTTTTTTTTTGATAAGTAATGTTATATATCAAAAAGCGCAATGCGCCTCTAAGTACACAATAAAAGCGCGAAGCGCCTCGAAGAATACCCAGGGAACCCAACTGACAGCCCAACAAAAGACACCTAGTAAGACACCTTAAAACATAACCAACAAAAACCCTAGAAAACAGCACCCACAATAAGAACAAAAAACTCCTAATACAAACCCCAACACCCCAACAACCCTAATGAACTTCAAGAGGGAATGTAATGGCATATTTAGAACCATTTCTCCCCCGCCTGCGCTGGCTCTTCACTGGGGAAACGGAGCAATCTAAATTCTTAAGCTCCCTTAACCCTTTAGCCTTCCTCTCCCTGGCAGAGAGCAGGTCCAGCATCTTCTTATCATCCCCACCCCAGGTCATCCCCACCACAGAGGCCATTTTCAACGTCCTATGGACCTCTTTCGAATAGTCCTCCGCCCCTTCATCCAGGTCCTCTACCAGCAGCTCTTTGTTTTTGATTAACTGCTTAGCAACCTTATCTTTGACCCTCCGAAAGTACCCCAATTCAGATTTGGAAATACTGGAATTGGAAGACACCGGAAGGCTAAGGCCCCTATCCAAGTCAACCGTCCCAACCAACAGAGAACCCCGACGGATCAACTCACACGCCTAGTCAGGAAGGCTATCAACCACAGCCGTAGAAGAAGTGGCAGCACGTGGCCCAAAAAATCCCCTTTTGATCAAACTCTTCATCGGGGGGGAAACCACAGTCACAAACTTTTCTTCCCCCGCCAAATCAACAGCAACCGGCGACCCAGAATCAGACTCGTCGTTGGAGCTCACCGACAATGCATCCTCCAAGGGAAGAGGGAAGTCAGGAAAACTTACCTGGAGCTCACCGTTGGATCCCTCTCCCTGCGCCGAGATATTACCCACAACCCCGATGGATGCCTCAACAAGAGTTCCGTCATCAGCACCCGAGCCATGGATCAGAGTGACCTCCGGCGAACGCTCCGGCGAATTCGGTGATGTCTCCATCGATAACTCCGGCAACCGTGACGATGGCTCCTAATTCAACCCAGAAACAGCTCCCGGCTTCCCCAAAAAAGAAACGGGCTTTAAATCAAAACCCGGATCTAGACCCGAATTTGGACCCAGTACCAAACCCAAACCCAAGTCCGGAACCAAAACCGGAACGAAACCCCGAACGAAACTCCATTGATGAATGTTGATAGCACCTCACCCTCCAAAATCTCTGTCAAGCCTTGTTGTTGGAAAAAAGCCCCATCTTAATGCACCAAAGAGTAGAACTATTTTGACCATCATACTTTTCTACTTACTTTGTATTAGTCATCCCGCAAACTTTTCTTGCAACTTTGTCTCTCTTCTCTTAGAGTAGTCATAGCAGCCTCACCAAATTTTACTCACCAAAGTACACTTTTGGTTATTTTAACAACTCACGTTTTTAGAACACCCCAACAAACCTCACTATTTTAACAATTCACTTTCACTATTCTATTTAAATATTCTTTTTTAAAGATTTGTTTATTCTTTTTTTTAACTATTAAAGAGAGAGAGAAATGAGTTGTTTAATCAATACGTGAGCGAATAGTAATTTTTAAATTTGCTGAGTACTGTTCATCTCTCTACTTTTTTTTGTTAAAGTAGTGAGCCTGAAAAGTGAACATTTAGGCCATTTTGATTAAATTGCCTCTCCAAAATAACCAAAAAATGATTTTTTTGGGTAGGCTGCAAGGAGTGCTCTTAAAGGACCAAATGGCTGTCTCTTGTAAAGGAATGGGTCTGCTCAAAACTTGTTGAAGTTGAAGTAAAGAGACAAAACGTGTGGTGAAAAAGAAGTCAAAAAAGACAGAGGCCCACTACAAGACTTGTGAAATACAAGTCATCCATGCTACACCACTATGGGTATTTTTGGCCACTTGGCTTCCTCCTAACAGCATAATTATATCAGGACATATGAATTGTTGCACAAAAGAACATTACTTGTGAAACCAATAAGCAATAAAAAAAATAGTTATCCAACTTGTTTGTTCCTCAAGGTAATTATATCAAGATTTAGCACACAGATTCTCACATGAAACCATGTTATGATGAACAAACACAAAACATTAACTTAAAAGCATCACCATTACCCTTGCCTTTATCAATGAAAGAGCAATTTAAGGAGAAATTCTTATAAAAAAACGTTGAACAAAGAAAGCAATAGAGAGCCTACACTGTCCAGGAACACCAGCAACAAACAAGTAAACTGAAGCAGGTTGACTGCAATTTTTACCTCTTCAATGTAAAAATTAAATTAAGAGTTCTCTAGGATCTAAAGAAACATGAATATTAAGCTTTACTGGTTTATTATAAATCTAATGTTCTTTCAGATTTATAACAAACCCCAAAGTACAGTTAGAATCATATGAATGAAAAAGCATGTGCAGAAGCATACATGTGCTCACAAAGACATGAATTATCAATAAAATAAGCATAAGAAAATAAGCTATAGACTTAGTGTGATAAGTACATTATACGCTGGCCATCATGCTCTTCATAAAGACATGCATTATCAATAAAATAAGCATAAGAAAATAAGCTATAGACTCTGATAAGTACATTATATGCTGGGAATCATGCTCTTCATGTAACTGCTGCTGGGTAACAGAGACATCAAACCCCTGTTCTGGGAGACTGAAAAGCTCACAAAGATCCTATAAGAATTGTCATATGGTACAAAATATCAAACCTTGGCAATGATCTAAAAATCTTGCAATAAAAGCAACAATAAATTATTTTTTTGAAGAGCGTACCTGCTGGCTAAAGTAACGAATTTGCTCTTTGTGCTCAGTTGCAGTTCTAAACAATCCTCCTTTAAATATCTAATTCAAGATCAAGCAGTCAAATTAATGCAATTTATATTTAATACAACATTTGATGTTGGTTGAAGCAGACATCCAACCAATAAACAGATATGCTAACAAGCAGGTCTCCTGTCATATTATCTCAGAAGACCAAGATAGAAAGATCTTGTGCCTATAAGTCTCCAGTATGCATTCTATACTGATGCGAACATAAAAGGTCCAGTTAATATAAATTAAACCTTCAAAAAACACACATTTACCTGAAATAAGAACTTTCTTTATTGAATGTGAATCATGGTAGGTTTTGTTAAAAGCATTTTTTTTAATACCAAGGTTTTTTAAAACATGTTGAAACCTAAACTACCGTAATTATTTTCATTAAGCAGCTTCATTTGACAAAGTGCCTACGCAATGCAATTTTTCACTAATTGCAGCCATGTGCTGAACCCGAAGCAAACAAGAGCTCTCAAGGGCTATCTCATGCGCCATGGCATAAGTAAATATTGTCTCTGCACAGCCTTAATAGAACATAAAGGAAAAATATGTTTCACCTGCTTTCTATATATCTTTTCTTCAACAGTTCCACATGTCATTAATCTATATACAATGACATCCTTCTTTTGCCCTATTCGATATGCACGATCAACACTTTGGTTATCCGTACTGCACAAAAAATAAATAAATAAATAAAAATAGTTAGATTTAGTTTAAATAACCTTGATCCATAGGTAAGTCTATTAACTTCCCTGGGAAGCTCAATTTTCAGGGCAAAAAACAAACGAAAAAATAACAAAAACAATAAATGGAAAGCAAGAAAGATATAACAAAATGTTTATATTTCAAAGACCATATAATTTGTACATCACTACAAACAACAGATGAATTGGAAAATTAAATATATATATATATATATGAAGAAGAACAAGAAGAAGAAAGAAGCGCCAAGCGTAGTAATCCCAACATAGGAGCTTTACATAAATGGTTCCCAGCAAAGAGCGTTCAGTGTAATAACTTGATCAGGATAAACAAGTGAAAGAGAAGGCAAAATATTCAACAATGCAGCTTCACAGTGGGCAGAACCTTTCTATAAAAAACACAAGGACATACACATAGTAACTTGCAAAAATGCAATTGTGTCATTGTAGGTTGTGTTTTCCAGATTTGAGCCTGCCCCAGTTGGAAGCCACAGATAAGATCTTTTGGAAGGAAACCACTCTCTCATTTAGCTCATTGGTGACAACAGGCATGCCCTAAACAGAAGCTATAAATACATTCCAATTGAGTGTTCAAACATTTATAGTTCTTTCATTGGCATATGAATATGTTAAGGATGTTGCTTTTACTATTAATTTTGCAAAACCTTATTGCTTCTATTAGAATAAATTTTTTTTTATTTCTAGAGGTATATGATATACTTGTCCAAGCAATTCGACTAATTTTTTTATATATATAAATAAAATAATTCATTGAAAAATGCAGAGGGGTACAACCCTCGTACACAGGATGTATACAAAGAAAGGCCCCCCACTAAAGGCAAAAAGAAGAACAATATTCCACAAATTGAGGCATGGTAGAAAATTGAGAAACGTTAAACATCCCCACCCAATTGAATAAGGTTTTGACAAACATGTTTTAGATCCCTCAAGCGTCTTCTCATGATCTTCAAAACAACGAGAGTTCCAGGGGGGGGGGGAACTATGGGACATTGTCACAATTGAAAGTTTTGGGTGAACATTGTCAATTGGGTGATAGTTTTAGGGGGGGTATGTAAACTTTCCCCTAATAAAAATAAACCCACATCGGAACATCACACTAGATTGCCATCCAGAGGTTATAACTAGTTTTATGCATGTTTTATGCATGTTCTTTCTACTTATAACTATAAGTAGAAAGAACATGCATAAAACTAGTTATAACCTCTGGATGGCAATCTAGTGTGAACATGCATAATAATGGGTGGCAATTTGTGTTCGCATATCAAGTTCGGATCATGTCAAAACACGAGTATACGACTATATAGGTCAACCCTAACCCAACCCATTTNAGACCCTCGCTGCTGCACAATGAAGAAAAAGATGATCAACCGACTCCCCTTCCATTTCACATAACCAACATCGATTCACCACCATCAAACCCCTCCTCCTAAGATTGTCTAGTGTAAGGATCTTGCTATGAACCGCCGTCCAAACAAAGAATGCCACTCTAGGGGGAGCTTTGGACTTCCAAACACTCTTCCAAGGAAAAGAGACCTGCCCACGAGGCAAAAGCGCTCGATAGGTCTTAACCTCAAAAAGACCCTTGCGGGAGGGCACCCACCATAACTTGTCTTTCCCCTCTCCTCGCAGCTTACAATCATACAAGCTTTTATAAAAAGAGGCCAACTCCCCCACCTCCCAATCATGAATCAGCCGGGTGAACTGGATATTCCACAGGATGGAATCGCTAGAACGCTCCATATTATCCACAATTGATGCTTCTTTGAGACTAGCAATGCTGAACAGACCGGGATACTCCTCCTTAAGAGCCCTCTCACCACACCAAATATCATCCCAAAAACGAATTTTTGAGCCCTCACCAGCATCGTACTTAAAAAACCTCCTAAAATTCTGCCAACCCATACAAATAAACTTCCACAAGCCCACCCCATGCGAACCTGAGATGACTCCCGAATGCCAACCACCCCAATCCGACCCATATTTGGCCACCAACACCGATCTCCACCAAGCTCCTTCCTCATGGGCGAACCGCCACAACCATTTTCCCAAAAGAGCTTGATTAAACCTTCGAATACTCCTAATCCCTAAGCCACCCTCATCAATAGGAGTACACACCTTGTCCCACTCTACTAGATGATACTTGAAATCATCATTCATCCCTCCCCAAAGAAAGTCTCTTTGAATCTTCTCAAGCCGCTTTGCCACATCAACAGGGATAGGAAACAGAGATAACATATATGTAAGCATATTGGATAGGGTACTTTTAATCAAAGTGACCCTACCTCCTTTTGAGAGATATAGTCTTTTCCATGGAGCCAGTCTTCTCGACATCATATCCTCCAAGCCCGCCCACATAGATTTAAGCTTAAAAGAAGCCCCCAACGGAAGTCCCAAATACTTCATAGGCACATCACCAAACCCACAACCCAACAAACCAGCAAGCTGCCCCACATTCTCCACATGACCAACCGGAATCAAAATTGATTTGGATAAGTTTACCTTCAAACTGGCAACTGCTTCGAAGCAAACAAGAAGAGCCCCTAAGTGACGAATTTGACTAGAGTTGGCCCCGCAAAACACCAATGTATCATCAGCAAAGAGAAGATGAGAGACATTAACCCGCTCCTGCCCACTTGAGCCCACCGAAAAGCCCGAAATCAGACCTCTCTCTTTCATTGGCATATGAATGTTAAGGATGTTGCTTTTACTATTTTTTTTTGATAAGTCAAGATATTATATCAAAAAAGCGCAGAGGGGCGCAACCCTTCGTACACTGGGAGTATACAAAAGGGACTAGGGAGAGAGAGAAAAAAAGGAAAGAAAATCTACAAAGCTAATAGCTTGCGGGGCAAGCCAGCCTGTAGTCCAAGAGTAAAGAGTAACAAGAAAGAAATGGAGAAGCTCCTCTCGAGTCCTCGACGAGTCCTCGAAACATCTATTATTTCGCGCCCTCCAAATACACCACAAAATACAATGAGGGACCATTTTCCAAACAACAGCGCTTCTCGAACGACCCGCCGTCCACCAACTCGCTAGAACCTCCTTGACGGAGCGAGGCATAACCCAACAGAGCCCAAATCGAGCAAAGAAAGCATACCACAAGTCCCTCGCTGCCGCACAATGAAGAAGATGATCAACTGACTCCCCTTCCATTTCACATAACCAACATCTGTTCACCACCACCAAGCCCCTCCTCCCAAGATTGTCAAGAGTAAGGATCTTGCTATGAACCGCCGTCCAAACAAAGAAAGCCACTCTAGGAGGGGCTTCTATTAATTTTGCAAAACCTTATTGCTTCTATTAGAATAAACTTTTTTTTTTTTCTAGAGGTATATGATATACTTGTCCAAGCAATTTGACTAATTTTTTTTTATATATAAATAAAATAATTCATTGAAAAATGCAGAGGGGTACAACCCTCGTACACAGGATGTATACAAAGAAAGGCCCCACTAAAGGCGAAAAGAAGAACAATATTCCACAAATTAAGGCATAGTAGAAAATTGAGAAACGTTAAACATCCCCACCCAATTGAATAAGGTCTTGACAAACATGTTTTAGATCCCTCAAGCGTCTTCTCATGATCTTCAAAACAACGAGAGTTCCTCTCCCTCCCGATTGTCCACATTAGTCATAGCAGGGCAATTCTCCATACTACCATAACTGAATGATTACCTCTTTGACCTCACCAACACACTAACAAATCTAACACCCTTCCAAGCAAGACCCATGTGACGTCAAAGAGACTAATTTTCCAAAATATCTTTTCACTTTTCAAAATATTAGCATAACGAAAACTCCTCAAAAAGGTTAGAGGATTTCCTTTGAAACAGCAAGAATAAGCGTCAATTACCTCATGGACAAGAGGGGAAATTCTGCTCCTTAGTGTGATGAAAGGTTAATAATGTCCTTCAACTTCATTTGAGAAGCTTCTTTTCGTTTCTCTCCTTTTTTTTTCTTTTTCTTTCCCAAAAAGTATGATTAAACAAATATTATTAGGTTTTTTTCTTCTGCCAAAAAGTGAAGGGGAACTCCCCATATGTTAATACTTGTTAAACATATGGTATTATGCATAATGAGTTTGCTAATTTGCAAAATGGGGTGAGAATAGAGAAAGAAGATAAAGAAATATGGAGAGAGAAATAAGACAAATATTCTTAAAATAGACCAATAGGAAAATACAAACAGTCAAAAATATAAAAGTTAGAGAAAGAATAAATAAATCTTTGAAAAATAATATTTAAATAGAATAGTGAAAGTAGATTGTTAAAATAAAGAAGCTGTGTTGTGGGTGCTCTAAAAAGGTGAGTTGTTAAAATAACCAAAAAGTGTACTCTTGGTTATTTTGGTGAGGCTCCTAGGAATGCTCTAATAATGTCCCTCTCAAACTACCAAAACATTGTCAATATCTCCCCAAGACTAGCAAAAAGATAAAAATGCCCATATAAATTTCTCAATAAGACAACAAAAAAAAACCTTAGAAATTCGAAAAAAATTAAAATTAATTAATTTAAAAAACAAAACAAAAATAAAATCATTTAAAAAAAAGTTTTTTTTAAATTGTTTTTTTAAACGAAAATTTTTATTTTTTGAAACAAAAAATTTTTTTTTAATTAATTATGTTTTAAAAAATCGATATTTTTTTAATTTTTTTTCTTCTAATTGAAGTTTTGAGTAAACATTGTCAATTGGGTGATAGTTTGAGGGGAGTATATGGACATATATAGTATTTTAGTTTTAGGTTTTTTCTAGAAGTTTTAGTATTTTTTGTGTATATTTTACTAAGGGTATTTTTGTCATTTTTGGGGGGGGGGGGGGGGGGGGGGNCTATAAGTAGAACGAACATGCATCATAATGGGTGGCAATTTGTGTTCGCGTATCAAGTTCAGATCATGTCAAAACACGAGTATACGACTATATAGGTCAACCCTAACCCAACCCAACCCATTTAATTAAATAGGTCAAATCCTTTAACCCTAACCCTCTATTTTTCTTTAAATTTCGCAGTCTAATTTGTCTCCGACATTTTAAATTAGACATCCAACCAAATAAATTGATCCACTATGCAATTAGGCTTAGCAAATTATTTAAACGAAACAACACATATCAGATAATAATAAAAAATAGGGCTAATTTTCTTTTCTTTTCTTTTCTTTTTTTTCCCGTCAGCTCAAAACGGCCTCTTGTTTAGGAAAACTTTCATGAAGTTAGCTTCGAAGTAAACGACCTATCATTTGGTTCCCAGTTAATCAACTAGTCGTTTTCTTCATGCCTACTCAACTCATTCTGATGACCACAAAACAACACCACCACTGTCGCATAGGGCTGCTGGAAAAGCTCACTACCACATCAAAAAGTCACATTATCTTCAGATCAGACAATTGAATTTCCTCCACCCACAAAGTCTCCATCAAGCACAAGTTCTCCGGTGACGCTGACAGCACATAATCACTAAAGATGCTCCAAATTTTGCCGAAGAATCACAAAAATATGTTTTCTGTGACAATTAACACAGAACCAAGGCCAGCACTGGTCTTCTATGTGTTGATGATGCAATCACGGACGAAAAAAGAAAACAATCCAGAAAACTACAACTGCTCTAATACCAAGTTGAAAAGAAAGATAAGGAAATGGAGAGGAAGGGAAAAATGTCATATTCCGATGATTTGCTTCATACGCTTACACGGGTTTAAATAGAAATATTGTACAGCCAATTATGGAAAATACATAATGCACATCGTAACTTTCCTCTCCTTCCTCAGCACTTCTCTTCTTCAATACGTAAGTTTACTTTCTCAGTCGTGAGTTTCCATCTTCAATGCTACTTTTGTCTCTCTTATTCCGAACAAAGTTGGGGCGCTAGTTAAGTGGTTGTGGACGTATGCTACGAAGAGGGAGGCTCTGTGGAGATCAGTGGTAGACATTAAATATTATAGTTTGAGGGGAGGCTAGTGTTTAAAAGAGGTTAGTGGGGTCCTATGGTATGTGAGTGTGGAAATGTTTGAAGGAGCAGGAAGGCTCTTTTAAATATGGAGGTTTGAGATGGATCTAAAGTGTGGTATTGGCATGATGTTTGGAGTGGAGCAGCCTTTGAAGTTCTTATTTCCGAAATTATTCGCTATTGCTCTTGTTAGGGATCCATGAATGGCGAATCAAATGTAGTTTCAGAATTGAAACATTCATTGGAATATTTCCTTTACAAGACCTATGCATGATTGGGAGGTGGAACTGGTCTCTAGTTTCTTTGAGTTGTATTCTCAAGGAGAATGGCATGGAGCTGAGAATAAAATTTGTTAACCCCAAGGGGTTGGCCCATGTGGTGGAGACCTTGGTCTTGGGTTTGCTCTCTTCAAGGTCAAAGGTTTAACCAGTTCTATGTAGGAAAACTTCCGAGGGTGCGGTGTACGAGACCGAGGTTTACTCTGCAGAGGTGGATCCGAAGGGCCTTGCCTTGGAGAGGTTTCCCGACATCAAAAAAAAAAAAAAATTGTTGAATTCATTCTAAAAGGAAATCGCTTGAGTTGCTAGATTCATTCTTTAGGGCTTATTGTGCATTTCAACCCTCTTAATGAATTTAAATTTCTTATCAAAAATAAAAATAAAAAATAAAAGATGATCAGCCATTTGGGAAGTTTCCTTCTTCAACGCCCTTAGGCTTAAAGTACCTAGGCCTCAAAACTACAAACATTTTGACCATTACCCACAAGTACATAACTGATAACTCAACAACAACCTTGACGTCTTTATTTCCAAAGCCCTAACCCCACCCCCACGTGTCCTTTGGCTATGCTCCATTTTGCTGTTACTAGATTAAATTACGAAGATTACGTTGCCTTCTTGAAGAATGAATTCCTATTTGACCAAGGAGCCAAAAAGATGTGTTGGGTTTAGAAGGTAGGAATCCATTGAATTTTTAAAAGATATGTAACCTGGTAATCAAATAAATATGATACAAAGCAAGCATATACTAACGAATACAAAGAAAAGAAGTATTAAATAGATTTGGGATAAAATAGAAAAATAGATGTTATAGATGCATGATGAAACCTATAAGAGAAAGCAAGGCTGTACAAATGTATTATACAAATGCAGTAATAACTTAAAATTCTCTAAGCACATATTCCAAAGTATTATATAAATATCATTTTTTTCCCATAAAATTGAAGAATTGTTCATTTGCCAAAATCCAGCAAATCTTAAAAAGATAAAACTGCTTTAAAGAGCACCTGGGATTCCAAGCAGGATCAACTACAATCACACGGTCTGCTCTTGTTAGCGTAAGGCCAAGACCACCAACTTGAGAAGTCAAGAGAAATATGGGAGCCCCTACACCTTCTTGGAAATCCTAAAGACAAAAAGGAACATGAGAATCATTAAGTAATATTAAAATAAATTATTCTTACCATTTAGAATATGTACAATACTTACATTAACAATCTTTACTCTATCACTAGCTTTTGTGGTGCCATCAATGCGCAAGAATTCATAACCTTTGGATACAATTGAATCCTATTAAAACAGGTCAGAAATATGTTAATTCATGCAAAAGCATCGTATAACAATGAATAGAAGTCAATAAGACAATGTGCTACTCAACCAGCCTTCACTCTTAGAACCTTAACTCATAATTTTAAGTTCATACACTATTCCGTTTTAAAAATCTTAAAAAAAAAAAAAAATCTTTTTTTTTAATTAAAATTTTCGTTTATAAATTTTTTTTTTTTTTTAATTTATAAAGGTATTTTTGTCTTATTGAGAAATCTATAAAGGCATTTTATCTTTTTACTAGTTTTGTGGGGGACATTAACAATATTTTGATAATTTGGCAGGGAGAAATACTGAAATACTATACTTACCAAATTTTCTCACCAAAATTGGTACCTAAGTGATGTATCACCATTGCAAGAGATGGTGACACATCTCCCAAAATAATAGATTTCATGGGATGGTGACACACATCATTTGGAAAAAAAAGTTGGTAAGTATAGCATTTTCTTATATATATAGAAATGTGGGAGAAGCTAAATTAGATTTTCTTTTTCCCTCTTCTCTTTTGTGAGTCTTTCTGTCAAAGCCTAATTGCGAACTCTTCAAATCTAACAAAATCTTGTGATAAATTATTGGTATTTATTATACAAACTATGATAACTTAACACCCATGAATCATAATGAGATGTTTACGTTCAGATTGCCTCCAGTGTAGAAGCTGTTGAAGGAATCATACTTACCACATAAAAAGGAAAAACATGTTTCATGCCAAATAACCATATCATAATAACCTTAATAAATAAAATGTGCAAATGTGTTTCAATAAATGTTTGGAGCTAAACGAAAATAGAAACTGCGACTAGCACAAATGCATGTAGCATATGTTAAATAACAATACCATAGTGATTGGTGACCTAATGCAATTTTCAAACATGTCCAAACAAATATTGACAAGAAACAGCTTGTGTTTCATACAAGCACAATCAAACAAGGGTTAAATTTCCACTCCTAAACAATTAGCGTGACACTTATTTCTTTCCCATTTAAGAGCTCGTTTGTTGGGTTAAATGTCAGTTTGCATCAAACCATGATGAGTCATAATATGACCAGGTATAGCAAAATATGTACAACTCCCATACAAGCTAAACAATCTACACTCAAGGAACTTCCAAAAGAGAAGGCCCCATTATAAATATATCATTCTATCTTTTGTTAACTTTGATGCAATTCCAAAACAACTAGGGAAGATAAGCAGAGGGACCTAACTACTCATATAAACAATTACTACACTCAATATCAAACAGATTAAAGGAGCAAAAATATGTTTGCAGAGTACTGCACACAAATGACTTAGAAATCCATTTATTATGGAACATAACAAGTCAAGTGCAGCAACAGAAATTTAGAAAGAAGCAACTCTTTGCAAACACAATTACTAGGTTTTTGGAGCTAATAAAAAAACAAAGAAAGAATGTATATGAATGTATATGAGTAGATATATATATATATATATAGAGAGAGAGAGAGAGAGAGAGAGAAGAATCCATCTAATTGACATAAATAAGCAGACACCCAGAGAGCACATTTATATCATAATCAGATTTAAAAGTCAAATAAAGAACAGAAAAACAACTTCAACCACATTGCAGTAATGCATGCATAAGAAATACAAAGAAGGGGGTGAAGTTGAATCCATCAAAAGGCAAAAGACATGCACTAGATGATAATTTTACCGCTGTTCTCTCTTTTTGGCTCAAAAATATAGAGATTTCTGACCAAAAAAGTAATGACTCAGAATGACAAATATCCAATTCAAGAAATGTACCATATATCTAGAGACGCAAACAGGGAAACAAGTATACAGTGGAATCTTCAGAGTAAATTTCACACCAATAGGCATATTTAAATTGTTATTTTTTAGGGTAAAGTTCACATACCCCCCCAAACTATCACCTAATTGACAATGTCTCCCCAAACTACCAAAACATTGTGAATGTCCCCTCAAGACTAACAATAAGAGAAAAATGCCCCTATAGATTTCTCAATAACGGAAATTTTTATTTTAAAAAAAAAAACAATTTTTTTATTTTGTTTTAAAAAAGGAAAGTTTTTTTATTTTTTAAACAAATTTTTTTTTAATGGAAATTTTTAATTTAAAAAATTATAAAACAAAAATAAAAATAAAAAAGAAAATTTTCAATTTTTATAAAAAAAAAAATTGAAAAATTATTTGTTCTTATAACAATGATTTTTTGTTTTTAATTTGGCCACCGCTTGGATTTTTTCTTCTTTTTTTTTTTTAGGTTTTTTCTAGAAGTGTTAGTATTTTTGTTTTTATTTTACTAAGGGTAATTTCGTCATTGGGGGAAACATTGACAATTTTTGATAGTTTGAAAGGGGACATTGTCACAATTGAAAGTTTAGATGAGACATTGTCAATTGAGTGGTAGTTTGAGGGGGATATGTGGACTTTCCCCTATTTATTAAATTAAAATAATATGGGAGTCTTCATAACTGATGATGTCCAATACACATTGTCAAAAAACAGAACTTGATGGAGATAAGTTTCTTAAATTTTATATGTATATTCTTTTTGATAAATATGCACAATATATTTTTAAGAAATAATCTTCTCATCTTCAACTAGTATCAGCAAATACTTGGAAGAGCAAATACCTCATTGACCCTGGTCATTATCCTCAACTCCAAGTAACAACGTGTATGTCCCTTTTTTTTTTGTGTTCACTTTTTCTTTTTGATATCTTTGCTTGTATTAAAAAAACTTCATACACGAATTAGTATAACATTATGTGCAAACAAGATTCAGATAATGCCTTAATGCATGACAAGAAATATCCATTTTCACTAAAACAATATATTAACAATAAAATTTCAAATTTCAAAATTAAAAATTAAAAATTAAAATTAAAATAAAATAAAAAAATAAAAAGTTAAACTTTCCAAGTTTACCATATTATCAACTATTTAAGACAAATTTTGAATACAGAAAGAGTTGGGACTAACCTGAATAAGATTAAGCATCTTACGAGTCTGAGAAAAGATAAGAACACTATGCCCCTCTGATATTAAGTTATCCTATGACAAAGCATTCAACAATTTATTGAGCAATCAACTTAAACATGCAGAGCATTAATTATTATTGTAGAGCAATCCTCACCAATAAAGACAAGATGAACGATAGTTTGCATGAGACATTGTCATGGCTTTCTTCCAAGCCATCTGTCTCAGCAACATCAGCTATGTGCATTGCCAATTTTTCAGCCATATTGACATCTTCTGGTTTCAACATCGACTCCATCCCTTCCAAAACATCTTCAGCCGCTCTCTTTGTCAAGAGAAGTGGATGGTCACATATTTTCTTCAGAATCTGTTTTAAATCATATAATATTTTATAAGAATCTTGTCCAAAAAAGAATAACAACCTAAACATCAATTTTCTGAGGCAGCCCCATTGCTGGCCACCCCATCATTTTTTTTCTTTAAAAAAAAAAGTTTTTTGTTTTTAAAGATTTGATTGTTTAACAAAATTATTAAAAAATTATTATTTTAAGGTGTGATGTGGCAAAAAAATATTAACGTGGCATTAATGGACGGCACAATTTCAAACGGAAAATCAACGGAATGATCTATTTTACCTATTCGAAGAACTTAAGCAGTTAAAACTAGGAAAAACAAAACAAAACAAAAAAACATTTGAGGTGTGATCTGTTTCGGCACGTTGCCTCCGGAATTAATCTAAAAAATTCCCTAAATTGACTCATTGCATTTCAGAACATTACTAACAGCCAACATATTGAATCCATTGGAGCTCGCGTCCAGGAATAGCAGAAACTTTCCAAAATCAAGAAGTCTGATGACCAGCTAATGCATCCAAATCAAATAATAGCTACCTAAAAAACTAATTCCAATAAATTAATATCTTTGATTTCTATGTTCACTAGATAATCCTGCAACCAATACTGCACTGTTTGGCAAAAGAACAGCAATCATAAAACTCGGGACCAATATAACTCTCCCTCCCCCAATATCATTAAAAAGGAAGGACAAAAAGAGACTCAATGCATGCATTCAACAAGGCCAAATTATTTAATTATCCAAAGAGTAGGTACCTTTCAGAGAAAAATACAAACGAGCCAAAAAATAAGCAATAAGATAGCCTCTAAGATATTTACCGGTTATTGAAGCCTCATTCGATACCTCTTAAGAGCAACATTGGAATTAATTCCAAATTTAAGTTATTTCACTTAGTCATGTATCATTATTCAAATAAGCATTTTTGTCATTTTTCATTTGAACTCCCAGACTATAAATGTTAAACGCAAAGAGACTAAGAAAACAACATTGTTTCATCTCACAAATAAATTATTATCACATAAATAAAATTAAAAATAAAATAATTGAACATAAAATAATTCCATGTTTTTTAACTTAACTAGGGAAACATGAATCTCAACTAATAGGTCAATGCCCATCATCACCACTAGCCATTTTAAATAAAAATATTTAGCAAAGAAGTCACTAGACAACATTTCCGGATTCATAATCCAAGGCATTACTAGATATTAATAACTTAAACAAATAATTTAACAAAGAAAAAACAGCAGAAATAGCAAAGGATAACAAACAGTACCGTAAGAGCAGCCAGTGGTGAGCCATCAAAAGCTGAAAGAACCAGCTCACTCTTTAAAAAAGCTTCATAAAGTTGTCGCTGCACCATATAAGTGCAAACTGTGAGATCAATATAACAATTTGAATGAAACCACAATGTGCGATGAAATGAAATGTAGACTGAGAAGAAGCAGATCAGACCTGGCAACTAGTTAATCTTAGCCACACGATGACCTCATTCTTCTTAGAAAGTTTGATAGTTGATTTGGAATTATCTTCACTAAAAACCTCACTCTTTAAACGCCGCAAAAAATAAGGTTGAATACGTTCTCTTAGCTCCTGTTTAAGAAAAAAAAAGTATCTACAACCTATTATCATCCCAAACTGGCACTAAAGAAACAAATTTGACATTACCTGTGAGAAAGCAACGAAAAACAAGATGAAAGCACAAGAGCTATGACGCAATAAAAGCAGATACGTAAGGAGCTTAGAAATGCAGTAAACAACAAGTCTCATAGATAGAAAGTGACAATTGACAAAAATCCTTTGAAATAGATACATAAAACAGACTCCAATACTTGCAATCTTATCACTTACAATTCTTGCCTATGCTATAATGAACTATTAGAACCTCACTGGAAACTTGTTCATAAGTTGAAGCCAAAATTTACAAAACTGCAAGGTTTAAAAGTTCCTAACTTTTATATATAGATATTGGCCATGTTTACTAAATTTGAAATATCACATATGGAAAGTTCCTAGAAAGGTTACTAAATGCATTTGTTAAAGGGAGACAGATATTAGACTCGGTTCTCATTGCGAATGAGTGTTTGGATAGCAGGATTAAATCTGGGGAGCCAGGTGTCCTATGTAAGCTGGATATGGAAAAGGCGTATGATCACGTAGACTGGAGCTTTCTCCTTTACTTATTGAGGAGGTGCGGGTTTGGGGAGAAATGGTGTTCGTGGATCCAGCATTGTATCTCGTCAATTCGCTTTTCAGTGTTGATCAATGGTATGCCATCCGGTTTTTTTGGGTGCTCTCGTGGGGTCCGTCAAGGCGATCCGCTTTCTCCTTTCCTCTTTGTTTTGGTGATGGAGGCTTTTAGTAGGATGCTTGGTGCTTTTACCGAGAGAGGGCTGATGTCGGGCCTTTTCGGTGGGCTCAAGTGGGCAGGATCGGGTTAATGTCTCTCATCTCCTCTTTGCTGATGATACTTTGGTGTTTTGCGGGGCCAATTCTAGTCAAATTCGTCACTTAGGGGCTCTTCTTGTTTGCTTCGAAGCAGCTGCTGGTTTGAAGGTAAACTTAGCCAAATCGATTTTGATTCTGGTTGGTCATGTGGAGAATGTGGGGCAGCTTGCTGGTTTGTTGGGTTGTGGGTTTGGTGAAGTGCCTTTGAAGTATTTGGGGCTTCCGTTGGGGGCTTCTTTTAAGCTTAAATCTATGTGGGCGGGCTTGGAGGATATGATGTCGAGAAGACTGGCTCCATGGAAAAGATTGTATCTCTCAAAAGGAGGTAGGGTCACTTTGATTAAAAGTACCCTATCCAATATGCCTACATATATGTTATCACTGTTTCCTATCCCTGTTGATGTGACAAAGCGTCTTGAGAAGATTCAAAGAGACTTTCTTTGGGGAGGGATGAATGATGATTTCAAGTATCATCTAGTAGAGTGGGATAAGGTGTGTACTCCTATTGATGAGGGTGGCTTAGGGATTAGGAGTATTTGAAGGTTTAATCAAGCTCTTTTGGGGAAAGTGGTTGTGGAGGTTCGCGCATGAGGAAGGAGCTTGGTGGAGATCGGTGTTGGTGGCCAAATATGGGTCGGATTGGGGAGGTTGGCGTTCGGGAGTCATTTCAGGTTCGCATGGGGTGGGCTTGTGGAAATTTATTTGTATGGGATAACAGAATTTTAGGAGGTTTTTTAAGTATGATGTTGGTGAGGGCTCAAAAATTCGTTTCTGGGATGATATTTGGTGTGGTGAGAGGGCACTTAAGAAGGAGTATCCCGGACTGTTCAGCATTGCTAGTCTCAAGGAAGCGTCAATTGCGGATAATATAGAGCGTTCTAGCAATTCCATTCAGTGGAATATTCAGTTCACCCGGCTGATTCATGATTGGGAGGTGGGGGAGTTGGCCTCATTTTATAAAAGCTTATATGATTGTAAGCTGCGAGGTGAGGGGAAAGACAAGTTATGGTGGGTGCCTTCTCGCAAGGGTCTTTTTGAGGTTAAGACCTTCTATCGAGCGCTTTTGCCTCATGGGCAGGTCTCTTTTCCTTGGAAAAGTGTTTGGAAGTCCAAAGCTCCTCCTAGAGTGGCTTTCTTTGTTTGGACGGCGGTTCATAGCAAGATCCTTACACTAGACAATCTTGGGAGGAGGGGTTTGGTGGTGGTGAACTAATGCTGGTTATGTGAAATGGAAGGGGAGTCGGTTGATCATCTCCTTCTTCATTGTGCAGCAGCGAGGGACTTATGGAATGCTTTCTTTGCTCGGTTTGGGCTTTGTTGGGTTATGCCTCGCTCCGTCAAGGAGGTTCTAGCGAGTTGGTGGACGGCGGGTCGTACAAGAAGCGTTGTTGTTTGGAAGATGGTCTCGCATTGTATTTTGTGGTGCATTTGGAGGGAGCGAAATAATAGATGTTTCGAAGACTCGCCGAGGACTCGAGAGGAGCTCATACATTTTTTCCTTGTTACTCTCTTTTCTTGGACTACAGGCAGGCTTGCCCCGCGGGCTATTAGCTTTGTAGATTTTCTTTCCTTGTTTTCCCTCCCTCCCTAGTCCCTTTTGTATACTCCCAATGTACTAAGGGTTGCGCCCCTCTGTGCTTTTTAATATAATATTTTGACTTATAAAAAAAAAAGTTCCTAGAAGCTACAAATATTTAATTCCACAGTTCTTGCCTATTGAGACAAGCAATAGAAAACTAAAAACCTAAATCAAACTATAATTTAAGCCAAGAATTTATAAATACAACTTCCTTCGGCCCCGAGTGTAGGCCCTCATCTAGCAGTAAGAACCACAGTGGTCCTCTATCGACTGGTATGAGGGGTTCTACTTTGGTGGTAGCAAAGAAGAATTCAGTTGAGACTGTTGGAAGGTCATAGTCAAAGCTTTGGTGGGGGTGTGTAATGGGTCTAATGGGTTAGTAGGGCCCTTTAATCAGCTTAGTAGGATTACTTCTTTGTAATTTTTAATTTTTATGGGACAATTATTTGAAATTCCAATAGGCATTGTGTTAGTAGTTAGGCTGTTGNATTCCACAGTTCTTGCCTATTGAGACGAGCAATAGAAGACTAAAAACCTAAATCAAACTATAATTTAAGCCAAGAATTTATAAATACAACTTCCTTCGGCGCCAAGTGCAGGCCCTCATCTAGCAGTAAGAACCACAGTGGTCCTCTATCGACTGGTATGAGGGGTTCTACTTTGGTGGTAGCAAAGAAGAATTCAGTTGAGACTGTTGGAAGGTCATAGTCAAAGCTTTGGTGGGGGTGTGTAATGGGTCTAATGGGTTAGTAGGGCCCTTTAATCAGCTTAGTAGGATTACTTCTTTGTAATTTTTAATTTTTATGGGACAATTATTTGAAATTCCAATAGGCATTGTGTTAGTAGTTAGGCTGTTGTAATTCAATTAGACTAAACTGGGTCTAGATGGTTTTTTCTTATCTCTTTTTTAGACTTGTTGGGAGGTCATTAAAGGGATTTCATGAATGTTTTCCAAGAGCTTCATCTTCGAGGGAAGTTTGAAAAGAGTCTCAATGCAACTTTTATTTCACTCATCCCTAAGAAAGTTGGGGTTGTGAATATTACGGACTTCTGTCTCATTAGTCCTATGGGTAGTGTTTATAAAATCATCTCTAAAGTCCTAGCAAACAAGCTAAAACAAATGTTGGAGTAAGTTATTTCCACGTCTCAAAATGATTTCACCAAGGGGAGACATATCTTAGATTCAATTATGGAAGCTAATGAATTGTCTTGATAGCCTGATTTTTTGATAAGAAAAAAAAATCAGGCTATCAAGACAATTCATTAACTACCATATTTGAATCTAAGATATGTCTTGATAGCCTAATTAGATCAGAGGAACCTTGTGTACTATTTAAGCTGGACCTAGAAAAGGCATACAATTGTTAATTGGGGTTTTGTGTTTGCTTTGAGAAGAAATGGAGAGGTTGGATCGCCCACTGTATTTCTACAGTACATTTCTTGGTTCTGATTAATGCATCTTCATATAGTTTCTTTAATAGCTCTCATGGCCTGAGACAAAGGGATCATTTATTACCTTTGCTTTTGGTGGTTGTGATGGAAGCTTTGTGTGGAATGTTGTCTGCCACAATGGATTTTCTGTGGGGTCGAGGAAAAACGACAAGTTACTAGTGTTTCATCTCTTGTGGCGGGTGACGCTTCCATATCATCTTTGTCATCTGCTGTGCCTCTTCTTTTGTTTTGAAGTTGTCACAAGATTGAAAATTAACTTATCTAAATCAAAGTTAGTCCATGTTGCCATGTGGATGGTGTCGGGGGGCTTGGCTTGTATCCTTGGGTGTACAATGTCCTCTTTGCCTTTGAAATATTTGGGGCTTCCTTTGGGGGCTTCGTACAAGGCTAAATCAATAGAAGATGGCGTTGTTGAAAAATAGAGCGTAGTTTGACTGGTTGGAAGAGGCTTTAATTTGCCTACATGTAATAGGTTAACATTGATTAAAAGCACTCTTTCCAATTTGCCTACTTATTAATTGTCCCACTTCCCCATCCTTGTATGTGTTGCCAACCGGATTGAGAAACTTTAGGGGGGTGTTTAGTGGAGTGGAATTGGGGACGAGTTCAAAATCCATCTAGTTAGTTGGTTTAAGATTTGTTCTAAGATTTTCTCTAGTGGTTTGGGGGTCAGAAATATGATTCAATTTAACCGAACTCTTTCAAAGAAATGGTTATGACTTTATGCCACGGAAAGAGAGGCTTTGTAGAGATCGGTGGTGGAACCCAAATATGACAGCACGAGGGGAGGATGGTGTTCCAACGAGGTTGTTGGGCCCTTCGAGGTAAGGGTGTGGAAAAACATTACAAAGGGGTGGGGGTTTTTTTCTCTAGATTTGTCAGATTTGATGTGGGAGATGTGTCCAAGATCAATTTTGGCATGACTTATGATGTGGGGATTATCCACTAAAGACAACTTTTTCGGAATTGTTTAGTATTGCACACTCTAAGGAGGCTTTAGTGGTGGACTATATGCAATTTTTTAAAATAAATATTCAGTGGAATATTTTTTTATCAAATGAGTGCATGATTGGGAGGTGGACTTGATCACCTCGTTCTTTGACCTCTTGTATTGTCTCAAGTTGAAACAAGGTGACAAGGATAGAATCTATTGGATCCCTTTAAAAAAGGCAAATGTTCAAGGTCAAATCCTTTATCATGCCCTTTGCACTGTTTTTTTTTTGTTGTTGTTGATAAGTCAGTAGAGGGGCGCAACCCTTAGTACATAGGGAGTATACAAAGGGGAGCTAGGGGGAAGAGGAGAAGAAAGAGAGAAAATTAGCAAAACTAATCACCCGAGGGGCAACCACTGTCCAAGTGAAAAGGGTAAAAAGAAAAAAGTAGAGTTCCTCACTAGACCTCGAAGAGTCCTCGAAACATATATCATTTTGCTCCCTCCAAATACACCACATAATACAAAGAGGAACCATTTTCCACACAACTGCGCTCCTAGTATGACCACTCGACCACCAGCTAGCAAATAACTCTTTAACCGAGCAAGGCATAACCCAACAAAGACCAAACCGAGCGAAAAAGGCATTCCACAAGGCTCTCGCAACCCCACAATGGAGAAGAAGATGATATACAAAGGGGAGCTAGGGGGAAGAGGAGAAGAAAGAGAGAAAATTAGCAAAACTAATCACCCGAGGGGCAACCACTGTCCAAGTGAAAAGGGTAAAAAGAAAAAAGTAGAGTTCCTCACTAGACCTCGAAGAGTCCTCGAAACATATATCATTTCGCTCCCTCCAAATACACCACATAATACAAAGAGGAACCATTTTCCACACAACTGCGCTCCTAGTATGACCACTCGACCACCAGCTAGCAAATAACTCTTTAACCGAGCAAGGCATAACCCAACAAAGACCAAACCGAGCGAAAAAGGCATTCCACAAGGCTCTCGCAGCCCCACAATGGAGAAGAAGATGATCAACCGACTCCCCATCCGATTCGCATAATCAGCATCTGTTCACCATCACCATACCCCTCCTCCTAAGATTTTCCAAAGTAAGAATCTTGCCACGAGCAGCCGTCCAAGCAAAAAACACCACTCTAGGAGGAGCCTTAGATCTCCAAATGCTCTTCCAAGGGAATGAAGAAGACCCAGAGGGCGAGAGAACTCGGTAGAAAGACTTGACCTCGAAAATCCCCTTGCGCAAAGGCAACCACCACAACTTGTCATCCCCAACCCCTCTCATCTTACAAGCATACAAGCACCTATTAAACGAGGCCAAAAACTCCACCTCCCAGTCATGAATCAACCTAGTAAACTGGATGTTCCACTGGATGATTCCATTTGAGCTCTCCATATTGTACGCAATGGAACCTCTTTGAGGCTGGCAATGATAAACAAACCAGGAAAAGCCTCTTTAAGAGCTCTATCTCCACACCAAATATCATCCCAAAAGCGAATCTTAGAGCCCTCACCAGGATCAAATCTGAAATGGCTCCTAAAACCTGCCAAACCTTACAAATGTATTTCCAAAGACCCACCCCATGAGATCCAAAGATGTCCCCTGAGCACCAACCCCCACAATCCAACCCATATTTTGCTACCAAAACCAATCTCCACCAAGCCCCCTCCACATGAGCAAAACGCAACAGCCACTTACCCAAAAGAGCTTGGTTAAACCTCCTTACGTTCCGGATTCCTAACCCACCCTCATCCATGGGAGAGCACACCTTGTCCCACTCAACCAAATGCATATTTACCTCATCATTCAACCAGACCCCCCAAAGGAAATCCCGTTGAATCTTCTCAATACGCTTAGCTACATGAGCAGGGATAGGAAACAAAGACAACATATAGGTAGGCAAGTTCGATAAAGTGCTTTTAATCAACATAACCCTACCTCCCTTGAAAAGATGCGACCTTTTCCAATGAGCCAACCACCGCACCATCAACTCTTCCAACTCCACCCACATCGTTTTGAGCTTGAAAGAAGCCCCCAGCGGTAGTCCCAAATACTTCAAGGGCAAATGAGGTGCATTTGGTGAGAACATAACACAAAGAACTTTGAAGATTGTGAGAGAGAGACGTTAGAGTTAAAAGTTGATATGTTCAAATCTCATTATGCTTGAATAGCGGCACACAGTAGTCCTTGTATTTCTAGTTTTACTGAATTTCTAGACTTGTGTTCTTTTTCTCCCTAATTGGGAGTCTCTCTTTGATACACTTTGTGCTTGAGTTGCACCTTCTGCACTTTCTAATAAGAATGATTTACTTACCAAAAAAAGATTTTTGTAAGTACACTTCATTGTTCATCAACAAGCTAATGTAAAATGTATGGTCAAAATTGTTGAAATAAGAAAACCAAAAGCAATAAAACAAATACAGAAACAGTAGTATCAATAGACCTGGAAATTGTGGATCTCACATTTTAGATTAAAAGTTCCCATAAGGGAAAATTTGGTAAATGATCATGTGCTCCATTACTTGTAATATTATTCAATAGTCACCAAAACAAAACAAAAAAGAACCTTTGCACATATAATTTGCTTTGAACATCATTAAAGCTACAATTTTTAACTACGTAGAGGGGAATAAAAGATATACAATGGGCACAAAAAAACCACACCATTATGGTGTTTGTGACAATTTTATTAAAAATCCATTCAAGTGAAAACACAAATAGAATGTTGTAACAGTTCTCTCTCTCTCTCTCATTCATAAGATTGAACTTAAGAGCTCAATAACCCCGTCAAACAGAACCCAATGGCTAAGCAACACAAAACACATTATAACCGTCAAATATATCATTACCTTTGCAACTGCTGAACCAATACGCTTTTCCCTATCAGAAGCCTTTTTTTCATTTCCACGTAGAATGGCATATTCAAACTTTTCCTTAAACCTGAGAAACTCTTAAATCTCATGCCACAAGAAACACAAACATAATTGAAGACAGCTTTTGCAAGAAGAGTTTATTACCATTGCTTGTCACCCAGTAGGTCAGGACAACAAAAGTTGAACAAGGCCCACAACTCCTAAAAAAAATTAAGCAAAACACTATACCAGATCACATATCCAGTTTCTAATGACAATGCACCATAATAAATTTGGACTCCTCGATTATACTTTATAGAAAATAACAAAAAGGTAACACAATGAATGCCAAACAGAAATACCTTCAAATTGTTTTGTAATGGTGTGCCACTGATGATAATACGACAAGCACTTGGTATCTCAAGTAAACTTTTGGCTCTCTGTGTACTAGGATTCTTTATAAGATGCCCCTGGAGTTTTAAATAGGTTGATCAGATAAAGTGATGTCCCAAGGTTAAGTGGAAACAAATTCATATACAAATGCGATGCTAATATGAGTAGTTACTAAAAAAAATCAAATTGTAAGTATTAATGAACTAATTATAGGAATGGCAATGAGGCCCAGGATGGGCCTCTCCCTTCGCAAACCCAGCAAAGTGTAAAAAATAATCTTCCCAAATCCATATGCACCTTATAAGGGGCAAGGAAGAATTCTATCAGGGGGAGCAGATTCTCTATTGGTGTCCTATATACCTGCAATGTGAAGCTAAAGCTATCAAGGGGAGCAGATTCTCTATTGGTCTCCCGTATACATGCAATGTGAAGCTAACATCTACAAAACTTCATGTTCAGCCTATGCAGGCAGTCCATGAATGCAGCTCTTGAAGGCAAAGGCATTCAACTAAGCTGAAAATCTCAACCTTTTATGCCGCCACTGAAGTTCCGTCACCGTTACTTCTTTTCAATGTTAGATTCCTGAGCTCCAAATGCTCAAAGTTCCCTGCTTTTCCTAAACTCTACAATCCCAAAAACAATATGATTCTGAATGAGTCATTGACGCTTGGAATGGTCTGATGTCCCAACTCTGAAAGCTAAAGGGTTGCACCATTCCTTATGCTAGTCATTCTTGAAATGGAGAATATAATTACAGTGTTAGCTCAATTGTTTAGGGACCACTGTAATAAACAAATACCCTTGCATTGGCAAAACAATAAGCCCCTGATGGGCTTTACACAAGACATGCCAAACAGAACACTAAAATTTTTATTGAATTTACAATTGTATGCATCTTTAGAGAAGGTACATCCTCTGGAGGCATCTAACTTATTATTTATTTCTACACAGTTTTCCTCAAACCTAAACAATTGATTCAAATCTCTCCCAGCACCCACTTACTGCATACTGTGACACAAAGTTATCCCAAAAAAAGTTTTCACCTTGAGTCAAACAAATTTAAATCCTCACATATGCATGTTTTTTTATAAATGTGGTAATCACAAACATATAAACGCATACATATGTACGAGTACAAAGGCAGTAGAATTGGGGGTTGGGCGATAAAATTGACTGCCTTACAGTATGGCCATCACACATATGAACAAATTTACAATTCTTTTGAAGATGGAAACCATAGGAACAAAAATAAGACTTCTCAATGCTTGGCAATAATATGAGTAAATAAATACCTCATCGAGTATCATATAATCCCATGTAACACTATCTTCACTTCCTTCATCATCGAAATAGTAGTCCCCCCGTAAAGATTTAGAGTTGTTCCGTACAATATCATAAGTTGTAAGAAGAACACCTTTGTCCTGTGAGAAGACAACAAATGCAAGAAGTCACAAAATCTTATCATGCCCCCCAACAATAGGCAAACCAAGAGAAGGGCTCTAGAACCCCATGGCAACAGTTCTCTAGAAACTATATTTTAATATCAAAATTGCAGAGTAAGCATTACATGAAAATGACAGATTTTGAATTTTCCAAATTGAGCATTTAACCAAATCTAAAATGAGGAAGATTGTGCGAATGAAATTAGCGTATTCCAGACTTTGTGTGAACTTATTCAATCCCCAAGTTCTCAAGCATAAACTTAGTTGCATGCTTAGCCTCTATTTGCTACTAAATATGTTATGTGCCAACTCAGGTCTAATACATGAAAAGGACATATCTAATACCTGAAGTATATACTGGAGCTCGTACTGTCGAGCTTTTGGACAAGTCCCATAGTACCTACATTGAAGAACAGGTTTGGTGACTGCAGCAATTCATACAAAAATATTTATGTTTTTTCTTTATCAATAAATTAAATTTTTTTTTTCTCATATAAGAAATAAGAGGAAAGGTAGAAAAAACACAAGCCAAGCTGCCTTACTCTCTTATCTTCTCAGAGAGCCCCACCGCTGATAATTCTTTGATCCAATGGGGCATCAGTGTTTTTGGGGCCACAACCATTGCCCTCTTAATCAAACGCGAGTGGAATAATCCAGCTAAGAAGCCACATATCTGCAATCAGAAACAAACCAGCATTGAAACAAATTTTAAATAATTAAAATAATCTAAAAACAAAATTTCCTAGTAAAACAGAACCAATTTGTTTACCTGCATTGTCTTCCCTAGACCCATGTCATCCCCTAAGATTCCACCCTTACCCTGACAATGCAGAGCCCATAGCCACCTTAAGCCATCACGCTGATGCGGATACAACATTTTAGCAATCTTACCAGGCAACTTGTACATAGATTTTGAGCCACTAAAACTAATAGACCCATCATCCTCCAAAACAGAACCATCCGCATAATCATCCAACACATCATCACCATATGAATCATTATACTCATCCTTAAGCTTCACTCCCCACTTCTCCACCACCTTAACCGTTTTCTTGCCACTCAAAATAACACAATCATCCTCCCCATCATCCTCTCTTTCTTCAACTTTAGACTCAAACAATTGCTGCACAGGAACTAACTTCTTATCCATCCTCCGAGGTAGAGGATCATTTGTTTTTGCTCCACCATGTTTCTTAGTCCCCTGTACCCCACCCACAAAACCATCCTCCTTGAAGTTAAACACCTTCCCCTCTTCAGTTTCAGTCTCAAAAGGCTGTCTCCTGGACATCAATTTCTCATCCACCTCTCTGGGTTCATTTCTATTTAACTTTCCACTAGTGTTCTTCACTCTATGTGCCCTATTACCTTCATAAACATTCCACAGATCACTCTTCTTCTCACGCTCTTCTACAGCATTCTCAACCCCACCTCCAGCACTATTAACCAAGTCCAACGAAGAACCAGACATGTCAGATGCAAACGAAAGCGAAGACCCTGCACTCGCATATTCAGGAAAATCAACTTCCTTCTCTCCACTCATTTCCTTCTCTCTCACGAAATCCAAAGAATCCTCGACCAACTCAATCCTCTTTGGAACCCGCTTCTTCTCAATGGACAAAAAATCAAACTTGGCGCTCAAATCACTGAGAATATCCCTAATCTCATTTCCACCCCTATTCTCACCACCACCCTCAGCCGCATTTTTGGGTGGCGGTGAATCAAATTCAGTGATATCAGAAAACGTTGGGTCATCAAGCACTACTGTATCATCAGAACTATCATTGTGTCGAGTTGAAACTTTACATAGACGCCGCCTACCTTCGATCTTAACCTTCATCGGCTTCTCTTTCTCTGGAAACTCATCAAAGAGAAGTTATATATAAATAAGAAGACGAAAATGGCTTCGCATATACATACAGAGAGAGAGAGAGGAGTACCGAAAGCAGAATCAAGACCGGTGATTCCTGAGAATTGAGAAATATTCTCATCGTCGTGGTCGTCGTTGTTGACCTTTGGTGGCTTCCCTTCTCCTTCTTCAGTGTGAAACATTATTGCAAATTTTAAAACAAAAACAAAAATTAAAAAAAAAAAAACTATTGAGAGAGATCGTACCAAGAGAAGAATCGAAATCGATGATTCCTGAGAATTGAGGAATATCATAATCGTCTGCGAGACGCAATATTCAACAATTAGTCCAAATTTTCAAACCCAACACCAAAAATTCAATTTTAAAAAAATGTTAGGGATAGAGAGAGAGGGAAATGAGTGGGTACCGGTGGAGGGCCTGGAGGAGGGTTTAGGAGGAGCGGAGAGGTCTTGAAGGAGACGGTAATGGCGGTCGTTGAGGCTCAGTGGTTTCTTGCTGCTCTTCATCTCCGCAATTGGTTTCCTTTTTTGTGCTGGAAGCAAAGAAAGCTGTGTCTCAGACTGGGGATTGTTAAAAGCGATTTTATAAATAGAAACGAGAAAGTGAAGGAGATGTTAGGGTTTTTTGTAATTCTTGTGGGCTTTCGAAGGTCATTTTGGCTTCAACGTTTTCCCGCTGAGTGTGTTGATTTTTGAATTTCGGATGCTCGGACTCGGAGGCCGCTAGGCGCTAGCATGCGCACGCTCAAAGGATTTTTTTTGTTTTTCTTTTTTAACAAAATGTATAAGTGTATCCACGGCAATTCTTTGAAATTGCCGGATCCACTATAGCTACAATCCTGACCGTTTATTTAAATCAACGGATAGAACGTAACCACGTATAACACCACCTTAGTGATCTGTGTGAATGAATTTAAAAATTCTGAAAACTCCAAATGCTTCAGACTTTCCGTTTACGCTTCAACAGACCCTTCCTCCCTGCTCAGTCATTCTTCGCCTCCAGCACACCTGTCTCTTCTCCTCCATGTTACTTTACCACTTTCCTCACGTGTGAGTTTAAATACCCTTTTAATAGGTGAAGCGCAACACATAGAATATTTAATTTAAATAAGAGTGATTTGATAGAGTCAAGATTCCATTCCACAACCTTTGCCTCTTTTTTTTTTGAAGAAAAAAAAAAAAAAAAAGTTTTTATGTTAAACAACCAATTATCCCAAAAGATTAAACTGATAATAATAGGTAAATTTAATCATTTAACCATTACTTTAACACTCCATCTACCACAAGAGCCTCCAACAGCCGACACAGCAGCAGCCAAGTGAGCCATTGTTCACTTTGGCAAGTGGGTTTTGCTTCGTTGCTGAGGAGTGGAAGTGGTAGGCTTGGTGGTTCAATGGGTTGGTCTTTTGCTCTTGAGGATGAAAATGAGAAGAAATGTCCTTTTTTTTTTATTTGTAAGCACCTAATTGTGGTACGTGCTATGATTTTACATCACATATGAGCACCAGAGAATTGAACGCACAAAACAATTTGAGCTTGTTTTGTCTCTTGATTGTTAATGAGATATGGATAGTTTAAATGGGTTTTGTTCTAGTCATTCTCGTTGCAGATTTTACTGCAGTGTTGATTTTTAAAGACAGAAAGATTGTTTTTTTCTAGATTAAGTAGTTGCTCTCACTGCCCAGCTTCTCCCCTGAAATCCTCTAGTCTGCATGGCAGCGAAACCATAGGCATGCAATTCTAGCCAAAGCTGCCTTGCCATAAGAATCCTAGATTTTTCAAACCCCACTTACCCATCAAACGCAAGTACATAAATGGATGCCAAATTTGAAAGAAACTAATAAAACCCACAACCCATTGCAAAGGAGAAACCATAAGAAAGAGCAAAGGACACAGACCGTGGACAACCCATTGCAAATCCAATACCCAAAAAAAATGTAACTAAATCCCAAATGAAAGAGAGGGAGAGGGCTCTGGTGGTTGAAGGCGACAACCAACAGCCTGCGGTTAAAGGTGGTGTTCACATTGGTCGGAGGAAGTCCTTAGTTTGAGATCCTTCAATGGGACGAAGCACATAGTTTCTAGAGGTAGAAGAATGGTCTTTCTGGAAAAGGAATTAAATGGAGGGGATCCATTTAGTTAAAACAAGAGGACATTTTTGTCCAAAACTTGTCCAAAATATTTGTTTTGGACAAAAATGCCCTCTTGTTTTAAATTAATGGAAATGAAATGGAGAGGATCCAGGTCTGGTCTTTCTAGAGAAGGAGATGGGGAACGAGGGGATATAATGGTTTTTGTCTGAAACAAAGGGTCTTGTTACACACATCATCTTTCAAGCCATTCGATGTAACTAATGGCCTAAATTATCATTATTGTGGATCTGGCAATTTCTAAGAATTGTCATGGATCCGAATCCCTGTTTCTTTACATGTTCTAGTACAACAAATGTGGAATTTAAAACAAATATATAAATTATATGCAATTTAAACACATTATTTTAAAAGGTTGCATTAGAACATTCTTTATGGAGGAGCCAAATTTTTATGCAAAATAGCTCCTCAAAACTCACTTTATCAAGTTTACCTAATGAATTTTTAAAAGCCTTCTATATCCGATTAACTATATTTTTATCTACATCTGTAACACCTTCAAAATTAGCATTCGCTAACTAGGTAGCGTTACTAAATAGGAAATCACCCCTCTAAGCATTTTCAAAGTTAATGTATAGGAATGTGAAACAAATATGAGAAAACTACCAAAATACTATAATGGACAAGTATATTCCTCGAATTTAAGGCGTGGAGCAACAAAGCAATAACAATAGACAAACCTAAAATTAGCACAAGGGTCTTTGGCAGGGTTTGTGGTAGTAACCGTACCACTCTTAAGATCCTAGAGGCAGAATTCCTACAAGGGTAAGGGTAATACAGCATAAGTCTATCGACTTAGTAAGTAAATCTCACGATTTTAAGTATGACATGAACCTAATTAAGCGAAAATAAACGTGTAGTTTTAGTAAGTATTCAAAAGAAGATGTTGTCTCTGTTAGTACACCATATAGTAGGGTTTTGGCTTTCGTAGAGAAGTATACTATTGATGGCAATCGCTTAGATATTTTAATACATAAAATCTAATGCTTTATAAGTTATAACTCTCATGTATGGTCTACCCGAAATATAACCCATTCTCAGCAGGGTTAGCGCTGTCCCGAGGAACCTATAATACAACATCGGTGCCCCGAATATTAGACGCTACCGTGCATAACACTAACGGTACGACCGAGTTCGACCTCGGGTGGCCAACACCGCTAATGATGTCCATCCTATAGTGAATGCTTGTTAAGGCTGCGCCGGTCACGAAACAACCAATAGATTCAAGGCCCATATAACACACATTTGATCATATCATCAAGTCTATATAGTAAGCTCATGGTTGTTATACCGCATGTACTAGCGTACCATGTCATACAATGCATCTTAACCATCATTTTATTGGTGAGCTCTGATGTTAAGACCAGCTAAATGTGGTCGATGGATCAGGTGATTAAGTAATGCTAAAGGAAATAGGGTGCTTGGATTCTCTTAGGTAATCAATGGGCATGAGGCAATTGATTTCAAAAAGAATCAAGGCTTGGTTTTGAATAGCATCTTGACAAATTGTTGAATTGTTCGACTAAGTTTTCTGGTTCAAGTGGCTCAGTGCTTTTTGCATGGACAAGCCCTTACAAAAGCGATGAAATTTAGACTTGGGGCATTTTCGTCATTTTGAAGCTACAACAAAAAATGTTTGAAATTTGAATGGTTACATGTGCTAGGGCTTCCTAGCGGTCAAACTTGACAACTGGTTCTGAACCATCTAACAAAGTTGGGTTATCAGGACAAAAATACCCATTTTAGGAAAAAGGGGCATTTTGGTAATTTTTGAATTTGGGCGGAAATTCCAGAATCCAAATGGCCAAGGTTGTAGATCAGGCTCCTAATTGTAAGGTTTAGGTTTCAATTGATTCAAAGGACCTAATCAAGGCCATCAAATCAACAAATTTTGAATTTAGGCAAAACCCTTAATTCCAAAAATTAGGTTTTTGGATTGCTCAAAAATTGGTCAAGGGAGTGAGTGGGTTTTGTTCCTAGGTCATCATAAAGGGGTTTAGGTCACAACCCATGCATCAATTGCATGGTGAAGTCAAGAAATTTCAAGGGTTTCAGATTTAAAGCAAAAACCCCAAATCCGAATGGGAGAGGAAAAATGCACAAATGCAAGCATAACTATCCTATAACATGATCCTAGTTCACAATCAATCTAGCTAAATAAAAGAATTGCAAGAAAATTGAAAATCTAATTCAAAACCCTAAAGTTGCGAAAATTTGAATAAAATCTTCATACCTCATTTTTATCCTCGTAGAGGAGTGAAAACCTTTGAAATCCTTAGAGACTTAGCTGAAAATAAGTTTGAAGGTGTTTGGTTTGGGAGAAAAGGGAGTGATGAGTGCCAAATATTGTATATTTGACCCCTTAACTTATGTTTGTTAAGCTCTTAACTTTGTTAATTTCTAATGTGTTTATTAGTTTTAGTGTTTTATTGTACTGCAGGTCATTGGCATCAAAATATGGTTTAAAGGGTGGAAAAGACCAAAAGAACCAAACTGGCCCTTGTTAGTGCGCTCAAGCGCACGGATGCTGCGATTGAGCGCACCTGTGATCGTGCACAATAAGCCAGTGATCGAGCGCAACTGCGCTCAAGTCCAAGATCCGTGATCAAGCGCAATCCATGTAGGCCCATGTTATCCGCGTTGCCTTAGCACCATCGCTTTCATTGCTGCGTCGTGGGAATTCTGAGCAGTTGAGAGCGCTCGAGCGCACTTAGGCCTGTGCTCAGCGCACAGTGCAGCTATCAAGCGCGCCCATTGACCTGGCAGCACATTTATATCCTTATAAATAGCACCTCTTTCTTATTTTGTAAACCTACGTTTAGAGGTGCTTTCCAGGAGCCAAATCTCTATATTTTCTCACTATTAAGCCTTCCATTCGTCATTTATTTTAAGCCTTTATTTGTTTATGATTAGAGGCTAAATCTTCAACTAAGGTTGAACATGAAGCCTCACCTTTGAGATTTTACATGTTTTTATGTTGAGTTCATTTTCATTTCGTAGTTTAAATATTGTATATTCGTTTCAATTCAATTAAGTGACATAGTTGCTATTGATTGTTGTTTGTGATCCATCAACGTCCAACATTCGTTGTGTTCCAATCCGGAAGTACATCGGATGATTTAATCAAGATTTAATATCCACTATGATCAACGATACAGTGGATGATTCCATCGAGATTAAATGTCCGTTGTGACTCTTTAATGGCAAATACATCGAATGGTTCGACTAGTTTTCATAACGGCAATAGAGTATGCATAGAGTGTAATCGATAGACAGATGACAGAACAAAGCATGTAAACATGTATTTTCGATTTGGTGAGGCTGATTCTAAAACCTTAGTTATTTTCTTTGTTTGATTTAAAGCTTTTTAACTAGTTTATGTTTTCGTTAGTTCAAAACGCTCAAACCACGGAACTAGGCTGAAGTAGAATTAGTCTAGACTTAGGATTGATTTTTAACAAACGCAATTCCCTGTGGTTCGACCTCGCACTTGTACACCACTATATTGTAAACGATTCGTGCTATTGCGAGTACTTTATTTTTATACAAGCAGGGAGGAAAAACCAAAATGAATAGGGTTGGTGTACGTTTGGCCGTTTTTAAAGAGAAGATGCTAGGTTTAAAGCATACGTCCGATCACGGAGGCGTACGTCCACTCCGAACCCTAAAATTTTTTTCTTTTTTTTGAAAAACAACAAAAAGGCATAAAAGAGCTAGGTAGAATTTCGGTGTGCAACCTGATTTCACAAAACTCGAGGTATAAGTGAAAATTCCTCTATGCTTCGAAATTCATTTTGAGACTCCTAAGTGCAGAACATACTAGTACCTACAACATGACCTAGCTACCTAATGCCTATGAAAATGCTACCCCAAAGCCTAGCACTCTCTGAACGATTCTTCTGATGGGTCTTCTTCGTCCTTAACTAGTGCCTCATAATCCTTATTGATACTGAAGAGGAAAGTGGTCCACTAGCGTTCGGATCTCTATGGCAAAGCTCCTACCTTCAACAGTCGGATCTCTTCCTGCTCCATCCGAGCATATTCATCTACAATCTGGGTTGGATGAGTGTGCAATTCCTGCCTTTTCTCAGTGCTGAGGTAGGGGTTAAACATCCCAGGAATAGGTGGAAAATCTTGTACTATTGAGACATTGTGATGCTTCCACTTTGTAGCTGCCGGGTCCTTCTTGGAATTTACTGGTGTCTTCTCACCTTGAATCGTTTCAGGAGATGGCAAGGGTTTCGATCCTGAAAAGGGCTTGGTCAAAACCTTGCGCTTACCGAGGCAAGGCTTGAATCCAGATGCATAGGGTTCGAACTCAATTGGCCATTTCTAAATGTCGCCCAACGTGGGCACCCATCTCGAATCTGAGTGTGAAGCAGGATCAAGTGCCTATAACACGGAAAAGGCCCGTTCAACTCCAAACTAAGCAACCAAAAAGGCTATTACTGTAGCCACCTGCATCATCAATCAGATAGAAACAAGGGAACTAGGTATATCCTATTGTAGTGACCCAAGTTATTAACTAGGCGTAATTAACTTAGTTGGGGGGATTAATTTGGGCTTTGGGTCACTAAGGACACCAAAAGGGTAATTTGGACTTTTGGGCGGACGTACGCTAGGTCTGACAGACGTACACTGCTGTCTGTAGTGCAAACATACGTGGGGGGACCACTGGACGTACGCTCTAAAAACTGTACAGGCAGACGTACGTGTGACCACTGGGCGTACGCTACTTTTTGAATACCCTCTGGTTAATACCTAGACGTACGAGGCAGCCATGGAACCGCTGGGTAAAAACCACCAGACGTACGCCCCTTGGCCGGACGTTCGCTGCTTTCTGAGCCTATAAATAGCACCCTACCCTTTCATGTTTTTCATAACTTCAGAACGCCCCCAGGTTGCCAAAGTGTTCCCAGAGTGTTTCCAAGTGTTGTGAGTGTTTGGTGAGTGTGTGTATGTGACGTTTACGAGTTTCGAAACGTTGTGAGGCGAAACTCTTGCGGTTTTGTTTCAAGGAGCTAACGTTCGATCTTTAACTTTTAATTACATCGTTATGCTGCTCGTTTTATGTTTAGTTGTAGTTATTAGCTTAGTTGTGCTTTAAGACTCGTTTGGATTAGCGTTTTCGTTTAGCATTTTCGTTAGCTTAGCGTTGTTACGTTGCATGGAGGTTATTAACTAGATTAAAAGACTTTAGGTTGTTCCTAGTAGCCCTAAGAGTCAGAGAATAGGCGGATAGTGAAAGAGAAAATGAGGTTCTCCCTGAGGACCCATATAACGGACGTACGGTATCATGATCGGATGTACGGCTTGTTGTTGCACGACGGATGCACGCTCTCGAGCCTGGACATACGGTCACTGTGTGACAGGAAAACCCTATTTTCACCAACCATCCCGTAACTCCTGTTTTCCTTACTTTAGAGTTGTTTTAGTGAAATTATGACTAATAGAGGGTTTTCCACAGATTTGGAGAACCTGGATCTTTTGGAGTTTTTAGAGATGCGTATCGATCTAGGTGAGTTTTAACTCACATAATGCACATTGTTATTTTCCATGCACTGCACGTCTATTTTGTGTATTGAGCAAACATGCATATTTTACAACTCTCACGTTTTGTACGTATTGCACATGAACTTTGTTTTTGGAAAAAACGTTGTGCTGAACATGTTAACCAAGTGGGACTTGTAAAATAACATGCATGTAAAATACAAACAAGATAATTGCATCGTATGACATGGTACACCGGTATGTGCGGTAGCAATGGCCATGGGCTTACTATACATGTTAGCTTTATGGTCAAATGTGTGCGTTATATGAGGGCTGTGGATCCATTGGTTTCGTGACCTTGATGCAACTATTCCCAATGGTTTAATTACTATAGGATGGACGTCATTAGTTGGTGTGGGCCACTCGGGGTCGTACCTGATTGTGCCACTAATGTTACGTACGGTATGTTGTACAATGGTTGGGGCACTGACATTGTATTATAGGTCATTCGAGACAGCATCAACCTTGCTGAGAAGGGGTAATATCTCGGGTAGACCATACTGTTGAATTATGACTATTGTTTACATCATATGCATATATCATTACTATATATATATCACGCATAATTAAACTATCATGATAGAACTGCTTTTGCTTATTAAACACCTGAGTTCATTACTAAAACTGGCATGAGCATTATATGTGTTAAAAGTCACTAAGTCTTAGACTTACCCCCTTTATTTTATGTCTTTCCCCATCATTACGAATAATTGCGCGGTTTAGCTGCTTTAGATGAGGATGCCGTCAGAGCCTACTTGGGTGATTGCTCAGGACCTAATTCGGGTGATCTTTGAGGATATGGATCATGTGTGGCTTAGGACGATGTGGGTGGATGGAGGATATGCTCGTGTAGACATGATAGAGATTCTAATCTCATTAGCTTTGTTGAAACTTAAGTCTAAGCTTTGATTTGTTGATCTTTTGTGAACAATGTTGTAGTATCTTATTTTGGGAATGTACCTGTTGACGGTCTGATGACCGATACATTTTGTGACTCTTTATTATATTATGGATGCAGTACTTTATCTCTGGTATCTTGTGTGATGTTTCATTTACTATCTCTTGATCCCATAGTCTTGGTAAAGTCTTCCACTACAGTTTTCTCGTTACGATGAGGAAGGTGTTTTCCCGGAGGTCGTGTCTCGGAAGGACATGGCTGGGATGGCGAGCCGTGGGGTCAATTACTATTTAATTGATATTCCCATTGGGCGAGGTGTCACAGTTGGTAACAGAGTGCTCTTTTGCTCTGAGAAGACTATAGGATAGGGGAAAAGAGAACTTAGGCCATGATCAGAGATTAGGCTAGATAAGCAATTAGGGCATAGTCTTCAGGTTTGTTCGCTTGGTTCTAGTAGAGTCGGTTCTAACTCTGCTCTTCATTGTAGAGAATGCCGCCCTGAAGGAACCCTACAACCAGACCTAACGCGATGGAGATTGGAGAGGGAGGTGTTCACCCTGAGCCTGTGGACATTCCCGTTGATGAAGCAACACTCCTTGGAAGTCAAGTGATGGACGCGATTGGCTAGTTGGTTTCGGCCATAGATTGCGATAGGATTGCGAGACAGCCAGTTGAAGGTACTGGATGTTCTCTAAAGGATTTCTACAGTCATCACTCGGAGAGTTTTGACAAGATAGGCGACCACATACATGCTGAGAATTGGTTGAACGACGTGGAGGAGTTGTTAGCTACCCTTGGGTGTACGAATGAGCAGAAGGTGACTTATGCTGCTTATGAGCTGAGGGGAGAAGCTAAGCGCTAGTGGCAAGACAAGAAAGTAGTGCTTGTCACTGACTTGGGTTCGGAGACTGCCATTTCTTGAGAGGTCTTTAAATACGAGTTCAATCGGCACTTCTTTCCTAGAGTCGTGCAGGAGGCGAAGGCACACGAGTTTTTAGATTTGGTCCAAGGAGGGATGTCGGTAATCGAATACGCTGTGAAGTTTCTGCAGTTGTCGCACTTTGGGTTGTACCTCATCCCGACTAAGGAAAAGAAAGTGAAGAAGTTCGAACGAGTTATGAACTCTCGTATTCGGATTATGATGAGCTGTTTCGACATCCGGGATTTCTCCCAGTTGGTCGATAAGGTGTCGATCTATGAGAAAAGTCTGAAGGAGAATGCGGCTGAGTACGCGGACCAGAAGAGGAGGACTCAAGGAACTGATACTTTGGTCGGAGGAGCCGGGCCATCTAAGTGGATGGTGGTGGGGAGTTTTCCACCCCAGAGGTCATAAGGACGTACCTCTGGTAACCCTCCAGTTTCGTTACAGAAGAATTAGACGTCAAAGCTGTGTACATTGGGGACCCTGCAAGATGGCAGCTGGAACTTGCTATCGTTGTGGCCAGTTTGGTCATTTCGGTAAGGACTATGTGGGCAAAGGGGTTGCTCAAAAGCCTTTGGCACCAGCCCGAGTTTACACGCTTGTTCCAGGAGAACCGGAAGGAGGATCGGAAATAGTGACAAGTACCGCCCCTATACTTGGATTTGAAGCTTCAGTTTTGTTTGATTCAGGGGCTACCCACACTTTTGTATCGTTAGTGTTTGTAAGGTTGTCTAGACTTGTTGTAAGAACTTTGGAACCTGGTCTAGCCGTAACTACCTCCGTAGGGAAAACTGTGGTCTGTAAGCGTGTAGTTTGCGAATGCCCTATTAGCATTTGTGGAAGAGTACTTTCCGCAAACTTAGTTGTTCTTCCTATGTTTAGTTACGACGTTATTCTCGGAATGGATTGGTTGACGAAGTATTCGACTGTTATTGATTGCGCTTTGAAGCGAGTGACGCTTAAACCGTGGGGAGAAGGAAAAGTGACGTACATTGGATCGCGAGCAAGGTCTTTACCTCCAATAAATTCGGTTGTGCAGGCGAGGAAGCTTATCATCGAAGGCGATCAGGCGTTTTTGGCATTCATTGTTGCTCCAACGAAGCAAGCAAAGAAGAATCTGGAAGATATTCCTGTGGTGTGCGAGTATCTAGATGTCTTTTCGTCAGACTACTCTGGATTACCACCACAGAGGGAGGTGGAGTTTGGGATTGAGTGTGTGCCAGGCACTAATCCTATCTCTAAGGCACCTTATAGGATGGCGTCATTGGAGTTGAAAGAACTAAAGGAATAGCTCCAGGAGCTTTTGGACAAGGGTTTTATTCGCCCTAGTATATAACCGTGGGGAGCGCAGGTGTTGTTTGTTAAGAAGAAGGATGGGTCGATGAGAATGTGCATTGACTATCGGGAGTTGAATAAGGTGACGATTAAGAATCGATATCCTTTGCCAAGGATTGACAACCTGTTGGATCAGCTGCAAGGAGCGCGAGTGTTTTCTAAAGTCGATTTGCGCTCAAGCTATCACCAAGTGAGGGTGAAGGAAGAGGACATTCCTAAAACAGCCTTTAGGACTCGTTATGGACACTACGAGTTCTTAGTTATGTCTTTTGGACTAACTAATGCGCCGACAGTCTTTATGGACATGATGAACAGAGTCTTTCATAACTATTTGGATCAGTTCACCGTTGTCTTTATTGACGATATTTTGATCTACTCAAGGACATCAGAGGAGCATGCAGAGCATTTGTAGAAGGCATTGGAGAGGCTTAGGAGGGAGAAGCTCAATGCTAAACTCGAGAAGTGCGAGTTCTGGCTGGATAGCGTGTCTTTCCTTGGACATGTGATTTCGGGTGAAAGAGTAGCAGTTGACCCGAAGAAGGTGAAGGCCGTGGTGGAGTGGACAAGACCAACTAGTGTGTTTGAGATTCGGAGTTTCTTAGGAGTCGCTAGTTATTATCGACGCTTCATCGAAGGTTTTTTAAAGCTGTCGGAACCACTCACTGCTTTGACTAGAAAGAATGCTCGTTTTAATTGGACGGAGGAGTGTGAGCAATGTTTCTAAGAGCTGAAGAAGCGATTGGTGATTGCTCCAGTGTTGGCATTACCTACGGAATCTGGTAATTTCGTAGTGTATAGCGACGCTTCTAAGAAGGGTTTAGGTTGCGTGCTGATGCAGAACGGCAATGTTATTGCCTATGCTTCACGCCAGCTAAAACCATACGAGCATAACTATCCTACACACGACCTGGAGTTGGCAGCGGTTGTGTTTGCTCCTAAGATTTGGAGGCACTACTTGTATAGAGAGCGGTGCGAGATCTACACGGACCATAAGAGCTTAAAGTATTTCTTCACTCAGAAGGAATTGAACATGAGGCAGAGGAGGTGGCTAGAGCTAATCAAGGATTATGATTGTGAGATCAATTATCATCTTGGTAAGGCTAACGTTGTGGTAGACGTGTTGAGTAGGAAATCAACGGTGGAGCTTGCTGCCCTTGGGATTTCTCAACCCCGGTTGATTAAGGAACTCACTGGGATGGAATTGGAAGTAATAGGCGAAGGTGTGCCTATACACTTGGCTAACCTAACGGTTCAATCAAAATTGCTTGCAAGAATCAAGGCTGCTCAGCTGAAGGATCCTGAGTGTGCCAAGATCAAGCAATTGCTTGCGGAAGTTAAGGCAAAGGAGTTTTGTCTTAAGGAGGACGAGTTGCTTACCCATTTCAAGCAAGTGTGTGTGCCGGGAACCGGAGAACTAAGGAAGGAGATAATGAGTGAGGCTCATCATTCTCCATACACTGTGCATCCTGGAGGCACCAAGATGTACTGTGATGTGAAGGGATCATATTGGTGGAACAATATGAAGAAGGACATTGCAAAGTTTGTGGAGTAGTGTTCGACCTGCCAACAAGTGAAGGCAGAGCATCAGAGACCGGCAGGGACACTTAAGCCGTTGCTTATACCGAAGTGGAAGTAGGACGAAATTGTAATGGACTTTATTTTGGGTTTACCAAAGACACCCGCTGGAGAAGATTCCATTTGGGTTGTTGTCGATCGTTTAACGAAGAGTGCTCACTTTATTCTCTTAAAGGTTAAAGATTCGATGGATAAGTTGGCCAGACTATATGTTCAGAATGTAGTCCGTTTACATGGAGTACCATTGACAATCATTTCGAACAGAGACTCTCGTTTTACTTCAAGATTCTGGCAAAGTCTTTAGAAGAAAATGGGGACAGAGCTAAAGTTCAGTACTGCTTTTCATCCTCAGACAGACGGTCAGTCTGAACGGACGAACCAGATCTTAGAGGATATGTTGTGGGCATGTGTGTTGGAATTCAAAGGTAGCTGGGTTCAGTTTTTGCCTTTGATTGAGTTTGCCTACAACAACAATTATCAGGCGACTATTGGTATGCCGTCGTATGAAGCACTTTATGGATGAAAGTATCAGTCGTCCTTGTATTGGGACAATGTCGGTGAGAGACAGACGTTGGAGCCAAAACTAATTCAGGACACTTATGAGAAGGTGCGTGTCATCAAGGAACGAATGAGTGCCGCTCAGAGTCGGCAAAAGAGTTAAGTTGATAACCGAACGAGGCCTTTGGAGTTCAAACTAGGGGATCATGTGTTCCTGAAGGTGTCACCGATGAGTGGAGTAATGCGGTTTGGGAAGAAGGGGAAGCTTAGCCCAAGGTTTGTTGGACCCTTCGAAATTACTCAAAGAGTGGAAAAGTTGGCTTATAGGATTGCTTTACTCCCAGATTTGGTTGGAACACATGACATTTTTCACGTATCGATGTTAAGGAAGTACATCGCTAACCCCGATGTAATTGTAGACTATGAGCCGTTAGAAATCTAGGAGGGATTAACTTACATGGAAGAACCGGTTAAGATTGTGGATAAAAAGGAGCAGGTGTTGCGTACCAAGACGATTCCTATTGTCAAGGTACTGTGGCGCAACCATGGAGTTGAGGAAGCATCGTGGGAAGCCGAACACGACATGTAGAGTCGCTACCTGCATCTGTTTGAATGATTGTGTATGACTCTTTCTTTTAAGATTATACTTGGACAGTATACCTATTTCCATTGTTGGGTAAGGAAATAGTTGACTAAGAAAGGGTTGTTTCTTTTAGGATTATGGCACCTATACCAATTGACTCGGATTGCGTGTGAAACTACTCCTTCTGCGAATGGATAGATTTGGGAATAGAGATTGATGAGGATTGGTATAGTGTGGGTAACATCGAGTACGATGCACTCGACGACTTACAAGGTGATTTTCTGCAACTATTTGAAGAGGATCATGTACCGTTTAACGGGTGGGACGAGATAAGCTAGGAACTTACCAAGCATGATTAAGAGGACTCTACGGACGAAAGGTAACATTCTACTCCTCATTAAGTGTTGTTCTTTTGGTGTTTGCCTCAGAATTTCGAGGATGAAATTCTTATAAGAAGGGGAGAATGTAGTGACCCAAATTATTAACTAGGCGTAAGTAGCTTAGTTGGGGGGATTAATTTCGGCTTTAGGTCACTAAGGACGCAAAAAGGGTAATTTGGACTTTTGGGCGGACGTACGCTGCTGTCTGTAGTGCGGACGTAAGTGGGGGGACCACCAGACGTATGTTCTGCAAACCGTACAAGCAGACGTACGTGGGACCACCAGAAGTATGCTACTTTTTGAATACCCTTTGGTTAATTTCTAGATGTACGAGGAAGCCATGGAACCGCTGGGCAAGAACCACCGGACGTACGCCCCTTGGCCGGACGTCCACTGCTTTCTAAGCCTATAAATAGCACCCTACCCTTTCATGTTTTTCATAACTTCAGAATGCCTCCAGGTTGCCAGAGTGTTCCCAGAGTGTTTATAAGTGTTGTGAGTGTTTGGTGAGAGTGTGAGTGTGACGTTTGCGAGTTTCAGAACATTCGTGAGGTGAAACTTTTGCGGTTTTGTTTCAAGGAGGTAACGTTCGATCTTTAGCTTTTAATTACGTTGTTATGCTGCTCGTTTTATGTTTAGTTGTAATTATTAGCTTAGTTGTGCTTTAAGACTCGTTTGGATTAGCGTTTTCATTAGCTTAGCGTTGTTACGTTGCATGGAGGTTATTAACTAAACTAAAAGGCTTTAGGTTGTTCCTAGTAGCCCTAGGAGTCGGAGAATAGGCGGACAGTGGAAGAGAAAATGAGGTTCTCCCTGAGGACCCATATAGCAGACGTACGGCTTGTCGTTGCACAACGGACGTATGCTCTCGAGTCCGGACGTACGGTCACTGTGTGACAGGAAAACCATATTTTCATCAACCATCCCGTAACTCCTGTTTTCCTTACTTTAGAGTTGTTTTAGTGGAATTAGGACTAATAAAAGGTTTTCCACAGATTTGGAGAACCCGGATCTTTTGGAGTTTTCAGAGACGCGTATCGATCCAGGTGAGTTTTAACTCACATAATGCACATTGTTATTTTCCATGCACTGCACGTCTATTTTGTGTACTGAGCAAACATGCATATTTTACAACTCTCACACTTTGTATGTATTGCAAATGAACTCTGTTTTTGGGAAAAATGTTGTGCTGAACATTTTTACCAAGTGGGACTTGTAAAATAACATGCATGTAAAATACAGACAAGATAATTGCATCATATGACATGGTACACCGGTACGTGTGGTAGCAATGGCCATGGGCTTACTATACATGTTAACTTTATGGTCAAATGTGTGCATTATGTGAGGGCTGTGGATCCATTGGTTTCGTGACCTTGATGCAACCATTCCCAATGGTTCGGTCACTACAGGAAGGACGTCATTAGTTGGTGTGGGCCACTCGGGATTGTACTCGATCGTGCCACTAATGTTACGTACGGTATGTTGTACAATGGTTGGGACACTAACATTGTATTATAGGTTCCTCGAGACAGCATCAACCCTGCTGAGAATGGGTAATATCTCGGGTAGACCATATGTTGTGACAAATACTACCTAAATTAATAGATAATATTTAGTACGTTTTACTTGCATGTGCACAAGGTCAAAAAGTGTAGTAAAGTGCGTAAGTGCAAGATCGATCCCACGGAGATTGTTAATTTCGTTTAGAATTAATTAATTAAAATACCAACTTGTCACGGAATTGATATTTATTAAAAGAAATAGAAATAAATGAAAAGGTAAATAAAAGTGTAGGGCTTTGATATCCACCACTAATCATATTCAAATAATATAACAATATGCCAATGATCCAATCATATTATGAATACCTAATGGTTGCCAACCTAAGGGCATGGTGTATACTCCTTAAGCTATTGGTTTCCCTAAGCAACGAATTAGGCATGGTGTATACTCTAACTCTTTTCTTTCCTAAAGGATTTAGCATGGTGTATACTAAGTTGTTCTCTAGGAAAGCATATGAACTGTGAAAACCGACAACCACATGAGACCTAGGGCATGGTGTATACTCCCGGTTTCCCATGTTGATTAACCCAAGAACCCGGCGTGGATTACTTTTGTTACTTATGTTAAACCCAGGACTCGGTCATCCAAATTGATCTAACTAACAAGTCCATACCACATGCATATAATGGCCAATCACATACATATGAGGAATTCAATAAAACAGGCATTAATCAAGTTAAGCAACACAATATGATTATCACAAAGGCGCCAATATTGAAATATTAAATAAACATAATTAGGGTTTCAATCCAGCCCTACTAAAATAATTAGTTACACATAATTAAAATAAAAACTAAAAAGAAAGGGAAAAGAAAGAACCGAAAACCGCTCCTAGAAAGTAGCCTCCAAATTCTCCTCTCTGAAATTGTGTATCTAGTTGTGAGGCTTAGAGGTCTATTTATAGGCTTTAGGAGAGTCCTAGAAACCCTAGTAAACCTAGGAAATTCGGAATTCTATCTCCTAGTCAATTTAGGAGACAATCCTATTACAAATCGGAATAGAATTTGTCCAGAATTGAGCTTCTATCTTGCGAGGTGATTTTAGTGTTGCGGCGGTCCGAATTAGGAAAATTATATTTCACAATGATTTGTAGCCTGTTGAGTCAGCTTTCCAATGCCGTTGGAATCACCTCAATCCGATATTTGAGCTGAAAGTTATGGCCAAAATACCGAGACCTGTTCAGAATCCAAATTTGAATCCAATCCGATTTTAGCTCCAATTTGATAAATTCCGATTTAATCCTTTCCACATCTTCTAGGTCTTCCCAATTTGCCCTTTAAGCTTGGAACATTTCCAGAAACGCTTCCTTTTCTTCCATGACCTACAAAAACATAGAAAACACAAAAAGGAAATAAAATGGAACAAAATAACAAAAACTAAGAAATTAACAAGTGTAAATTAAGGGCTAAAATATGAATATTTTGGCACTTATCACCATACTGTTGAACTATGACTATTGTTTATATCATATGCATATATCATTACTATATATATATCACGCATAATTAAACTGTCATGATGGAACTGCTTTTGCTTATTAAACACCTGAGTTCATTACTAAAACTGGCATGGGCATTATCTGTGTTAAAAGTCACTAAGTCTTAGACTTACCCCCTTTATTTTATGTCTTTCCCCATCATTACGAATAAGCAGTTTAGCTGCTTTAGACGAGGATGCCGTTGGAGCCTACTTGGGTGATTGGTCAGGACCTGATTCGGGTGATCTTTGAGGATATGGATCCTGTGTGGCTTAGGACGATGTGGGTGGATGGAGGATCTGCCCGTGCAGACATGATAGAGATTCTAATCTCATTAGCTTTGTTGAAACTTAAGTCTAGGTTTTGATCTGTTGATCTTTTGTGAACAATGTTGTAGTATCTTCTTTTGGGAATGTACATGTTGACGGTCTGATGACCGATACATTTGGTGATTCTTTATTATATTATGGATGCAGTATTTTATCTCTGGTATCTTGTGTGATGTTTCATTTACTATCTCTTGATCCCATAGTCTTGGTAAAGTCTTCTACTACAGTTTTCTCATTACGACAAGGAATGTGTTTTCCTGGAGGTCGTGTCTCTGAAGGACATGGCTGGGATGGCGAGCCATGGGGTCAATTACTAGTTAATTGATATTCCCATTGGGCGGGGCGTCACACCTATGCTCTAGTCTTTTGAGATCATTCCTAAAGCGATACAATTTATTCTCATATTATCAGCTCTGATCGGCAAGACCATTGATATGATACCATACTATAATGCCTCCAAAATTAGCCTCGGCTAACCAGGTAGGGTTATTGGCAATTACCTTAGTTAGACCAACTAGTGGCCAAATGGGAAATCATCATTCTAACCATTTTCAGAGTTATCGCATAGGAATGTGAAACAAATATGAGAAAACTATCAAAATAATCCAATGGACAAGTTCCTCGAATTTAAGGCATGGAGCAACAATGTAATAATAATAGACAAACCTGATATTAGCATAAGTTGGCAAGGTTTGTGTTAGCGACCGTACCATTCTTAAGATCCTAGAGGCATAATTCCTATAAGGGTAACACAGAATAAGTCTAACGACTTATGGCCTATTTGGGATTGCGTTTAAGGGGCTTAAAAGTGCTTTTAACACTCAAAAAACCCATTTGAAGAAGAAAGTACTCGTTTGGTGAAAAAATTTAAAGCGCTTTTAAAGATCCAAAAAGCCTAAAAATGGCTAAAAACACACTTTGACAAAAGTTTAAAAATGAAGCTTTTGTCCAAAAGCTCTTTTTTACATAAAAGCTTTATTTCTCAAAGACTCAAACGCAATCCCAAACATGCTATTAGTTAGTAAATCTCACGATTTTAAGTATGACATGAGCCTAATTAAGCGGAAATAAATGTGCAGTTTTAATACGTATTCAAGAAGAGGTGTTGTCTCTATTAATACACCATATAGTAGGGTTTCGATTTTCAAAGAGAGGTGTACTATCTGTGGCAATCGCCTAGATATTTTAATGCATAAAATCTAATGGTTTATAAGTCATAACTCTCATGTATGGTCTACTCGAGATATTATCCCTTCTCAACAGGGCTGACACAATACTAAGGGACCTGTAATAGAACACCGGTGCCTCAGATTATTGTACGCTATCGTACATAACACTAGAGGCACGACCGAGTCTGACCTTGGTTGGCTCATACTACTAATGATGTCTGTCTTATAGTGACCGTCCGTTAATGTTGCGTCGGTCATGAAACAACCATTGGATCCAAGACCCATATAACACACATTTGACCATATCATCAAGTCTATATAGTAAGCTCATGGCCGTTATACTTCACGTATCGGCGTACCATGCTATACAATGCATCTTAACCATCAATTTATAAGACAATTACCAACTAATTAGGAAAGTAGGCGTGCTCATATCATACTAATGGTCAATCAACTGACATATCCTACGTTTTAAGGAAAAATGTTCGTAAATATTTACTTACCTCGCATGGTCGCGTGAATCCTCCGACATTGTTAAATTATGCTATAACGGAATATAACACACCGTTGCGCATAAAACTAGAGGATCCTTACGAGTAGGATACTAGGCCAACCTATTATAAGGGGTTACTGGGACCGATGTGGCATAAAACGAGCTATGGCGGAAGCCTGTCCTCCTGACCGTACGTCTGCACCTGAGAGCGTACGTCCGGTCAGAGAGTAGGCAGTTCAGCCAGAAGCTCTCTAATGGGGTTTTAAGGCTTTCATGCAATATAAGAGTTTCTATAATTCCTTTTAATCTATAAAACAAACACATGCAACATATGAAAAACACCCTTCTTGCATCGAAAGGAGATTTAAACTCTTTTGAAAACATTTCTTGTTCTTGTAAGAAAATGAACGCATGAATCTCAACACAGGGTTTTTAAAACTTGTAATATAGTATGAACAACATTAAAATATAGAAATGGACAGGGGTTACCTTGGGAGGAATGGCAAGAACACAAGCTCCTCTCTTTTCTTAAAACAAAACTCACAATCACTCAAATAGAGGTTTCACAGGGTTCTGGGGCGTAAGAATGGGTTCAAGGGAGGGAAGGGTTGATATTTATAGGCCAGAAAAGCTGAGGGCGCTATCAACTCCTCTAAAAAGCAAAGGACGTCCGGGTCTAAAGAGTGTCTCGTACGTACTACTATTAACCAGTGGTTAATCAAAAAGTAACATATGTCTGGTGTGGTCCCCACTACATACCCACAAGAGGTTAAGGGCAGACGTATGATGGTACCCTCGCGTACGTCTGCACTAGAAACAAGGGTGTACGTCCAGTATCCCAAGCGTACGTCCGATAACCCAAGCGTACATCCACTCAAAAGGATTAGGCTTAGGCTTCAAAGGATATTGGGGGTTGTTAGGCTACAATTGTGGGCTTGGGTTCTTGTTAAAACCTTCTTAACCGATCTTCTGTAGAAAATCTTTTAAAATAAAAATGATTGTTTTTATCGGGTATTACAATATCATTTAAATATATTTTTATTAAAAAGTGTGAAAGAATATTCTCATAATTATTCCTTGAAAAGTGGAAAAAGTTTTCAAAAAAAGAAAAAATAGTTGAGAGAAACAATAAATAATAAAATGGCTCTCTTGAAAAGTCCTGCTACATGTACCTTTTTTTTTTTTTTGTAGCTAATCCAATCAAATATTCATTTTGTATTTTTTTTTTTTTGTTGTTAATCCTAGGTTTTTTTACAAATCTAATTAGCCATTTCAGATAAAAATATCATTTGGTTCATCCATTGGGAATGCTCTTAGAGAAAATTCAATCTAGTTTAAATTAAAATTTTGTCTTTTTTTTTTTTTTTGTTAATCTTTTGGTTTTATATGTTTTTTTTTTTCCCTTTTCTATTTTCGTCTTCTGTAGAAGTTTTATTTTATTTTATTTTTTTTATCTTATCTTATCTTAAACCAAAAGTCAAATAAGAGGAGGAAGAAAGTTGGAGCACTCAAGAGAGATTTTTTTTTTGAGTAAAAATTAGTTACTTAAACGTAGAATTTTGCAATTAACAAAATATAACAAATAAGATTGAACTAAGACCTCGATTGGAACCCTAACTCCTGAAACCCCAAAGCTCCTCCCTCTGCAAAGCCTCGCCCCCAGATCTTAGCTTGGGAGGAGGGAAGGGCATAACACCCCCCCCCCCCNAAAAAAAAACCCTATGTGGTCATAACATCTCAGCCTAAACTAGATTTTTTTAAAAAAATAAAAATAAAAATGATTCAAGCTATAAGTTTTGGTCTAGGTGAGGGGTGATCGATCACCCCACGTTGATCAATCGCTAGGACCGGGGATCAATCACTAGTATCCTAGAAACCCTAGTAATCAATCCACAACTAGTTAGTGCATGATGTTTTTTTGGACTCTCATATGGTTCATGCCTATAAGTTCACCCTTAAATTGTAACACTCCAGACATTTAAACAAAAGATTAATTAAATTTCAACCGCCACCCACAAACTCATCTACCACATAAATAAGTCTCAAGTGCTCTATCTGTAGTCCCCAAGAGGTAGTTTAATCGGCTGGAACCACGCCTAATGAAGCGAAGGTCACTAGTTCGAATCCCCCTCCCCCCTCTTGTGTGGACATGTCAAAAAAAAAAAAAAAAAAAAAGGGAAAGAAAAAAAAAAGTGCTTTATCTGTAACCCATCATAATTAATTAATAAAAATCAATATGGGAGTTAAAGTAGAATTTCCACGTATACTATTAGGGAGTTAACTAGAAACATTTATCAGAGTAAAATAAAAGGCGAAACCTGAAAGAATATATAGTGATTTGAGCTACTTTGCAAAATCTCATTACATTCTTAAGCATAAATACAACAAAACCCCACTAATACAACAACCAGTAATAAACCTAAGAATCTCCACAAGACTTCTCACACATCCTTAAGCCTAGCAAAAGATGTGTGAGAAGTACAATAAATTTGGAGTACAATAAATGTGGAGTACACATCCACAAGACTTCTCACACATCCTTGCTAAATTTGGAGTACAATAAATGTCTAACAGGTGGACAGAAAAGAACAACAACTAGACCTTGCAAAATAGTAAGCCAACTTTACTAAATTACAGTTAAAAAAGAAAAACCTTTAATATTGCCTTTGTCCATGCAAAAATAGATAGAAAAAAAGATACTGATTAAAAAAAGGGAAATACTAAGTGCTCTTTTAGTATTCTTCTGGTGTCCTCTCAACTGTGATGTGGCTTTTAAAATTATCGTTATATTTTAGATTATTAATATTGAATTTTAATTTATTAGTGATTTTATAGGCCACATCACCGTTGAGAGAACACTAGAAGAGTACCTAGCATTTCCCTTAAAAAAATAAAAAAGTTGCACTCCAAGACAACACACTCTTCACTCACAATAGGCACACTGTATTTACTAAACTAATTTTTTTTTTTTTTTAAAAAAAAACAATTTAATATTGCCTTTGTCCATAAGAAAATAGAAAGAAATAAAAAGGTGCTCAATAAACAAGGACAAAGTTTTCCTTCAAACTGGGTTGGAGGAATTTCCTTTAACCTAGTCTATAAAAGTGATATGTGTCCTTTTTTTAATAACATGTGAGATGCACATGAGTTTTAATAAAATTTATTTCAACTTTGTCCCTGCTAGTGGGCAGATCCCACTTACAATGCGCTCGAGCGCACCTACGCATGTGGCTGTTTTGTATCTTATCTTGTGAGGCGATTTTGGCATAGCAAACGTCCAAATTAGGAAATTTGCATTTCACAATGATTTGTAGATTTTTTAGTTTCCAATACCCTTGGTTTCACCTCTATCTGATACTTCAACGAAAAGTTATGATCAAAACACTGAGACATATGCTAGGTCTTCTCAAAGTGTATTTTAAGCCCAAAATTAATGATTTTTCTTGTATTCTTCCTAAAAACACGAAAACAAAACAAAATAAAATCAAACAAATAACAACGCTAAGGAATTAACATATGCGAATTAAGGGGCTTGAATGCGCAACATTCAACGCTTATCACACCCCCAAACTTACATATTGCTAGTCCCTTAGCAATAAAAAACAAAAAATAAACTGAAGAACAACAAGATAAATCCTTCTTTCGTGGGATATACGATTTCATTTAGTGTATGCATCAAGCCTTTTAAACCCCTAAGCATGCCCTAGAGGACTAGTGAAGTCTTGTGAGGGTTTTTAAGGAATGATACCCACAAACATTCTCATCATTATGTTATTCAAAAGAATAAAGTATCACAAAAATAATGGTTTTTGTTCATTGACAAACTTAAAATAATAAACTTCATCATCAAAATTCAAGGAATTCGCAAGTCAAATCACTTACAAATGGCAAATTAAGATACAACAAGTTTCAATTAGTGAAAAGGCAACTAACACACATTCATGAGCTTCAAAATAATTACAATCATAAATGATTCAACATCTCAAAAGTCCAATACATATATATATATAATCAAGCATTAGGCCAATGACTCCCAAACCAAATGACTTTAGGGCACTAGGTGTAAAGACAACCCTAAGGACTTACTAACTGAAGTCAAAAAGGCTACGAAGCTAAGCTAGTCATATTATTAATCAAACCAAACTTCTTACTTTTTGACGCGAATACTCATTACTTAATGAGGCAAGAAGTTCGGCTACTCAGTGAAAAATTCAAACTTTATTTTTTATTTTTTTAAAAAAAATACTAGCATGCCAAGGTTATTCATCCAATACGTCGTCCAACATAATTCAAGATAACGAAAACAAACACAACTGGTCAAAAATTTCATAGCTTACAGACATGTGCTAGTGTGCTCAAGATAGATTTAAATTGAAACAAGAAGCATCCCATGTTGCCAAAAGTAAGCAACAAGACTCAAAATTCCTAAGTCATATGATCATGTGTTCATAACTTTAAGCCTGCCAATGAAATTCAAATCAAAATCAAAGCTCAATCATATGCTTAAGAATGACATAACAACAACAACGGACCTTGTTTTGTTTTTCCATACCCCCAAAACTTGAATCATTCATTGTCCCCAATGTATGTACAAAATTGAAAAATAAGATCTGTAATACCTCGATAAAAACAAACCTTTTTATTAAACAAAATCTTTTTCATAAGAGCAATCAACAAAGGTTTTCAATAATGGTGTTTTAACAAGGCCCAAAACCCTTGGCATTAACCTAATCACGCTTTGATCCCTTAGAAAATGGAAGCCAAAACACTAACCTTCTGGAGGTGGACGTACGCTAGGTTAGGTGAACGTATGCTGATGTCTGTAGCGTGGACGTACGTGGGGGGACCACCGGACATACGGTCTGCAAACCATACAAGCGGACGTAAATGGGACTATCGGACGTACGCTACTTTTTGGAATACCCTTTGGGTAATTCCTGGACGTACAAGACACCTGTTTAACCACTATACAAGAACCACCAAACATACGCTAGGGTTGCCGGATGTCTGCTGCTCTGTCAGAGAGTTGGTGGCGATTTTTCCCTATAAATAGCCCATCCCTCCTCTCTTTTCATACGCCCATTCCCATCCCCTAGTGTGCCCTTAGGTTACCAGAACCCTTTCTTTGAGTTTTGAGTGAGAAATTGGTGAGAGTGAGCTTCAAAGAGGAATTTCCAAGGAGGAGAAGCTATGTCCATGTTCAGCTTCGGGGTAAGCCTTATTGTAGTGACCCAAATTCTTAACTAGGCGTAAGTAGCTTGGTTGGGGGGATTAATTTGGGCTTTGGTTTACTAAGGATGCCAAAAGGGTAATTTGGACATTTGGGTAGACGTACTCTAGGTCTAGCGAATGTACGATGTTGTCTGTAGAGCAGACGTACGTGGGGGGACCACCGGACATACGCTCTGTAAATCGTACAGGCGGACGTACGCTACTTTTTGAATACCTTCTAGTTAATACCTAGACGTACGAGACAGCCATAGAACCACTGGGTAAGAACCACCGGACGTACGCCCCTTGGCCGGACGTCCTCTGCTTTCTGAGCCTATAAATAGCACTCTACCCTTTCGTGTTTTTCATAACTTCAGAACGCCCTCAGGCTGCCAAAGTGTTCCCAGAGAGTTTCCAAGTGTTTGTGAGTCTTTGGTGAGCGTGTGTGTACGGCGTTTGTGAGTTTCGAAACGTTCGTGAGGTAGAACTCTTGCGGTTTTGTTTCAAGGAGTTAATGTTCGATCTTTAGCTTTTAGTTACTTCGTTATGCTGCTTGTTTTATGTTTAGTTGTGGTTGTTAGCTTAGTTGTGCTTTAAGACCTGTTTGGGTTAGCGTTTTCGTTAGCTTAGCGTTGTTACGTTGCATGGAGGTTATTAACTGGACTAGAAGGCTTTAGGTTGTTCCTAGTAGCCCTAGGAGTCGAAGAATAGGCAGACAGTGGAAGAAAAAATGAGGTTCTCCCTGAGGACCCATATAGCGGACGTACGGTATCGCGATCGGATGTACGGCTTGTCTTTACACGGCGGACGTATACTCTCGAGCCTGAACGTACGATCACTATGTGATAGGAAAACCCTATTTTCACCAACCGTCCAGTAGCTCCTGTTTTTCTTACTTTAGAGTCGTTTAGTAGAATTAGGACTAATAGAAGGTTTTCCACATATTTGGAGAACCCGGATCTTTTGGAGTTTTCAGAGATGCGTATCAATCTAGGTGAGTTTTAACTCACATAATGCGCACTGTTATTTTCCATGCATTGAACGTCTATTTTGTGTAACAAGCAAACATGCATATTTTACAACTCTTACGTTTTGTACGAATTGCACATGAACTTTGTCTTTTGAGAAAAACGTTGTACTGGACATGTTAACCAAGTGAGACTTGCAAAATGACATGCATGTAAAATACAGACAAGATAATTGCATTGTATGACATGATACACCGGTACGTACAGTAGTAATGGCCATGGGCTTACTATACATGTTAGCTTTGTAGTCAAATGTGTGCGTTATGTGAGGGCTGTGGATCTATTGGTTTTGTGACCTTGATGCAACCATTCCCAATGGTTCGGTCACTACAGGATGGACACCATTAGTTGGTGTGGGCAACTCGGGGTCAGACCCGATCGTGTCACTAATATTACGTACGGTATGTTGTACAATGGCTGGGGCACTGGCATTGTATTATAGGTCCCTTGGGACAACATCAACCCTACTGAGAAGGGGTAATATCTCGGGTAGATCATACTGTTGAACTATGACTATTGTTTACATCATATGCATATATCATTACTATATATATCACGCATAATTAAACTATCATGATGGAATTGCTTTTGTTTGTTAAACACCTGAGTTCATTACTAAAACTGGCATGGGTATTATCTGCGTTAAAAATCACTAAGTCTTAGACTTACCCCCTTATTTTATGTCTTTCCCCATCATTACGAATAATTGCATGGTTTAGTTGCTTTGGACGAGGATGTCGTCGGAGCCTACTTGGGTGATTGCACAGGATCTGATTTGGGTGATTTTTGAGGATATGGATCCGGTCTGGCTTAGGACAATGTGGGAGGATGGAGGATCTGCCCGTGTAGACTTGATAGAGATTTTGATCTCATTAGCTTTGTTAAAGCTTAAGTCTAGGCTTTGATCTGTTGATCTTTTGTGAACAATATTGTAGTATCTTATTTTGGGAGTGTATCTATTTAACAGTCTGATGACCGATACATTTGGTGACTTTTATAATATTATGGAAGTAGTACTTATCTTTGGTATCGCTGTGTGATGTTTCATTTATTATCTCTTGATCCCGTAGTCTTTGGTAAAGTCTTCCGCTGCAATTTTTTTGTTACGATGAGAAAGGTGTTTTCCTGGAGGTCGTGTCTCGGAGGGACTTGGCCGGGATGGTACGCCGTGGGGTCAGTTACTGGTTAATTGATATTCCCATCAGGCGGGGCATCACACTTGTTTCTTTACATTTTGATGTTGTTTTCCTTTCTGTTATCCCTTGTTAAGATTTCAAAAGCATACCTTAAGATTTCTTCAAAGGAGTTTATGTTTTCAAAGGATTCTTTCAAAGTTTCATTGTGTTGTGATTTCTTACGTTGCATGTGCTCTTTTATTAGCTTAGAGGAGGTTTAGAGGTCTAGCAATGTTGTAGGAACCATACACTGTTCAGATCTTAAAACGGTGTGCTTAACACATTGAGCGGACATACGCCATCGGGGCTGGACGTACGGTCAGTGGGCAAAGCACTAGTTTTCAAGCTTCTCACGTGTACGCTTTGGCCTACCCACATTTTTAGGTTAAATAGGGCCTAGAATAATGGTGTCTTGTATCCGTTATGATAGGACTTAGCTTCGTCAGAGGATTCGCTCGAATGTGCGAGGTAAGTAGACACTTATGACCCTTTTACTTAAAACGTGGGATATGTCAGTTGACTAACAACGAGTATGATATGAGCATGCCTATTTCTGTAAATACTTGGTAATTGTACTCTTAATTAACTGATAAGATGCATCATAAGACATGGTACACGGGTACGTACAGTATAAACGGCCATGAGCTTACTATATAGACTTCATATTATGGTCAATGTGTGTGTTATACGGGGCTTTGGATCCATTAGTTTCATGACCACAGTGCAACCATTCCAAATGGTTCGATCACTATAGGACGAACGTCATTAGTCGGTGTGGGCCACCCGAGGTCGGTCCGGACTCGGTCGTGCCGCTAATATTACGTACGGTATGTTGTGCAATGGCTAGGGCACCAACATTGTACAATAGGTCCAACCTTGCTGAAAAGGGAAAATATCTCGGATATACCATATATGAGAGTTATGATCTATAATGTATTAGCCTTTTCTGCATTAAAATGTTAGGTAGTCATCGCCGGTATTACACCATGAGCTTTGAAAACCCTAAAACCTATCGAATGCTGTATTAACGGAGGTAATACCCCACTTTTGGTTATTACTCAAAATGCACGTTTACTTTCATAAATCGGGCTCATTTCATACCTATGTTGTAAGGTTTACTTACTAAGTCGTTAGACTTACGCGGTTATTATTCTCTAAGTAACGTGATTCATTACTATGGAAGTGACAATGACTGCTACTACCTGTCTGGTTAGACTTTACTTATGATTACATATTTGTCTTCATTATTTAGTAGTTCCATGTTCTTACTTGATGATTATTAGTTGTCTTAGATTTATTCACCTTTCCTTGCATTTACTCTGACGATATTAGAATGGTGATTTCCTGTTTAGTCACAAGTTGACCTAAATGGGTTAATTACCAGTGACTCTACTGGATTAGCCGAGGCTAATTTTGGGGGCATTACAAGATCAAGAGAATAGGAATACCTGAATGCAGATGTGGGCATATCATACCCCCAAACTTGAATGCAAAAACACATGTCCTAAAAAAGTGATACTCCAACCAAATACCAATCAAGTGCACACATTGTTGCCAAAATATAATCAAAGAATGAAACAACAATTGATAAAATAAACTTGGATGGAGATCATGTACCTTGGTGGAGTAAGGAGTCCAGTGCATAGGGCCTACGCTCAATCCTATGAGGTATTTCTCAATTTAAGTCTGAGTTTCGAAGGATCTTACCTCAATCCTTCAAAAGTCCAATCAAGCTCTTCCATCCCTTTTTCTTTATGAGCATGTAACACTCCACAAGGAAGAGGACTCCTCTTAACATCCTGAATTTTCTTCTCTCAGCTAAAAGGTCTTGAAGCTCCCCATGGCGATACACAAGGTGTTTGTCCCAAACTAGTTCCATGATCAACCTTTTATCTCTATGAGGGTTCTCAAAAATAGAGGCATCCAAAGAACTTGTCAAAATATTTTCCACCCCAATGAAATCAACCGTGTTTCCTACGACAGAGGACCTATGTTTCTTGTTTTTGTGATTGTTCTTCATTTTGTTTTGCTAAGGGACTAGCAAAATGTAAGTTTGGGGGTATTTGATGAGAGTCAAATAGTGCATATTTGAACCCCTTAACTTATATTAGTTAGGCTCTTAGCTGTGTTATTTTCTGATGCTTTTGTTAGTTTTTGGTGTCTCAAGTGCATTGTAGGTTACTGACATAAGAATGCGGTTAAAGGGTGAAAAATGTGCATAATGAAGGAAGAATCCCCCAGCAGTGCGTTCGAACGCACACACTGCGTTCAAACGCACCTGCGTTCGAGCCCAGGAGTCGCGCTCGAGCGCATGTCCACATCAGCTGAAACCCTAGCATTTCA